>CM067170.1:94583369-94683409 GCA_034093135.1 Erigeron breviscapus | reverse complement strand
ACATGATTGAAAGCAGAGGATCTTTTCCTAGGATAGAATATTCATAACGGTCAGAAAAAAGAACATAACGGCTGAAAAGATAATTGATACTGAATACAAGGATTTCTTTTATAGACTGACATAGCCCTAGATCCAAGGAGGATATTTTGCACTAAAATCTTCTTCAAGTCCTTCTTCTTTTCTTTTGTTGTAAATCCAGTCCATACAGCCACCCCATTTTGTTGGGGTGTATAAGGAACAGTGGTCTGATGAAGAATCCCCTTAGAGTGAAAGAAAGAATGTACTTTGTTATTAAGAAATTCAGTTCCATTATCACTTCTAACAATTTTAACTTTTGTTGAAAACTGAGTAAAAATCATGTTTATAAAAAAAGTTAAGTGATCAAACACTTCAGCTTTTGATTTCATCATAAAAGTCCAAACTGCTCTAGTATAATCATCAACTATAGTAAGAAAATATTTAAAACCTTCCTTGCTTGTGACCCTATAAGGGCCCCAAACATCCACATGAATTAAATCACCAAAACATTTAGTTTTATGTTCACTCAAAGGGAATGGTTCTCTAACCTGCTTAGCTTTGTGACACACATCACAAGGACCTTTAGAACCAGAAGTAATATTTAATTTTTTTATATAAAAAACAGACAATGCTTGGTCTGCAGGATGACCAAGTCTCATGTGCCACAATTTAGAGTCAGAAGGAAATTGAGCAGAATTACACACCACATTAGAACAAGCAGAATTATCATCATAAAGATACAAGCCACCATGTTGACTACCAGTCCCCAGAACATTCTTTTGAAGTAAATCCTGTATATAGCATTTATCCTCATCAAAACCTATATACAACTTATTATCTCTAGCAAGTTTGTGCACAAACATAAGGTTGACATTGTAATCAGGAACAACAAGAACATCAAACAAAACAATACCATTTTTCAAATGAAGGTTACCAATTTTAGTCAGTAGCACAGGTTCCATTAGGATGTCCAATTTTAAGATTTAAATCAGAAATGTCAACAACTTGGGAAAGTCCTTTTTCATAATTAGTCATATGTTGATTTGCACCAGAATCCATAATCCAAGCTAGAATAGCATTAAACAAAGCAGAATGACAACTAAAAAACCAAGAATTGCTACACACAGGCATACCTGCCATATTGGCATGCAGACCAGAAGAAGTAGATGTAGAAGGAGATGAATAAGGTTTGGAATCTATCTAACTCAACAACTTAGAAATTTGATCAGCAGTTAAAGAAAACAGAGCAGAATCATTCACAGAATTAACAGTATGATTAAACTTTTGATCAATATTAACATGATTATTAGAAAACTTAGAACCATTTTGAAAATTAGGCCTTTTATATCCTAACTGAAAGCATCTTTCAATAGTATGTCCAATTCTATGACAGTTAGTGCACTGAAGATTAGGATTAGGAGGTCTAAAAGTTCTTGAATTGTTATCAAAAGTTTTCTTTGATTCAAAATTATTATCAAAAGTTCTTTTATTATCAAATGGAGGTTTAGATGGTGCAGGTTTAGAAGAATTGTTTCTTGAGAAATTACTTTTAGCAGAAAACACACCAGCAGAACTAGTTTTATCAGCTAACCCAGCCCTATGTGATTCTTTTCTAGATATTATAGCATAAGCAGTTTTTACAGAAGGTAAAGGTTCTTTAGTCAAAATATTAGACCTGACACCCATATAAACATCATCTAAACCCATCAAGAATTGCATTAATCTCATTAAATCATTATGGTTTTTAACAGTAGCAGCAGTAGTACAAGTACAGACAGGTAAAGTAACCATAGAATCATATTGTCTCCACAAAGATGTCAAATTATGATAATATTCAGACAGAGAAGCACCATTTTGAGTTAATGAATTAATTTTATGATGTAGATTAAAAATAACAGAACCATCCAATTTATCATATGTGTCTTTTAATTCTTGCCAAACAACAATAGCATTTTTATAAAAATTTTTTGACCAAGATAGAGTTCTTGAGACACACGACCAAGTATCCAAATTAAGCACAACAACATTACATCTGTCCCATTGACTAGCTAAAACTGGATTGTCAACAGATTTTAAACAAGAACCATCAATAAAACCTATTTTATTCTTAGTCTGCAAAGCAAGTTCCATAGCACATGACCATACTTTGTAATTATCAGTTCCAAGCAATTTAAAACCAATCAAAGGTGTGCTAACAGTATCACTAGCATGCAAGTACAAAGGATCACCAAAATCTAATTTACTAATTTTAGTTTCAGGTTCATTAAAAAAAATCAGAATGTTCAGAATGAGAATCTTCATTATTATTATTATTATTATTATTATTATTATTATTATTATTATTATTATTATTATTATTATTATTATTATTATTATATATTATTATTATTATTATTATTATTATTAGCATCCATAATAGCAAACAGATAAACAACAACACTTAAAACAATAGAGCAAATCACACACAGACAATAATCACTTAAACACCAGAATATCAAGAACACAAACAAGTAAACAGAATAACCACACAAGTAACAAGAATCAACAAATACTTCTCTTCTCAAAAAAAATTTGCAGAAAATATATCTTAACCTCACAAGAATGCCAGTGACAGGATTCCTAACCTCTCGTATGAAGGCAGGTCAAGTATTAACAAACTTGTTTTTATGAGATTAAGATAAAAGAAAAATTGATATATATATATATATATATAGATATATGTATATATAGATAAAAATTTTAATTGAGAAGAAAAATATAAGCAGATTCAAACAAGTAATAAAGGATAAGAGAAAGAGAATACAATACAGTGCTATAGCCGAAGGTAGAGGAACCCTAATTCTTCTCTTGATTCACTTAGTCAAGAGAAGCAATCAGGATCTGAAATTGAAACCACAAAACCCTAGTTTTTCCTTGATTCACTTAGTCAAGAAAAAAAAATAGGCAAAACAACCAGAATAGCAGCGGAAGAACTTAGAACAAGTTTCCAGAAGAAACCCTAACCCAAATCGAACGATCAAACCCTAAAATCAAAATCTAGGGTTCCAAAACGGAATACGCCCTAGATCTGATTAAATCGAACAATAAATCGAATCAACAACGACTGAATCGACGTTGTGGCTCTGATACCATGTAAGAAACCACAGATCCAGACAACAAATCTCTTGAACAAAGAGATTATTACACCAGAATAGTTATATTATTATTATTGAATATAGTTTTAGAGTTCAATTATTACAGAAATATTAGACAATAATTATCCAAAAGATGATCAATACACAGAAATATATATATATACAGAAAATATATATCGAGAGAGAAAACGAATAAGACACAAAATAGGGTATTCAAGATAATAGCCCTAATTCGATATGTGAAAGTATATATACTGAAGTACTTTGAAGATCTTCACAAGCAGTCCCTCATCTTCCTTGATCTTCATAAATAGTCCCTTTATCTTGTTCTTTAACTTTTAGACTTAAACCATCTTTTCAGAAGTGCAGAAATAGTCCCTCAAAGTATTTCCTGCATATAAACTTAATTATAATTAGTAGATAATTTTGATATCTTAACATCCCCCTCAAAATTATCCCTGAAACAAATCAATTAAACCTAATTGATCACAAAGATATAATGTTGCTTTGAACTTAAGCTTTTAGTGAACAAATCTGCTATGTTATATTCAGAATCAACTTTAACAGTTTCAATAATTCCTGCAGTTATCTTTTCTCTAACAAAATGAAGATCAATTTCAAAATGTTTGGTTCTCTCATGAAATACAGGATTTGCAGCAATTTGCATAGCAGATTTACTATCACTATTTATAATAACAGGTAACATACCAGTATTTAAGCCAAGATCATTTAACAAGTTCAAAAGCCACATGATTTCACAAGTTACAGCTGCTAAAGCCCTATATTCTGCTTTTGCAGAGGACTTTGCAACTGTAGTTTGTTTTTTACTCTTCCAAGAAATAAGAGTATCACCAAGAAATACAGTGTAACCAGTTACAGATTTTCTGGATTTTAAGCATTGGGCTAGATGCTTAAAAACCATAAAATCTGTAACTGGTTACACTGTACTTCTTGGTGATACTCTTATTTCTTGGAAGAGTAAAAAACAAACTACAGTTGCTAAGTCCTCTGCAGAAGCAGAATATAGGGCATTAGCAACTGTAACTTGTGAAATAATGTGGCTTTTGAACTTGTTAAATGATTTTGGCTTGAATACTGGTATTTTACCTGTTACTGTATAAAGTGATAGTAAATCTGCTATGCAAATTGCTGCAAATCCTGTATTTCATGAGAGAACTAAACATTTTGAAATTGATCTTCATTTTGTTAGAGAAAAAATTACTGCTGGGGTTATTGAGACTGTAAAGTTGATTCTGATTATAACATAGCAGATTTATTCACTAAAAGTCTAAGTTCAAAGCAACATTGTTATCTTTGTGATCAATTAGGGTTGATTAATTTATTTCAAGGATAATTTTGAGGGGGGATGTTAAGATATCAAAATTATCTACTAATTATAATTAAGTTTATATGCAGGAAATACTTTGACGGACTATTTCTGCACTTCTGGAAAGATGGTTTAAGTCTAAAAGTTAAAGAACAAGATAAAGGGACTATTTATGAAGATCAAGGAAGATGAGGGACTGCTTGTGAAGATCTTCAAAGTACTTCAGTATATATACTTTCACATATCGAATTAGAGTCTATTATCTTGAATACCCTATTTTGTGTCTTATTCGTTTTCTCTCTATATAATCTGTCTGTATATATATATATATCATATTGATATATATATATTTTCTGTATATTGATCATCTCTTGGATGATTATTGTCTAATATTTCTGTAATAATTGAACTCTAAAACTATATTCAATAATAATAATATAACTATTCTGGTGTAATAATCTCTTTGTTCAAGAGATTTGTTGTCTGGATTTGTGGTTTCTTTGGGGTTTGGAGATATGGGGAAGATAGAAGAAGAAGATCTCACCATCATTCCACTTAAGTGGAATGATGGTGAGATCTTCTTCTTCTATCTTCCCCATATCTCCAAACCCCAAAGAAACCACAAATCCAGACAACAAATCTCTTGAACAAAGAGATTATTACACCAGAATAGTTATATTATTATTATTATTGAATATAGTTTTAGAGTTCAATTATTACAGAAATATTAGACAATAATCATCCAAAAGATGATCAATACACAGAAATATATATATATCGATATGATATATATATACAGAAAATATATATCGAGAGAGAAAACGAATAAGACACAAAATAGGGTATTCAAGATAATAGCCCTAATTCGATATGTGAAAGTATATATACTGAAGTAACTTTGACTTCAGTAGGTAGAACTGCCTCAGCTCCAAAGACAAGTGAAAATGGAGTTTGTCCAGTGGCACTTTTCGAAGTTGTTCGATCAGCCCATAAGACAAATGGTAGCTCTTCAGCCCATTTTCCCTTTGCTTGTCCCAGTCTCTTCTTTAGATTATCTAGGAAGATCTTTATATTCAAAGATCTTAAGAACAGGTTATTACTGGCCCACAATGAAGGGAGATGCTGAAGAGTATGCAAAGAAATGCGATGCTTGTCAAAGGCATAACAACATTTATCATCAGCCAGCAGAACCTGTGTATCCAGTTCTATCACCTGATGCTGGTCGCGTTGGCCATAAGGGCTGCATTACGCGTCGACGGTACAGGTCCGGCTCGGTCTCTGGCTACTGCCTCATGAAATGGGGAATGGATATTGTTGGACCAATGACGGAATCTTCAGCTGGAAAGAAATATTTTCTGGCCATGACAGACTATTTCTCTAAATGGATCGAGGCTGAAGCATACGCCAAGATTCATGAATCACATGTTATATCTTTCATCAAAAGGAACATATTGACAAATTTGGGGTAGCAAGATTATTTGTGATAATGGATCAAACTTATTGGAAAGAAAACTACAAACTTCTGTGAGAGATGGGACATGAAGATGATTACTTCTACTCCAGTCATCCACAAGCTAATGGGCGGAATCAAGTAATAAAATTATTATGAACAATTTAAAGAAAAACCTGGGACAAGCAAAGGGAAAATGGGCTGAAGAATTACCGTTTGTGTTATGGGCTGATCGAACAACTTCGAAAGAGTGCCACTGGACAAACGCCATTCTCACTTGTCTTTGGAGCTGAGGCAGTTCTACCTACTGAAATGGATCTACCTACTGCTAGAGTTAATTTATTAACTTATGAGAAAAGTAAAGAACTACTGCTTGAAGATCTAGAAGCTGTAAATGAGATAAGAGAAAGGACCAAGATAAGGATAGCAGCTTATCAACAACGAATCACTAAGTCTTATAATAAAAATTTAAGATTAAGACGATTTCAAGTTGGCGATTTAGTTCTCAAGAAAGTTTTAACCAAACCAGATGGTAAACTAAATCCAAAATGGGAAGGTCCTTATTTGATAGAGGCTGAGGCTGGAAAAGGATCTTATTGGCTTCAAGATCTACAAGGTACTCTATTTCCAAGAGCTTGGAACGCCATACATCTCAAACTTATCACGTATAATTTATTTTGTCTTTAGACAATCTCAGGTATGATTTCTTATCTTTCTTTTTTCTTTTATTTTATTTTTTTTTCAAGATGATGATACTGACTTGAGCGTCGGAGTGGCGTTAGCCAAATGGCTAACGTCAGTTTCTAAGAATTTGCTTTGTAGAATTTGAAGAACTATCAACATCAACAAACATATACATTACAACGTGGAACAAGGTCTTCACCTTTTGGCTTTCACGCCAACTTTTGGTTGAGGTTTTCACCTTCTCATAAATTCGCCCGTGTCGCACGTTAATTAATTTCACGGCTGAAGGGTTAAATTCCAAGGTCGTCGAAATTAATTCTGTTGGTTGTCGATGTTACCATCGATCTCCCGAATTGGCTAACCACGCCACCCATTACACAAACACACGAAATGGCTAACCACGCCTCCCATGCAAGTTCAAGATATGGAGACACCCTCTAGATCTTGAACACCAATGTCCCTAAGTGAATCTTAAAATTAAGAATTCCCTTCTTAATTTTAATCCCCTCCAAAAATCATTCCAGTCCCACACACATTATTTTTTAATGCAGGAATAAGTGGAGACTGCCAATTATTAAAGATACTGCAAGCTAGGGATCATAATCTACAAGTGGAGTCTTAATTGCGCATAAAAGGTGCATGTATCTTACAATTTAATTACTGCGTTGATTTGATTACTTACTGTTTAAGGGGTCGAATAAGCCAAGGATAATAATTAACTGTCACATGACATCATTTCATTATTAGTTGTTTACCAATTTTACCCTTAAATAACATTTTTGATTTTCTAGTTCAAAATAAAATGGATCAAAAGAGAGATTTCATTCATCATATATTTAAAAAAAACACTCGAAAGCAGTTTTTACAACCATGATTGATCATACCAGACCAATCTCTCCCCTCCTAAACATTTGTTGTTCTACGATACACATCCCCTACCTATTCAGATTCCTAACATCAAAAGAGTCTAAAAATATGGGCTCTGGCCTTGTCTTTATATCCTTCATCGCCCATATCACACAAAAACACCTAAAGAAGAACCTCCCAGTAGACTGAAGGATTTATTTCCCCCAGCCTTTCCAGGATCAACTTCATCCTACCCAACTCATCTCTAGTGTTCTTGAGTTCCTCCTGAGTCGAACCTAGTTCGATGCAAAGATCCCTCAAGGCATTGTTCAGAACTCTGATCTTAGCCTCTAAACCATTCTTCACTTCCAAACCCATTTCTTTCTCTATCTCGATAGATTCTTTATAAGATTTGATCAGGCCTTGCATTGTTTCTATGATTTCATCATTTAACTTGTCTTTAGCAGTCTGCTGCCTTTCCAGTTCGGTAAGAGACTAAAAGATAACACAAAGATGAGTTAGAAATAAAAAGAAATCAATTATAGCAAAATTCTTTAAAGCGTACCTCTTGAAGAAATTCTCCCAATGATTTTAGAGAAGACATAACGTAAAGGTATATTTTCGAAAAGAAGAAAAACTATTTGATTTTCAAAGTGTAAAACTGTTGGCTTATATAGAGGGGTAAAAGATAGGAAATGAACCGTCAAGTTGTTACCTATCAAATCAAAACTCTTGGCTATCCGAGTTCCACGCGTCTTATCTTAAAGATGGTTTCAAAATTAACTGATTGACTTCGGTCAAAGCTTTTTCTAGAAGATTCAAAGTTATTTCAACAAAATTGTTTTTATTAAAATAACTTTGGGGACAATTGTTATGGGTGAAATTTCAAGTACTAATATCTTGAAAGCTTAAGATTTTGACTTATCAGGATCTTGACATTTATGGATATTCTGATGACTTATTATTATCTCGCTAACGTTATGAATTACTTGTTATTATCATTTCCACATGAGTTAAGTGTGCAGACTCCAGAATATTCGATATAAAGTTGTGGAAAATATCTCCAACGGTGCAAAGAGGAATTCACACATGGGATTAATCATCAACACGCAAAGAAGACTCAGTCTCCCAACATAATCGGACTTCAAGTTGATTTCAGCATGAGGAAAATACTTCAACGTTCACTTGACTGGGCAAGATACTCTCCAACGTTCAAATACTGAAGACCTGGAAGATCCCTACAAACTCGCATAGTTAGTTAGCATCTAGGTCTATATAAACAAATGAGGCTGATCGATTTAGGATATCTTTTACTTATCTGCAACATCACTACACACTTGTATTCACACACACTGCTCTCGATCTCATCTTTATTCTCACACTTAGATAATCGATCAACCGAATTCCACCATTTGTAAACATTTAACAATCATTAATAAGAGAACAAAGGCAGGGACGAGTCCTCCCGGGGTTTTTATGCCGGCAATCCTCAAAGGATTAAGGGCTTTTCCTCGTCAACAAATCTCGGTGTTCTTGTTCCTTATCTTTACTTTTATTTTGTTAATTATTAGATCTTCATTATAATTAGCATTACATTCTGTTCTTAGCATTATCTTGATACGTTCAAGTTCTTTATTTGCGATTATCTTTGTCGTTTATTTCCTTGTTTAGTCGACATCTTTTTAAGCAAATCTTTTCTTTAACACACATCTTTGAAACTCAACATATTTTACAAGCCCTTAACCTCACGAACGAAAGTTTGGTTACATAATTAATCTAAGTCTTCAAGGTAGATTATCTTGGGTAATTTTTGACCAAAACATCGTATATTATTTGTTTTAAGTTCTATTTTTCAATTAGCTTACTCATTAAATGGATTCACCTTCTCAAGTTAACTATCTTGAACCAAAACAAGTCGAAAAGATCGGTACCTATTTGAAGGGAGACAAGGTTCCAGAAATAGAGGGTTCCAAATGGGTTTCTACTCAGATCCAGGTACGGCCTCCACAATATGCCAATCTCCATCCACCTTCAACCAAGTCCGATTATTTTGACATGGCAAGGTATATCTTTTATCATCCAATGGGTAAGATCCAATGGGTAATTATAATCAGCTTTGTGAGTTTTGGCTCACAAGCAGGGTAGAAACCACCAAACAGGGCAAGCAATGCATTGTTGGTACTTTGGACAATGCATCTCGTCGACTTGTACTTACTCTTGATCGTTTTAAAAGGATTTTTGATTTAGAGTATAAGTCTGAACTTGCCTATGAATCAGTCTCAACCCTAGATGTTGCTAAATCTGTTTTAAATGATATCGTTTATTCAGGGAGGGTTGGTGGTTCGGTCAAAATTTCTCATTTTTCTGGTATTTACAAATATTTGATCTTAACCATTGTGAGATCATTGCAAACTAAGGTTGGTGGTTTTGATACACCAAACAAACTTGAAATGCAAATTTTCTACTGCATGGTTCACAATCGGTTGATTGATTTTGGTAAATTGATTTTTGATGATCTTGTAATCAAGATTTCTGCAAAATCTGAACATGTTTATTATGGCAGAGTCTTGGGTTACATTATTGAAAAGTTTTTAAAAGGAGATGTGATAAACGCCTAAAAGACATGATCTTAATGGATAAAATTGGACCACTTTGTGCTTGTTAATAGACGAGTAGGGCGTTTTTATGTTTGTTTAAGTGTTTCAGGTCTTTGGTGATAACTTGGCGTTAAATGGAGCATAAACGGGTCAAGCAAAGTCAAGAAACAAGTCAAGCGATTCAAGAACCAAAATCTGGAAATCTGGAATTCTGAAGTTACAACAGGCGTACCTTACGCCCATTCTCAGCGTAGGTTACGCTAGGCCAAATCTGGAGGGGCGTAGGTTACGCCCAATCTGGGCGTACCTTACGCCAGTTGAAGTGCAGAAACCAGAATTTGAAGATCAAAGATACAAGGGGCGTAACTTACGCCAGTCATGGCCGTAGGTTACGCCAGGCAAAACTTCAAGGGGCGTACCTTACGCCCAGATGAGGCGTAGGTTACGCCAGGCTCTGTGCAGAATTCGAATTTTAAGGGTTTTAATTGTAAACTTGAGTTATACTTTTCATATACGAATTAAGACTTACACACACCCTAATTTCTGAGATCTAGAGCAGCAAACCACTTCTCCCAAGCCCCAAAATCATCATCAAATCATCATTCAATCACAAATCCATGGAGATGACAATCCAAATTGAAGATTCATTGATGAATATGGAAGGCTAATTCTCTTTAGATCATTCTCATGTGAACAATTATGTAAGACAATTGTATTCAACCTTTCTTATATTCAAGTTGGATTAGATGTTTAATTCTTAATTGTGTTTTGCATCTAATGTTGTTTGGGTTTGAATGAATGATTACATGTTTTTAACCTTGAATGATTTCCATCTATCTTTTGGTTTCAATTTATTGTTAATCATTAATTATTGGAAGAATCTCTTATCACTTGTAATCTGATTTTTGAATAGATAATTTAGTTGTGTCAATTACTCGGTTTAATTATCGTGAATCATCATAACCCTTATGAAATTGTAATCTTGTTAATGGATAAATAATTTAGTTGTGTCAATTACTCGGTTTTCATTATCGTGAATCATCACAACCTAATCAATTAGTCCTTAACGTTCATTCATTCCAAGCTTTATAACGAATCATGTCTATGTGATTTCAACGAATATAAGTTAGGTTATACTTTTGAAAGCATAATTGGGATCGTGAGAATGGTCTACCCTTTTTATTATTGAATTCTATTGTTAAATTTAAATCATTTTTAGTTGTTAATCAAATCAATCAAATCAATTTTAAGTTTATGTCTAGTTTAATTAACTTTGTAAATTGTTCAACACTTTCCCATGATTCCCTGAGGATACGATACTCGACTTACCCTTGCTAAATAGTGGTATTTAGTTTATATTTTTGATCGGTCCAACGACAACGATCAAATTTTGGCGCCGCTGCCGGGGAATCGGTGTGCAAAGTGTTGAAATTTTGTTTTCAATTAGTTTACTTAAAATTTTCAGAAAAATCCAAAAATATTTAGTTTAGTTTTGTTTTGTTTTAGTTCTTGTTTGTTTCATTTTTCATTTTTGTAGTTCAGTATTACACGAGGTGTGTTGATTGTGCAGATTTCAAGTAGTATATGCATACGAGGTATTCCAAGAATACATCACCTTTGTTGTTTGATCCGGAAATTGAGAAAGCAGCTAGAAGGAATCGGATACTTCATCGTGTAAACATGAATGATCAACCAGATCCACAACCAACCATCCAACCCACCATAACTCCACCAGAAACCAACCCTGAACCAAATAACCAAAATCAACTCCACCACGAAACTCACACCCATCAATAAGGAGTGCTTACACAACTCCAAGCCGACCTAGAACACCAACTCATATTGGAGATGCATCACGGGATGCGGATGGGTCGCTTTATGATAGGCTTCATGATAGGGTGAATCATTGGGATGACGGGAGGTTTGATAATAATTCGGATGGGTATTATTGGAACCATGGGGGAGATTATGAGCAACCACAAAACCTTCGATATCCTCAACCTCAATACAACCAACCCCAATATAACCAACCTCAATACATAAACCACGACCAAGAGTTCTTCCTCAAGGTCCACCACCTCGCTTTAACCATCGTGTAGCCCAACCAAATTACCAACCACATAACCGGGCCATGCCAAATATGAACTATCAACCTCCACCACAAGGAGTTGATAGTCATTTTCGACCCGCCATAGCCGTTAATGCTTCACCTATAGTACCACCGGTGTTGAGGGGTAGAGCATTTGAGGTTAGACCTCAATGTTTGAGTATTTTGCCAAGTTTTCATGGGATGGCGGCGGAAGAGCCTTACTTGCACTTGTCGGAGTTTGAGGCGATATGTGGAACTATTGGAGGCCAAGGATTTTCACCGGATGAGGTTAAGCTAGTTCTTTTTCAGTTTACTTTGAAGGATAAGGCAAAGCAATGGTTCTTGACATTGTCATCGGGTAGTATCTTTTCATGGGCTGAAATGCAACAACAATTCTTGGATGAGTATTACACCATGCAAAAGACTAGTGATGCAAGGAATTCGATAAGAACTTTTCAGCAACAATCGGGTGAAACATTTTATGAAGCTTTTAAGAGGTTTAATGAGTTGTTGAGAGTGTGTCCTCATCATGGAATTGCTAAATGGGAATTGATCACGGCTTTCTATGATGGTTTGCTATCGGAAGAAAAGAGAGATGTGAATTCAATTAGCAATGACACTTTCTTGACTAATCCCGAAGATGTTGATTGGGAGTTCTTAGAAAAGATGAGTGTGAATTCAAAAAGGCAAGCTCAATCGAATAGGAGAGCAAGACGTCCAATAGCCCCTTCATCAACTAGTGATCAAGCTACAAAAGATAGACTTGAAGCATTGGAGCAAAAGTTTGCGAAGTTGGGGAAGGCTGAAAATCGGGGTGTTTATCAAGTATCTCAAGACTATCCGGTTTGTGAAAGGTGTGATGAGTTGGGACATTCAGCTTTGCAATGCCCATTAGACTTGGATCAAATTGAAGAAGTGAATCAAGTGTATGGAGAGAAGAAGCAATATGACATGAACTCCAACACTTATCATCCGGGGATGAGAAATCATCCAAACTTTAGATATGGCAATTCTTCAAACCAACTCAACCCGAACTTTCAAGGAAATAACCAAAACAGTGGGGCACCATCTCAACCATTTCAAGGCCAAAACTACAACCAAGGGAATTACCAAGGTGGTCAAAATCAGGGGGGGTTCAATAGAGGCTACCTAAGGAACTATCAACAAGGTAATAATCAAGGTGGGCCTTCGGGAGGCAATGATGTGTCAACTCGGGAGATTATGGATTACTTGAAAGAAATGGATAGAAAGAATGAGATTCGGGATAAAACGGTTGAGAGTTTGCAAAAGCAAGTTGGTCAATTGGCGGAGGATGTGGCATCAATGAGGAAAGAGCCGGGAAAGCTACCAAGTGATACGAAGATCAATCCACAACATCAAAGTGGCGGTTCCAGAAATGTCAAAAATGTGGAGATCAACAATGTAAGTACTCTTCGTAGTGGTAAGATTTATGATAATCATGTTGTCCCTCCACCACCATTTGTTGATGGTGTGGTGGAGGATGTTGATGAAAATGAAGATAGTGAGCATGAACCGGAACTTGTTTTACCAAAATCAAATAAAAAAGTATCTTTTAAAGAGGTAGAAAACAATAGGTCTAGTGATAAATTTTCTGAAAAACAAGGAAAGGATATGGAGGGTAATACCATTCTTTTTCCTTTGGCTTTGATTGATCCAAAACTTAGGCCTATACTTAAGAAAAGAGGTCCCCATGAGGAAGAAATGTGGGAAATTTTTAAACAAGTGAAAATCAATATACCTCTTATTGACATAATCAAGCAAGTTCCGACTTATGCTAAGTATCTTAAGGATTTGTGTACCCAAAAACGGCATCATAAGCTTCCAAAGAAAATTATTTTAAATGAGGAAGTTAGTGCCGTTGTGATGGGTATACTCCCACCTAAACTCCAAGATCCGGGAGCGCCTTTAATTACTATTCAAGTTGGTGATTTCAAAATGAACAAGGCACTTTTGGATATGGGGGCGGGTGTGAGCATTCTTTCGGGAAGTTTGTATGACCAATATGACTTTGGGCCGTTGGAAAAAGTCGACACCACCTTGGTGATGGCTGATTTGTCCCTTAAACTTCCTAGAGGAATTGTCAAAGATGTGATTGTTAAGGTTGAGGACTTTTATTACCCCGTAGACTTTTTGGTTCTTGATTTTGCACCAAGCGGTAATGTTAGGCAACCCAATGTCATCATGGGTAGACCCTTTTTGGCCACCGCTAATGCATTAATTGATTGTAGAAGGGGTACGGTTGAAATGACTTTTGGCAACCGTAAGATAAGATTGAATGTTTTAGCTAGTGTTCTGAACCCCGTAGTTAGTGACGAATGCTTTATGGCGGACGTCATTGATGAGTGCATTTCTCATGTAAATGAGGAAGACACACGGGAGAATTGTGCTTTGGTTGACAGGTTAATCATGGAGCATAGTGAAGCATTGAAGAAGGAGGAGAAAGAATGGGAGATTATGGCCAGGGTGTGCATTGACTACCGGAAGTTGAAAAAGAAGTTGTTCGAAGTTGGCCAAAAGGTTTGGCTTTATAGTTCAAGACTCAAATTCTTTCCCAGAAAGCTCAAGCGCAAATGGATGGGTTCATATATCATCACAAGAATTGGAAAGTTTGGAGAGATTGAGATTGAAGATCCAAAAGATGGTGTGAAGCAAATGGTCAATGGACACCGATTGAAGCCATATTTGGACGCAACCGACATTAATGGAGCTACAAAGGAAATGGTGAACTTCATCTCAAGTCCACCATCCTATGAGGTTGCTTGAACATCATTTGAGGTAATGTCGGGCTGAGGACAATAAACTTAGCGCTAAACGGGAGGCAACCCGTTGTTTATTTGTTTTATAGCTTCAATTCCGGTATGTTTTCTTTTTCGTTACTTGTGTTTTATTTGTTTAGTTGTTTTTGTTGCATAATCACACAAGGAACTTAATTCTCAGCACCTATGCTTGAGAATTAAGTTGGGGAAGGTCGGTTTGGGTGAAAAAGTGAGTCGTTTTTGCAATTTTTCGAGCCGATGAACTCATTTCTAATTTCGGGTGTACATTGGGGACAATGTACCTTTAAGTTGGGGAAGGGAGTTTAATTTTAATGTAAATTGCAAGTTTTGAAAGTTGTTTGTGGCTGTAGTTAAAAAAAAAAAAAATTCTCTAAGGGGCGTAAGCTACGGCCCTTGGGGCGTAACTTACGGTGCCCTGGAAGTGTCAAATGGACTTTACGCCCAAAATTTACTGTTTACGTCCTACCAGACGCCCACCTTACGCCAAAAATGCATTTTCTAGAAGGGCGTAAGGTACGGTCCAATGGGGCGTAGGTTACGCCAGTTGTTTTTGAGCCAGCGTAAGGTACGGTCCATTCAAGCGTAGCTTACGGTTGCACAAATAAGGTAGTTCAGGATTTAGACCGGGCGTAGGTTACGGTGATCCAAGGCGTATGTTACGGTAAGTCAATAATAAATGGGCGTAGGTTACGCTCAGTATTGGCGTAATTTACGCCAGGCCAGGTTCGAAAATTTTTTAATTATTTTTTTTTAAAATCCGAAAAAGCTTTTTAATTTATAGCCACATATAACTGATTTTCTTGATTCTTCACCCACACATATCTCATCCATCTGCATCCAATCTCTATATCGGGGTCTAATGGAGTCGATTTTTGGACGGCAAGGTCCACAGCAGTGATTGGTACCTTCCATTTATCTTTCTGTCCTTATTGTGTAACTATGTGATTATGTGTTTATTTTGTGTTTTTGCATTTTCAATTAGTAGGTAGATTTCATTTTCTTGTTGATTTCATTTATGTTTTTAGTTTAGATGTTGATTTACCTTCTTGTGATGCGGAATTGAATCAAAGAGACAAAATATTCGAGTTATATTAGCTATACATGGTTGTAAAATGAGATTTTCTTGTGATTGGATTTGTACATGTAAGTGGGGCTAGGTAGTGTAGATTAGATTGCATGATATGGTTGACTTATGAGCGTCTTGATAGAGTTGTTAGCAAGTAAAAACATACAAACGTGCAAATAAGGGTAATATGCCAATTGTGAGTCATCATGCATGTATCACACTTTATATATCCGTTATATCCTTCAATTTAATGAGAGAAAAAGCCTCATCAATGATTGGTTAGATTGTTAGCGTAGCTTAAATTCTCATGATGATCATATTGTGTGAACCATTATTGTACACTAGGTTAGAACTAGTGCACTTACCGTGTCGAGACCTCTAGCTTGGATTATGTGCTTAAAATCACAAAACAATCATACAATTCAATCCATATTCCACTTCACCTCGTCATGAAATTCGTTAATTGTTCAAAGTTGTGTTGTTTATGAAGAATCGAAAGAAAGAACAAAGTCAAAGTCAAAATTGCAAAATCTGGTTGAAAAGTCAAAGTATATGGTCATAAATGAAAACCAATTCAATTATCCATGTAAAGTTGATCAAAAAGAGAATCAAAAGTGAAATGTTCCAAAATCATTCTAGTAAATCGCCCAAATGAGAATCATTACCGTGTTCATTCCATATTTCCATCAATTTTGTATGAATACCGAAGTGATAGTTTGAGTTATGAGGTCTTGGTTCGATTTGTGTACTAGCCTATGACTTTTAGTGTGCAATAATGAGTTGTGAGCTTCATATAGATATATTGGCACATCTTTTGCTAATTCACCCAAAATATGAACCGAGGGGAGTGCACATTGTGAGAGTGTAATGCATGTATTGTGGCAAACTTGAGGTTTATTAGGTTTAATTGCACATTTATATATTTCTATTTGCTAGTCGTAAATCTTTTGATAGTTGTAAGTCTTATGAGTTGATTGTGTTATGTGGTTTGGTTTGCATTGCTTAGTTTCACCCAAGTGTACTTTGAAGATTACTTGAGGGTTGAGTTTTACAAAAATGTATAATTGATATAACTCTTATATAGTGTTTCTTTGGTGATAGGAAGTATTATAGGATTGTAAATTAGCTTGTCACATAATGAATGTCTTTTTCGGGACGAAAAAGGATTAAGTTGGGGAATGTGATAAACGCCTAAAAGACATGATCTTAATGGATAAATTGGACCACTTTGTGCTTGTTAATAGACGAGTAGGGCGTTTTTATGTTTGTTTAAGTGTTTCAGGTGTTTAGTGATAACTTGACGTTAAATGGAACATAAACGGGTCAAGCAAAGTCAAGAAACAAGTCAAGTGATTCAAGAACCAAAATCTGGAAATCTGGAAATTCGAAGTTACAAAGGGCGTAACTTACGCCCAGGATAGGCGTACCTTACGCCAGGCAAAAGTTCATGAAGCGTAGCTTACGCCCAGATCGAGCGTAGCTTACGCCAGTGAAACCCAGAAGCAACAACAGGCGTACCTTACGCCCAGATGGGGCGTAGGTTACGCTGGGCAGATTTACAAAGGGCGTACCTTACGCCCAGATGGGGCGTAGGTTACGCCAGGCTCTGTGCAGAATTCGAATTTTAAGGGTTTTAATTGTAAACTTGAGTTATACTTTTCATATACGAATTAAGACTTACACACACCCTAATTTCTGAGATCTAGAGCAGCAAACCACTTCTCCCAAGCCCCAAATCATCATCAAATCATCATTCAATCACAAATCCATGGAGATGACAATCCAAATTGAAGATTCATTGATGAATATGGAAGGCTAATTCTCTTTAGATCATTCTCATGTGAACAATTATGTAAGACAATTGTATTCAACCTTTCTTATATTAAAGTTGGATTAGATGTTTAATTCTTGATTAGTGTTTTGCATCTAATGTTATTTGGTTTGAATGAATGATTACATGTTTTTAACCTTGAATGATTTCCATCTATCTTTTGGTTTCAAATTATTGTTAATCATTAATTATTGGAAGAATCTCTTATCACTTGTAATCTGATTTTTGAATAGATAATTTAGTTGTGTCAATTACTTGGTTTAATTATCGTGAATCATCACAACCTAATCAATCGGTTCTTGAAATCTTGTTAATGGATAAATAATTTAGTTGTGTCAATTACTCGGTTTTCATTATCGTGAATCATCACAACCTAATCAATTAGTCCTTAACGTTCATTCATTCCAAGCTTTATAACGAATCATGTCTATGTGATTTCCAACGAATATAAGTTAGGTTATACTTTTGAAAGCATAATTGGGATCGTGAGAATGGTCTACCCTTTTTATTATTGAATTCTATTGTTAAGTTTAAATCATTTTTAGTTGTTAATCAATCAATCAAATCAATTTTAAGTTTATGTCTAGTTTAATCAACTTTGTAAATTGTTCAACACTTTCCCATGATTCCCTGAGGATACGATACTCGACTTACCCTTGCTAAATAGTGGTATTTAGTTTATATTTTTGATCGGTCCAACGACAACGATAACTACCAAAGGGCAACAGGGGATTTTATAAAAATCTCACCCCTGGCCTCAAATATTTTTGGACCCATTGAGGTTCACCAGTCACTAACCCCTGCTATGCAGGATTATTTAGATTTTTGTGTAAATAGGGAAATGGAGAACCTTGAGGATCAATCTGATTCTCAAGAGGGAGCTGAGGCTGACCACCCTTCGACGCAAGCTGATCAGTCTCAAGCTGATTCAGACTTAGCCATTCAGGGTGGTGATCAAGGTACAACTTTTAATATCCCTGAAACTCCTTCTCCATCTCATCGTTCTTCATTTTTTGAGGGTAGGGAAGTGGACCCACAAAATCCCTTCCTAGACGATCCCTCACAAAAATCTCCCGTTTTACAAAATGAGCCAAACTCCCAAATCCCCAAAAAGAAAAGATCTCTAAAGAGAAAGAAAGCATCAATTGAGGGGGAGCATGTTGCAAAAGCTGCTAAAGTCTCCTCATCTCAAAGGAGACTACCCCTTGAGGCTGAATCTGCAAGGGAACGTTCCCAAGCTGACTCACCTTCACTTGCTGCTAAGCCGATTCGCCCATCTGCATCCTCTAAAAAGGGTGCAGGTAAGATAAAAGGGAAAACTGTTTCTGCTGCATCCTCCCAAAAGGTGTACGCATTGAAAGACAGACCTCCGCCCAAGGTCAGACTGAGTCTCAAATTGTATCGCCTTCATCACTCTCCAAACAGATTGGTGAAATCACTAAAGGGACACCCCTGGACTCATCCCAAGTCCGTAAAGAGTTGAGTCCATCACGACTTGAAAATCTAGAGCATGTGTACCGAAGATCTCCAAGAAAAGGTACTCGAGCTGATTCTTCACTACTACACAAATCCAAATAGGACCCCCTAAATAGAACCCGCTTTTAATCTAAACCGGCTCATATTGATGCCGCTTTCAAAAATCCAAATATAAGCCCCCAAATAGAACACACTTATTATATAAACCGAATCATATTAAGTCCCACCTTCAAAAAACTAAATAAAATCCCCAAATATATTTTCATGTAGACCGGGACTTATGAACATCGGAATCGGAATCGGTTATGAATAAAGTAATTCCAAAAATTAAATTCCATTTAAAATTTCAATCTCCGCCTTTATTTTCTGACGCACTCCTTATAATTCATAACCATCAAAACACATAATTTAACTTTTCATAAATTCAGGTCCAGGAGCATTTAACCAAAGCTTGTGGGTTTCAGTTTTTTGAAGTTTTCGGTCGAATTTCATCAAGGTTTTTACAAGCGAATAAGGTAATCTTTGTAAACCCTTCATATATTATCTACATTCTTTCATTTTTTTATATGAAGAATTGCTAAAAATCAAGGGTTTCGGGTTGTCTCCCTTCTAGTCTGTATTTGTATATGCGCTATAAATACTCGTACTTCAATTGTGGATGCTGTTAAAGGTTTCATTATTAGTTATTTAGTTGTCATATGAACACAAAAAAGAGGGAGTTTTCATCGGTTGACATGTATACCTCTATTAAAAGTAATCAATATTAAGGATAAACATAAAAAAAACTTGCAACAACAGTCGCGAAGACTGAAATGGAGGGGCTGACAATGCTAACGAATTACCAAAGATATGATCCATTGTAAGAAAGTTGGAATTTGGTAACTTTGATTAGTATATTGGCAAATGGAAATAATCAATGTAGATTCAGTTCCACGATAGAAGGAGTATAAGCTAGGACGAGGTGTTCTGTCCTTCAAAACGATTGACATCAAATCGATGAGGATTACAAGAAACAATTATGGTTGCGAGTGAAGGTGACATATATATCCCATTACATGTTATTTACACACATATTGAATGCTAGTATGGTTATTTATTGGAAAAACAGGCGCATTTTTTCAACATTAAAGATGATACACGGGGGTTGTTTGTGATTAAAAGTGCCAATGGGTGCTGAAAGTCTTTTAGAAAGGAATTGTCAGTAAATATGTTGTCAAAGGTTTAGATGCAACAGAGACTACTCATATGCCATTAAGGAAGAATGGGAATCATTCAAAGGATTTAAATCGACTGCAAAATTTCTGGTTAGTTTGAGTTTGTATCTTACATGTCTGGAATTCATATATTATAAGTAATGGGCTGATTTACAACTTAATAAATAAGAACAGTGGATGGAACGCCAAGAATAGGCATAGCCCATAGAAAAAAATCATTAAGTATCTTGAAAACATAAGCATCTCAGGTTATCTTAGAATCCTGATTTTGTTGTCTAATATTTATCAAATTTCATGTTCACTTGTAATATAACCTGAGGCCTGATAAATGGTAAGGTAGGAATGAGTCTGAAATTCTGAATATATCTAGCAAGCATTGGTTATTGTCTGTGATTGACTATCAATCTATCATCGCAAAGTACATCTGGACACATAGTTGCAAGATGGTGGGGAGACCAATCACGACTACAAAGTAACCAAACTTGTAGAAAGGTAACTCTTATGTTATTAGTCAATTTTCAATTGTTCAATTACTTTATCTATTTAACTTATGATTGGCATGTATTTATTAGTCATATATGAAAAGGGATGTTATAAGGCTTATTTGAGTTATTTGCTAATATAGAACTTGTATTACTAAGATTCTTTTTCTCCATCAATAGAGGGAGTGGCAGCTGAATAATCGGTATCAGATCCTCCAAAGAATCACAGTTCTGCTTGGGCATGATCATGGGTTCGTTATAAGTTTTATTTTTTATATCATGTATGAGACTAGACCCTTCAGACTCGGTACTTAATGATGCGTAGCCTTGCAGAACCTGGATTCAAATGTTGTTAATGCTAAGTCTCCAATTGTTGACTAAAATTGCAGATAGGATCTCAGCAAGGGAAGACTACATGAGCAGGTTCATATGTATCTCTTTCTACGGGTCAAAGGCTAGATAGGTACTACTCGAAGTGTAATTCAATACTAATAATTTACATTCCTCGAAAGTTTACACATGGGTTAAACTATAATTAAATATCTTCGCCATTGCTGCAGGTGTTGACTGAGTAGTATTGTATATTTGGTAATACTAGGATTGTTGTTGGGTATTCTTGAAACTTCAAAAAACAGAAATAGTTGTATGACTTAGTACTATAAATATAAAATATGTAGTACCATTTGATTAATTGTTAGAGAGAGTTCTCTAGTTTTAAGTTATATAACATTCAAAAGCATGTCTAACAATCAACCATATTCAATACACAAGTATGCAGGTAATGAAAGCAACAGTTCAAAAAGCTCGAAAAGGCAGAAGCATGGAAAATAAAGCAGGTGCAACTCAAGCATCAACACTGCCAAAATAGAACATACTCGCTCCAACTTCTCACGCGTCACAAACAACCAGCCCATTGCCGCATATGCTTCAACAAACTGATGCCGCCCATTGGGCGGCACAACCCTCCTAGTTTTAAACTATAGGAAAGGTAAAAAATGGTGGTTTAAGAATTCACATCTTACAATATATAGTATATATAGACTACTTGAATTTGCTTCTATTAATACATCAGTTTTGTTTACTTTCTAGGACTATATCAAGGTATACCGACTCTGATGGTGTCGACTCTGATGGTGTCGACTCTGATGGGCGCATGGTCGTTTGAACAATGGTTGAGGTACATTATCCACTTTATATGTGTGTGTATGTATTTCATGTATTTTGCATATAGATTCTTTATAAGGGATGTTCATGCATTTCACGCGATGAATTGGACAGTTTTCTTAATACGTGGGTTAACAAATTTTATGTGTTTAATCATCTACTTCAGCTCCCTAGCTAGATTTTGGAATGGACGAAAGTGCGGTATTGAAGTATAAAGACTGTCCACGACTTTGACGAGTTTACGAAGGGTTGTATTAGGTTTAGTGAAACACCACGGTGACTTGGTTTATTAGATTCGTATTTAGTATGATAATTAAGGTTATTTTAGTGTTGTGTAGTAGGGATGCTTCATTTTTTTTTCCTTTCATGTTTGAATGTTGCTGTAAACTTGTTGGTTATATTGAAGTTTTATCTATAAATTTGGTGTGGTTTTATTGTGTTGGGATTTAAGTTGCTTGCGAGATTTGACATTATTATGTAATGTAAACTATTGTAAACTGTAACGTATGGTATGGTAGAAGCACAAACAGTGGTTGCAAAGCTAATATAGAACTCGGTTCTAAATGCAAAAGGCGAGTTCTATAACAAATTTGGCGGGCAAAAAATAAGCGGGTTGTAATGTTTTAATAGGTCCCGGTTGTTTGAAAGGCGGGTTCTATTATTAGAATAATAGGACTCCGCCGCATAGGTTTCGGCTATTTTGCGGGCTCTAATATACTTTTTAACCGGGATTAAATAAGGTACGTGTAGTAGTGCTTCTCTCTTACACTCTGGGTCTGCACAGGCTGCCAATGCTCCACCTAGATCACAAGGTGGAGTACAGGCCTCAACATTCTATCCCGAGGAGGTTGTGGTGCAACAAAACACCACAGAAGAGGGACCATCCAATTCTACCCTTAACATTACACCAATTGCAGTCGTCTCTGCACTTGTGGAAACACAAGGGACTGTGTTTGGCCAAGAGGGCTTGATTTATCAAGACCTCAATACGTCTCTTGCAGGTGAGACGTCTACCGATGGTCTTCACGATGTTGGTAGTCCAAGACTCATCACCACCACAAGGGGTGATCAGTTACTTAGTCAGTCTGGTACTCATCCATCCTCAAGGGATGTTCTGATGACTGCCAATGCTGAAGCTGATAAATCAAATCAGCTCCCTGAAGCAGGCAATGTACAACTTGAATTACAAGTTAATTTTCCTCAAGCAGATGCCAGACTAACAACTTCGGCTCCACCTCTTGATACTCACTCTCATGAGGAAAATCGCCCAACAACTCCTTTAGTTCCACCATCTCTAAATTTGCCTCATATACCGACCATTAGGGCCACCAGTGAGCCCTCTGAAAGGGTTCAAGCTGAAAAGCAAACTGCTGGTCCTCCCATTACGGCCAGATCCATATTAAAGGATGTGGCAGCCAAGCTCACTGAGATGAATACTGCCCACAAGGCTGACATCACACAGCTTGGTGAACGTATAGATGTTTTACAAGGTAAACATGTATCATTGCAGGATCAGCTTCAAGACATTGTGAGCACTCAGTGGATTTTGGTCACCCAACAAGAAGAAATAATCAGCTGATATGGATGAAATAATGAAGATGGGTGCCAGGCTGAGTGGCACAATTAGGGGTTGGAGTCAAGGAATGACTGAGGTAAATAAAGAAAATAGAAGGTATTTAGACCTCCTTGCCACTTCCCAAGATAGAATGAAGAAGTCAATGAGAACCAGATTCAAGGCCAATAGGCTCAGACTGAACAAGAAACACAAAAGGGTTCTCAAAGACATCAAAGATATCAAGACTCAACTCGAAGAAGTTGTGAATGTGCTTCCAAAGTGGAAGAGTCTGAAGCTGAGCTAAGAATCAAAGTTGCAGCAATCAGCTCAACAGTTGATGAGCTAAAGACTTCAAGCTCATCTCACACTAAAAAATTGATTGGGCTTGATGCTTACTTGAAAAATGATCTCACTCAGCTCATAAAGTCAATCAGCTCCACCTCCTCTGCCCCCATTGATGATGACAAAAAAAGGGAGAAGAAAGAAGAAGAAGGGGAAAAGTAGATGGAGATGCTGCTGCCACTATGGAAGATGATGCTGAGGTGAATGCAGAAGAAGTTGAAGTTGCTGAAGTTATAATGAACATTGGAGCTGATCAAGCTGAAACTCAAATTCAGACTGAGCCAGCTTCAACACAAGAAGAGGAAGTAGTTGTGGTAGAATCTGATGATGAAGAGGAAGAAGGAGCAGAAGTGAAAGTTGTCTTAGCTCTTCAAGCTGATGCAGATCTTATAGAATTTGAAGATGAATCCTCCTCAGATGACAGTGACAAGATTCCCATTGGGACTTATTTTACAGAGAGGAGAGGATCTGGATCAGCCTCAGCTGTCATTCAGCCATTACATGATCAAGATGACCAAGATACTCAGACTAGAGGCACTCAGACTGAAGGTACCTCAAGACAAAGAAGTCTGCTTGAACTTGAAGAAGAAGCTGTTAGAAAGAATGAAGCTGAATTGAAGAAGATACAAGAAGCAAAGAGTGCCAGATTGGCAAGGAAGCTGATTCGTGTAGAAAAGGAAAGAGAAAAATATTTAAGACTTGAGGATCAGCTCAATGAAGAAGAAAATAGGCAGAGAATAAGAAAAGAAGAAGAGAAATCTCTCAAAGCTCTCCAAGAACTTGAAGAAGAACACTTAGATGACTCTCCAAAGAAGAAGAAGTCAGCTCAAGTAAAGAAGAAGCCAATAGTCATCTCCAAAAGGTCATCATTGTCTGAAAAAGAAAAACTAGAGAGATTCAAGCTGACTAGGGCTATTCAAGAAGAGATTGTTGGGGTCAAGCTTACAAAGTCCAAAACTAGTAAATACCCCAGAATCGACTTGAGAAGAGAAGGTGATTCAGCTACAAGTGAAGTGTTGGAGATCTCTGAGTTGTTTACTCTTGGATATGCTGAATGTGTGGAGTTGTACAATCTTTTAATGCTGAACAGGCCAAGCAATTATGGAGTAGTGGCTGGTGACTTGTCCAGAAGATTTGACAAAATGAAAAGCTATAATATTGACACTTCTGGACTGCCACAACCACTTGCTCCTGAAGATCATTCTGAAGCTGATGAAGATGAGACTGTGCCTGGTCTCAAAAGAAGAAAGAAGAAGAAAGTAACCATTGAAGACTTACTTAAAAGAAGAGACTTGCATGTCAAAATTCAAAAGTCTGGATATGGTGAAAAGATGGACAAGCTCAATTTCAATCTGCCTCCTGAAATTGCCAATCCAATGGAAGGCCAAATCATTGAAGCCCCTGAACTTGGTCTGATAATAAGAACTCACAAGGAAGAAATTGGGCTACAAAGAGCTTATGAGCTGACAATGGTTCCAAATGTACATCTATATGCTCTCAAGCTGGTCTGCAATTAAGTTGGTGACAACCAAAGCAGATTTCATCAAGCCTTAATACAGATCACATAAAGGAAGAGTATTATGAAAGCTTTCTTGATTAAAACTCAAACTCTGTCCTTTATGTAACAAAAGTTTGTAAATACTCTATGTTATGCTTTAATGTACAAATTTATCAAGTAAATAGAGTTCATGTTATCTTTTTCATGTAGTTTTGTAAGTATATATTGTATAAAATGAAAAAGATCAAAAGAACCCAAGGAAAAGATTGAAAAGGGTCAAATATATAATGTTATCAACTTGATAACCCTTTCAATCTGTTTTAAGTATTTCCAGTCTGATCAGAAGAAGCTGCAAAGGTTTTGTCATCATCAAATAGGGGGAGATTGTTGGAGTCAAGTCACTCATACATTACAAGATAGATTTGAAGATGAAAAGCAACTCAAGAAATACTTAAGTCCTTGGTTCAGGAGCTGAGTCAGCTTGGATGGTTCCAAGCTAAGTAGCCTGAACATCTTCAATAGAAGATGGTATCTTTCAAGCTACATCAAAAGAAGAACAAGCACTTGGTCTAAATCGAAGATGAAGAACAAGGATAGAAGGCGAAGCTGATGGGTGGAAATCAACTTGGATCTTGCAGTCAGCTTGGAAGGTACATGTTCAGCCTGGAGTCTTGCAAGTGCTCCAGAGTTGTTATAACTTTGTATATATCGTCAATCAACTGGATAAGTATCAGAAAGGACATTCTAGAAGTGCCAGTTGTTGATTGTAAACATTCTATGAGGTGTCCATTTAGTTGTTGTTGCACGATCAACCTTGACAAGCACATAGGGAACAAAAAGGACAAGGTCACTATCACCAGGTACTGATCATGCAGAGACCATCAGATCAAGACGCGTGGAAAGAAATGGACGGCATCCAAGGCAGTGTTGATGCCTATATAAACCAGCCTTTGTGTCTCAAGAATGTGTGCATCCATTCATTAACTCTCACAACGATTAAAGCTTATCAGCTTGGATCCGTGTTGTACTCAGCTTAGGCTAGTAGAGTTAATAACAAAGTTGTAACTTGCTATTCAGCCAAGTAGTTAGATTTGTAGGCTAATCTGTTCCACAACTACTTGTAATTCTTTTTATTCATCAATAAAAGAATTAGTTGAAATCAGCTTGCACTTTGTTCTTGGACTGCACTTTACTTTTCTCTCTTTATATTCTGTTATTTTGTTTACTGTTTCATTAACATATCTATCTCAAGCTGAATATGGACAAATACCTTAAGATAATTTACATTCCGCATTAAAAAGTATTGTCAGGCTGATTAAGATTAAAAGTTGTATTCACCCCCACTCTACAACTCTTTGAGACATCTTAAACCATCCTGTTATCTCCTTTGGGACCTATCAGTTCTAACCGTGTACAAACCTTGACGTTCATCATACACATCCACCCTATGGGCTGTTGAGGCTCTTTCACGCATCTGAAAAACCTGCCACATTCTTTGAGCTAGTGGTGGGTTCCAATTGTTGGCCTTCCGGTATTGCTTGACAAAATGGTCTCTTGTCCAATTAAAAGTGGCCTCAATCAAAGCTCTTATAGGTAGCATACGAGCTAAACCAATGGTAGTGTTTTGGCACTCGGCAATGTTTGTCGTTAAGTTACCCCAACGACGAAGTCCCGAGTCGTGCTTTAGAGTCCACTTATCCAAACCAATGTTTTCCAAATAGGGCCAAACAGTCTCGTCTTCACCTCTGATTTCATTACTCGCCCAAGAATACTTGGATTGTTGGGATGTGGAACCGGCCACTCAAGTCAAATTTTATTTTCCTGTTCTTGAAGTTAGACATCACATTGCTACAAACGTGCCTCAAACAATACCGATGATGCCACACGCCTATGTTGTTCACTGAATTAAGGATGCCTTGGTGACGGTCTGAAACGATACACAAATCAACCTCCCGCTGCGATCCGATATGATCTTGAAAGTGTTGTAAAAACCATCCCCAACTTTCATTCGACTCTTCATCAACCAAGGCAAAAGCGATAGGCAATAACTGTCCATTGGCGTTCTTCGCGACCACATTTAGCAGCTTACCCTTGTAGCTCCCTTTCAAATGAGTGCCATCGACAAAGATCACTGGAATACAACGTTGGAATGCTCTAATTGCCGGTCCGAATGCCCAAAAAACAAACTTGAATGTTTGTATATCACCTGAACTGCTTGGACAATGGTCCCATTCCACAATGGTGTCTGGATTAGCACGTTGTAATTCAGCCATATACTTGGGCAATGCATCAAAGTTACTCGGCCATGTTCCATACAACCTTTCAATTGCGATCCTTCTTGCATTCCACGCCTTGGCGTAGCTCACATCGACATTGAAAGTTGTTTTAACTTGTGCCTGGATGTGTTTCACTTGATAAGTTATATTCGCCTTCACCTGGGGCAAAATTTCAGAAGCTATCATACTTGCTGTCCATACATCGGTTGTTGTTAGCTATCACTTCTCCATAACAATTGTGACTCTCGACCCACTTTGTGATCTTAAAGAATCCTGAATTGTTTATGCAAGATCCAATTACACCCCACCTACATGGAACCCGGTCCACAACACCACGATAATTCTTCCCTCTGCTCATGCACTGTGCTTTCAAATAACGTGGCCTCGAATCTTGAACAATAAGTTCTCTGTTTTCTCTTATGTTCCAAAGCCTAACAGCGTAAATAAGTTCGGCCTTGTTTTCAAAAAACATTCCTTTTTGTATCACATTTCTTTCTTTGGACCAAAAAATCATTTCTTCATCAAGTTCGTTAAATGGCAAAAGACGATCATCATCATCATCGTCTTCAAGATTCTGTTGTTGTTGCTGATCAAAGGGACCTTGTACATGTCCCACCCCTTCGTCTCCTTCATCTCCAGAGACATCTCCATCAACACTATATCTATCTAATGTATCATCACTGGTATAAGGTGCCTCATCACCAGATTCATCAAGTGGTGCAACGTCATCTTCATTGTGTTCATCTTCTTCGTTGTCTTCATCTTCTTCATTATCTTCATCTTCTTCATTATCTTCTGACTGGTTACTCGGTTGAAAGAAACATTGACTTTGAGTCAAGCTTAGCAACTGGTTCGTAAAAGTAGGCTCGAACTTCACTTCAAATTGTGCATCACCAAGATGATAAATCATCCCCAAAGTATTATCGTCAGTAATTAAATTTCTAAAAGGAACACCCTTAAATTCATACCATATATATAATTGCAATTTGAAAGCTTCTTTTGAAACACCAAAACAACTGTAAGTGATATCACAAATTTCTGAATAAGTCATTACATGAAAAAGAGGAAAACTTCTTCTTTTTGATGGATCTCCATTTTGAAGAATCCCATTTACGAATGATACACAATCATCCCAAATTAACTGTACTATAATTGGGTTAAATGATGATGAAGATGCCAATTTTTTATAAAAAAAAATTAGTTGAATGTAGGTGTTTGAAAGTATATAATGAGTACTGATAATGTTTGAAAGTATGCTTCTGAAACTATATACATACACATCTAATATATATTAGGTTTACACGAATTAGGGTTTGATGGCCACTGGACACGTGTTAGGGTTTCGGTGAGTCCGGTAATCCGAAAACCGGATTCAAGCTTAAGTCACATCATCACTGTTATAGTCTAACAAGTACGCTGCACATCGCTGCACATGTCAGGAATCTTTGAGTCCGGTTTTTGGTTTACCGGACTCAAATTTTAAAAATTGAGTCCGGTTTTACATTTACCGGGTTGGACCGAAAAAAACGAGTCCGGTAATCCTATTACCGGATTTACTATATTTACAATTTATTTTTTACAAAAACTATTTTGACAAAATGATCCCCAAATATGTCTATTTCTAAATTTTTTTCAAGAATCTGGTGTGAATCAAAATCAAAGAAAATATTCGTAAACTTTAATTAGTATATGAAGCAAGTGGTGCGTGTTTGCTGCTGCCAAGTTTGTGTATAGTTTATATAGGGAAAGCTTAGGTAAAGCATGCAGTACTTATCTTAGGTAAAACATGTGTATTTCAGGGGGGATTATGTAAAATTCAGGGGGGTTATGTATGTTTATCAAATTCAAAGGTTTAATTTGTAACTTTTTTTAACATGACAGTACCTAAGATAGGTAAAGTCATGCAGTACGGATCATTTTCCCAATATTATTTAAAAAATCATAAAACTAAATTATTGTATCGGTAGAAAGCTTGAGTAACATGATAAGATCCATAAAATTTGGAACAAAAGAGCGATATATGTAATAAATCAAATTAAACTTGCATCCAAGATATCAGTCAACATGAAGGAATTCATTTCATTTCATATCAAACCTATCAAATTAATTTAATTTCAAAAACACCAAATAACGTAATGGGTTTCAATTATAAATCAAGCACGTAATTAATTGATAAATATAAAAGCAATAAGGTATTATATAGGGTAAATTACACATATCATACCTGAGGTTTGTTCGAAACTACACTGGTCATACCTACAATTTAAAAATTACGCGAGACATACCCATCATTGTCAAAAACTTACACTGACCATACCTATCGCTGACGGTCGTCTATTTGACCGTTAAGTCAAGTCACGTGCCGTGCATGTGAGGTATCAAAACCGTAATTTTGCTTAATACTTCATGTTGAGTCATGGATTCGCTGAAGATTACTTGCTGAGTCAAGTAGTCGCTGACAGCCTCAGCGAGAAGTTTCATCAGCGAGCCTTCAGCGATCATTATATCTTCGAGTTAAAGGATAAGTTCAATGACTCACCGCCATGTCTTGTAAGTCAAATATGGGCGGGAAAATGAAGATAAGAAGGCTGGTCCCCAAGGATACGTGTTGATAGATCAAGATGAAGACATGTGACCTTGTACCAAAATGGTACTAAGGTGTTTCTCTTTCATGCCGTTTTGGGAAAGAAACAAGATGGCAAACAGAGATGTCTGAAGACCAGTCTTACACACCAATAGATAGTTGACAACCATCATATGTCAACATCTATTGGGTTGTCATGTGATGCCTTTTCTCCCCTATATAAAGCATCACTTGACCTAGCCACCAAGTTGTTGGTTCATTCTACAATAGTCACTTAGTGTGTTTTTCTCTCATTGTAGAATTGTATAATTGTTAAGTTTTCGTGTGTGCAAAAACTTAACAATATTTCTTTCTTTCTTTGTAAACCAACCATGTATTCACCGTTTAATTAATACTACTTATGATTAAACGTGTTTACTTTCTTGTTTGCTTTCTTAGTGTAATTTACATTAGTTGTTTAAATACATAATCGTTGCAAACTTGGGACTTTCAGTTGGTATCAGAGCGGTGGTTCGACACACCGAATCTGATCTGAGTAAAAGTTTGCAAGATTATCTTTCTTTCTTCTGTACTTAATTTTCTGCATCTAAAAACTTTTCTTTAAACTTCTGTCTATTTTTCTTTTCTTTCTATTATGTCTTCTGTTCCTTCTCTGGTTAATACCAGAGATTTTGGGTATGTCTCCATCCCACCCAGATTCGATTCACATGATTTCGGATCTTGGAAGGAGAGAATGCTCCTACACATTGTAGGAGTTGAACCCTATCTTATGACCATTCTAACCAGAGGGCCATATGTACCGGTTCTGGTTACCAGGAGCCACTGCTGATGCTCCTGAAGTTGTCACTGAGCTCATAAAACCAGAAGTACAATGGACAGATGACGAGCGTAGGCTTGTCAATCTGGATGCTCGGTTGAGAAATCTCATTATTACTACCCTTCCTGATGATATAATGAAATCTATCATCAAACTTTCTTCTTCTAAATTGGTGTGGGATAATCTGTGTACCAGATTCGATGGTACGGCAGATGTTCTTGCTACCAAGAAAATAGATCTGAAACGTGCCTATGAAGGATTCTTCTCTCTCCCTAATGAGAGTCTGGATGGCACGCATAATCGCTTTAAGTGCCTTTTGAATGATATGACAAATGTGGGCATAGAGCATAATACGCTTGAAATATGCTACAAGTTCATTGACGTCTTGCCCATCAAATGGCAAGGCTTAAGGCAAATTCTTAGAACAACTAAGACAACTGAAGGAGCATGACTTAGAGTCACTCTATGGCACTCTTCAATTTGAAGAGAGAGCCCTCGCTCAAAACTTTGAGAGCTGAGGCTGAGTCTAAGAGGCATGCTGGTTCATATGCTTCAACTTTCTTCTTCTTTATCTAGTGTCTCTAATGTTCATGACCCTCTTGCCCTGGTCTCTGCTGAAGTTAGTCCTGTCCATCTTGACATGGACATCAGCAATTCTACCCCTCTAACGTCCAAGATCTTGTCAATGACCTTGATTTCGAGGAGAGACAAGAGATGTTCTCGGACTTCATGAACTTTGCTCTCATCGCTGGTAAACGATATTCTAAAATGGAATGGTCGTAGGTCGACTCATTTCCAAAAACCAGTGGTAGACAAGTCTCAAGAAGAATGTTGGAGGTGTGGTCGTAAAGGCCATTACCAAAAGGAATGCAAAGTTTCTATTCCTTCTTTGCAGGCAGCGAAGCCCTCTTCATCATCAGCGAGGCCCTCTTCAGTCAAGCCTGCTGATGAATACAAAAAGAAGTATTATGAGCTTCGTGCCAAGATGGCCGATGTTGAAGAAGCCAAAACTCCCGCCAAAGGTCTTGTTGCTGAAGAACATGACTGGGCTGATTCCGACGTTTCTGACAGCGAGGACTTTGTTGATGCCATCTGCTTTATGGCACTCGCTGATGACCAGGCGCTGACAAAGATCAAGTGTGCTCCAGTCAGTGGGTCAATGTCACAATCAAGAAGGTATGCACTTTTTCCTCTGCCTCTGAAGAGGATAAACCTAAAATTCTTGAATCTCTTACTTGTGATATCCAGTACGTCGAATCTATTCGTGCTGATCTTCAGTCTAAACTTAACTCAGTAAGTGCTGAGCTTAGTGATAAGACTGACAAGCTCAAGGATTTGAGAAATGTCCATGTTGAGCTTGAATCCCAAAAGCTTCTCAACCAAACTCTTCAAATCTCAAATGAGAAGCTGAAAAATCAGGTCACTGACCTTGAAAGGATAGTCACCTCCTGGTCTAAAGCCTCTAGGCTTCACGACCAAATCTTCAGCTTGCAGGTTCCTGCTCAAATGAAAGCGATAACCGGTGGTGATTATGAGACTGCTGCTGTCATCACCAATATGTTCAGCGAGAGACCTGCTGCTGAAGAGAGGATTCCTTCCAGTGCTCTTACTTCTCGTGAGGAATTGCTTAAAAACTACTTTGTTAAAGGCATGAATGACTATCATTCTGAACTGAATGATGAGTCTCCCTCACCCAGCACTTCCACTTCCTCGTCACAAGCAGAAACTAGCTCATCAGCTAGCTTTGCTAAGACTGTCTTTCCAAACCATCCCATTATTGACATGATGCCAAATGAGGGTCGTGTTCAATGTTCCTCTTCCCAAACATTTGAAGGGAATATTTCAAGTGATGGTTTCAAGCCTCTTGCTCCTAAGGTTTTCACTGTTAAGCCCAATGGTGGGTTCATTGTTGAACCCTTTAGAAGGAGCAAGGTCGCTGTCCCATATGACTACAGCACCCCTCAGCGAGCTGTGCCTATTAGTCAACCCGCTGAGAATTCCATTCCCTCAGCAGTCGCTGAACGCCCTGCGTCTCAGCCCTCATCTTCTTCTAATACTTCTCCTGCTGGCAGAAAGGCTGTTATGCATGAGCACTTAATGAATAGACGAGCTAAGTTTGCTGATGCTCGTTATCAGCAACCTAATTCTGTCTATGTCCCAAAGGGAACTTTTGTCCCTCAACAAACAAAACCTGTTCAGCAGGTTAGACCTCCTCAGCCAGGAGGTCAGCAAGTTGCTCTAAGTCGTCATAGTTCTCAGCAACCCAGACCTATTCAACAAGTCAGACCTCCTCAGCAAGGAGGTCAGCGAGTTGTTCTGAATAATCATGCCCATTCTTCTTCAAATGCTCAATCTAAGGGCAAGTCCATTCTTGGGCCTGTTCCCAAAACTCTTCCTGTTCGGTTCAGGAAGAAAAAGGCCCTTCAGTAGCATCAACTTCTTCCTCCAATCATGAGATTTGTGAGTTGAATAAGCGTGTCAACGACTTGTCCTCACAACTCAAGGAATTTCTGATTCAAAATCAGAAGGATGGAAGAAAATGCTATTTATATGGCGAAAGAGGACACATCGCTGCTGACTGCAATGACAAAGACTCCAGGAATCCTCCTGAAGTAGTCATTCAGCCAAATCTACCCTCAGCTTCCGCCGCTCATCCCTCCTCTGAAATCGCTGAGCGAACTCCCCCAGCTGAATCTGATATCAGCTTGGGTGAAGATGTTGTTCTCACTGATGACAACATTGCTGAATACATTGCCGCTCAGCGAATCTCCTTTCCCCGGTCTCATGAAATCATTACCAATGGTAGTGATAGTATACTGGCTGAATATGGAGAAAACAGCCAAGTCACTAACATGGTTGTTCTAAACACTGGAAGCTCTGTCACTTTTACCTTGAAGATCAATTCTTCACACGAGAGATTACTCATGATATGCTTCTTGCTCATCAGCTAGTTGATTTCCCAGTTGATCCAAATGCTGATCCTAGAGCCCCTCTTCCCCTCGTTTTAAATGATGGTGACTTTGCTCATCTTCCTCTCACATCCTCTGCTGACGATACTATCACCGAGGATGCTCATGATTCTTCCTAAATCCTTCTTATGTTATCCTGCAGGCCTCGCTAGGAAAAGAAGTGTGGTTTTTGGACAGTGGTTGTTCAAAACACATGACTGGATCCAAGGACCTGCTGGATAACTTCGTGGAGACCGATGGTCCCACAGTTATGTTTGGTGACAATTCTACTGGCCAAACTGAAGGATATGGGTCTCTCTCCCATGGGCTGATCAAATTCACTAAGGTTGCTTATGTGAATGGATTGAAACACAATCTGATCAGCATCAGTCAATTGTGCGATGCAGACTATAAGGTTATCCTTGATAAGCATCAAGGCACAGTAATCAATGTCAATAAAGAAGTGGTCTTGGTCGCTCCAAGAAAAAGGGATATCTACTTGGTAGATTTCACTCCTGTCAAAACTGACAGCGAGACCTGCTTCTTCTCAAAATCTGCTTCTCAAATCAACTGGTTATGGCACAAGCGTATGTCGCATGTGAACTTCAAAACCATAAACTCTTTGGCCAAGAAAAATCTAGTTTGAGGCCTTCCTCCTCTCACTTATGAGAAGGACAGGCTCTGTGGTGCTTGTGAAAAAGGTAAAAGCCACGAGCCACCTTCAAAACCAAACAGGCCAACTCTATCAGTGGCTGTTTCCATCTCCTTCACATGGACCTTTTTGGTCCAGTAAAGTCCAAAGTCTAAGGGGTAGCAGATACACCTTAGTTATTGTGGATGAATATTCACGATATACTTGGACAATCTTTCTTCATTCTAAGAGTGATGCTGCTGAGAAAATAATTAATTTCATTAAAAAGATGGAAAACCTCAACAGCATACGTGTTAAAGAACTCAGAAGCGATCATGGCACTGAGTTCAGAAACCACACTTTTGAGACTTTTTGTGCTGATCAAGGGATTAGACAAAATTTCTCTTCTGTTCGCACTCCTGAGCAAAATGGGGTAGCTGAAAGGAGAAATAGAACTCTCATTGAAGCTGCAAGAACCATGCTCAGTGAGTCCTCTCTTCCTAGTAAATTCTGGGCTGAAGCAGTCAGTACTGCTTGCCACACTCAAAATAGGTGTCTTATTGTCAAGCGACATGATAAGACTGCCTATGAAGTTCTCAAGGGCAAGAAACCTCAAATTGGATGTTAGGACCAGTTCACCTGGTAAACTGGCCAGTCTCCAGTTGCATCTGGAGACCCAGTGAAACTGTCCATCGAAACTGGAGACCTAGATGATTTGTCGAGAAATATATTGAAGTCTAGTTGCACCGTACAGTCAACGCAACTGAAGACTTCCTCCAGTTGAGAACTGACCAAGTTGAAGAATCATTCCAGTTGAAGTCGAAGACAACAAATGGAAGATAGAGAATGGCAATGGCAGCGAAGCCCAGTTGACATTCTAGTCAGTTACAAACTGGAGACCATCAGTGGAAAGCTCTTACAAAGCTTTACACTGATTACGAGGAATTGACTTTTATGCTTTATGTACCTTTACCCGGATAATAAGCCTTATCTTATTATTTAAGTAATAAAAGGTACATAAAGGTGGTTGAGTAAAGTTGCTTTAACATGCAACTTTACACTGCCTTTTAAGGAATTAAATGCTATTCCTTAAATGATCTCAACCATATTTGTACGGCCAAAGTTAACATCCCAATGTTAACTTTGCCTATAAATACAAGTCATTGCACAACAAGAATATTACTTCTATCGAACAAGTTCTCTCGAACTACTTCTTCGAATACACTTCGATAGAATTCACACTTTGCAAACCTGCAATATTCTTGGTGAACTTGTGCAATATTCTCTCAATCGCTAAAATGAACATTTCACAACTTTAAGTGTTTCGATTGTCTTAGAAATTCCGAGTGTAGATCAATTGTATTTCATAGGTTGTTAGGATATTTACATTCTTGTATTATCTTGGTTCCGCAACAACCTTGTAATTTATTTAACATCAATAAATAAATTACACATTGAAAATTACATATTGTCTCATCAAGTTATCTTACAAGTTATTTGTATTATTGCATTGTTCTTTACTTATTGTCATTTAAATAAGTAATCTATCTAGAGCTTGGTATATACACACTGCAACTGGTCGTCTCCAGTTCAGTGCATATATTGCAAAGTAACTCCACCATCGACATAGAGGTGTCTTCAGTAGTACCATCTATCAAGTTGGAACTTACAAGTGGTATCAGAGCAGAAGGCTAATAAACTTGCCTAGATCTGCTAAGATGAACACTACTGAAGGTGGAGATGGTTCTGGTTCAGGTGAAACCCCCTTGAATAATAATACACAACCTTTTCAAAATGTTAATACAAACCCTCCTCCTCCTACTGCCCCAAATCACGTCCATGTACATTATTCTAACACTCCTGTTCCCAAATTCGATGGAAACAGTGAGACTTTTGGTACATGAAAGGCTAGAATGCTTTTGCATTTTGGTGGGATTGAAAGGTATATGTTGAAAATCCTTAAGGATGGACCATATATACCCATGTCTCTTGGGGTCAGTCCTCTTCTTGATCCAACTGGAAGAAGAGGTTCAAGAGAAAAGCTCGAAGACCATTGGTCTGATGAGGATCGTAGACTTGTTGATCTGGACACCAGACTCAAGAACATGATCCTTGGAGCTGTCCCTGAAGATCTAATTCCAACACTTGTGTTGTTCCCCAGTGCCAAGTCAATGTGGGATGAATTAGTTATTCAGTTTGAAGGAGGTGATGACACTATTGTCACCAGAAAAGTTGCCTTGAACAAGAAGTATGAATCCTTCTTTGCCTTGCCCAATGAAAGTCTAACTGGTACATACACCAGATTTTCTAGCCTCATTAATCAGCTGAGAGGCTTGGGTGTAGAAAAGGATAAGGATATTCTTCTTGAGAAGTTTTGTGATATTCTTCCTTCCAAATGGGAAAACATGGTTCTTGTCTTGAGACAAGGTAAAACCTTGCACAGCCATACTCTTGCATCGCTCTATGGAGCCTTCAGATTCACTGAAGATAACAATGCTGCAAGACTGGTGGCTGAGCAAGATGCTATGAACCATGCCCAGAGTTCCAAGGTTGCTAGTGTACCTGAGCGACCTTGTGCTGCTTTAATGTCTGCAGAGAGTGTCCAGGCACACTCAATGAAGGAGATGTTAAACAGTTTCTTGAACTCTGGTCTGACCACTGAAAATAGTGATGGTTGTAATGAAACTGACGATGATGATCTGGTAGCCATGATTGCTAAAACCTTTAACAGGTTTAAGCATAAATTTAAAAGATTTAATGGCCCCAACAATGCTTCCAGCTCCAGCTCTCTGGATAAAACCAATCTTACCTGCTATAAGTGTGGTAAGAAAGGTCACTTTATGAAGGAATTCAGATCTAGTCAGTTGAACAACCAAACTGGCCCCCCTGTCCCTAATTTCAATCGGCCTGATGATAGCTACAAAGCAAAATACAAGAAGCTTAAGGCCCAGATTGCCCTCCTGTCCATGGAAAATGAAAAGGATCAGTGCTTAATGGCACAAACTGAGGGAAAATGGGAGTACTCTGATGACTCATCTGATGATGAAGAAGAGGAAAAGGACATGTGTTTCATGGCCTTGGAAGATCAACAGCAGCAGCACGTGGCAAAAGAAGATGTCATCACTGGAAGATGGGTTGACATCATTCTGAAAAAGGTATGTGACTATGATAACCAGGTTGACCCTGAACTGAAACTGGACCTGGCTGAATCATTAAGTGGTGATTTAGCTTTTGTGGAAACTGTAAGAGCTGATAGTGAAAGATATCTTGACACTATCTTAATTGAACTAAACAATGTTAAACCACAACTGAATGATTTACAAAGTGTCCAGTTGGCTCTCAAGGAGTCAGTTTTAAAGATTGAGGCTTTAGAACTTGATAATCAAAAACTATTTTCTGATCTTGAAAAAGAAAAAAAGATTATCAAGTCATGGGTAAAAGCATCTGGTAAAAACTATGATGCATTTTCAAGAACTATCGATGCCCAGAAGAATGCATGGAAATCTGGAGATCTGGAGATGGCAGCTCTCATACAGACCTTCATGCATTGCCTCCAGCTCTCAAGGTTGAAACACCTTATGATCAACCTGAAGCTGTTGAAACTAAACCAATGAGACCACCCCCATTGAGGTAAAAACTGGAGCCAAACAGGCTAAAGCTCCAGTCAAAAAGGCCACTGGTAACAAGCCTTTACCTCAAAAGTCTAAGGAGCCCAAGACCCGACAGACTAAAACTCCAACTGAACCAAGGTCCAAGGTTCAGTTGCCTGATGAAAATAATATTTTGGTTAAACTGGAAAGTCAACTCCAACTTTTGTCTCGACAGGTTCAGAGTTGTACTGCCCGGATTAATAATCTGGAAGGAGGTTCATTACCTCCAGTTTTCAAACAAAATATTAAACCACTCCCTTCAATACCTAAACAAAAGAATGTTCCATCTGGAACAAAATCTGGTAAAAATAAGGGGAGTAAGTATCAAGTACCAATCGTTTTTACTCCTGCACCTGGAGCTGGTGAAAGAGCTCCAGATGCAGCCTCCGGTTCAACACCACAACAATCTACTGTGACTTCTGTAGAGAAGTCCAGTGAACCCATCAAGAAAAGATGGGTTCACAAAATAACTAATGATTTTTGTGTGTGTGCAGGGCGATCGAAAGAAGAATATCTGGTATCTGGATAGCGCTGCTGGCCGGACTATGACCGGATGTAAGCCCCTGCTTGAAGAGTTCACTGTCCAAGATGGACCGACAGTGACGTTTGGTAATGATCAATCTGGAAAGACTGAAGGATATGGTGTGCTCAATAATGGACAAGTCGAATTCAAAAGAGTTGCATTTGTGAATGGTTTAAAATACAACCTGATCAGTGTCAGCCAACTTTGTGATGATGGCTTCAGAGTTTTGTTCGATATTGCACAAGGCACCATATTTAACAAGGATTGGAAAGTGGTGATGGTTGCACCAAGAAAAGGGAATGTGTACATCATGGATATGGAACCAGCTCCAAAAGAGCAATGTTTCTATACCAAGGCTGATGAGGACACCAACTGGCTATGGCACAAAAGATTATCCCATCTAAATTTTAAAAAATATTAACAAGTTGTCTCGCAAACAACTGGTTGATGGGATACCTCAGATTTCTTTTAATAAAGAAAAGCCATGTCCAGGGTGTGAGATGGGCAAGCAGAAAAGGGCCAGTTTTTTTTTTTTTTTTTTTTTTTTTTTTTTTTTTTTTTTTTTTTTTTTTTTTTTTTTTTTTTTTTTTTTTTTTTTTTTTTTTTTTTTTTTTTTTTTTTTTTTTTTTTTTTTTTTTTTTTGATGCCAGTTTCAAAACTAGGCAAAATTTTAGCATCACTGAACCTCTTCACATGCTACATATGGATCTCTTTGGTCCAGTGAAAGTTCAAACTAGAGCTGGAAAGAAGTACACTCTAGTTGTGGTTGATGAATTCACCAGATACTGCTGGGTGGTATTCCTCAGATCCAAAAGTGATGCACCTGCTGAAATCATCTCTCTCATCAAAAGAATTGAGCTCAAGTATACTCGAAAAGTTTGTCAGTTGCGAAGTGATAATGGTACTGAATTCCAAAATAAGGTACTTGAAACATTTTGCAATGACACTGGCATCTCTCAAAACTTCTCATCAGTTCACTCTCCAGAGCAAAATGGAGTTGTGGAAAGAAAGAATCGTACACTGATAGAAGCAACCAGAAGTATGCTATCTGAATCTGGTCTTCCCACCAGTTTTTGGGCTGAGGCAGTTGCAACTGCTTGTCACACCCAAAACCGGTCAGTCTACATCAAGAGACATAAGAAGACTGCCTATGAAGTACTCAGGAATCGTAAACCAAATATTGGATACTTCCATGTATTTGGTTGTCCAGTTTATATCTTAAACGATTCCAGTCAGCTTGGAAAGTTTGATGCAAAAGCTGATGAATGGGTATTTTTAGGTTATTCAGATATTCGAAAGGCCTTTAGAGTTTATAATTATAGACTCCAAAAGGTTCATGAGACAATTCATGTCACATTCGATGAATCAACTGAAGCAATCAACAAGAGACCAAGCCTTGATATTACTCCAGTCGTTCCAATCAATTTTGGTGAAACTGACCAAGTTCATCAGTCAGTTGTTTCACCAAAAGATGCTTCCAGTTATACTCAACTGGAACCAGTTAAGAAGAAGAAAAGCACCAGTGACACATCATTTTATCCCTCCATCAATTTCAACTTACCACAAGAATTGGTGATTGGATCTGATGTTCGTGCCACTCCAATATCAGCACCAGTTCAAACTCCAACTTCTCCAGTTCTTCAAGAAATGCCTTTGAATGAAGAATTTCATGATGCAAATCGTGACCTCATTGACTCTGATGGGGATGTAGAAGTAGTTTGGACTGATCCTCCTCCAGATGCTGATGCAACTGAAGAAGATCGCCAGGTGACTTGCACTGATATTGTTGTGCACCAGCCTAGTCAATACACTAGATGGACTCGAGCACATCCAATTGAACAGATTGTAGGAGATCCAAATAGTGGGGTTCAGACTAGAAGAGCCACCAGTGAGCAATGCTTAAACGTCACCTTCTTATCTTTAATTGAACCAAAGAAGATTGACGAGGCTATGGCAGACCCAAGCTGGGTGGAAGCTATGCAAGAAGAGCTCGTCCAGTTTGAAAGGAACAATGTTTGGGAGCTTGTTCCTTGTCCACCAGGGTTAAAGAAAGAACCCATTGGTACCAGATGGGTCTACCGAAACAAGATGGATGAAGATGGCCATGTTGTAAGAAACAAGGCCAGATTAGTTGCCCAGGGTTATTGTCAAGCAGAAGGCGTTGACTTTGATGAAACTTTTGCTCCAGTTGCAAGACTTGAAGCCATCAGAATATTTCTGGCTTATGCAGTCCATCTGCAGTTCAAGGTCTTCCAGATGGATGTCAAAAGTGCGTTCCTTAATGGAACATTGGAAGAAGAAGTTTATGTTAAGCAGACTCCAGGTTTCATCGATGAGAAGCATCCTCATTGGGTTTATAGACTGAACAAAGCTTTGTATGGTCTAAGACAAGCCCCAAGAGCCTGGTATGATACTCTAACTAAACATCTTCTTAAAAATGGCTTTCAAAGAGGTGCAATAGATAATACTTTATTCATCTTGAAAGAAAGAGGTAATATCTTATTGGTACAAATTTATGTTGATGATATTATATTTGGTTCAACTGATGATGCAATGTGTAAAAAGTTTTCTAAAATCATGTCATCTGAGTATGAGATGAGTTTAATGGGTGAATTAACATTTTTCTTAGGTCTTCAGATTAAGCAAACTGAAAATGGAATTTTCATAAACCAAGGAAAATATGTCAGAGATTTGTTAAGAAAATACAAATATGATTCAATCCCATCGAAAAACACACCTATTGCAGCACATTAAATTTGGACTCTGACCCAACTGGCAAACCAGTTAACATAACTGACTATCGTGGTATGGTTGGTTCACTGATGTACTTAACTGCCAGTCGACCAGATATAATGTTTGCAACATGTTTATGTGCCAGGTTTCAGGCTAACCCTAAAGAATCACATTTGCACGCTGTAAAGCGTATCTTTAGATACCTGAAAGGGTGTCCTAATCTTGGTCTTTGGTACCCCAAAGGCTCAGGATTAGATCTAATGGGTTATTCAGATTCAGATCATGCAGGTTGTAAGATAGATAGAAAATCAACAACTGGTGGTTGTCATTTCCTTGGAGGAAAACTGGTAAGTTGGACCAGCAAGAAGCAGACTTCAGTCTCTATGTCCACTGCCGAGGCAGAGTACATTTCTGCGGCCAGTTGCTGTGCCCAGATTCTCTGGATCAAGAACCAGTTACTAGATTATGGTCAAAAGTATACAAGGACCCCAATCTTTTGTGACAACACCAGTGCAATTGCTATATCTCACAACCCAGTGATGCACTCCAAAACAAAGCATATTGACATCAGGTATCATTTCATTCGTGATCATGTTATGAAAGGAGACATTGAAATTCATTTCATCCCCACTGACAAACAGTTAGCTGATGTTTTTACAAAACCTCTCGATGAGAAAACCTTTAAACATCTCATCAGCGAACTGGGAATGTTAAATCCTTAAAACTGGAGCTTTCTTTGTTATTGAACGCGTCAGTGACACTGATGAAGTTCTCCAGTTGAGGAGGTCCAGATAATCTTTGCTCGCCAGGCTATCGAACGCCTTTGTGATACTATCTTGGCACTAATTGATTTCTGGATCATCATTTTAGGGGGAAAGACTCAAAATAATTTTCTGACTAAAATTCGTTTTTGTTTGAAAATGGCAACTGGAGAACTCTTCAGTTGGAAACTGGCACTGGACTGATCCTCCAGTGACCAGGTTCAGTCTTGTCTTATTTTTATAACGTTAAGAATACTTGGTCAATATTTGTGACACGTGATGGTACTCAAGTGTTTTAAACCACTTGGTATTGTGATCTGATGTGTTTAAAGCCATTTTAGTACTTGACAACTGTTTGTATTGGGAAAATAAAAAGTGAGTGGGCGCGTGGGTAAGATAAGCCGTCGTAGCATTTAATGCTGACATGGTAGCATTTAATGTTGACATGGCAAATTATTATTTTATTTCAAAATTCAAACTCAATTTGTGAAAATATCTACAAAAAGGATTTTGTTTAATAAAATATAGTTTTGGGTATTTCATTGGGATCTTGAATCCATTATAAATACCCTTATTTACTCCGAACTCATTTACTTCTCTTCTACATTCTTTCATTTACTTCCAATCATCAAAATTGCTTCATTTCTCTCTCTGCTTCACAAATCAAGAACCCTAATTCCCAAATTTCAATTTCATTTTCAAATGGCTCCTAGATCATCCCGTTCAAGAGATGTAAATCTCTTGACTGTTCCATATGCTCCTTCACCAGATGTCAAACCGGCATCTGGTGCTCCTAGTAATGCTTCTGTCATCAAACTAAATCCAAATAATCCGATGGCAAGCTTACAAGGATCTCAAGGGTCCAATACCCTTATTGGTAGAATCCAAAAGTTTTTGAAGGATTCTCCAATAGGACCCTCATTCTCTCTAAACCACGCAAGTTGTTTCACAACTACTTGTGTGAGTTTTGGTACACTGCCGTTCTTTCTTCCGATTGTTCCTCCATCAGTTTCACATTAAAGGATGGAACAATCCAGTGTACCTTGTCCGCCGACGTATTGAGGGATGCCTTACACCTCAATTACTGGAGAGAGGGTGAATCTCCAGTCGTCTTGCCCCCAAATATTAATTTTCGCCAAGTCCTTCTTGAAATGGGACACAAGGAGTGTTTGGAGAATGGGGTGTTGAAGACTAAAGGTGCGATGACCATGAAGGGTCTTACACCTTCATGGAGGTATTTTTTCATCCACCTGGTGGAGAGTATGGGTGGGAGTTCTGGTGGACTTGACCAGATCAACTCCTCACAAGCAGAAATGGCTTACTGCTTGTGGAATGGATTGAGAGTGGACTTTGCAGATATTCTGTTTAGAAGCCTAGTTCAAAAGCTGAAGGGCACCAGGGGTGTGTGTATCCCCTTTTCAAGGTTCCTCTCTCTCTGTTTTAAACATATTCTGGGCAGAGAAGCATATTTAAGTACAGATTCACCGTACACTGCTCCAGATATGTTAAGGAATTTAGACTCTCTGGTATCTGAAGCTGGAGAGGTCGAGATTCCAGAACGAATGCAACTGGCATTCGCTTCAACTGATGCACCTATTGAAGGTGAGTCAGAAAGGCAACTGGGCGGGCCTCAAAATAATGAGGGACCCTCCAGTTCGTCTAATGTTGTGGTTGAGGATAGAGCAACCATAACTGAAGCAACTCCAATTACATCTATCCCTGGTGAAGATACTTCGGTATCTGATCCACCAACAGATGCACCCATCCAGGAAACTGGGGAAGGTCATCTGGAGACTGACCCTTCTGGTCAGCCCTCAGTTACATTCATGGATCTGGACATGAATGTTAATGACGAGGAAATCCTGATAGAGTCTTCGGATTCTGAAGGAACTGAAACAGACTTGGAGATTTTTGAGGCTTCTGTACAAGCTCAAAACCCTTCATCTCCAGTCTCCCTTCCAGACGCATCAATTTCACTTTCACCCTCCCAAGAAAATGTGCCTACTGATATATCTTTCCAAACTTATACCGCTCCTTCACCAACTGGGCAATTCTCATTTGCTCGAGAAATGCCACCCCCACCGACGCTGTTGTTCACACCTGAGCATTCTCAGCATGAACAACACATTGATTTTCCAGTCCTTTCTTCATCCACCACTCCTATTATATCTTCAACTGCTGGCATGACAACTGGGGAGACTTCTTTAAGTTTGCCTCCTCCAGTTGCTCCAGTAGTAACTGCTGCTGGTCCAGTGACACCTTCTCCTTCGTCACTGGACAGTCAAGTTGTCTCAATTCAAGCCGATCTCCAAAACCTTCTAACCAGGGTGGAGGAGATTCAAAAGACACTTGACAAAAACACCAAGTCCTTCTCCAGATACCACAAGGATCACTTGACAAACATTAAGGTGGTTGATCTGGGATAAACAAGTTTTCATCAAATGAAGACTTGGTGTTCAACAAGTTAAATGAGTTGGTCACTGGCTGCAACAATCTGGCTGGTACTTTGAAAGAAAGCCTTTGACCTTACTCAGTCCAAGGTTACAACCTCAATCTCCAATCTGCTTGGCAACACTGTAAGAACATCTGAAGTAGATTTGAGGGAGATTGAAAGGCAGGTAAAGGAACTGATTGAAAAACCTGGCCTAGATGTAACTGAACTTGGACAGCAGTTGATGACTTCAGTTGGTCAGAAGATAGAGGATATGCTGGGTGCTAGAGAAGCACAATTGATTGAAAGGGTGATGTCTGAGATCACCAAGCTGGCCACTCCTCAGGTTGATCTGGCCCCACTCACCAGTGAGATCAACCAGTTGAGAGGCAGCATAGAGAATTTGAACACCCAGGTATCTCTACATGCTCAATCTTTAGAAAAACTGACAACTGAAGTAGAGAATTTGAAGAAGAAGGATGATGAAGTAAAGGAAAAGGTTGTCTCTGGTTTGGATGAAGACTCCAAGATCCTAAATGACTTAAAAACTGGTCAAGAACAAGTTACTGCCAATGTTTTGACCCAGTCAAAGGAGACCAACCATTTATGGAGGTCTTTCAGGATGATGTGTGGAATTTTCAAAGAGTGTAAGGACATGCAATCATGGCAGCCTCTTGACCGGTTGCCATCTCACCCCTCTGAATGGGAAGGTATTCGGGCAGGTCTAGATGCTGCCAAGGGGGAAAGAAGTGCAGTCCTTCACCAGTTGCACCTGGAAGATCTTCATCTGGAAGACAAGCTGGTTTGGAAATGGTTGTAGCTACCAGTACTGAAGCTGGTGAGCAAGATGTTAGGGGGAATGTGTTGGATAAGGGAAAAGGTTTAGCTGTTGAAGCATCTGCCCAGCCGGCCACTGATGTAATGTTAGAAACTGGCAATGCTGATATACTTCCTCCAGTTTCAGATAGTGATAGTAGAAGACTGGCTAGACTTGGCAATGATATTAAAGAAAGAAAGAAGATGAAACAAAGAAACCAAGCTGAAGCCAGGGCACATCTTGCACAAATCAAGTTGCTTGATATGAGTGATGCCAATCTTTTGGGTATCACTAAGGAGGAGTATGTCAGGATCAAGAATGATCCCAGGATAGTTGACCAGTTGAAAGAAATGCTGGATGTTGAACTGGACAGACACTATCCTGAGGATGAAGCTGAATTTGATGCCAAGAGTTTGAACATTTCAGTGGAGAAGGCTAAGGAGAATAGGGCCAGTGGGATTCTTAAACGAATTGCAAATGTTAAGAAGGTTGTGAAGAAGGTTTTGAATCCACCAAGAAGGATTCCACAACCAAGAAGACCACTGTCTAGAGATGCTGACCTTAGCACATTTGTTGAACCAACTGGCGAGGTATCTAATGAAGACATCAAGTCCGCTGTACTGGCTGCTGGTGTTGGGAGTATAAAAATAACAAATGAATCTGAAGCAAGAAGCTATTACTCCCAGATCATGTCAACCAGAAGACATAGTGGTACTATCAATGGTGTAAATGTGACAATCAAGCCAGGCACCAAAGTTTTTCAAGTTGAAGTTAGTTACACCAGAGGGCCACTGGTTAAAACTGACAATCCTGGTGCTATGCAATATGGGTTCAGCGAATGGGTGGAAATGGTGAATGTGTTGGATGCGAAGGCACAAAAGAATAGGTTTGAGAAAGCTTGGGTGAACTTCTTAAGGGGCAAGATTCAACATAAAGAAAACCTGGAGCAAAAGCTGAATATTGACCCTGAAGACTCACAACCTATTTCTTTGGTGACCAAGAGAAGAAGAACTGGCGAAGGGCCATCTCATTAAGTTCTTTCTTTTCAGTTATCTACTTGTATTTTGTTTTAAATTCTGTAACTTGTATAAATTTCATTTCCTTGTATAAATGAAGTTACCAGTTTGTAACCACAAGGTAGATAATAGATTAAAATCTAACAAACCTAAAAGAAAAACCTAAGGCATTTATTGATCTATAAAAATGCCTTAGAAAACTTAGATAGATTTAATCGAACAAGTCTCTTCAGTTCACACTTGTACTGAATGTTTCCCTTGCCATCTTTTTCCTATTATTTCATTATTTTTCTCTTCGGCTTGGCAGATTTCTACGTCTCATTTTTCTCCTCTCTCCCTTTTCTTCCCACTGTCTCATATTTTCCGTTGGGTTCGCTTTTATTTGTGATCTATAAAAATCTTGGAAAACTTAGATAGATTTAATCGAACAAGTCTCTCCAGTTCACACTTGTACAGATACAAGAACTGAAAAAGACTTGGCAATATTTCTACATAGGGGGAATTTGTTAGGACCAGTTCACCTGGTAAACTGGCCAGTCTCCAGTTGCATCTGGAGACCCAGTGAAACTTTCCAGTGAAACTGGAGACCTAGATGATTTGTCGAGAAATATATTGAAGTCCAGTTGCACCGTACAGTCAACGCAACTGAAGACTTCCTCCAGTTGAGAACTGACCAAGTTGAAGATCATTCCAGTTGAAGTCGAAGACAACAAATGGAAGATAGAGAATGGCAATGGCAGCGAAGCCCAGTTGACATTCTAGTCAGTTACAAACTGGAGACTCAGTAGGAAAGATCTTACAAAGTTACACTGATTACGAGGAATTGACTTATATGCTTTATGTACCTTACCCGGATAATAAGCCTTATCTTATTATTTAAGTAATAAAAGGTACATAAAGGTGGTTGAGTAAAGTTGCTTTAACATGCGACTTTACACTGCCTTTTAAGGAATTAAATGCTATTCCTTAAATGATCTCAACCACATTTGTACGGCCAAAGTTAACATCCCAATGTTAACTTTGCCTATAAATACAAGTCATTGCACAACAAGAATATTACTTCTAACACTTCTTCGAATACTTCGATAGAATTCACACTTTGCAAACTTGCAATATTCTTGGTGAACTTGTGCAATATTCTCTCAATCGCTAAAAGGAACATTTCACTACTTTAAGTGTTTCGATTGTTTAGAGAAATTCCGAGTGTAGATCAATTGTATTTCATAGGTTGTTAGGATATTTACATTCTTGTATTATCTTGGTTCCGCAACGACCTTGTAATTTATTTAACATCAATAAATAAATTACACATTGAAAATTACATATTGTCTCATCAAGTTATTTACAAGTTATTTGTATTATTGCATTGTTCTTTACTTATTGTCTTTATATAAGTAATCTATCTAGAACTTGGTATATACACACTGCAACTGGTCGTCTCCAGTTCAGGGCATATATTGCAAAGTAACTCCACCATCGACATAGAGGTGTCTTCAGTAGTACCATCTATCAAGTTGGGACTCAAATTGGATACTTCCATGTTTTTGGTTGCCCAGTTTTCATCTTAAATGATAAGGATCATTTAGGAAAGTTTGATCCCAAAGCTGATGATGGCTACTTTCTGGGATATTCTTCTATAAGCAAAGCTTTCAGAGTTTTCAATACTCGCACTCAAAAAGTAGATGAATCAATTCATGTTACTTTTGATGAAAGCTGTTCAGCTTTAGGTGATCTCTCAAATGAGTCATCTGCTGAAGTAATTCTCAGCGATCTATCTGACTCGTCTGAGGTATCAGCGACACATCATGATGTTGCTGAACAACCTATCGCTGAGTCTCCAAGTCCTTCACCAAATGATGAGTACATTGCTGCTCACATTTATTCTATAGATCCAGTTGAGCCTCTTCTTCGAACAGTTAATGCCACTTCCATTAATGTTCCTCTCTCAACTGAACCTCAAGATGCTGACGATGTCGCTGAGGAAACATTTCATGATACCTCAGCGAATCCTCTTTCAGGAAACACTGAGGATGACACTCCTCAGCAAGAGGTACCCACTGTTCTCAGTGACCCTCCTGTCAGCAACCCTGAACCCTTGCTAACCATTGATCTCTCTTCCTATACTCCCACTCCTAGTGAAACTACCACCACAGTATCCGCTATGAATCATTCTTCTATTCACACACCAGCATTCAAATGGACTGCTGATCACCCTCTTGACCATGTGATTGGTAATCCACACAATGGTGTCCAAACTCGCTCAGCGACAAGTAATACTTGTCTCTATGTCAATTTTCTATCTCAAATTGTGCCTGCCAATATTGGTGAAGCCATGGATGATCCCTCATGGGTGGAAGCCATGCAAGAAGAACTAACACAATTTGAAAGACAACATGTTTGGTTCCTTGTTCCTCCTCCCTATAAAGAACCCATTGGCACTCGATGGGTTTATAGGAATAAGATGGATGAAACTGGTGTGGTCATCAGAAACAAGGCAAGATTGGTTGCTCAAGGTTATACTCAAGCTGAAGGCATTGATTATGATGAGACCTTTGCTCCAGTCGCTCGTCTTGAAGCCATTCGTCTCTTTCTCGCTCATGCTGCTTACAAAGGCTTCATTGTCTATCAAATGGACGTCAAGAGTGCCTTCTTAAATGGTGATCTTGATGAAGAGGTCTATGTTAAGCAGCCTCCTGGCTTTGAGGATCCAAAGCATCCTCACTATGTCTACAAGCTAAATAAAGCCTTATATGGTCTTAAAAAAGCTCCTAGAGCTTGGTATGACACTTTGTCTACCTTCCTTCTTGACCATGGCTTTCGTAGGGGAACCATTGACAGCACCCTCTTTATCTACAAGCATAAGGGTGATGTTTTGTATGTGCAGATTTATGTCGATGACATTATCTTTGGTTCCCTATCCACCAAACTCTGTCGAAAGTTCAGTTCTCTTATGTCTAGCACTTTCGAAATGAGTATGATGGGTGAATTAACCTTCTTTTTGGGGTTACAAATCAAGCAGCTTCCCACTGGAATATTTATCAATCAAGAAAAATATATTCGGGATATGTTGCATAAATTTGACTTCACCCATGTCACTCCAAAGGGAACTCCAATGTCCCCTCCAAATAATCTTCACGCTGACCCTGATGGCAAGTATGTGAATCCTACTTACTATCGTGGCATGATTGGGTCACTCATGTATCTCACAGCGAGTCGCCCAGACATCAATGTTTGCAACATGTCTCTGTGCTCGCTATCAAGCTTCTCCTAGAGAATCTCATCTCCTCGCTGTGAAGCGTATCTTCAAATATCTCAAGGGTACACCCACGCTGGGTCTTTGGTACCCAAAAGACTCCAACTTTGAGTTAGTTGGATATTCTGACTCCGACTATGCTGGTTGCATGCTTGATCGCAAAAGCACCAGTGGAGGATGTCAACTGTTGGGGGGGAAGCTGACTAGTTGGACTAGTAAAAAGCAACACACAGTTTCCATCTCCACAGCTGAGGCAGAATATGTCTCTGCAGCGAGCTGTTGTGCCCAAATGCTATGGATGAAACATCAGCTTGCTGACTATGATTTGGAATACTCTAAAATTCCAATCATGTGTGATAATACAAGTGCTATTGCTATTACACACAACCCAGTTCAACATTCCAAAACTAAGCATATTGATATTCGATATCACTTTATTCGTGATCATGTCATGAAAGGTGACATCGAGATCTACTTCATTCCAACTGATGATCAACTAGCTGACATCTTTACTAAACCATTGGATGAAACTAGATTCAAACTGCTTGTTAGCAAGTTAGGAATGTTGAATGGGGAATCAGCGACATGACTTGTCATGTATGCCAATTCAGCGAGCTTAAGTCAGTCTTACTCGCTGATCTCAAAGCAATGAAGAGCTAAAAGTCTTCATCTAGTCCAATAGCAAACGGTTATTGGTAAAGACTTATAAAATCCGTTGATCCCTGTTGCTTTGGGAAAAAGCAAATAATAGCAATGAAGAGCTAAAAGTCTTCATCTAGTCCAATAGCAAACGGTTATTGGTAAAGACTTATAAAATCCGTTGATCCCTGTTGCTTTGGGAAAAAGCAAATAATAGCAATGAAGAGCTAAAAGTCTTCATCTAGTCCAATAGCAAACGGTTATTGGTAAAGACTTATAAATCCGTTGATCGCTGACAGCTTGCCAAAACTGTAGTCAGCGACCAACGTTAGTTGTGAAGTCGCTGACAAAAACTTTAAACATGCTGAGCACCCTTCAGCATGTAATCTTTCCAAATATCCTTCTTAAGAAATTAAAAATTCTCATTTAATAAAACATAGGATATTTTCAAAACTAAGTGTTTTCAAAGTAACTATGTGGGTGACGTGGCAAAATCTTGAACCACATGTTTTATATATTCAAACTGAAAAGTCACCTCGATTTTTGCTCTGATCACGTCATTTGTCTGTATGTGACAGTCTGACTGACAGGTTACGACTGCTCAATACGGCGCACACTCAAGTATTTTTATGGGATAAAATTTCTTTTCTTTTATTTAAACGTTACTCTCAAAATCTTTTTATATATTATACATATGTACGAAACAGTTGTTGGTTACAACTGTTCCACAGATTGAAAAAGAGGAGAGAGAAATTACATTGTAAAATCGTGGCCCACCACCATACCCTATATATACATCCTCTCTCTCACAACTCTATTTTCACGCTTTCATATAACTATTCACCTTCTCTCAAACCAAATATCTCTCTTCATCTGTTCATCTTCCTTCATAAATCTCTTTCATCTTCTTCTCAAGCAAATCAATGGCTTCTTCATCTCAAATCCCTCAACAACAAGAAAATGTTGAGATCCCTTCTTCTTCTTCCCCCGCTGCACAAAATCCACCTGTTCCTGAACCACAAGTTCAGGAACAAACTCCTATTACCTATTTAAATTCTCCAATCTATACTCCGGTTAATGTAACTAAATCTTCAAAAGTTTCTTTTTCTCCCTCGAAGATGATTGTTAAACCTAACAATCATCTTGGCTCGCTTGACGTACCAAAAGGTACAAAAGGGTATAAGCCAATGCTGGATTTCATCCATGCATCTCCTGCAAATCGTTGCATCTTGGCAGACCCAGAAAAGATTTTTGTCCATCTCCTTAGAGAATTCTGGTGGACTTGTGATTATGATGATTCAAACAAGTCCATCACTGGGACTATCCGCCAGGGGGAGAAGACAATCACCATCACTCCTGCTTCTCTTCGTCTCACTCTTGGGTTTCCACAAGAAACCAATGATAATAAGTTTGTGGATCCAGCAACTGAAAAGTGAATGGAAGGCATGGTTGCCCTCCATTGGATATAATTATAACTTGAGGAACCCTCCAGCGATCCCAAGCAATCCCTTAAAGCACAATCTTCCTGGGATCTGGAGAGTTCTGTTCACTCATGTGATTCAATGCATGGGTGGAAATTCTGGATCTTACAACCAGGCGTCATCTACATCGATGCCCATAATCCACGCTCTTGCTGAAGGACGATTTGTGGATTATGCTCAGTTGATCTTCAATGATATGAAGAACAAGATCAACATGAATAATAGGTCTCACACAGTGCCTTTTACAAGATTCTTCTCCCTTATTTTCAAGGAGGCGCTGGGTGATGAATATGTGTTGCCAACTGCGTCAACAATTCCAACAGCGAGGGTTGGAAACAATATTTACAAGCCACCAGCTGAAAATTTGGTGGCTCGCCTCACTTCGCACATAAAAGAGGTACTCTTCTCCTTAAATTCTTCTTTATACCCGAAAGACAGCGACTGGGAGGCAGCACTTCTTTCTGATGAAGTGGCTGATACAGTCGCTGTGGATGCTCAAATGCCTTCTGAGGCTGGTTCGCTGGTAAACCCCCCAGCGACCTCCCAAGCCTCTAAAAAGACCAAAAGTAAATCCAAGGCAGCATCCTCAACTCAAAATATACAATCTTCACCCTCCGCTGACGTCCCAAAACGTAAGCGGAGTGTATCAAAGGGCAACCACAAGGTTAGGAAGTCCACAACGCCCATGGACATTAGTACCCAAGCCACCCCATCAGCAGCCTCCCAACAGGCTGTTGACGAGTTAAATGGGAACAGCAGGCAGCCACCTTCTTGGAAACTGTCTGTGCAGAGACTGAGACAAATATATTATCAAGTGAAATGGAAACTGATGAAGATCTGGGCAGTGAGTTTGACATCCAAGATGATGATGCTGAAATCACACTCACTGCCGCAGAAGAAAGTGAAGAAGAGGCCAATGTTAGTGGCTTCTTGGCAGAAGACTTAGGATATTTGTTAATCTCCTCTCTTCCTACTGAATTTGAGGACATCCCAGAGTCGTTGGCTGATATGCCTCCTCCACCAAGCTATTCTCCAAGGCCCACAGCTGCCTTTGAACAAGTTGGTTTTTATGAAGACTATGTGCCTGAAGTGAATGATGCTGAGCTTCAGCGAAGGGTGGAATTATGTCACCTTCAAAGAATAAGGCCAGGTGTTTATGTTGAAGTGGAAGAAATTGATGATGAAATCATCATGGAGGTGCCCCCATTGCACCATCCAGACTTTTTTAGGGTTCCTTGCTCTAAGTATCCTGTTTCTCTAAAAGATCTCAAGGTTCCTTCTGCTGATGAAGAACTCATCACTGCTTGTACTGCTGTAAATGTGCCAGGCCTCGACTATGTTGAAACTCGTCAGCTGCAAGAATTGTTGAGAAGGGTACAAATTTGCCAGAGCCAAGGCAATAGACATGGGTATTTGTATGCTTGGCTGGTAGACCAAGTAGCTAAGGTTCACATTGAGGCTCATGAAAACTTTCTAAAGTTGATAGCTGGAAATGTTGACTTGACTGATGAGTTGGCTGAGCTCAAAGGTATGGTGTTTGGGATCACCAAGAATCAAGTCACCCACACAAAGTCCAATGAGCAGTTGTTTAAAAGAAATCAATCCTTGCTAAATGAAAGCATGAAGAGGGTTAGCACCTCTAACTCCGCCATCTCCGCCTCGCTGGACAAATTGAAAGCTGAAGTCCATTCAGCGAAGGTCACCGAACAGCCTGGTCTCTTATCATCTCTTCAGCAACTCTCTCAATCCAACATTCTTTTCACCGCCCACCTCCATCAACTACAACACACTGTCTCATCCTTCTCCGCTCACCAAGATAACTTTCGCACTTCCATCACTCAAGAAATCCACTCTCTCAAAAATAAACTCTTCTCTCAAACTCCTTTCCAAGTAGTTGTTGACAAAAAGCTACTTGACGAATCTGTCAATCGTACCAAGAAGCTTGAAAAAGAGGTTGAAAATCTGAAGGGTATGATGGTTGAAATGCTGGGCCTCCTCACAAAAGATAAAGTGGAAGTAGCTAGTCCCTCAGCTACTTCCAAGGGGGAGAAAAATATTGAGAAGGATCCAACATCTAATCTTCCCCAAGCTCCCCTCACTAAAAACATTGGTAACGCTGAGATGGTTGATGAACCGGCAGCAAACGTTGAGGGGGAGCAAACAACAATTGCTGAGAAGGTTGTTAAACCGGCAGCAAGTATTCAGGGGGAGCAAGCTGAGAAGGTTGTTGCTGAGAATGTGCCAGCAAAACCAATAAATGTTTCTATCTTCAAGCCTACTGCTGAGTTCCACGCTGCCCTTGAAAAGAGATATGCTGATAAGGGTAAAGCAGCAGTGGTTACTCAAAGCAAGCCACCAAAGGTTCCCATTTCAGCAAGAGAACAACAAGAAAAGTTAATGGCTGGAGCTTTCCCTAAGCCTTCACCACCTCAAAAGACAACTGCTGAAATCACTCCTGAAGAGGTTGTACGTCAGGAGGAGCTGAAACAAAAGAAAAGAGAAGAGGAACTCTCTAGAAAATATATAAGTGAGCAGATTGTAAGTGAAGAGCTGAAGGATGCTGATGATGAAGTGCAAATGTTAGCACAACAATCTGGTGGTTTGGAAGTATTGAAAAAGAATGAGGAAGAGTTCTTCGCTAAGAAAAGGAAAAACTTTGAAAAAGGCAAAGAACTCTACCTTAAATCAAGGGAGATAAGGCAAAGGAAAGAGGAGATCCAGTCAGTCAGGGTCACTCTGACCAATCAAGGGATGAACCTTCATCTCCAAAGAAAAGGAGTGCCCAAGTTGTATACTCTGAAAAATGTGACTAAAGATACACTTGGGCCAACTGAATGGATCGAAATTTACAAGCTGATCAAGGACAAGACAGCTGTAAGTTATGAACCGTTGATCAAAATGGCAGGTGAGCAGATAAAGCATACTCGCAAAATGGAACAAAAATACAAAGTCAAGGACTCTCTGCTCAGCGCTGCAAGACATCCCTTCCCTCCTCCTCAGCAACCCAGAGTTGGATCAAAGAGATCAGCGTCTGGATCCCAAGTTTCTCGTCTCCCCACTGTACTCAGAATGGTTCCCAAGACTGATATAGATGAGGAGCCGCTGCTAAATTTGAAGATGCCTTCCAGAACCCTTTTTATGGAAGGTACCTATGACGAGAAGCTGGGAGGTTTCTGTGTTTGCAATGTCCATGGTCATGAACTCTTTTTCAGGACCAACGAGATTGGAATTGCTTCCTCTGCTTTCCTTCTGAAAATAAGGAAGTATTGTGCTCAGACTTCCAATGATCCCACGTTTATAAAGATGATTGATCAAGAGTTGCTGAAGCCTGAAAGACAACAAGATAGAGCATTTATCGAGGCCAAGCAAGAATCTCAATGGGATTAAGTAGTCTTGTAATCTTTGTAATGCTGCTCATTGTAAAGGTGTTTGTCATATATATAAAATCAGCATTCCCTCATTTCAATTTCAAATTCTTGTAAGTTCAAGCGACTTACACTCAGCAAAGTCTCCTCAGCGAATAGGGGGAGATTGTTGAGTCATGGATTCGCTGAAGATTACTTGCTGAGTCAAGTAGTCGCTGACAGCCTCAGCGAGAAATTTCATCAGCGAGCCTTCAACGATCATTATTATCTTCGAGTTAAAGGATAAGTTCAATGACTCACCGCCCTGTCTTGTAAGTCAAATATGGGCGGGAAAATGAAGATAAGAAGGCTTGGTCCCCAAGGACACGTGTTGATAGATCAAGATGAAGACATGTGACCTTGTACCAAAACGGTACTAAGGTGTTTCTCTTTCATGCCGTTTTGGGAAAGAAACAAGATGGCAAACAGAGATGTCTGAAGACCAGTCTTACACACCAATAGATAGTTGACAACCATCATGTGTCAACATCTATTGGGTTGTCATGTGATGCCTTTTCTCCCCTATATAAAGCATCACTTGACCTAGCCGCCAAGTTGTTGGTTCATTCTACAATAGTCACTTAGTGTGTTTTTTTCTCTCATTGTAGAATTGTATAATTGTTAAGTTTTTGTGTGTGCAAAAACTTAACAATATTTCTTTCTTTCTTCTGTTATAAACCAACCATGTATTCACCGTTTAATTAATACTACTTATGATTAAACGTGTTTACTTTCTTATCTTGCTTTCTTAGTGTAATTTACATTAGTTGTTTAATTACATAATCGTTGCAAACTTGGGACTTTCAGCTGTCTTGTCATGTCTTTTGACAATAAGAAACCTGTTTTGAGTATGACAAGAAGTGCTGACAGCTTCTGCCCAAAATTTACTAGGCAAAGAAGATTCACTAAGCATGGTGCGTGCTACCTCTATTAGTGTTCTATTTCTTCTTTCAGCAACACCATTTTGCTCAGGAGTTCTAGTAGAAAAGAAGTTTTGTGAGATCCCTTGATCAACAAAAAGGATTCAAGAGTGTGGTTTCTGAACTCAGTACCATGATCGCTCCTAAGTTCTATAACCCTTATGCTGTTGAGATTTTCCATTTTCTTGATGAAATTTATAATCTCTTCAGCAGCATCACTCTTGGAACGAAGAAAAATAGTCCAAGTGTATCGTGAGTATTCATCCACAATTACTAAAGTGTATCTGCTACCCTTTAGACTTTGGACATTCACTGGACCAAAAAGGTCCATGTGAAGAAGATGAAAGCAACCCTTTATAGAATTGGCTTGCTTTGTCTTAAAAGTAGATCTATGGCTTTTACCCTTTTCACAAGCACCACAGAGTCTATCTTTTTCAAAAGAAAGATGAGGAAGGCCACGAACAAGGTTCTTTTTGGCCAGAGAGTTGATTGTTTTGAAATTTACATGCGACATACGCTTGTGCCACAACCAATTTAGTTCAGCTGCTGACTTAGCAAAGAAACAAGTCTCACTGTCAGTTTTGATAGGAGTGAAGTCAACAAGATAAACATCTCGTTTTCTTGGAGCAACCAAGACGACTTCCTTGTTTATATTGACAACAGTGCCTTGATGCTTATCAAGAATTACTTTGTAGTCAGCATCACATAGTTGACTTATGCTGATGAGGTTATGCTTCAAACCATTTACATAAGCAACCTTAGTGAACTTATTGAGACCATTTGAGAGATGTCCATAACCTTCAGTTTGTCCAGTGGAGTTATCACCAAACACTACTGTAGGGCCAGCAGTCTCTACATAGTTATCCAGCAGGGTCTTAGAGCCAGTCATGTGTTTTGAACAACCACTGTCCAAATACCATACTCTTTTTCCCAGCGAGCCTTGCATGGATACAATGGAAGGATTTAGATAGGTTCACTATTAAACTCACTGACAGCTAGGTTAGCAGGATTAATAGCAGTAGCTTCAGAGTTTTCTTCTTCGGCTTGAGTAGAAGGATAAGGAGGAAGAGAATCACGAGGAAAGGTGCCATAAGATGATTCATCATCATCGAATGGAGTAATAGTGTTGTCACTACGAAGGAAGACCATGTTGCTGACAACATTTGTGTCACTGAACTCAACTATGATAGCTGGTTCACCAAACTCATTGGGTATAACCCTTTGTGAATGAGGAATGGATACATGATGTGTTGCAATGAAGTCAGCAATGTTTTCCTCAGTGAGAACAGTTGTATCTCCTACACTATTTTCAGGTTCAGCAGAGAGACTCTCGCTGACCATAGTGGAGGAGGAAGCAGCTGTTGAGGAAGGAGGATTGGGTTGAATGACAACTTCAGGAGCATCCCTGGAATTATATTCATCACAATCAGAGGCAACATGACCTCTGCTACCATATACGTAGCATTTTTTACCAGAGGTGCTTCCCTTTTGGTTCTGAAGAAAGAATTCCTTCAGTTGTGAAGAGAGATCATTAACTCGCCGAGTGAAGCTCGTTAATTTGAGGGTCAGAGGAGGAAGATGCCTTTTTCTTTTGCTTTAACTTATGCTTCTGCTTAAGTGTCAGCTGAGGCATCCTGGGAGCAGGACCTAAAATGGACTTTCCATTAGGATCCTGAGATTGAGAAGTAGAGGGATTTTGTGATCCCTTAACTACACTCCAAGCTTGTTTGACAGCAGGATAAGAGGAAGAGAATCACGAGGAAAGGTGCCATAAGATGATTCATCATCATCGAATGGAGTAATAGTGTTGTCACTACGAAGGAAGACCATGTTGCTGACAACATTTGTGTCACTGAACTCAACTATGATAGCTGGTTCACCAAACTCATTGGGTATAACCCTTTGTGAATGAGGAATGGATACATGATGTGTTGCAATGAAGTCAGCAATGTTTTCCTCAGTGAGAACAGTTGTATCTCCTACACTATTTTCAGGTTCAGCAGAGAGATGGCTCTCGCTGACCATAGTGGAGGAGGAAGCAGCTGTTGAGGAAGGAGGATTGGGTTGAATGACAACTTCAGGAGCATCCCTGGAGTTATATTCATCACAATCAGAGGCAACATGACCTCTGCTACCATATACGTAGCATTTTTTACCAGAGGTGCTTCCCTTTTGGTTCTGAAGAAAGAATTCCTTCAGTTGTGAAGAGAGATCATTAACTCGCCGAGTGAACTCGTTAATTTGAGGGTCAGAGGAGGAAGATGCCTTTTTCTTTTGCTTTAACTTATGCTTCTGCTTAAGTGTCAGCTGAGGCATCCTGGGAGCAGGACCTAAAATGGACTTTCCATTAGGATCCTGAGATTGAGAAGTAGAGGGATTTTGTGATCCCTTAACTACACTCCAAGCTTGTTTGACAGCAGGATAAGAGGAAGAAGAAGGATCCTGCCGCAGAGTCTGATACATTCTTTTGGGAGTGATCGATCTTGATTGCTGATTAGGAGTAGCTGACCTCATTTGCCTATGAGGTATATATTCCCTCTTTGGAGTAGTGGATCTTACTTGCTAATGGGGCAAGTGTCCTTTTTTGAGGAGTGATAGTTCTTACTTGCTGGTGTGGCAAGTATCATCTTTGAGGAGTTGTAGACCTATTTTGAGAATGAGGCATTCTTCCTCTTTGAGGAGTACTATGCCTCATCTTAGTAGGAACAGGCATGGATAGGGGTGCCTGCTGATGGTGCTGTGTATCAGCAAGTTTGACCCGGGAAGATCCCACTTGCTGATATCTGGCATCACTGAACCTGACACGTCTTTTCATAAGACGCTCATGCTGATCAGATTTACTGTCAGCGTGGACAGGAGCTTGCTGAGAAGATGAAGTAGAAGGTTGAGAGACAACTTGTTGAGATTGCTGACTGACAGGATTAGCACGCTGAGGCGTGCTGTAGTCATAAGGTACATCAACTGTACTTCTTTTGAAGGGTTCAGCAGCTTTGATAGTAAGCTGCTAAGGAGCGACAGGTTTAAAACCATCACTTCCAATATCACCTTCAAAAGATTCCCCAGAAGAGTATTGAACTCTTCCTTCATTTGGCATCATGCCAATAATGGGAAGATGTGGATAGGGATTACTGGTGCTAGCTGAAGAGTTTGAACCATTTGCTTCAGCAGAGGCAGACGGGTCGTTGGAGGAGGAAGAAGCTTAACCAGCGTCCATTTCAGTATGGTAATCATTAAGACCTCTAATGAAGTACCATTTTTTCATCTCCTCAAGAGACATAACTGATGAAGCAGGGATGGAAACTTCAGGTTTCACATCGTCAGCAAACAAGTTAGAGAGAGTGGCAGCGGCCTCAAAGTCACCTCCAATGACTGCCTGAACTTGGGCAGGGACTTGTTCATTTAGGCACTTATGATGAAACCTAGAAGCTTTTGACCAAGATGTCACAATCTTCTTTAGGTTTATGACTTCGAGCTTGAGTTTTTCATTCTCAACCTGAAGTCTTTGTGCCAGCAACTCATGAGATTGGAGTTCAACATGAACATTCCTTAGCTCATTGAGTTTTTCAGATTTATCACTTAACTCTAAGCAGACAGAGTCAAGTTTAGCCTGAAGTTCAGCACGAATGGATTCTACAAACTGAATATCACATGATAAGGACTCAAAGATTTTAGATTTGTCCTCATCAGTGGCTGCTGAGTGAGCACATACCTTTTTGATGGTGACGTTTACCCACTGACTGGAGGAGACTTGGTCTTTAGTCAGTGCATCGCCATCAGCAAGTGCCATCAGGCACATGGCATCAACGTACTCCTCACTGTCTGAATCATCTGATTCAGCCCAGTCATGCTCTTCAGCGACCAGACCTTTTGCTGGTGTTTTGGCCTCTTCCATTTCGGCCACTTTTGCCTTGAGCTGGTAGTACTTGTTCCTGTACTCATCAGTAGGTTTAGAAGAGTTAGTTTTAGGAGCAGTAGGAGTTGAAATAGCAACTCTGCACTCCTTTTGGTAATGTCCCTTCCTACCACATCTCCAGCACTCTTCTTGAGATTTATCAACAAGAGGCTTATAGGGAGCAACCGACTTACGGTTGTTCCATTTTCTGGAGTACCTCTTTCCAGCGACAAGGGCAAATTCCATGAAGTCGCTGAACATCTCTTGTTTCTCTTCAGCATCAAGATCATTAACAAAAGATTGAATAAAGGGTGGAAGATTAGAGGGGCTGGCACCAATATTAAGATTAATGGGCTTAGCAGAGACAAGAGCAAAGGGGTCAGTAACAGAGTAAGAAGAAGAAATTGTAGAAGAAGAAGAAGAAGAACCAGCACTTCTTCGTGCATCAGCAGCTGCTCTTAAGTTTTGAGCAAGAGCTCTTTCTTCAAATTGAAGCATACCAAAGAGAGACTCAAGATCAAGATCTTGAAGTCGCTTTGTGGTTCTAAGGATTTGTCTCAATCCTTGCCATTTGATAGGGAGACTATCAATGAACTTGTGACACACCTCAAAATTATCATGGGTGATGCCAGCATTTGTCATATCATTCAGCAGCCCTTTGAATCGGGTATAAGTGATGTCAAGACGTTCACCAGGAAGAGAAAAGAAATTTTCATAAGCACGTTTTAGGTCAATCTTTTTTGTAGCAATTGTATCAACAGAACCTTCATACGTGCTACACAATCTATCCCAGACTTGTTTAGAAGTGGGATACTTTGTGACGAGTTTCATGATATCAGTAGGAAGAGTGGTGATAATCATGTTTTTGAGTCTAGCATCTAGATTTACTAGCCTCCTCTCGTCATCAGTCCATTGTACCTCTGGTTTGACCATGTCAATCACAATCTCAGGAGCATCAGCAGTTGCTCCTGGTGTTCTTTGTACCAGAGTGGGTACATATGGACCTATGGTCAGAATGGACATTAGGTATGGTTCTACACCCACGATGTGTAGTAGCATTCTTTCCTTCCAAGATCCAAAGTCATCAGGCTCAAATCTTGGAGGAATTGACACATAACCAAAGTCACGTGTATTCACAAGAGTGGGTACGGCAGTCATACTTTTGTTTTAAAGAAAAGTTAAGAAGGTTTGTTAAAGAAAAGAAAAGAACAGAATTTAAGAAAAAAATACAAGTATGCAAACAGATCTTGTTTCAATAGATTAGAAACAGAGGCTCTGATACCACTTGACAGTCCTCGATTTGCAATACTTATATTAAATTAACTAGACAAGAAAGTAAATAGAAAGTAAAGAACAAGAACAAGAGTAAAGTTCAAGTATAAGAAACAATGCAAGTCTAATCATATGTATCATTGATTAAACAGTGAATACATGGTCGATATTACAACTTGTCTTACAAGAAAATACATGAACATACAATTGTTAAGTTTTAGACTAACTAGAAAACTTAAACAATTACAAGAGAGAATAAGTGACACACACTTAACGGTGACAAACACAAGGTGTTTTTGGTGCGGCTGTGTTGCTTTATATAGGGGAGGAATTAGGGCAACACAGCCTTCTCTTGATGGTGATTGATGGTGGTTGTCAAGATCTCATTGGCTCGATGTACCTGAATCCAGGAGCCTTTGTCTTCTTTACCAAAACGGGTATGAGAGAGAAAACCCTTCCGTTGGTCACAACTGTACCTTTGCCATACAAAGTAAAATACAGTTGGAAGAACCATCATGTGACTCTTGTCCTTTTCTTGTTCAAATTCTTCCCGCCTTAACTTATAAATTGGAAAGAAACTGATAGGTCCCAAAGGAGATAACAGGATGGTTTAAGATGTCTCAAAAGAGTTGTAGAGGGGGGGGGGGGAATACAACTTTTAAACTTAATCAGCTTGAAAATACTTTTTAATGCGGAATGTAAATTATCTTAATGTATTTGTCCATATTCAGTTTGAGATAATCATATAAATGAAACAGTAAGTAAATAGACAGAATATAAAGATAGTAAAGTAAAGTGCAGTCCAAGAACAAAGTGCAAGCTGATTTTCAACCAATTCTTTTATTGAAGAATAAAAAGAATTACAAGTAGTTGTGGAACAAATTAGCCTACAAATCTAACTACTTGGCTGAATAGCAAGTTACAACTTTGTTTATTAACTCTACTAGCCCAAGCTGAGTACAACACGGATCCAAGCTGATAGCTTTAATCGTTGTGAGAGTTAATGTTATGGATGCACACATTCTTGAGACACAAAGGCTGGTTTATATAGGCATCAACACTGCCTTGGATGCCGTCCATTCTTTTCCACGCGTCTTGATCTAATGGCTTCTGCTTGATCAGTACTAGGTGACAGTGACATTGTCCTTCTTGTTCCCTTCTTGGTCACCAAGGTTGATCATGCTGCAACAATACAATGGACACCTCATAGAATGTTTACAATCAACAACTGGCACTTCTAGAATGTCCTTTCTGGTTCATATCCAGTTGATTGATGATATATACAAAGTTATAACAACTCTGGAGCACTTGCAAGACTCCAGGCTGACAATGTACCTTCCAAGCTGACTGTAAGAACCAAGCTGATTTCCACCCATCAGCTTGGTCTTCTATCCTTGTTCTTCATCTTCGATTTAGACCAAGTGCTAGTTCTTCTTTTGATGCAGCTTGAGAGATACCATCTTCTAGTGAAGATGTTCAGGCTGACTCAGCTTGGAACCATCCAAGCTGACTCAGCTCCAGAACCAAGGACTTAAGTATTTCTTGAGTTATTTGTCATCTTCAAATCTATCTTGTAATGTATGAGTGACTTGACTCCAACAATCTCCCCCTATTTGATGATGACAAAACCTTTGCAGCTTCTTCTGATCAGACTGGAAATACTTAAACAGATTGAAAGGGTTATCAAGTTGATAACATTATACATTCGACCCTTTTCAATCTTTTCCTTGGGTTCTTTTGATCTTTTTCATCTTTTACAATATATACTTACAAAACTGAATGAAAAAGATAATATGAACTCTATTTACTTAACAAATTTGTACATTAAAGCATAACATAGAGTATTTACAAATTTTGCTACATAAAAGGCAGAGTTTTAAGTTTTAATCAAGAAAGCTTTCATAATACTCTTCCTTTATGTGATTTGGAGCAGGCTTATTCAAATCATATCCCCTTCTTGAACCTTCAATCATTAAGGCTTGATGAAATCTGCTTTGTGTTAGGTCCAGATTTACTGGACTCGCTCCAGACTCGACTACTGGAGCCTTACTGAAGATCTGTCCAGAAACTGACCTACTCCAGACTTGGAATCTGGAGTCCCTCCGAAGATTTGTCCAGAAATAATGGAAGACCAGTGAGCAAAACTTGTATAGGAAATCTGGAGTATTCTCCAGATTAGCTCACTGGACTTCACCCCCAGTCCAGATCTACACTACTGAAGACGTTCTCACTGAAGTCAAAGACTGAAGTAAGAATAAAGAAGACTGACAAATGGCGGAGTCCACTGGAAGTCTTACTAGATCTGCACACTGGAGGATTGTCAGTGTTCCAGACCTTACAAGTCTGAACACTGATATCGAGGATTGACTTTTGCCTTTACACACTTTCCAAAGAACAATCCACTTGTTCTTTACCAAAGTATACGTGTGTAAAGTTGGTTGGATAAAAGGATACAAAGTCATTTGATGTGACTTTATCCTTATTCCTTATCCAATACATTTAATGTTCTTGTCGGATCATTAAATGTATGCAACCATATTTGTACGGCACAAAATTCACTGGTGAATTTTGTTGCCTATAAATACAAAGTCATTTCTTTGAGAAAATCATTTTTTAGCAAATTGGTGAACTTGCTTAAATACTCTCGATCTAAACAGTTATACTTCACAACTCTAAGTATATCGATCAAAGGAGTTTATTTAGCAAGTATAGATCACTTGTAATTCAAAGATTGTTTAGATACTTACATACGTGTAATATCTAGGTTCCGCAACGATCTTGTATTTTGTTTATACATCAATAAAGAAAATACACTTGAAAACTACATATGTGTTCCACCATTTATTTACTTGTTTAAATATTGCTTAAGTCATTTATTACTTTGTTTATGTTCTTGCATATTTATATTGAAGTAATACTAGTCCGATTCTAGTTCATACTTGTCTTGTTATTTTACACTCGTGGGTTAAACCATCGTGTGAGGGACTTTACAATTGGTATCAGAGCAGAAGGTTAATATACTTACCTAGATCTGTTTCGCGATGGCAATCCCAGAAAATCAACAAGAAACTCATGAAACTAATTTTAATGAACCACCCACTGGAAATAACAATCCACCACCTCCTCCTCCTCCTACTTCTCCACATGTGCATGTGCATTACTCGAATAATCCTGTTCCTAAATTCAATGGGAGCAGTGATGACTTTGGTACGTGGAAAGCTAGGATAATATTGCATGTTACTGGTATTGAAAGGAATATGATGAAAATTTTAAACGAAGGACCCTATGTGCCAAGACTTCCTATCAATGCACTTCTTGACCCTACAGGATCAAGAAGTGGGAGGGAAAAAAGAGAGGAACACTGGTCCGAAGAGGAGAAAAGATTAGTAAATCTTGATACACTTCTTAAAAATATGATCCTCGGGGCTGTTCCAGAAACTCTTATTCCCACACTAGTTCTCTATCCCAGTGCCAAAAGCATGTGGGATGAACTGGTGAACTAGCATGAGGGAGGTGATGATACTGTTGTTACCAGAAAAGTCTCCTTAAACAAAAAGTATGAGTCATTTTTTGCTCTCCCCAATGAGTCCCTTACTGGTACTTACACCAGATTTATGAGCATCATAAACCAGTTAAGATGACTAGGGGTAGAAAAAGACAAGGATATACTTTTGGAGAAATTTTGTGATATTCTTCCAACAAAATGGTCTCACATGATTCTGGTCTTGAGGCAAGGTAAAACCTTGCATTCCCATACTTTGACAACATTGTATGGAGCCTTCAGATTCACTGAAGAAAATCAAGCCCAGAGGATTGAGGCAGAAAAAGATTCTTTTAATCATGCTTCCAGTAGTTCCACAGTGGTCACTAATACTGCACCACCTTGTGCGGCATTAATATCTTCTGAGAATGTATTTTCTATGAAGAAGATGATGTCTGAACTAATGGATTCTGGAGTCTGTAATGATATCTCTCCAGACTGTGATGAAACTGACAGTGATGACCTGGTTGCAATGATGGCCAAAACGTTTAACCGTTTTAAGGCCAGAGCAAATAGGCCCACTGGACAACATGCACCCAGTTCTTCCACTGACAAGACCAATCTGACATGCTTTAAGTGTGGCAGAAAAGGTCATTTCATGAAAGAGTGCAGGTCCAGTCAGTTTGTCTCTCAGTCTGGTCCAACTGCTTCTTATAACAAGCCTGATGATAGCTATAAATTGAAATACAAAAAGCTTAAGGCTCAGATTGCTCTCTTGTCTAAACAGATGGAAGACAATAACAAATGCATGATAGCAACTACTGAAGAAGCATGGGTTCCCTCTGATGATTCATCAGTCGATGAAGAAGAGGAAAGAGATTGTTGTTTTATGGCTCTGGCAGATCAAGAGCATCTGGTGAAGGATGATGTCACATCTGGTCGTTGGGTCGACATTGTTATTAAAAAGGTTAGTGAGTATGATCTTGAAACTAATCCTGAACTTAAATTGGACATCGCTGAAGCTCTAAATTCTGATTTAATTTTTGTGGAAACTGTTAGATTTGACAGTCTAAATGGTCTAGAAACAGATTCCTCTGAAATGGCTGCTTTAAAATCAAAATTAAAAGAACTTCAAGATATTGAACTGGCATTTCAAGCCCAGGTTCTGGTAACTGAACAATTGATCCAAGAAAAACAAGATCTTGAGATCATTTTAGAAAAAGAAAAACTGGTGATTAAATCATGGCTTGAAACCAAAAAGCCATATGATGCTGGAGTAAATCAATTTCCTACTAAAAAACGTGCATATTTAGATGGAAATACTCATGTAGCATCATTAATACCAGTAATCGATCGATTACCAGAGGGATTAAGGCCCACCACTGTTTATGATGAGCCTGTAACTCCCAAGGCCAATACTTTCCCAGTTCTTTGCCTAGAGGTTAAGACTGGAGCTGTCCAGATGACTGCTCCAGTTAAAAAGGTTAAGCAGAATAGACCTTTGCCTCAGAACAATCCCTTACCTAAGCCTACAACTGGAAAGGCTCAGGTATCATCTGATGAAAATGTTTTGTCCAGGTTAGAGAGCCAGATTCAAACACTGACTCGTCAATTTCAAAGTTTTAATGCAAGATTAAACTTATTGAGGGTACTTCATCTGGCCCTAGACAAAATACTAAACCTTTTGCAAAGAAAGACAAATTTATTTCTCCAGTTGAGAAAAAGAAAAAGGTTTCTAAACTATCAACTCCAGTAGTGTTTTCAACAAAAACTACTGTTGAAGAAAGTGAACTCAACCAGATACCCCCAGGGATCCATAAGGGAGGATCCAGTGAACCCATCAGTCGATGGGTTCCCAAATCTAACTGATATATCTGATGGATGTGCAGGGCGATCGAAATAAGCATACCTGGTATCTTGACAGTGCAGCTGGCAGGACGATGACCGGATGTAAGACCCTGCTGGAGGAATTTATCATTTCTGATGGACCCTCCATTACTTTTGGAAATGATGGTTGTGGAAAGACTGAGGGGTATGGTGTTCTGAACAATGGACAAGTCAAATTCAGACGTGTTGCATATGTGAATGGTTTGAAATATAACCTGATCAGTGTAAGCCAACTGTGTGATGATGGCTATCAAGTTCTATTCAATATTGTTCATGGCATTGTATTCAACAAGGACTGGAAGGTAGTGTTGATTGCTCCCAGAAAAGGGAACGTGTATGTGATGGATATGGAAAGCTCTTCTTCAGAGCAATGTTTCTACACTCAAGCTGATGAAGACACAAACTGGTTATGGCATAAGAGGTTATCCCATTTAAATTTCAAAAATATTAATAAGTTGTCTAGAAAATAACTGGCAAATGGGATACCTTCAGTTTCTTTCAAAAAGGAAAGGCCATGTCCAGGATGTGAGATGGGAAAGCAGAAACGTGCCAGTTTCAAGACCAGACAGAATTTCAGCATTACTGAACCACTTCACATGCTTCATATGGACCTCTTTGGTCCAGTGAATGTTCAGACTCGTGCTGGTAAAAGATACACCCTGGTGATCGTAGATGAATTCTCCAGATATTGTTGGGTGGTCTTTCTCAGGTCTAAAAATGAAGTTGCTGCTGAAATCATCTCTCTTATCAAGCAGATTGAACTGAAGCATAAGCGAAAAGTGTGTCAGTTAAGAAGCGACAATGGAACAGAATTCCAGAATGCAACTCTGGAGAAATTCTGTACTGACACTGGCGTCTCCCAGAACTTCTCATCAGCACGCACTCCAGAGCAGAATGGAGTGGTAGAAAGGAAAAATCGAACGCTGATAGAAGCTGCCAGGAGTATGCTAGCTGAATCTGGTCTTCCTACCAGTTTCTGGGCTGAAGCAATTGTAACTGCTTGCCACACCCAGAATCGATCAGTGTACGTGAAGCGACACAAGAAGACTTCCTATGAAATATTGAGAAATAGAAAACCAAATATTGGTTATTTTCACGTTTTTGGATGTCCAGTTTACATCCTGAACGACTCCACTCAGTTAGGCAAATTTGATGCCAAAGCTAATGAATAAAAAAAAAAAAAAAAAAAAAAAAAAAAAAAAAAAAAAAAAAAAAAAAAAAAAAAAAAAAAAAAAAAAAAAAAAAAAAAAAAAAAAAAAAAAAAAAAAAAAAAAAAAAAAAAAAAAAAAAAAAAAAAAAAAAAAAAAAAAAAAAAAAAAAAAAAAAAAAAAAAAAAAAAAAAAAAAAAAAAAAAAAAAAAAAAAAAAAAAAAAAAAAAAAAAAAAAAAAAAAAAAAAAAAAAAAAAAAAAAAAAAAAAAAAAAAAAAAAAAAAAAAAAAAAAAAAAAAAAAAAAAAAAAAAAAAAATTATCGTGAAGAATAAAAAAAAAAAAAAAAAAAAAAAAAAAAAAAAAAAAAAAAAAAAAAAAAAAAAAAAAAAAAAAAAAAAAAAAAAAAGGTTTCTAAACTATCAACTCCAGTAGTGTTTTCAACAAAAACTACTGTTGAAGAAAGTGAACTCAACCAGATACCCCCAGGGATCCATAAGGGAGGATCCAGTGAACCCATCAGTCGATGGGTTCCCAAATCTAACTGATATATCTGATGGATGTGCAGGGCGATCGAAATAAGCATACCTGGTATCTTGACAGTGCAGCTGGCAGGACGATGACCGGATGTAAGACCCTGCTGGAGGAATTTATCATTTCTGATGGACCCTCCATTACTTTTGGAAATGATGGTTGTGGAAAGACTGAGGGGTATGGTGTTCTGAACAATGGACAAGTCAAATTCAGACGTGTTGCATATGTGAATGGTTTGAAATATAACCTGATCAGTGTACGTGAAGCGACACAAGAAGACTTCCTATGAAATATTGAGAAATAGAAAACCAAATATTGGTTATTTTCACGTTTTTGGATGTCCAGTTTACATCCTGAACGACTCCACTCAGTTAGGCAAATTTGATGCCAAAGCTGATGAAGGATATTTCTTAGGATATTCAGCCATTCGCAAAGCCTTCAGAGTTTACAACAAGAGACTGGAGAAAGTACAAGAATCCATACATGTTACTTTCGATGAATCAAATGCTGCAATCAACAAACCAGCCCTTGACACTCCCCCAGTAACTCCAATTGTCTTCTGTGAATCTGATCTTATCAACTACAATAAAGAAGATTCAGAAGATAAAGTTTCCAGTCATCCTGATCTGGAACCTATTCAGAAGAAGAAACAACCCAGTAGTACTCCATTCTATCCTTCTATTATTTTCAAACTACCCTCTGAAATTAATATTGGATCAGATGTTCGTACTGCTCCCCCAGTATCAGTGTCAGTTGAGAGCATACCAGAATTGTGTTCAAATGAAGAAATTCAAACTGAACCTATACTACAAGAAATGCCTTCATACGAAGAATTTCATGATGCAAATCGTGATTTAAATGAATCAGATGAAGATGTTGAGGTAGTTTATGAAGAACCTCCTCCTGAAGCAACTTCAGAGGAGACTCAACTGAATTCTTGCACTGATATTGTTGTCAGTAACAACCCTGGTCAGTACTCCAGATGGACAAAAGCTCATCCTATTGATCAGATCATAGGTGACTCTAGTCGAGGAGTTCAGACCAGAAGAGCCTCCAGTGATCAATGCTTATATGTCAGTTTCTTATCACTGAATGAACCAAAGAAGATTGACGAGGCTATGGAAGATCCAAGCTGGGTGACTGCTATGCAAGAAGAGCTTCACCAGTTTGAAAGGAACAAGGTCTGGTATCTGGTTCCTTTTCCAGTTGGCAAGAAAGAACCAATTGGAACAAGATGGGTCTTCAGGAACAAGGTAGATGAAGATGGCCACGTAATCAGAAACAAGGCCAGACTGGTAGCACAAGGCTACTGCCAGTCAGATGTTGATTTTGATGAATCATTTGCTCCAGTGGCTAGACTTGAAGCGATCAGAATATTCTTAGCATTCGCTGCTCATCATCAATTCAAGGTCTACCAGATGGATGTAAAGAGTGCCTTCTTGAATGGAAAGCTTGAAGAAGAAGTTTATGTCAGACAACCACCAGGTTTCATTGATGAAAAGCATCCACATTGGGTATATCGTCTGGACAAAGCGCTGTATGGCCTCAGACAAGCCCCACGTGCCTGGTATGACACTCTGACTAAACATTTATTGAAAAATGGTTTTAAACGAGGTGCAATTGACAATACCTTATTTATTCTTCATGAACGAGGTAATCTGTTAATGGTACAAATTTATGTTGATGATATTATTTTTGGGTCTACTGATGAAAACATGTGCAAGAAATTTTCAAAAATAATGTCCACTGAATATGAAATGAGTTTGATGGGTGAATTAACATATTTTCTTGGACTCCAGATTAAACAAAACAAAGATGGCATCTTTATTAATCAGGAAAAATATGTTAGAGATCTTTTAAAGAAATATGATATGAACTCTTCACCATCTAAACCCACTCCAATTTCTGCACCACTGACACTGGACTTTGATCCAGATGGAAAACCAGTGAACACCACTGTCTATAGAGGCATGGTTGGTTCACTGATGTATTTAACTGCCAGTAGACCAGATATAATGTTTTCAACATGTTTATGTGCCAGATATCAGTCTAATCCAAAGGAATCTCATATGCTTGCTGTAAAGCGCATACTGAAGTACCTTAAGGGTGTCCCCAGTTTGGGTCTTTGGTATCCCAAAGGCTCAGGCATGGATCTAATGGGTTATTCAGATTCAGATCATGCAGGTTGTAAGATAGACAGGAAATCCACTACTGGTGGATGTCATTTCCTTGGTGGCAAACTGGTCAGTTGGACCAGTAAAAAGCAAACTTCAGTTTCATTGTCCACTGCTGAAGCTGAATACGTGTCTGCAGCCAGTTGTTGTGCTCAGATACTCTGGATGAAGAACCAGTTGCTTGATTATGGTATTAAGTATTCAAAGACTCCAATCTTCTGTGATAATACCAGTGCCATTGCTATCTCAAACAATCCAGTCATGCACTCCAAAACCAAGCACATTGATCTCAGGTATCACTTCATTCGTGATAATATTGTGAAAGGAAACATTGAACTCCATTTTATCCCCACTGACAAACAACTCGCTGACATTTTTACGAAACCACTGGATGTCAAAACTTTTGAATATCTTGTTGGTGAGTTGGGAATGTTAAACCCTTAAATCTGGAACCTTGGTATTGAACGCCTTTGTGTACTATCAAGGATCTTTGATTTAAAGATTTATAAATTTATGAATGCCCAGATATCGAACGCCTTTGTGTACTATCTTTGCATTAATAGATTTCTGGATCAACATTCCAGGGGGAAGACTTTGAAAGATATATTTTTCTTAAAAATGTTTAAAGTTCAAGGGGAATTTATTAAGTTATTTTCTCACTGGACATAATTTTCTTACTGGACGAATTGTCCAGAAAATATTACTGGTGCTTTGTAAATGTGTCCCTCTCACTGGTAATTGGACAGGTTGAAGTGCGTGTTTGAGGTGACTTTGTCTCCTTGTAAATGTGTCCCTCTCATTTGTCTGTATTAGTTGACGTGCATGTTTGAAGTTACCAGTCTTTCAAAATGGTTTTCACTGGTACTTTACTGGAGTGTCCCTCCAGTGTACCATCAGTACATGCTTCACTGGACTAATCCACCAGTGATACTGGAGTGTCTAGTCAACCTCCAGATGGACTGAATTGAGTCACAATAATTTTTTTTATACTTGGTCATTGTGCGTGCCACGTAAGCAAACTTTTTCAAAGATATTTATCTCATAATCCTACGTGGCATGTAATTTTTCAAACGTAATGATGGTAATTTTTACCTTGGGAAGACAAAAAGAACAAGTTGTTAGTTTTTGTGGGCGGTGAACCATCACACATTAATGTGTGATGTGATGTACTTAATGCGGATCTCAAAACCCGATCAAAATTATATTTGATAATTTCAAATTAACCCGTTTGAGTTCCACATTATCTCTCCTATATATACCCATTTTCACTTTCACTTTACATTTACTTCGAACATTTACTCCCAAATCTTAAAATTCCTTCATTCAATTCTTCATTCCTTCATTCCTTTCTCCTATCATAAATCTCTCATATTAACTGCAAATTCATTAAATTCTTCATTCCTTTCTCCTATCATAAATCTCTCATATTAACTGCAAATTCATTAAATTCTTCATCATAAACCCTTAATTTATTCAATTTCATTTTCATCTATCAATCATAAATGGCACCTAGACAGTCAAACTCGCCCAAAAATCTTTTATCTGCCGAATATGCTCCGGTTGATAATGTTACTAAACCTAGACACATCACTCTTGAAGCAAAAGCTATTCGAATCAACATGAATAACTGGATGGCCAAACTTTCCAGTGCTCATCCTGCTCAATCTATCATTGGGAGATTGAATACTTTCTTTCTCTCATGCCCTCTGTATGGTGCATTAACCCTAAATCCAGGAGAATGTACCATGACTATTTGTGTGAATTCTGGTACTCGGCATTTTATAATGAAGAAACCTCATCAATTTCTTATACTCTTAGGGGAGGTACCAGATCTTTAAGTTTCTCAGTAAGTTTACTCAGGTCAGTTTTACAGTTGAATTATCTTGACCAGAATGAGTTACCCATCGAACTTCCATCAGGCATAAATTACAGGGAAGTGTGCAGGTTAATGGGGCACACAGAAATTCTTGATGACCATGGCCAGTTGTTGAGAAAAGGCACAATATATATGAGTAGGCTGACAGACTCGTGGAGATTTTTCTTCACACATTTGGTTGAATGTCTGGGAGGTAGTTCTGGAGGACTTGATCAGATAAATCAAACGCAGCTCCAGATTGCCTATTGTTTGTGGTTTGGAATAAGAGTAGATTTTGCTCAGATCTTGTTCAATGACTTGGTAGATCGACTGAAAGCAAAAGGGAGAAAACCCCATGTTCCATTTATCCGTTTTCTTTCCCTTATGTTTAGAAGTGCTCTAGGAGATCAGTATGATTATGATACTACTCACTTTTCTGTGAGTGAGTTTATGCGGGATCTAACCAACCTTCAATCAAGGGCTGGTGAGGTAGATATTCCTCCAGCCATGTTAACTTTTCAAAGGGAACAAGCAGAGGCACCAGGTAGAGTACAAGTTGTTGAAAGTCCTGGTGATGACCAAGATGTTCAGGTTGTAGAGATGGTACAACCAATAAGGCAAGTTGCTCCAGAAGAAGGTGTGCAACCAGAAAATGTTGATCGTTCCAGACGACCTAGATCTAGTAGGCGTCTGATGAGAGGTGGAGTCCAGGTAAACCCATCAAGACAGGCTGGTGATGTAATGGATTTAGATGGGTCTCCAATTTATGAAGAGGAGAATGTTGAGCATATTGAAAATGTTGAACAGGATGAGAATGATCAAGTTGTTGGGCAGATTGATGAACAGATGGAAAATATGGCTCAGTTTGATGAACAGGTTGGTGAGCAGGTTGAGCAGGTAGAACAGGTTGTCCAGACTGATGAGCAAGAGGCTCAGATTGATTTGAATGTTCAGGCTGGTGATCAGGCTGGTACATCGGCTGGTGATGTTACTGGTGATATGTTTTGGGATGGGGCTGATTCTCCCATTTCTGAAGGTCAAAATCTTGATGTAGATATGAATTTTCTGGGTGAAGATAATGTGCAAGTAGAAAGTCTACCAAAAATACCACCACCTCCACCAGAAACAAATATTACCCCTCCAGAAACAGAAATGCCTCCACCCCCACCACCTCCACCACCTTCAATTCCACAATCAACTCCATACTTCACCCCATTCATTCAAACTTCACAATCTCAACCACCACCTATCGAAACCCCAGTCAACCCTTCTGAACAAGGTATACCAGACTCTACAGTTATAAATGCTGAAACTATTGAAACTGAAGAGGTCTGGGCACAAGTACCAGTAATGGAGAGAATGACCTCTCATCTGGAACCACCCAGTGGTCTCTCCACTTCATCTTCTGCCGAGGTCCAAGGCCTTCTTAGTAAGGTGGCGGACCTAGAGAGATCACTCCAGAGCTCTTCCCAGGTTATTTCTGATTTCAAATCCCTATTGTCAAATAATTTAGCATCAGAAATGAACTTGTTTGCTGGGAATGAGAAGTTAGTTTTTGAGAAACTGGATGAGCTGGTACTGGCCACCAATCGAAATTCTGAAAACATCAAAGTGGCAGTCCAGGGCTTAGAAACAAGGGTTGTTAGTTCTGTTCAGACTGCAGTGGATAGTAAGATTGTTCAACCACTGGCAGGTCTGAAAGAAGAGGTTGAGAAGCTGGTTACAAGGGTTGGTTCACTGGAGAGCAGGCCAACATTAGATCAAAATAATATTGTCAGCACCCTTAGTGATGAAATTGTTAGAAAATTTAGGGGTGATATGCTGAAAACAATCACTGATGATATTTCTGCTTCTGTTCTAAGAACCATTCAAGATAGCTTGTTGCCTGAAGTTGTTCAGATGATAGACACTGAGTTGCCTAAGCACTTGCCAGAAGAAATTGAAAATATGAAGAAAGAAGTGCTGGCACTCAAGAAAGGTATGACTGATTCCATGCCAGAACAAGGAAGAACTTTTGGTTCTCTGGACAGGCATATGATGGAAGAATTATGGAATGATCTCAAGTCCAGGACTGGTGATCATTCCAAGGGGGGAAAAATCATCTGTTCCATCATCTGGTAACCAAGAAGGGTTAATAAGAAAGAAGAAGGAAGTTGTAAGGGCCGTTGCCACTGAAAGTGTTGTGCAGACTGAAGAAGAAGATGCCAGTGAGCCCAGATTTGAATCTTTTCCAGATATACCAACAACTTTGAAATCTGTTAAGAGAAAAGGAAAAGAACAGGTATCTGAAGAAGAAGAACAAAATGTTGAAGGGTCATCAGATTTTCCAAGTGTTGATGATGACACCTCGAAGAAACTGCAACAACAATGCATCATGATTGAAATTTTCAAGACAAATCAAAGAGATGAACTGTTGGCCCATCATAGGGATATGGCTAATCATGGGACTCTGGACTCTTATAATGCTGGAAGGTTAGGCATTAACATTGAAGTGTTCAAGAAGATGAAGGATGATCCCAGAGTTCATCAATGTCTAGATGCATTGAATGATGTTCATATACGCTCGTTCTACGCTGAAGAAGAACAGGTATATGATTCATTAATTTATGGTGTTACCATTCCAGAGTTGATAAGGCAAAGAAGGGAGGAACTGGTGAACCTCCAGAGAAAGATTAGAAAGAACGCTGGTGCTTTGGAGTTAGAGTACAGAAAAAGATTGACTGGTCTGCCGAAGCTTACTGCCAAACAAATCAAGGCAATAAAGGATGCTGATATGAGCACTTTCATTCCCCTGGATACTTCTCTGAGAATTAATCGCCAACAACTCCAGTCCACTGAGGGACAACAGAGTGGTGTATCCAAGGAAACTGAATATATGGTCCAGATGGCGAAGCAGAAGGCATCTTATGAACAAATGATAAATTTTAGGGCTAATGCCAGAAGGATTGTTGATGCTGAAATCAAGTTGGCTGAAAATCATCAAGGGATGACCAGATTTAATATAAAGTTGACCAGGGAGGGTAACTTTACAGATGAAAGGAAAGATACAACAGTCCAAGCTTTTGGATGGACTGAACTGAAGGAGATAGGATTGACATTTAAAGGTAAAACTGATTTATCTCCAGATGTTAAGGCGTTTATGAAGAGAATTGAGAAGGTCTGGAGAAGAATACAACAAATGGAAGCTGTGTTGGGTTTGAGACCACCAGTGTCTGTTCCATCATCTCCAACACCAAAGAGGAAGGCTACTGAAGATGCACCAGGGCAGTCATCAAAAAGAAGGGCCTGAATCTTTTATCATGTACTTATTGTAATTAATCGTTTGATGAAAGTTGTAACTATTTTCCAGTTGATGAAAGTAATATTAGTTGCAATTTTTAATTTCAAATAAGTAAATGATCAGATTTAGTCTAAGTTAGAACTTAAAAGATGAAACTGAAAACACTCATGATCTATAAAGTGTTTTCCAGTAACTTAGATTTTTTAGACTTAAATCGACTAAGTGTTTTCCAGGCATACAAAATTGTATATCTATAAGCCTGAAAACACTTGCATTATTTCTAAACAAATAGGGGGAATTTGTTAGGTCCAGATTTACTGGACTCGCTCCAGACTCGACTACTGGAGCCCTACTGAAGATCTGTCCAGAAACTGACCTACTCCAGACTTGGAATCTGGAGTCCCTCCGAAGATTTGTCCAGAAATAATGGAAGACCAGTGAGCAAAACTTGTATAGGAAATCTGGAGTATTCTCCAGATTAGCTCACTGGACTTCACCCCAGTCCAGATCTATACTACTGAAGTCAAAGACTGAAGTAAGAATAAAGAAGACTGACAAATGGCGGAGTCCACTGGAAGTCTTACCAGATCTGCACACTGGAGGATTGTCAGTGTTCCAGACCTTACAAGTCTGAACACTGATATCGAGGATTGACTTTTGCCTTTACACACTTTCCAAAGAACAATCCACTTGTTCTTTACCAAAGTATACGTGTGTAAAGGTGGTTGGATAAAAGGATACAAAGTCATTTGATGTGACTTTATCCTTATTCCTTATCCAATACATTTAATGTTCTTGTCGGGTCATTAAATGTATGCAACCATATTTGTACGGCACAAAATTCACTGGTGAATTTTGTTGCCTATAAATACAAAGTCATTTCTTTGAGAAAATCACTTTTTAGCAAATTGGTGAACTTGCTTAAATACTCTCGATCTAAACAGTTATACTTCACAACTCTAAGTATATCGATCAAAGGAGTTTATTTAGCAAGTATAGATCACTTGTAATTCAAAGATTGTTTAGATACTTACATACGTGTAATATCTAGGTTCCGCAACGATCTTGTATTTTGTTTATACATCAATAAAAAAAATACACTTGAAAACTACATATGTGTTCCACCATTTATTTACTTGTTTAAATATTGCTTAAGTCATTTATTACTTTGTTTATATTCTTGCATATTTATATTGAAGTAATACTAGTCCGATTCTAGTTCATACTTGTCTTGTTATTTTACACTCGTGGGTTAAACCATCGTGTGAGGGACTATACACTTTGGTTATCACCAACTTGAAGATCCTTATTCTAGTTTACCTTTACTTCTATCCTTCAATTCCAATATCAACAGGGGGATGTTATAAAGACAGATGATAGGAAGTAGCGATCCTTCCACTTGAAGCATACTGTTAGGTGGGACTCCCTTTCGAGTAAGCTACGGTCTCTCCTTTTACGTAAAAGTTTAGACATGGATCAGACACCGGCTTAAAGAAAAAAGCACTACTCTACTGGTCCGCACCTGCGTCTAAAGAAATACCAATCGGTCAGCGGCAAGACACCTTTCGTTTACGCAATAGAAGCTCATAAAGCACAACTAAAGAAGGAAAGAAAGACTGTAGGACTGTATGGAAGAAAAGTTCTTGATGAATGAGAATGTTATTCCTACTCCATGATCTCAGGTTCTTCCTCGGCCCCTTTCTTCTGTCTTTGCTTTTCAGTTACCTCCTGTAGGTAGCTCAAAGTACGGTTAATAAGTGAATCCCATATTCTATTTTCTTTCGGGTTGCTATGACTTGAAGTTCTGTTATCGGAAGAAGTTCTATCTCAAGTTCAGTCTGTAGTCTGTTTTCTCTTGCTGCTTACCGGGTTGTAAACACCAGCACTACCAAACCGTTCGGCGGAAAAGACTTTCTGAATGAAGTAAAAGAACTTGGGGTCGCCGATCTCTTCCTTAAAGATGGAGATGAGTCGATGTCGGTCGATGGTGTGAAAACACTTCCTGATGTCAAATTCCAAAAACCAGCGAGAGGTTCCCCACTCTTCTTTGATCCGTCTTAGGGCCGAGTGGCAGCCTCGACCCGAGCGGAAGTGCGATGTGTCTGGAAACTCGGAATCGTAAATGAATTCGAGTACCATTCTGATCGCCTCTTTCATGATCCTTTCTAGCAGACCAGCTTGAGAGCATATAGGTGTACATTTGGAACCATAGTTAGCTCAGAAGCTCTTTGTAGCCCAACTTCTTCTTTATGAGTTCTAATAATCATTCCAAGTTCAGGGGTTTCAATGATTTGGCCTTCCATTGGGTTTGTAATTTCAGGAGGTAGACTGAAATTGAGCTTATCCATCTTTTCACCATATCCAGACTTTTGAATTTTTAAGTGCACTTGTCTTCTTTTGAATAAGTCTTCAATGCTTACTTTCTTCTTTGTTCTTCTGAGGCCAGACACAGTCTCATCTTCATCAGCTTCAGAATGATCTTCAGGAGCAAATGGTTGTGGCAGTCCAGAAGTATCAATTTTATAGCTTTTCATCTTGTCAAATCTTCTGGACAAGTCACCAGTCACCACTCCATAATTGCTTGGCTTGTTCAGCATTAGAAGATTATACAGCTCTACACATTCAGCATATCCAAGAGTAAACAGCTCAGAAATCTCCAATACTTCACTTGCAGCTGAATCACCTTCTCTTCTCAAGTGGATTTTGGGGTATTTACTAGTTTTGGACTTTGTAAGCTTGACCCCAACAATCTCTTCTTGAATAACCCTAGTCAGCTTGAATCTCTCCAGTTTTTCTTTTTCTGTCAGTGATTATCTTCTGGAAATGACTACAGGTTTCTTTTTTACTTGAGCTGATTGAATTGTCTTTGGAGAATCATCAAGGTGTTCTTCTTCTAATTGTTGGAGAGCCTTTTGTGTTTTCTCTTCTTCTTCTCTTATCCTTTGCCTCTTTTCTTCTTCATTGTACTGATCTTGAATTCTTATGAGTCTTTCTCTTTCTTTTTCTTCAAGAACCAGTTTCCTTGCCAATCTGGCATCTTTGGCAATTTGTCTTTTCTCTAACTCAGCTTGATTCTTTCTAACAGCTTCCTCTTCAATCTCAAGCTGACTTCTTTGTCTTGAGGTACCTTCAGTCTGAGTGCCTTCGGTCTGAGTATCTTGGTCAGCTTGACTTTCCAATGGTTGAATAAGAGCTGAGACTAATCCAGATCGTCTCCTTTCTGTAAAGTAGGTTCTAATGGGAATCTTATCACTGTCATCAGAGGAGGATTCATCATCTTCAAATTCAATGAGATCTGCATCAGCTTGAAGAGCTAAGACAACTTTAACTTCTGCTCCTTCTTCTTCATCAACAAATTCTTCCACAACTACTACTTCTTCAGTCTGTGTTGAAGCTGGCTCAGTCTGAACTTGGATTTCAGCTTGAGTCTCAGACTGATCAGCTCCAATATTCAATATAGCCACAGCAGCTTCAACTTCTTCTTCATTTTCCTCAGTATCATCTTCCATTGTGACAACAAAATCTTCACAATCTACTCTCTCCCTTTCTACTTCCTTCTGGATTCATCATCTTCAAATTCAATGAGATCTGCATCAGCTTGAAGAGCTAAGACAACTTTAACTTCTGCTCCTTCTTCTTCATCAACAAATTCTTCCACAACTACTACTTCTTCAGTCTGTGTTGAAGCTGGCTCAGTCTGAACTTGGATTTCAGCTTGAGTCTCAGACTGATCAGCTCCAATATTCAATATAGCCACAGCAGCTTCAACTTCTTCTTCATTTTCCTCAGTATCAACTTCCATTGTGACAACAACATCTTCACAATCTACTCTCTCCCTTTCTACTTCCTTCTCCCCCTTTTTGTCATCATCAATGGGAGCAGAGGAACTGGAGCTGATTGACATTATGAACTGAGTGAGATCATTCTTTAGATAATTTTCAAGCTCAGTCAATTTAGTAGTGTGAGATGAGCTTGAAGTCTTGAGCTCATCAACTGTTGAGCTGATTGCTTCAATTTTGTTCTTTAGCTCATTTGCAGACTCCTCCACTTTGGAAGGCACATTCACAACTTCTTGGAGTTGAGTCTCTAGATTGTTGATGTCTTTGAGAACCTTTTTGTTTTGCTTCTTCAGTCTGAGCCTATTGGCCTTGAATCTAGTTCTCATTGACTTCTTCATTCTGTCTTGGGAGGTGGCAAGAAGATCTAAGTATCTTCTATTTTCCAGATTTGTCTCCCTCATACCTTGACTCCAACCCTTGATTGTGCCACTGAGCCTGGCACTAGACTTCATCATTTCAGCTATATCAAACATGATTTCATCTTGTTGAGTTGCCAGAGCCCACTGAGTGCTCACAATATCATGAAGCTGATCCTGCATAGATACATGTTTACCTTCTAGAACATCCATACGTTCACTAAGCTTTGTGATGTTAGCCTTTTGGGCATTGTTCATCTCAGTGAGCTTAGTTACCATACCCTTTAAGATGGATCTGGCCGTAATGGGAGGACCAGCAGTTTGATTTTCAGCTTGAATCCTTCCAGAGGATTCACTGGTGGCCCTAAATGTCGGTATATGAGGTGAATTTAGAAGTAGTGGAGCTGAAGGAGTTGTTGGGCGATTTTCCTCATGAGAGTGAGTCTCAAGAGGTGGAGCTGAAGATGTCAGTCTGGCATCAGCTTGAGGAGAATTAACTTGTAATTCAAGCTGTTCATTGCCTGCTTCAGGAAGCTGAATAGATTGCTCAGCTTCAGCATTGACAGTCATCAGAACATCCCTTGAGGATGGATGAGTGCCAGACTGACCAAATGACTGATCACCCCTTGTGGTGGTGATGAGTCTTTGACTACCAACATCGTGAGGACCATCGGTAGGTGTCTCACCTGCAAGAGACAGATTGAGGTCTTGACGAATCAAGCCCTCTAGACCAAAGGCAGTCCCTTGTGTTTCCACAAGTGCAGAGACGACTACAGTTGGTGTAATGTTAAGGGTAGAATTGGATGGTCCCTCTTCTGTGATGTTTTGTTGCACCACAGCCTCATTGGGACAGAATTTTGAGGCCTGTACTCCACCTTGTGATCTAGGTGAAGCATTGGCAGCCTGTGCAGACCCAGAGTGTAAAAGAGAAGAATCAGCTTGTGTACTTTTTCTTGGAGATCTTTTGTACACATGCTCAAGATTTTGCAACTGTGGTAGACTCGACTCTTTATGGACTTGGGTTGAGTCCAGGGGTGTCCCTTTAGTGATTTCACCACTCTATTTGGAGAGTGATGAAGGCGAAATAATTATGGACTCAGTCTGACCTTGGGCTGAGGTCTGTCTTTCAATGCGTACATCCTTTTGGGAGGATGCAGCGGTAACAGTTTTCCCTTTTATCTTACCTGCACCCTTTTTAGAGGATGCAGATGGGCGAATCGGCTTAGCAGCAGGTGAAGCTGAGTCAGCTTGGGAACGTTCCCTTGCAGATTCAGCCTCAAGGGGTAGTCTCCTTTTAGATGAGGAGACTTTAGCAGCTTTTACAGCATGCTCCCCCTCAACTGATGCTCTTTTTCTCTTCTGAGATCTTTTCTTTTTGGGGATTTGAGAGTTTGGCTCATTTTGCAAAATTGGAGATTTTTGTGAGGGATCGGCTAGGAAGGGATTTTGTGGGTCCACTTTCCTACCCTCTAAAAATGAAGAACGATGAGATGGAGAAGGAGTTTCAGGGATATTAGAAGTCATACCTTGATCACTGATGTGCCAAATCGAGTTTAAAAATTAAAACTAGAACCACCTCGAAACTCACTACTACACACTATCGGGCAGTGGACCCGATCGTATGCAATATAGTTAAAAAGTAAGTCCAGGTTCGTTCACGGGGATTGGTCTGAATCAATTGACTAATAAAGTAGTTTGGAAAATAGGGTGTTGCTTCAAATCTCTCTTTGGCAATTAAAGTAAAATAACTTTGAAGACAAAAACGCGTAAAAGTAAAGGTAAAGCTTCAAACAATAATAGTAAAGATCATCCACCTTGACTTCGCTAGACTTCAAACATGATTGCATTCAATTAAGACCAAATTCAATGAGAGTTGACACGATAATCGTGAAAGGATAAAATGCTCGCGTGGTACCACCAACCACAAATCACCCAAACACCTAAATTGCTAGTTTAATTACCCAAGCCGGTACCACCAATGCCTAGACAACCTTACCAACAATTAGTTTGTTGATCGACAAATTACCAATTGTGCCTTTGTGAATTAAAATGTGGTACCACCAACCGTTACAAAACACGTTGACAAAATGATTCCTTTTATTAAAATGACATTCACTATCATACCATGAACTAGTGATAATTGCTCATAGACAAAACCGTTTGAAAATCACATCTGTATCCAACTAGTACCACTAACGAAGGACACACATGCCACCAATATCATAATAATAAATGTAAAGGAATTAAATCATCAAGATCTCGACACAACGATAAATGAAATCAACTATTGGAATTAAAACATATAGCAATCACGTCATTCGTCTAGTTTCATCAAGGTGGATGATTGAAAGTTTAGCCACTCATGATTAAATTGAAATAACAATCAAAATAAAGGAAGAACATGATGTACCAATCGTTTGAGAAATAGAAATTGCAAGACAATAAAATAGATACGATCTAAGTGGGTGCACGTGAATCTTCAATGAATCGGAAGACGATGAAATCTTGATTTGATCCTTGAAGGTGTTCCTTGTAGTGCAGCTCTTAGAAAGAAGACTTGATAATTTGGGAATTAGGTTGTGTAAACTATTTATACCTCCCTTTAATCTGAAGCAAAAGCTGCCCAAAACCCTTCAGCCCCGTACTCTCACTGCGGCGCAGTGGGCGAGTGATGCCCCCACTGCGGCGCAGTGCTTATACACTGCCTTTGGTGCTCGTTGGTCAAGGCTGACTGCGGCGCAGTGGGCACACGCACATCCCACTGCGGCGCAGTGTAAATATACTGGTTGAATTCTCCTTTTTCCACTAGCTGACTGCGGCGCAGTGGGCTTGTTCACCACCACTGCGTCGCAGTAAAAATCTACTGGTCTCGATGCTCATTTCCATTAGATGACTGCGGCGCAGTGGGCTTGTTCACCACCACTGCGTCGCAGTAAAAATCTACTGGTCTCGATGCTCATTTCCATTAGATGACTGCGGCGCAGTGGGCTTGTTCACCACCACTGCGTCGCAGTATAACTATACTGGTCCGAATAACACTTCTTCAAAAATAAGAACTTGCATAAATTTTCTATCTCTTTTCACCTAAATAACTCTCGAACTCTCCAATCAACTTCATGGCCTCAAAATTACTCGAAATTGCACAAAACGGACACGTCACCTGTTTAGAACCTGAAACCACTAACAAAACCCATAAACGCGCCAAATGCCAGCAAAATCGACTAAAAAACATATAAATAAAAGGCCAATAACGATGTGGGCGATGGGTATAAATTGGTCACATCAATCACCACCCTGAATGGCTAAGTCTGAGTCAGCTTGAGACTGATCATCTTGCGTCGAAGGGTGGTCAGTTTCAGCTTCCTCCTGAGAATCATATTGATCCTCAAGATTCTCCATTTCCCTATTCACACAAAAATCTAAATAATCCTGCATAGCAGGGGTTAGTGTCTGGTGAACCTCAATGGGTCCAAAAATATTTGAGGCCAGGGGTGAAATTTTTATAAAATCCCCTGTTGCCCTTTGGAAATCTCCTTTCAAAATTTTTTCAATAATATAACCTAAGATTCTGCCATAGTAAACATTTTTAGATTTTGCAGAAATCTTGGTTACAAGATCATCAAAAATTAGTTTTCCAAAATCAATCAACCTATTGTGGACCATGCAACAAAAGATTTGCATTTCAAGTTTGTTTGGTGTATCAAAGCCACCAACCTTAGTTTGCAATGATCTAACAATAGTTGAGATCAAATATTTATAAATACCAGAAAAATGAGATATTTTGACTGAACCACCAACCCTCCCTGAATAAACAATTTCATTTAAAACAGTTTTAGCTTGTTCCAGGGATGGGACTGACTCATAAGCAAGGTCAGACTTATACTCTAAATCAAAAATCTTTTTAAAACTATCAAGAGTGAGTACAAGTTGACGAGATGCATTATCCAAAGTCCCAACAATGCATTGCTTACCCTTGGTGATAGTCGAAACCTTGCTTGTGAGCCAAAACTCACAAAGCTAATTAAAATTAATAAAACCAGGAGAAAAGTGCAGAATCTTACCCATAGGATGATAAAAGATATACCTTGCCATGTCAGAGTAATCAGACTTGTTTGAAGGTGGATGGAGATTGGCATATTGTGGAGGCCGTACCTTGATCTGAGTAGAAACCCATTTGGCACCCTCTATTTCTGGTACCCTATCTCCCTTCAAATAAGTACCGATCTTATCGACTTGTTTTGGTTCAGGATAATTAACATTAGAAGGTGAAGCCATTTGATGATTAAACTGATTGAGAATAAACTTTAAAAAAAATCGAGAAGCTGAAAACAGAGTATGAGAGCTTTTGATTAAAAACTTGATGAGAATGAGATTAGAGAGATGAGAGTGCAATGGAATAGTGATTTGATCAAACGGGTTGGCTTTTATATGGCCTTCCCACCAAAAGTGTGTCGTTTTGTGATTGGATAGGGAAAGTACATTTACCCTAACGGTCACTTTTACTATGAACAAGTGACAGTTGAGGTTTGTACAGAGGAAAGAGAGACAAACTGAGTAAAACAATATTTTATTTACAACAAGAAGGAATAAAAAATATAAAATAAGTTATTAAGTAAAATCCAAGCTGACTCAGCTTGGTCATCCTTAGGTAAAAACTAAGGTCAATCAGCTTGAGTTTTTCTTAATAGATTATTCCATATTTAACATTCCCAGCTTGCTCAGCAAGGTATTAAACCTTGCTTCATCAAGAGGCTTGGTGAACAAGTCTGCAAGCTGATTCTCTGTTGAAATAAAATGGAGTTCAATATCTTCCTTCATAACATGATCTCTGATAAAATGATATCTGACATCAATATGCTTAGTCCTTGAATGATTAACAGGATTGTTGGTAATTGCAATTGCACTTGTATTGTCACAGAAAATAGGAGTCTTGGACACAATAATATCATAGTCAGCAAGCTGATGTTGCATCCATAGGATTTGTGAACAACAGCTTCCAGCAGCAATATATTCAGCTTCAGCTGTAGAAGTTGAGACTGAATGCTGCTTCTTACTAGCCCAGCTGACTAACCTATTGCCAAGCAATTGACAACTTCCTGTTGTACTTTTCCTGTCAATCTTACAACCTGCAAAGTCTGAATCTGAATACCCAATTAGATCAAATCCTGAGTCTTTGGGATACCAAAGACCCAGCTTGGGTGTACCTGTTAGATACCTAAAAATTTGTTTCACAGCTTGAAGATGAGATTCTTTTGGACAAGCTTGATATCTAGCACAAAGACATGTGGCAAACATAATATCTGGTCTACTAGCAGTTAAGTACAATAAAGAACCTATCATGCCCCTATAAGCTGTTACATCAACTGGTTTCCCACTGATGTCTTCACTCAGCTTGGTGGCAGCACCCATAGGTGTTTTCATTGGAGAGCAATTGTCAAAACCAAATTTCTTGAGTAAATCTTTAACATATTTTCTTTGATTAATAAAAATTCCAGAATTGGATTGTTTAATTTGAAGACCAAGAAAATAGGTTAATTCACCCATCATACTCATTTCATAATTTTTAGACATTAGCTCAGAAAACGTTTTGCATAATCTATCATTTGTAGAACTAAAAATAATGTCATCCACATAAATTTATACTAATAAGATATCCTTTCCTAACTTTCTCACAAACAAAGTTTTATCAATATTACCTCTTTCAAACTTATTATTTATTAAGAATTTGGATAGAGTATCATACCATGCTCTTGGAGCTTGTTTCAATCCATAGAGAGCTTTGTCCAGCTTGTAAACATGGTTTGGATACTTGGAACTTTCAAAACCAGGAGGTTGATGTACAAAACGTTTGCCATTCAGAAAAGCACTTTTCACATCCATTTGATACACTTTGAATCCTTTGTAGGCTGAGTATGCTAGAAACATTCTTATTGCTTCAAGCCTAGCAACAGGAGCAAAGGTCTCATCATAATCTATTCCATCTTGTTGACTGTAGCCTTGAGCTACCAATCTTGCCTTGTTTCTTGTCACAATACCTCTTTCATCCATCTTGTTTCTAAAGACCCACCTTGTGCCAATAATAGTCTTATCAGCTGGCTTAGGAACCAGTTTCCACACCTTGTTCCTTTCAAACTGAGTGAGTTCTTCTTGCATTGCACTCACCCAAGATGGATCACTTAAGTGCTTCTTCAACTTTAGTTGGTTCAGTCTTGCTGACAAAATTTACAAATATGCAGAAATTTCCAGTTGCATTTCTAGTTTGAATCCTTGAAGTGGGATCACCAATGATTTGGTCAATTGGATGACTTCTTGTCCACTTTGTAGTGTGAACTAGAGCATTTTGTACTTCTTGTTCAGCTTGATCTTCAGTAGATTGAGAATCAGCTTGAGGTACAGACTCAGCTTGATCACTGTTGAGATCTTGAACAACTGAGTTGGCTGAGTTGATAGAGTTCTCAGCTTGAGCATGTTCACAGATGGGTAAAACAATTTCATTTGTCTTCTGAGGTTGAGTAGAAACATGAGGCTGATTCAGCTCATTATCAAGATCATGAAAAATAGGAATCTCCCCCTCAATAGGTGCATCAGCTTCTTCAATGATAGGATAAGTAGGAGGATCACAGTCAGGAACAACAAGCTCTTCAAAGTCAAAATCACCATCTTCTTGAGCTGAGCTGACTGAGTTTAATTCATCTATTTTTACATGAACTGTGTCTTCAATTATTTGTCTTCTGAGGTTGAGTAGAAACATGAGGCTGATTCAGCTCATTATCAAGATCATGAAAAATAGGAATCTCCCCCTCAATAGGTGCATCAGCTTCTTCAATGATAGGATAAGTAGGAGGATCACAGTCAGGAACAACAAGCTCTTCAAAGTCAAAATCACCATCTTCTTGAGCTGAGCTGACTGAGTTTAATTCATCTATTTTTACATGAACTGTGTCTTCAATTACTCTTGTTCTTTTGTGGTACACTCTGTAGGCTTTCATTAGTGTAGAATAACCAAGAAATATTCCTTCATCAGCTTTGGCATCAAATTTGCCAAGATGGTCTCTTTGATTCAGAATGAAGCATGGGCTTCCAAACATTCTTAAGAACCCTATTTCAGGTCTCCTGCCCTTCAAAACTTCATATGTTGTCTTCTGATGCCTTTTCACAATCAGTGATCTGTTCTGGGTGAAGCAAGCTGTGTGAATTGCTTCAGCCCAGAAATGAACCTTCACACCATTTTGAGCTAGCATGGACCTTGCAGCTTCAATCAGGGTTCTGTTTCTTCTTTCAGCAACTCCATTTTGTTGTGGAGTTCTTGCAGCTGAATAACATTGAGAGATGCCTTTACTTATGCAGAAAGAGTGCAGAGTTTGATTTCTGAACTCAGTTCCATTATCACTTCTAAGCTGCCTGACTGGCTTCTTGTAAAGGACTTCAGCATTCTTGATAAAATTAATAATTACTTCAGCTGTTTCACTTTTAGCTTTGAGAAAGAAGACCCATGTAAACCTTGAATATTCATCTACAATAACTAGTGAGTACCTTTTACCACTTAAGGAAGGAGTACTAACTGGGCCAAACAGATCCATGTGCAACAAGTCCAAACAAGATTCAATAGTTGAACATGTTCTAGACTTGAAAGAAGCCTTGTGTTGCTTTCCTTTTTCACAAGCACTGCACAATTTGTCTTTCTCATACTTAATAGCAGGAAGACCAGAGACTAATTCATTTTTACTCAATTTATTTATATCTCTGAAATTCATATGAGATAATCTCTTGTGCCATAGCCAATTCAGCTCATCTTGAGTCTTAGATAGAAAACACACTTCTTTCAACACTGTAGGCTTGCTCATATCAAAAGTGTAAAGAGATTCATCTCTTTTAGCAATAAGAACAACATTTCCTTCTAAATCACAAACAATTCCTCTATCAGCTCGAAATCTAACTTCATAGCCAGCATCACACAATTGGCTAACACTTATCAGATTGTGTTTCAGCCCACTGACATAAGAGACTCTTCTGAATGTTAGAGGACCATTTGTAAGAGAACCATAACCTTCTGTAGTTCCTTGAGAGTCATCACCAAAAGTGACATTAGGACCAAGTCTGTTCCTAAAGTCACACAGCAGGGACTTACATCCGGTCATATGCTTGGAACACCCACTGTCCAAGTACCAGATAAATGCATTGTGAATGCCCTGCAATTATGAAAAGAGTTAGTTCTTTTTGGGAACCCATCCAAGGATGGGTTCACTTGAGCTGACTGAAGTTCCAGACTCAGTTTGGGTAGAAGAAGAACTCTTATCATTTGATTTTACTTTCCATTGTTGTTTAGATTTTTCTTGAAAATTATTTCCAACAACTTTGGATTCAGACTGTCTTAAATATCCTTTACCAATTCCTGCTTTCTTTTACTCGGCTCTGAGTTTCTTTTAATCAACTTTTGAAAGATTATTTAAGAAAGAAACTTCTTTTGAAATCTCACTCAGCCTGGACTTGATCAGCTCTGGGTGTTTTTGCTTTAATCTTTGAGCTGACTGGATCAGACTGACTCTTCTTAACAGATTTATTCTTTTTAGCTTTTTGACTCTTTTGAATAGTTAACTTAGAAGAGTTCTCCTTGGTCTTAGATTCAGTACTAGATTCAGAAGGTTTATCAGTTTCAACAATATCACTCACAAACTGACTTGGAACAAGTTCATCACACAATAGGCTGGGATGCTCAGTTGAAGATGCAACAAGTGCAGAGCTAGAGCTTCCCACAGCATCACCCATGGCAATCAGCTTTTCAGCTTCAGTGCATTCATGGTTGTGAAGCAACCCATAAAGACTTGGTAAGTCAAGTTCTTTGTACACAGGACTCAACTTGACACTAGCAACATAATTATTCCATTTTAAAGGTAATGAATCTAGAAATTTTCTTTTAAGTACATCATCATCTTTATGTATGTCAATAGCAATCAAGTCATTAACAAGTGCATTAAATCGGGTATGAGTGTCAGTGAGGGATTCATTCTTATGTGCAAAAAATCTTTCATACCTTCTAGTTAAGGTAGTCTTGGTAGACTCCATAGAAGTTGCACAGCCCTCATACATAACAGTCAATGTATCCCACATCTTTTTAGCATTAGGACAGTGTCTAATGGCTCTATAAATGTCCTTAGGTACAGCTTGGATAATAAAGTTCCTGGCCTTTACATCCAAGTTGACCATTCTTTTATCTTCATCACCCCAATCTGCTCTGGGTTTGATAACAACTCTGACATCAGGTGCACCAGGCTCAGATCCATCAGTTGGAGCTGGCCTAGGTGTGATTACTGTATCACTTGGAACATAAGATCCATCAACAAGTATGTCAGGCATGTCATTATCAATAGATTCAAGAAAAAGGGACATTCTACCTTTCCACCCACTGAAATCAGTCTTATCAAACATGGGTGGTCTGGTTGAAGAACCATTATCAGTGTACATAGGTTGAGACATGTTTTAAACCAAAATAAAAGTTAAATGAGAGGGATCAAGTTAAGTGTATTACGAAACCCCTGCTCTGATACCACCTGATAGGTCCCAAAGGAGATAACAGGATGATTTAAGATGTCCCAAAAGAGTTGTAGAAGGGGGGGGGTGAATACAACTTTTAAACTTAATCAGCTTGAAAATAGTTTTTAATGCGGAATGTAAATTATCTTAATGTATTTGTCCATATTCAGTTTGAGATAATCATAGAAATGAAACGGTAAGTAAACAGACAGAATATAAAGACAGTAAAATAAAGTGCAGTCTAAGAACAAAGTGCAAGTTGATTTTCAACCAATTCTTTTATTGAAGAATAAATAGAATTACAAGTAGTTGTGGAACAGATTAGCCTACAAATCTAACTACTTGGCTGAATAGCAAGTTACAACTTTGTTTATTAACTCTACTAGCCCAAGCTGAGTACAACACAGATCCAAGCTGATAGCTTTAATCGTTGTGAGAGTTAATGTTATGGATGCACACATTCTTGAGACACAAAGGCTGGTTTATATAGGCATCAACACTGCCTTGGATGCCGTCCATTCTTTTCCACGCGTCTTGATCTAATGGCTTCTGCTTGATCAGTACTAGGTGACAGTGACATTGTCCTTTTTGTTCCCTTCTTGGTCACCAAGGTTGATCGTGCAACAACAATACAATGGACACCTCATAGAATGTTTACAATCAACAACTGGCACTTCTAGAATGTCCTTTCTGGTGCATATCTAGTTGATTGATGATATATACAAAGTTATAACAACTCTGGAGCACTTGCAAGACTCCAGGCTGACAATGTACCTTCCAAGCTGACGGTAAGAACCAAGCTGATTTCCACCCATCAGCTTGATCATCTATCCTTGTTCTTCATCTTCGATTTAGACCAAGTGCTAGTTCTTCTATTAATGCAGCTTGAGAGATACCATCTTCGAGTGAAGATGTTCAGGCTGACTCAGCTTGGAACCATCCAAGCTGACTCAGCTCCAGAACCAAGGACTTAAGTATTTCTTGAGTTGTTTGTCATCTTCAAATCTTTCTTGTAATGTATGAGTGACTTGACTCCAACAGAAACCATCTGCTGATGAAGAGTCACTGGACTCGCTGATGACTCACCAGCGACCAAGTCTGGTCAGCGAATCCTTGACTCAACAGATGTTTATTTACAATGGTACTAAATAAACCTTAACATTATTTTTTGTTTCTTATTTATTTAATTTTATGAGTGTAATGTGTCAGGTTTTCTGTAATCCTATTCCAACTCATTCTCCATCGAATTAAAATATAATTAAGAAAATGAGTAATACGTTTCAATAGTATAGGGGTTGGGTATTGTAAAACAAGTATTAAAGTAAAACAAATAGGACAAGATTTGACCCTTAGATCATGGTTAAATTGATGCACGAAGATTCACGAAGCAATTGATGCACGATGATTTTCATGATGCACGGTGATTTTCACTGAAGAGAAACCTATTGTTTTATTTGTTTTACTTTAATACTTGTTTTATTTTACCTAAAACCCAATAGTATATTTCACTCAACTTCCACTTAATAAAAATATAAAGTAAATTACATTATTGGTCCCTCAAGTTGGCATGATTTGCAGTTAATGCCCTTAAGTGAATTAACTACAGAAAAAACCCTGAATTTCGTCAATTTTTTCAGTTTTATTCCGCAACCAGACACCGTCTATTTGGTCCGTTAAGTGAGAGACAAATTCGTTATTTTATCATGTTCTTCTTCTTTAATAGATAACACCAATAGAATAAGTCATTTTACTCATCTTATTCTTCTTCTTCAAACATAAATCCGGATTCTAATATAAATTTTTCTAACAAAAAAACAAAATTAAAAAAATACACTCAATACATGATCTACTTTCAGATCTAAATACGCTCAAACATATCAATCTAAGGGGCAAGGGTGTAGTGCCAATTTTTGGCAAATTGGCTAGTTTTTGGCTAGTTTTCGGCGAATGAGAAGTCGCCACGTGTTTTTGCCAAAAACTAGCCAAAACTTGCCAAATTACATGGTGTAGTGTAACAAAACTAGCCAAAATGCCAATGCCGGAAAATATATAAAGGTAACCGGAAAATAACAAAGTTGCCGGAAAACATAAAAAATGACCTTTTTTTTATAAAATATAACTTGGGCTCAGAATTTGGGGGTCGGGAATTTCGGAAGTCGGAGACGCCATAGGCCATCTGGACAATTTGCATCCAGTTCTTCAACTGATAAGACCAATTTGACATGCTTTAAGTGTGGCAAAAAGAGTCATTTCATGAAAGAGTGCAGGTCCAACCAGTTTGTATCCAAGCCTAGTCCATTCTCTTCAAATAATAAGCCTGATGATAGCTATAAACTGAAATATAAAAAGCTTAAGGCCCAGATTGCTCTCATGGCACAACAAATTGAAAACAATAATAAGTGCATGATTGCAACAACTGAAGAGAAGTGGGTTCCTTTTGATGAATCATCTGCTGATGAAGAAGAAGAAAGAGATTGTTGTTACATGGCTCTGGCAGACGATGAGCACCTAGTGAAGGAAGATGTCACATCTGGATGATGGGTAGACATTGTTATTAAGAAGGTTAGTGATTATGATTGTGCAACTGACCAAGAACTAAAACTGGACATAGCTGAAGCTCTTAATTCTAATTTGATATTTGTAGAAACTGTTAGATCTGATTGTGTAAATGGTCTAGAAACAGATTCTTCTGAAATAAATGCTTTAAAATCAAAATTAAAAGAACTTCAAGACATTGAACTGGCATTTCAAGCCTAGGTTCTGGTAACTGAACAATTGATTCAAGAAAAACAAGATCTTGAAGTCATTTTAGAGAAAGAAAAACTGGTAATTAAATCATGGCTAGAAACCAAAAAGCCATATGATGCTGTAGTAAAACAATTTCCTGCTCAAAAACGTGCATATTTAGATGGAAATACTCATATAGCATCATTAATACCAGTAATCGATCGATTACCAGAGGAGTTCAGGCCCACCACTGTTTATGATGAGCCTGTAACTCCCAAGGCCAATTTTTACCCAGTTCAATCCCCAGAGGTCAAGACTGGAGCATTCCAGATGACTGCTCCAGTTAAAGAGGTCTATCGGAATAAACCTTTGCCTCAGACCAATCCCCTACCTAAGCCTAGGACTGGAAAGGCTAAGGTATCATCTGAAGAAAATATTTTGTCCAGGTTAGAGAGCCAGATTCAAATTCTGACTCATCAATCTCAAAGTTTTAATGCAAGATTAAACTTTATTGAGGGTACTTCATCTGGCCCTAGACAAAATACAAAACCTTTTGCTAAGAAAGTTAAATCTATTTCTCCAGTTGAGAAAAAGAAAAAGGTTTCAAAACTATCAACCCCAGTGGTCTTTTCAACTAAGACCACTGTTGAAGAAAGTAAACTAAACCAGATTGCCCTAGGGACCTATAAGGGAGGGTCCAGTGAACCCATCAGTCGATGGGTTCCCAAATCTAACTGATAAGTATCTGGTGTATGTGCAAGGCGATCGAAAGAAATATATCTGGTATCTTGACAGTGCTGCTGGCAGGACGATGACCGGATGTAAGACCCTGCTGGAGAAGTTCACCATTTCTGATGGACCCTCCATTACTTTTGGAAATGATGGTTGTGGAAAGACTGAGGGATACGGTGTTCTGAACAATGGACAAGTCAAGTTCAGATGTGTTGCATTTGTGAATGGTTTGAAATATAACTTGATCAGTGTAAGCCAATTGTGTGATGATGGCTATCAAGTCTTATTCAATATTGCTCAGGGTATCGTATTCAACAAGGACTGGAAGGTAGTGTTGATTGCTCCCAGAAAAGGGAATGTGTACGTGATGGATATGGAAAGCTCTCCTTCAGAGCAGTGTTTCTATACTCAAGCTGATGAATACACAAACTGGTTATGGCACAAAAGGTTATCCCATTTAAATTTCAAAAGCATTAATAAGTTGTCCAGAAAACAACTTGCAGATGGGATACCTTCAGTTTCCTTCAAAAAGGAAAAGCCATGTCCAGGATGTGAGATGGGTAAGCAAAAATGTACCAGTTTCAAGACCAGACAGAATTTCAGCATATCTGAACCTCTTCATATGCTTCATATGGACCTCTTTGGTCCAGTGAATGTTCAGACTCGTGCTGGTAAAAGATACACCCTGGTGATCGTAGATGAATTCTCCAGATATTGTTGGGTGATCTTTCTAAGGTCTAAAAGTGAAGCTGCTGCTGAAATCATCAGTCTTATCAAGCAAATTGAGCTCAAGTATAGTCGAAAAGTGTGTCAGTTAAGAAGTGACAATGGAACAGAATTCCAGAATGCAACTCTGGAGTCATTCTGTACTGACACTGGCATCTCCCAGAATTTCTCATCAGCCCGCTCTCCAGAACAAAATGGAGTGGTGGAAAGGAAGAATCGAACGCTGATAGAAGCTGCCAGGAGTATGCTTGCTGAATCTGGTCTGTCTACCAGTTTCTGGGTGGAAGCAATTGCAACTGCTTGCCACACCCAGAATCGATCAGTGTACATCAAAAGACACAAAAAGACAGCCTATGAAGTCTTAAGAAATAGAAAACCAAATATTGGTTATTTTCACGTTTTTGGATGTCCAGTTTACATCCTGAACGACTCCAGTCAGTTAGGCAAACTTGATGCCAAAGCTGATGAAGGGTATTTCTTAGGCTATTCAGCCATTCGCAAGGCCTTCAGAGTCTATAACAAGAGACTGGAGAAGGTCCATGAGTCAATTCATGTAACATTTGATGAATCAAATGCTGCAATCAACAAGAAGCCAGCCCTTGACACTCCCCCAGTAACTCCAATTGTCTTTTGTGAATCTGATCCTATAAACGACAAAAATGAAGATTCAAAAGACACAGTTTCCAGTCATCCTGTTCAGAAAAAGAAACTCTCCAGTAGTACTCCATTCTATCCTTCTATTATTTTCAAACTACCCTCTGAAATTAATATTGGATCAGATGTGCGTACTACTCCCCAGTATCAGTGTCAGTTGAGAATGTACCAGAAATGTCTTCTTATGAAGAATTCCAAACTGAACCAGTACTTCAGGAAATGCCTTCAAATGAAGAATTTCATGATGCAAATCGTGATTTAAATGACTCAGATGAAGATACTGAAGTAGTCTGGCAAGATCCTCCTCCAGAAACAACTCCAGAGGAGACTCAACTGAATTCTTGCACTGATATTGTTGTCAGTAACAATCCTGATCAGTACTCCAGATGGACAAAAGCTCATCCTATTGATCAGATCATAGGTGACTCCAGTAGAGGAGTTCAGACCAGAAGAGCCTCCAGTAATCAATGCTTATACGTTAGTTTTCTATCTTTGATGGAACCAAGAAGATTGACGAGGCTATGGAAGATCCAAGCTGGGTGACTGCTATGCAAGAAGAGCTTCACCAGTTTGAAAGGAGCAAGGTCTGGTATCTGGTTCCTTTCCCAGTTGGAAAGAAAGAACCAATTGGAATAAGATGGGTTTTCAGAAACAAAGTAGATGAAGATGGCCACGTAATCAGGAACAAGGCCAGACTTGTAGCACAAGACTACTGCCAGTCAGATGTCGACTTTGATGAATCATTTGCTCCAGTGGCTAGACTTGAAGTGATAAGAATATTCTTAGCATTCGCTGCTTATCATCAGTTCAAGGTCTACCAGATGGATGTAAAGAGTGCTTTCTTGAATGGAAAGCTTGAAGAAGAAGTTTATGTCAGATAACCTCCAGGTTTCGTTGATGAAAAGCATCCACATTGGGTATATCGTCTGGACAAAGCGCTATATGGCCTCAGACAAGCCCCACGTGCCTGGTATGACACTCTGACTAAACATTTGTTGAAAAAATGGTTTCAAACGAGGTGCAATTGACAATACCTTATTTTCTTCATGAAAAAGGTAATCTGTTAATGGTACAAATTTATGTTGATGATATTATTTTTGGGTCTACTGATGAAAACATGTGCAAGAAATTTTCGAAAATAATTTCAACTGAATATGAGATGAGTTTGATGGGTGAATTAACATATTTTCTTGGACTCCAGATTAAACAAAACAAAGATGGCATTTTATTAATCAGGAGAAATATGTTAGAGATCTTTTAAAGAAATTTGATATGAACTCTTCACCATCTAAACCAACTCCAATTTCTGCACCACTGACACTGGACTCCGATCCAGATGGAGAACCAGTGAACACCACTGTCTATAGAGGCATGGTTGGTTCACTGATGTATTTAACTGCCAGTAGACCAGATATTATGTTTTCAACATGTTTATGTGCCAGATATCAGTCTAATCCAAAGGAATCTCATATGCTTGCTGTAAAGCGCATACTGAAGTACCTTAAAGGTGTCCCCAGTCTAGGTCTTTGGTATCCCAAAGGCTCAGGCATGGATCTAATAGGTTATTCAGATTCAGATCATGCAGGTTGTAAGATAGATAGGAAATCCACAACTGGTGGATGTCATTTCCTAGGTGGCAACTGGTCAGCTGGACCAGTAAGAAGCAAACTTCAGTTTCATTGTCCACTGCTGAAGCTGAATACGTGTCTGCAGACAGTTGTTGTGCTCAGATACTCTGGATGAAGAACCAGTTGCTTGATTATGGTATTAAGTATTCAAAGACTCCCAATCTTTTGTGATAATACCAGTGCCATTGCTATCTCAAACAATCCAGTCATGCACTCCAGAACGAAGCACATTGATCTCAGGTATCACTTCATTCGTGATCATATTATGAAAAAAAACATTGAACTCCATTTTATTCCCACTGACAAACAACTCGCTGACATTTTTACCAAACCTCTGGATGTCAAAACCTTTGAATATCTTGTTGGTGAGTTGGGAATGTTAAATCCTTAAATCTGGTGACTGCTCAGATATTGAACACCTTTGTGTACTATCTTTGCATTATTAGATTTCTGGAACAACATTCCAGGGAAAGACTTGAAAGATATTTTTTCTTAAAAATGTTTTAAGTTCAAGGGGAATTTATTAATTTATTTTCTCACTGGACAAACTCTTCAGAAAATATTACTGGTGCTTTGTAAATGTGTCCCTCTCACTGGTAACTGGACAGATTGAAGTGCGTGTTTGAGGTGACTTATGTCTCCTTGTAAATGTGTCCCTCTCATTTGTCTGTATTAGTTGACGTGCAAGTTTGAGGTTACCAGTCTTTCAAAAAATGGTTTTCACTGGTAATTTACTGGAGTGTCCCTCCAGTGTACCATCAGTACATGTTCACTGGACTAATCCACCAGTGATACTGGAGTGTCCAATCAACCTCCAGATGCACTGAAATATGTCATAATATTTTCTAAATACTTGGTCTTTGTGTGTGCCACGTAAGCAAATCTTTTTGAAGATATTTTTATCCTACGTGGCATGTAAATTTTTTCAACGTAATGATGGTATTTTTACTTTGGGAAAACAAAAAGTGAAACTTGTTACTGTTTGTGGGCTGTAAACCGTCATGCATTTATGTATGATGTGATGTAATTAATGCGGATCTCAGAACCCGATAAAAAAACTTTATTTGATAATTTCAAATAAACCGTTTGAGTTCCACATTGTCTCTCCTATATATACCCACTTTCAATTTCATTTGCATTTACTTCGAACATATTTACTCCCAAATCTTTCAAATTCCTTCATTTTCCAATCATCATCATCTCTCTTATTTACTCCATTTACATTCAATTCCTTCATCAATTCTTCATCATAACCTATATATATTCAATTTCATCTTTATTTATTCTGTATAAAATGGCACCTAGACAGTCAAAATCGCTCAAAAATCTCCTTGCTGCTGAATATGCTCCTTCGGATAATGTTGAAAGGGCACCTCATATCTCTTGAGGCAAGTGCCATAAGAATCAATATGAATAACTGGATGGCAAGACTCTCTCTGTCCAGTGTTCATGATGACCAATCGATTATTGGGAGATTAAACTCATTCTTTCTCTCTTGCCCATTATATGGTGCGTTAACATTAATCTAGGAAGGATGTACCACGAGTACCTATGTGAATTCTGGTACACTGCTCAATATGACGATGACACTTCATCGATCAATTATACTCTAAAGGGAGGTACCAGATCCCTTGGTTTCACTGCAAGTCTGCTCAGGTCTGTTCTACAGTTAAACTATCATGAACAGAATGAGTTGCCTATTGAGCTTCCCACTGGTATCAATACAAGGGAAGTATGCAGGCTGATGGGGTACACGGATATCTTGGATGAGCATGGCCAATCTACATGAGCAAGCTGTCAGACTCATGGAGATATTTCTTCACTCATATTGTTGAATGTCTGGGAGGCAGTTCTGGAGGGTTAGACCAGATAAATCAAACCCACCTCAGATTGCCTACTGCTTATGGTTTGGGCTTAGAGTGGACTTTGCCCAAATTCTTTTTGATGACCTGGTTGAGCGCCTAAGAGTGAAAGGAAGAAAACCATTTGTTCCTTATATTCGTTTCATTTCTCTTATGTTTAAGAATGCTCTTGGCGACCAGTATGATTTTGATACTACTCACTTTTATGTGAGTGAGTATATGAGGGACCTGGTCAACCTCAGGTCTCCACTGGATGAGGTAGATATTCCTCAGTCCATGCTTTCCTTCCAAAGGGAAGAAGCTGAAATGGGTCCAGATAGAGGTCAAGCTGTTGAAGGACCATCTGGTGATGATGTACAGATCATTGAAGCTGTACAGCCCATAAGACAAGTTGCTCCAGAAGGTCAAGGTCAAGAAGTTGTTGAACCTTCCAGACGACCTAGAACTAATAGGCGTCTGATGAGAGCTGGACTCCAGGTGAATCCAGAAAGACATCCTGGTGATGTTATGAATCTAGATGGATCACCAATTTTGAACAAGAGGTTGTTGAGCAGGTTGTTGAGGAAGTTGAGCAAGAGGCTCCACTAGACTTGAATGTAGAGGCTGGTGAACAGGTTAATGTAGAAACGGGTGAACAGCATGGTGAACAGACAGTTGGGATGACTCCAGAATGGGATGATGTTGATTCCCCAATGTCTGAAGGTTTTGATGAAATGAATTTTCTGGGTGAAGATGTCCAAGAAGAAGAAAGTCTACCAGAAATGCCACCACCTCCACCAAAAATGCCACCACCACAATCAAACATGCCACCACCACCACCACCTTCAATTCCAGAACACACTCAATACTTCACTCCAGCAACCACTCAACCTTCACAATCTCAACTTCCACCTCGTGCGCCGGAGTCACCAGTTGCAACATCTGAAGCTGCAACTGAAGAGGACTGGGCACCAGTTCCTCTAATGACCAGATTACCTTCAACTCTTGAACCTCCCAGTGGTCTCTCCACTTCATCTTCTGCCGAGGTCCAAGGCCTTTTAAGTAAGGTGGCGGACCTGGAGAGATCACTCCAGACTTCATCACAGGTTATTTTAGACTTCAAATCATTATTATCAAATAACCTGGCATCTGAGATGAATGTCTTTGCTGGGAATGAGAAGCTGGTTTATGAGAAGCTTGATGAACTGGTACTGGCCACAAACAACAACACTGAAAAGATCAAGGTGGCAGTCCAGGTTAGAGTCAAGGTTGGTTAATTCCGTTCAGACTGCAGTCACTGGCGAACTGGCAGGTCTGAAAGAAGATGTTCAGAATTTGGTTTTCAGGGTCAGTTCTCTGGAGAGTAGACCCACATTAGACCAGGGTGCAGTTGTTAGTACTATAAGTGATGAATGTACAAGGAAGTTCAGAAACAATATGTTGAAAGAATTATGTGAAGAAGTTTCTGGGACTGTTCTTCGTAGCATTAATGATGGGGTGTTACCCCAAGTAGAAAAGTTACTGGATGAGAAGTTGCCAAAACACTTGCCTAAAGCAGTTGCAAATGTTCAGAAGGAAGTGCAGGCACTTAAGAAAGTTGTGTCTGAAACAACTCCAGTAGAAGGTATAACTTTTGGTCCACTGGACAGACTTATGTTTGAACAGTTATGGAATGATCTCAAGTCAAGAACTGGAGATCGTTCCAAGGGGGAAAAGTCGTCTGGTGACCAAACACTGAAGCACATGTCACAAAGAGCATATGGCACTGAAGCCGGGCTAACTGAAAGACAAAGAGCATATGGCACTGAAGCCGGGATAACTGAAGAAGCTACTGGTACTGAAGCCAGTGAGCCCCAGTTTGAGACCTTCCCAGATATTCCAACTACACTGAAGGCTGTTAAAGGAAAAGAAAAAGTGGTATCTGGTGAAGAGGAAGAGCAAACTGAAGATGCTGATGATGAAACATCCAAGAATTGAACAAGAATGCATCATGATAGAGATTTTCAAAAGAAATCAAAAGGATGAATGG
>CM067170.1:94539893-94582369 GCA_034093135.1 Erigeron breviscapus | reverse complement strand
GAAGATGGGGAAAAGAGTTGCTGGTGCTTACAGAGGAGTCAGCACCAGTTTCTTCAGCAGGTTTAGATGGGTCGCTGGTAGTTGAAGTATTAGTACCAGCATCCATTTCGTTATGGTAATCGTTAAGACCCTTAACAAAATACCATTTCTTCATCTCTTCAGGAGAGATGACAGCAGATGGAGGGATGGAAATTTCAGGCTTCACCTCATCATTGAACAAGTCAGAAAGAGAGGCAGCAGCATCGAAGTCACCGCCTATTATTGCCTGAACTTGGGCAGGGATTTGTTCATTTAGGCACTGGTGGTGAAACCTGGAAGCTTTTGACCAGGAGGTCACAATCTTCTTAAGGTTGGTCACTTCAAGCTTGAGTTTTTCATTCTCAATTTGAACTTTTTGAGCCAACAACTCATGAGATTGAAGTTCAACATGAACATTCCTTAACTCATTGAGTCTTTCAGATTTTTCACTTAACTCCAAGGAAGTGAGTCAAGCTTAGATTGGACTTCAGCTCGTATTGATTCAACGAACTGAAAGTCACACAGAAGAGATTCGAAGATTTTTGGTTTATCTTCTTCAGAAGCAGAGGAGTGAGCACAAACCTTTTTTAATGGTGACGTTCACCCACTGACTTGAGGAGACTTGATCTCTTGTCAAGCATCTCCATCAGCGAGCGCCATAAGGCACATGGCGTCAACATATTCTTCACTGTCTGAATCGTCTGATTCAGCCCAGTCGTGCTCTTCAGCAACCAGCCCTTTTGCTGGTGTTTTGGCCTCTTCCATTTCAGCAACTTTGGCCTTCAGCTGATAGTATTTGTTCCTGTACTCATCAGCAGGTTTGGAAGGGTTAGTTTTAGGAGCAGCAGGAGTTGGTATGGCAACCCTGCACTCCTTTTGGTAGTGGCCTTTTCTACCACATCTCCAGCACTCCTCTTGAGCTTTGTCAACAGGAGGCTTATATGGAGCAACCGACCTACGGTTGTTCCATTTCCGGGAGTACCTTTTACCAGCGACTAAGGCAAAATCCATAAAGTCGCTGAACATCTCTTGTTTCTCTTCAGCATTAAGATCATCAACAAGAGATTGAATAGGTTGTGGAAGAGTAGAAGAGCTAGCACCAGTATTAAGATTACTGGGCTCAGCAGAGATAAGGGCGAGAGGGTCAAGAGCAGAATGTGCAGAAGAGGTGACAGAAGAAGAAGAGGGACCCGCACGATGCTGTGCATCAGCGGCAACTCTAAGATTTTGAGCAAGAGCTCTTTCTTCGAACTGTAGCATGCCAAAGAGAGACTCAAGGTTAAGGCCATTGAGTCGCTCAGTGGTTCTGAGTATTTGTCTCAGACCTTGCCACTTGATAGGTAAACTATCAAGAAATTTGTGGCACACCTCAAAGTCATCGTGGGTGATACCAACAGTGGTCATATCGTTCAGTAACCCTTTGAATCGGGTATATGAACCGTTTAGACCTTCATTGGGGAGGGAAAAGAAATTTTCATAGGCTCTTTTTAAGTCTATTTTCTTAGTGGCAATGGTAGCAGCAGAGCCTTCATGCATGCTAACCAATCTATCCCAAACTTCTTTTGAAGAGGGATATCTAATGACCACTTTCATGAGGTCAGTGGGAAGAGTGCTGACAATCATGTTTTTGAGCCTTGCATCAAGATTAACAAGTCTCCTTTCATCGTCAGTCCATTGAACCTCTGGTTTGACGATGTCAATCACAATCTCAGAAGCATCAACAGTTGCTCCTGGTGTTCTTTGAACCAGAGTGGGGATATAAGGACCGACGGTCAGAATGGACATTAGATAGGGTTCCACACCTACTATATGTAGTAACATCCTCTCCTTCCAAGACCCAAAGTCATTGGGCTCGAATCTTGGAGGGACGGATACGTAACCGAAGTCACGTGTGTTAACTAGGGTGGGAACAGCAGACATGTTCTTGTTTAAGAAAAGATAAAGAAAGAAATTTTAAGTAAATAAGTATGCAAACGGATCTTTGTTTCAATAATTTAGAAACGTTGGCTCTGATACCAATTGACAGTCCACTAATTTGCACACTTATATTTGTTTAAACTAAACAAGAAAGTAAAGAACAGAAGTAAAGAACACAAACAAGAACAAGTTCAATTGTTAGAAACTATGCAAGTCTAATCATATGTATCATTGATTTAAACGATGAATACATGGTCGATAATACAACTTGTCTTACAAGAATACAAATGAACTATGTAATTGCTAAGTCTAGAAAGAAGGAAACTTAAACAATTACAAATAAAGTAAAGCACTTTGTGGTGACAAACACACTTAAAAGATGCGGCTGTGTTCCTTTATATAGAAGAGGAATTAGGGCAACACAGCCTTACAATGATAGTGATGTGATGGTGGTTGTTGACATTCCATTGGCTCTAAGTACTTGGATCCAGGAGCCTTTGTCTTCTTTACCAAAACGGGTATGAGAGAGAGAAACCCTTGCTTTGGTCCCAACTGTACCTTTGCCATATAAGGTAACATTCAGTTAGGAGAACCACCATGTGACTTCTTGTCTTCTTGTTGGTTTGAAATCTTCCCGCCTTGACAAACAATTTGGAAAGCAAACCACCCGCTGACGGGAGTCAATGACTCGCTGATGACTCGCTGACGACCCACGTCAGCGACCAAGTCTGGTCAGCGAATCCTTGACTCAACAACTTGGCACTGGGAAACAACACAAGTGTTGGAATTAGGTCTTCAGGGACAGCCCCAAGGATCATGTTTTTCAGTCTGGTGTCCAAGTCCACCAGTCTGCGATCCTCATCAAACCAATGGTCTTCAGGCTTTTCCCTTGAACCTCTTCTTCCAGTTGGATCAAGAAGAGGACTAACCCCAAGGGACATGGGTATATATGGTCCATCCTTATGGATTTTCAACATATACCTTTCAATCCCACCAAAATGCAAAAGCATTCTAGCCTTCCATGTACCGAATGTCTCACTGTTTCCATCAAATTTTGGAACAGGAGTGTTAGAGTAGTGTACATGGACATGGTTTGGGGCAGTAGGAGGAGGAGGGTTGGTGTTAACATTTTGAAAAGGTTGTGCATTTGTATTTGAGGGGTTTTCACCTGAACCAGAACCATCTCCACCTTCAGTAGTGTTCATCTTAGCAGATCTAGGCAAGTTTATTAGCCTTCTGCTCTGATACCACTTGTTAGTCCCAACTCTATAGATGGTACTACTGAAGACACCTCTATGTCGATGGTGGAGTTACTTTGCAATATATGCACTGAACTGGAGACGACCAGTTGCAGTGTGTATATAACAAGTTCTAGATAGATTACTTATATAAAAGACAATAAGTAAAGAACAATGCAATAATACAAATAACTTGTAAGATAACTTGATGAGACAATATGTATTTTTCAATGTGTAATTTATTTATTGATATTAAACAAATTACAAGGTTGATGCGGAACCAAGATAATACACGAATGTAAATATCCTAACAACCTATGAAATACAATTGATCTACACTCGGAATTTCTCAAGACAATCGAAACACTTAAAGTTGTGAAATATTCCTTTTAGCGATTGAGAGAAGATTGCACAAGTTCACCAAGAATATTGCAGGTTTGCAAAGTGTGAATTCTATCGAAGTTTATTCGAAGAAGTGATATTCTTGGTTGTGCAATGACTTGTATTTATAGGCAAAGTTAACATTGGAATGTTAACTTTAGCCGTACAAATGTGGTTGGGAGCATTTAAGGAATAGCATTTAATTCCTTAAAAAGCAGTGTAAAGTCGCATGTTAAAGTGACTTTACATAACCACCTTTATGTACCTTTTAATACTTAAATAATAAGATAAGGCTTATTATCCGGGTAAAGGTACATAAAGCATATAAGTCAATTCCTCGTAATCAGTGTAAAGCTTTGTAAGTGCTTTCCACTGATGGTCTCCAGTTTGTAACTGACTAGAATGCCAACTGGGCTCGCTGCCATTGTCATTCTCTATCTTCCATTTGTTGTCTTCGACTTCAACTGGAATGCTTCTTCAACTTGGTCAGTTCTCAACTGGAGGAAGTCTTCGGTTGCGTTAACTGTACGGTGCAACTGGACTTCAATATATTTCTCGACAAATCATCTTGGTCACCAGTTTCACTAGTCTCCAGATGCAACTGGTGACTGGCAAGTGTGAACTGGTGACTGGCCAGTAACTGGTCCTAACAATTTAGTTATTGTTTTACCGAGTTAATTTACAAGTTTTGAAGTTCGGTTTTATAATTGATTATAATGTTCGGGTTATCATTTATCCAGGATGGCAACAAGGCTAATCGATGTCAAACCTAGCAAACGGAATGGAACTCTAAGGGTTCGCGTCATACTTTCTTGGTGGCATAATGTTGCCGGTAAGGATCCGATGTTGGAATTCATTTTAGGAGACGCACAGGTTTGTAACGATTAACTATCAACTGAACTAATACAATAAAAAGGTTACCATATATATAGGTGTATCTTTTATCATTTGATTGATTTAACTTGGCAGGCTGGTCGAATGCCGTCTTCATTAAGAGGCAAGAAACATATATCGCAGTGGCAACATGTCTTGAACGATGGTGCAACATATCTCTACATGTCATTTTAGTTTCCTTTGAGTCGTTAGTAGTTTCATCTATGTCGGGTTACTTCGTGGTCTTTCTTCAAATGATTATGAGTTGCAACTCTTTTAGTTTGTCATGGCAATTTCAATACTATAAAAAGGAATACGAAAAGGAGGCATTGTTACCAAACCCTTTCCGGGCGTGCAGGTTAGTGAAGTTTTTTTTATCTTGGTGTTACAATACTAACATTAGGCTTTTTAAAAACATTTTCAAATTGGTTATTGTATGTATATTTTTGAATTTTTAAACTGAGAAAATAGATAAGTCATATCAAAAGGTAGTAAACCCAATGCTTAATTTCTGGCAAATTAAGTTGCAATCAACCTGACATTTTGTTGTTGGTAATAGGTCAAGATTCTCCCATTTGAAGATGGTAATGATGGAGTTGGTGAACTTTGTGTTAAAAGCTCATTATCATTTAAAGGATACTGGAAACACCCGAGGTACTTGTGTTACATTATGTGTATGATGCATTATGCATATTACTCATACATACATTCATACACCCTTATACACTTATAAAAAAAAAAAAAAAAAGTGAGAAACCCTAATCTTATGACTTTGGCCGTCCCCCCCCCCCTCACACACATCCAACACATTTCTTTCACACACACACTTTCTCTCATCCAAAAACTCTCTCTTCTCCTCTTCCATTTTTGACTCAAATAATCAAGAAAAACAAGAACAAAAATCAATCTAAACTATATTAATAATAAGGGTTAAGCAAGGGTTGTTTCAAGCTTGGAATAAGGTTCATTTGGGTCTTATAGGACCACGAATTTTCTGCCCAAAAACCATCTTCAATTCGTGTTCTTCAAGGGTATAAATCTTCTTCTATTTATCTAGATATCTATCCCTAGAGGTTTATTAAGAGAATTGACCTTGTGGACATTTAAGGCATAGCGATAATTGCCCTCTAGTTCAATGAAATACCGTAAATGACTAGCTATCTTAGAAATGCCATAAAATCATTCAAGACAATCCCAAAGTTCTAATTGAACTTGATGAAATGTCAATAAACCAAAAACTTCATTTCAAGAACTCAAGTTATACAAATAATAATGTAAGACTCACAACTTGTGACAAAGTCAATAAATCTTACAAATGTCCAACAAATCAATCACCAAGCCAATTTAAGTAAATTTGGTATGAAAATAAAGATTTCTATCTCAAAGTATATTCATAAATTAATATGTACATAAAAGTGTTTAAATAACAATAAGTATATATATATGCTAATATAAATACAAGTTTATAAATAAAGGCTTATGTAACAAATTAAAAACACAAAAATATATACATACATATACATATACACAACATATATACATATACACATACTAGAATAAATACATACAAACTAATACAAGTTTATAAATAAAGGCTTAGGTAACAAATTAAAAACACAAAAATATATACATACATATACATATACACAACATATATACATATACACATACTAGAATAAAGATGTACTTACACTACAAACTAATACAAATAACCTTACAAAATACATATACAAACACCTAACTCATACATACATTCATACACCCTTATACACTTATATAAAAAAAAAAAAAAAAAAGTGAGAAACCCTAATCTTATGACTTTGGCCGTCCCCCCCCCCCTCACACACATCCAACACATTTCTTTCACACACACACTTTCTCTCATCCAAAAACTCTCTCTTCTCCTCTTCCATTTTTGACTCAAATAATCAAGAAAAACAAGAACAAAAATCAATCTAAACTATATTAATAATAAGGGTTAAGCAAGGGTTGTTTCAAGCTTGGAATAAGGTTCATTTGGGTCTTATAGGACCACGAATTTTCTGCCAAAACCAAAAACTTCATTTCAAGAACTCAAGTTATACAAATAATAATGTAAGACTCACAACTTGTGACAAAGTCAATAAATCTTACAAATGTCCAACAAATCAATCACCAAGCCAATTTAAGTAAATTTGGTATGAAAATAAAGATTTCTATCTCAAAGTATATTCATAAATTAATATGTACATAAAAGTGTTTAAATAACAATAAGTATATATATATGCTAATATAAATACAAGTTTATAAATAAAGGCTTATGTAACAAATTAAAAACACAAAAATATATACATACATATACATATACATATATACATATACACAACATATATACATATACACATACTAGAATAAAGATGTACTTACACTACAAACTAATACAAATAACCTTACAAAATACATATACAAACACCTAACTCATACATACATTCATACACCCTTATACACTTATATAAAAAAAAAAAACAAAAAAAAAAAAGTGAGAAACCCTAATCTTATGACTTTGGCCGTCCCCCCCCCCTCACACACATCCAACACATTTCTTTCACACACACACTTTCTCTCATCCAAAAACTCTCTCTTCTCCTCTTCCATTTTTGACTCAAATAATCAAGAAAAACAAGAACAAAAATCAATCTAAACTATATTAATAATAAGGGTTAAGCAAGGGTTGTTTCAAGATAATATTAAGGGTTGTTTCAAGCTTGGAATAAGGTTCATTTGGGTCTTATAGGACCACGAATTTTCTGCCCAAAAACCATCTTCAATTCGTGTTCTTCAAGGGTATAAATCTTCGTCTATTTACTAGATTTAATCTTGTTCTTGTTTATATTCAAAGGTTTCATCAAAAGTTTATGTTTTCTTTTTGATTTCTTTGTTATATACACTTGATGAAGGCAAAGTTGATAGGATCTTTCTCCTCATGCATATGCATGTCGAAATCTATGAGAAAGATCCAAGGATTCAACAAGTTAAAGACCCAAAAGTGTTGTTATAGATTAGTAGCTTTTAAAGTGATTTTCCTTTTCATAGATCTATATGTTTTTGTATATTTGGAAGAATATATTTCTGAGATTTTTCATTAAAAAGATGTTTTTATGTTGTTGAAAGTTAGATCTATAAAGATTGGTATTGAAAAGTGTTGATTTGAATGAATACGTGTTAGATCTAAGAAAGTTGAATCTTGTTGTTGGATTATGAGATGGATGAACTTGTATTAAGTGAAAAATATGTTAAAAGAGGTACAATAATCTGGAAATTTGATGTTAAGAGGTATAAAAATAAAGTATTAATCTTGTAAATGATGAACTCAAGTGTTAATAAAGCAAGAATGGTCATTGGTGAGTTGTTTTAATCAATATACATTCTGACAGAAACCATCTTCTGTCTTGGGACGGATAAACTGGGCATGTGAGGGCCGTTTCAAGCAAAACTTTCAAAATAAAAGTTGTAGATAAAAGAGTTAAGATTAACCTCCAACTGGAATCACTCAAAAATACCAAACCAAACCAAAGATATGATTTTTCTACCAAAAGTGGTCAAAACTGGATTTTTGTCTTAATGTTGAGTCGACTTTGACGATTTTTAATTCCTTTACTAATAGGTTTCAGAAGTTTAAACTTGGTGTGAACTGAGTTCAAAGTGTCCCTAACTTAAAATAAAATTGGGAGATTTTTCTTAAATGTCCATCATAGAAATCTTTTATAAAATATATTGAGTCGCACAGCAGCAAGCTTTCTGACCATCTTTGGTTTTGTAATTTTTAGAGGTAGTAAACAATGTCTGAAAATTTAGCAAAAATTCACATAAATATATGACACATATATGTCTCTGTACAAAAATCACCAACGTCCAAATAATTCAACTTAACCAAAAATGACTACTCAACATTCTATGAAAATAAGGGTTAAAACAGAAAATTCCAAGTAAAAGTTCTTCACAACAAAATAAGCTAAAAGTCACTAGATTGCAACTTTAATCAACTCCAACAATCTCGTAACAAAATGTATTATAAACCTACTGAGAATATGTCAAATGAAAGTTATAAAACTTAACTTGGTTATCAAATGGCAAAGGCAAGCCTACAAATCACAAATTCGGTTCATATAAGCACTAACCGAAAGCTTTAAATTGCACACATCACACCACCACCACGATCACAACTTAAGACACCAAAATATAATGAACATTCTGTAAATAATGGAATAAGGATGAAAATCCATTTTGAAGCACTTTAATTGCTTGAGAAATGAGGCTAAAATCACCATTTCGGTAAACGATTTTTAATCATAAAACCCTCAAAATAAGCAAGACACAAGAGAGGTTGAATTGATATGATTTTGTATGGATAAAAGTTGCCTAAAAGGCCTGAGATTTTTGACCAAAATGTTTAGTGATGATTTCTAAGAATTTCCATGAATTATTGAATTTAAATAGTAATTAAAAGACATAAAAATCCATAAATAAATTATGCAAATCAAGAATGAAGTTAAATCATCTTAACCATTGATAAAAATAACTAAAACCTACTGGAGAAAAATAGTTAAAAGTCAAGATACATGTGTTACATAATTTAAAGATAAATAATTGAGTAAAAATAATTAATTAAAAATTATCATTAAAATAAATGGAAAATACACAAATAAAAGTATAAATCATGAAATTATAAATTAAGGAGCATATATATCAGAAGATAATTCAAATGAAATTATCCAAAATTTATAAAGGTAATTATGACACTTAAAAGTATTTTTAAGGAATTATTTAATTAATAAATCAATAAAATGAATAAATAATTAATTAAATAATATTAAATTAAATAAATAATTATAAATCAGAAAGTATTCATAAATATTAATATTATGAAGTTACTAATGTCAATATTATAAATCAGAAAGTATTCATAAATATTAATATTATGAAGTTACTAATGTCAAATATTATAATCAAGCAAAGCACACCATGGGAACCATGATAATCAAAGGCAAGTTACCGAAATTCTGACAACTTATAACTACATGTATAATGAAAGTGACCCTTTTACACCAACACTCTCTACAACCAAAAAGATGCAAATATTAACAATATACTTGGATCCCAAAATTTATGACAACATAATGAAAGTGGCATTTCTTAGTGATGGCTTAAGATAGGAACTTACGTATATTAGTCCTATCGTAGGGATAGTCTTGGCTTGAAGTGAGATTGAGGAATATGACGGATATATGATCAAGGAAGTGATAAATGGGAAGTACCCATTTTGGATAAGTGAATATAATATGCGGCATATCAAGGTGAGTCATAGCCCCCTTTCAAACTCTTTTATATGTTTTACTTGCGGGGTGAAAAGCATGATTAATTAAAATGACTTTCTCTTATGAAATGATTCTTTGAAATAATGATAATGATATGGGAATTATATTGTATGTTCAACATGGTATATGTTATATGATGAGCTTGAGTACTGTCAAACGGTGGTCCCCTGTACACTACTATTAACTCATTTGAGGCCTGTAGTTAGAGGGTTGCGCAACTAGGACTTGTCCCCTCATCCACTATTATAGGTAACGGTGGGATGTTTGGTCTGCCTTGGTGGCCACCTTCATCGCCAGTCTGGCCTCGCGGTGCTCTAACTACTATATATTTATGGGCGTCTCCATGGCACGACCCTTGGTTATCTTTATGCACGTGATTGACAGCATGTGCTTATCATTATCTTATCATTTGGGACATTATATATTGATTATTGGGACATAACCGGTCTTAGTAGTGGCTCAAGAGCAATCTCATCAAATTATGTCATGGTAGTCTTACCATTGACCAAGAGGTACTGATATTATATTGGATGGAAATTGTGGATTGAACATACGGTTTGGGTATTGGACCTTATGTGGAATCTTGGAAACTGTTGAATTTGGCAATATTGAAGTATTGACGACCAAATGGTTTTGGTATGATGAATGATTAATCGATTGATATATTTTTCTCTCACGATAAATGTGACAAATGAGAACTTTATAATTTACCATGGATTTCTCAACTACTTTGAAAATGGATATGTAATGAGACTACTTGCAAACCTATGCACTCACCAACTACGTTTTCGTAGTTGACACTTTTTCTTCATGCTTTTCAGGAATTAGCCTTTGTCTTGAGGAATTATATGCATCATGATTATTTCCATTGCACTTTGGAGGCAAAGATCAAACCTTGTGACGGGCAATGGAATCCGCCCTGATCATTGCAGTATACCATCTCATGTATTTGTTATTTGTTTCGTGGACCCAATATCCAAGTATGGTAGACGTATTGTACTTGGGAATTGGTTCACATGCTTGTGCATTGTAAAATTATTTTTATTCAATAACGCTATGGTGAATGTTATCTGTTATCCTTTGTTTTGAATACTCGACTTTCTGTACATCTCAACGTTCCGCCATAGTTGGGGTGTTACAGAAAATGGTATCAGAGACTAAGGTTATAGAGAACATTGGGGTTCCTCCGGGAATTCCAAAACTATAGCCTCTTTTCAAAACGAATTTTATAGTCGAGTCGAGCATAAGGTTGAGCGGACTAGTTTGAGCTTTACATGGTAGGACCATAATTAAACGTAAAGTCATGAATCTACGTTTAATTATGAGAGGACCATGTAAAACTCAAACGACCACTTGGACTTATGTTCAAAAGGATTCCTTTTCAAAAAAAAAAAAAAAAAAAAAAAAAAAAAAAAAAGATCTTTATTAAACTCGTTTTAATGAGAATACGTGTTGCATTTAGACATTCACCTAAGCATATATAGCGATTCGAGACTTGCCTTACTTGGGGATTATGCTAGTTTAGTAGGATTCCCCTCTGCACATTAGAAGTGAAATGAATAAGGTTGAAAGATATTCGTCGATACATGCTACTCTATGCTATAACATGTGAATTTGGGCATGATTTGATTGCAATGTGAAAGTTGTAATGTGCAATGTGAAAGTTTGTAATATGCAATGTGAAAGTTGTAATGTGCAATGTGAAAGTTGTAATGTCAATGTGAAAGTTGTAGTGTGCAATGTGAAAGTTGTAATGTGCAATGTGAAAGTTGTAATGTGCAATGTGAAAGTTTGATGTGCAACGTGAAAGTTGTAATGTGCAATGTGAAAGTTTGTAATATCAAAGTGAAAGTTGTAATGTGCAATGTGAAAGTTGTAATGTGCAATGTGAAAGTTGTAATGTGCAATGTGAAAGTTGTAATGTGCAATGTGAAAGTTGTAATGTGCAATGTGAAAGTTGTAATGTGCAATGTGAAAGTTGTAATGTGCAATGTGAAAGTTGTAATATGCAATGTGAAAGTTGTAATGTGCAATGTGAAAGTTGTAATGTGCAATGTGAAAGTTGTAATGTGCAATGTGAAAGTTGTAATGTGCAATGTGAAAGTTGTAATGTGCAATGTGAAAGTTGTAATGTGCAATGTGAAAGTTGTAATGTGCAATGTGAAAGTTGTAATGTGCAATGTGAAAGTTGTAATGTGCAATGTGAAAGTTGTAATGTGCAATGTGAAAGTTGTAATGTGCAATGTGAAAGTTGTAATGTGCAATGTGAAAGTTGTAATGTGCAATGTGAAAGTTGTAATGTGCAATGTGAAAGTTGTAATGTGCAATGTGAAAGTTGTAATGTGCAATGTGAAAGTTGTAATGTGCAATGTGAAAGTTGTAATGTGCAATGTGAAAGTTGTAATGTGCAATGTGAAAGTTGTAATGTGCAATGTGAAAGTTGTAATGTGCAATGTGAAAGTTGTAATGTGCAATGTGAAAGTTGTAATGTGCAATGTGAAAGTTGTAATATGCAAAGTGAAAGTTGTAATGTGCAACGTGAAAGTTGTAATGTGCAATGTGAAAGTTGTAATGTGCAATGTGAAAGTTGTAGTGTGCAATGTGAAAGTTGTAATGTGCAATGTGAAAGTTGTAATGTGCAATGTGAAAGTTGTAATGTGCAATGTGAAAGTTGTAGTGTGCAATGTGAAAGTTGTAATGTGCAATGTGAAAGTTGTAATGTGCAATGTGAAAGTTGTAATATGCAATGTGAAAGTTTGTAATATCAAAGTGAAAGTTGTAATGTGCAATGTGAAAGTTGTAATGTGCAATGTGAAAGTTGTAATGTGCAATGTGAAAGTTGTAATGTGCAATGTGAAAGTTGTAATGTGCAATGTGAAAGTTGTAATGTGCAATGTGAAAGTTGTAATGTGCAATGTGAAAGTTGTAATATGCAATGTGAAAGTTTGATGTGCAATGTGAAAGTTGTAATGTCAATGTGAAAGTTGTAATGTGCAATGTGAAAGTTGTAATGTGCAATGTGAAAGTTGTAATGTGCAATGTGAAAGTTGTAGTGTGCAATGTGAAAGTTGTAATGTGCAATGTGAAAGTTGTAATGTGCAATGTGAAAGTTTGAAATATGCAATGTGAAAGTTGTAATGTGCAATGTGAAAGTTTAATGTGCAATGTGAAAGTTGTAATGTGCAATGTGAAAGTTGTAATGTGCAATGTGAAAGTTGTAATGTGCAATGTGAAAGTTGTAATGTGCAATGTGAAAGTTGTAATGTGCAATGTGAAAGTTGTAGTGTGCAATGTGAAAGTTGTAATGTGCAATGTGAAAGTTGTAATGTGCAATGTGAAAGTTGAAATGTGCAATGTGAAAGTTGTAGTGTGCAATGTGAAAGTTGTAATGTGCAATGTGAAAGTTGTAATGTGCAATGTGAAAGTTGTAATGTGCAATGTGAAAGTTGTAATGTGCAATGTGAAAGTTGTAATGTGCAATGTGAAAGTTGTAATGTGCAATGTGAAAGTTGTAATGTGCAATGTGAAAGTTGTAATGTGCAATGTGAAAGTTGTAATGTGCAATGTGAAAGTTGTAATATCAAAGTGAAAGTTGTGTGCAATGTGAAAGTTGTAATGTGGAATGTGAAAGTTGTAATGTGCAATGTGAAAGTTGTAATGTGCAATGTGAAAGTTGTAATGTGCAATGTGAAAGTTGTAATGTGCAATGTGAAAGTTGTAATGTGCAATGTGAAAGTTGTAATGTGCAATGTGAAAGTTGTAATGTGCAATGTGAAAGTTTGAAATATGCAATGTGAAAGTTGTAATGTCAATGTGAAAGTTGTAATGTGCAATGTGAAAGTTGTAATGTGCAATGTGAAAGTTGTAATGTGCAATGTGAAAGTTGTAATGTGCAATGTGAAAGTTGTAATGTGCAATGTGAAAGTTGTAATGTGCAATGTGAAAGTTGTAATGTGCAATGTGAAAGTTGTAATGTGCAATGTGAAAGTTGTAATGTGCAATGTGAAAGTTGTAATGTGCAATGTGAAAGTTGTAATGTGCAATGTGAAAGTTGTAGTGTGCAATGTGAAAGTTGTAATGTGCAATGTGAAAGTTGTAATGTGCAATGTGAAAGTTTGAAATGTGCAATGTGAAAGTTGTAATGTGCAATGTGAAAGTTGTAATGTGCAATGTGAAAGTTGTAATGTGCAATGTGAAAGTTGTAATGTGCAATGTGAAAGTTTGAAATATGCAATGTGAAAGTTGTAATGTGCAATGTGAAAGTTGTAATGTGCAATGTGAAAGTTGTAATGTGCAATGTGAAAGTTGTAATGTGCAATGTGAAAGTTGAAATATACAATGTGTAAGTTGTAATGTGCAATGTGAAAGTTTGTAATATGAAATTGTCATTAAGTACCCCTCTAATCCAATATTCGTTCACTCGTGCTCTTTTGAAATTATCCCACATCCTATTTCTTACGACACCACCATTCATTATGGACATATGACGACGGCGATATCATCGGTGGAGCATCTTTCCACGAACGTTGGACGATATACTCTGAGAATTGTAGACCCAAGATATGACGCGACTCTATCCTCTTAGAAACTACGCATAACCTTGGTATTCGATCTGAAATGGTGCTAAACATATGTAAACATCGAATGAAGTTGGAGACTTATGAAAGACGAGTGGTGTTAAAGCCAAATTACGATTTGACGACGCCGATAGAACACATTCCGATATACATTCTAGAAGACACATTCTGGGGATTGTAGCTCCGAAATTTGGTGCGATATCTCTATAATAACACGCGTACACGAACGGTTATCCATATTATCTAAGTTGGTGCGGCATATATTGACGTCATCGAAAGTTGGAGTCCATTGAGCAATGATAGACATAGAAGTGATTTCTTTAAACCGCGCAAGGAGTTTGATTCGAGCCTTAATGATTCTTTTGTTTTTGTTTTCTTATTCATTCATTCAAAACCAAATTCTGTATCCTTGATTTTTCAAAGTAATGGTCACCACCGCTTCTCTTCAAAAGTCAGTAACCTAACAACATACAATTCACTTACGCAACACTCAACAATGGCGAAATCAAGTAAGTAGTACCCTGCTCTCGCTGCGACGTCAAGGGATGCGAAAGACTTTCAGACATCAGTCGTCCACAAGTGGAATACTTGGGATAACGATATAGCATAGAAGATGTTATTGGATCATGTACATAAAGTAGGGCGGAGAAGATTTGTGGTGTATAAGTCAAAGTACATGGAAGCACAATCGAAGAATATACTAAGCCTTAACTTGGAGAAAGAATTGAAGGCCTTCCCTATCTATGTTGATCGACCAAAAGGAAAAATTGAGCGGCCGACGAAAGGAAGGTCGTGTGACATGAAGGTCACCTTTGGATAAATATAAGACTTCCCTAGAACTTGGGGGAGATCACTAGCAATGTTGGAAGACAAAAGTAATTAGAAGAAGAAAACCAAGGACGATAAGACAATTAGGGTGTGTCGAGTAACCCTCGAGATGGAAGAGTAACAAAAAGGATTCTGAGCTATCATTTTCTTTTTCAAAACACCAAAGCAAATGGATATTTGCTACATGAAGGAATCAGGAATTTGGCGAATTGAAGATCGTCAAGGATGGTGAGATAAAGTGAAAAGTAGGAAATCCCTTACATTTTTCTAGAGGAAAAATGTTAAGGGGTAATCACAGCAAAGGTAGATACTCGAACAAGGAGTATGAAGTGCAAGATTATACTTTACCTTTCAAGAAGAGTTATTCACTAGCATCATTGAAGATGATTTGGAGTAGAATATGAAGTGAAGAAACGTCATTTGACTCAAACAAATGAAGTGAAGGCACTGACACCATTTACCCGATGTAGTTCCGGTAGCGTTCATCTTTACGGCACTCCACACGTTATCCTCTGAATATCAATTGGAAAACCTCTATCGAAAGACAAGCTATTAGTAGAACATATCAACTAAGCCAAGAGAAAGCAATATACGCTCAACACCCGAGTTTAGAAGCACGGGGAGTCGTGAAGAGTATCCCCTCAAGGTCAACGGTCGTAGGGAGGTAAGCTAAAACAAGATGAATCTGAGTGAAAAACAATTTGCAATACATGGTTAATCGTCAAGGACCATCGACCCAAGGAGTAGTGCGCCCAAGAAGAGCGCAGGAGAAAACAACATGGAATTGCTAAAGTTAATAGTGAAAGCAAATAAGGAATACGACGCTAGAAGTCAAGGCACATACTACCACAACGATCGAGGAAGTTGGTCGTTGAACCACTCTTCAAGAAACTACAAACTCCGGGAGGAGCTAGTTATGGACTGTTTGAACGGAAGGGTGATAAGGATAATTCGCATTTGGATAAATATAAGACTTCCCTAGAACTTGGGGGAGATCACTAGCAATGTTGGAAGACAAAAGTAATTAGAAGAAGAAAACCAAGGACGATAAGACAATTAGGGTGTGTCGAGTAACCCTCGAGATGGAAGAGTAACAAAAAGGATTCTGAGCTATCATTTTCTTTTTCAAAACACCAAAGCAAATGGATATTTGCTACATGAAGGAATCAGGAATTTGGCGAATTGAAGATCGTCAAGGATGGTGAGATAAAGTGAAAAGTAGGAAATCCCTTACATTTTTCTAGAGGAAAAATGTTAAGGGGGTTTTTTTTTTTTTTTTTTTTTTTTTTTTTTTTTTTTTTTTTTTTTTTTTTTTTTTTTTTTTTTTTTTTTTTTTTTTTTTTTTTTTTTTTTTTTTTTTTTTTTTTTTTTTTTTTTTTTTTTTTTTTTTTTTTTTTTTTTTTTTTTTTTTTTTTTTTTTTTTTTTTTTTTTTTTTTTTTTTTTTTTTTTTTTTTTTTTTTTTTTTTTTTTTTTTTTTTTTTTTTTTTTTTTTTTTTTTTTTTTTTTTTTTTTTTTTTTTTTTTTTTTTTTTTTTTTTTTTTTTTTTTTTTTTTTTTTTTTTTTTTTTTTTTTTTTTTTTTTTTTTTTTTTTTTTTTTTTTTTTTTTTTTTTTTTTTTTTTTTTTTTTTTTTTTTTTTTTTTTTTTTTTTTTTTTTTTTTTTTTTTTTTTTTTTTTTTTTTTTTTTTTTTTTTTTTTTTTTTTTTTTTTTTTTTTTTTTTTTTTTTTTTTTTTTTTTTTTTTTTTTTTTTTTTTTTTTTTTTTTTTTTTTTTTTTTTTTTTTTTTTTTTTTTTTTTTTTTTTTTTTTTTTTTTTTTTTTTTTTTTTTTTTTTTTTTTTTTTTTTTTTTTTTTTTTTTTTTTTTTTTTTTTTTTTTTTTTTTTTTTTTTTTTTTTTTTTTTTTTTTTTTTTTTTTTTTTTTTTTTTTTTTTTTTTTTTTTTTTTTTTTTTTTTTTTTTTTTTTTTTTTTTTTTTTTTTTTTTTTTTTTTTTTTTTTTTTTTTTTTTTTTTTTTTTTTTTTTTTTTTTTTTTTTTTTTTTTTTTTTTTTTTTTTTTTTTTTTTTTTTTTTTTTTTTTTTTTTTTTTTTTTTTTTTTTTTTTTTTTTTTTTTTTTTTTTTTTTTTTTTTTTTTTTTTTTTTTTTTTTTTTTTTTTTTTTTTTTTTTTTTTTTTTTTTTTTTTTTTTTTTTTTTTTTTTTTTTTTTTTTTTTTTTTTTTTTTTTTTTTTTTTTTTTTTTTTTTTTTTTTTTTTTTTTTTTTTTTTTTTTTTTTTTTTTTTTTTTTTTTTTTTTTTTTTTTTTTTTTTTTTTTTTTTTTTTTTTTTTTTTTTTTTTTTTTTTTTTTTTTTTTTTTTTTTTTTTTTTTTTTTTTTTTTTTTTTTTTTTTTTTTTTTTTTTTTTTTTTTTTTTTTTTTTTTTTTTTTTTTTTTTTTTTTTTTTTTTTTTTTTTTTTTTTTTTTTTTTTTTTTTTTTTTTTTTTTTTTTTTTTTTTTTTTTTTTTTTTTTTTTTTTTTTTTTTTTTTTTTTTTTTTTTTTTTTTTTTTTTTTTTTTTTTTTTTTTTTTTTTTTTTTTTTTTTTTTTTTTTTTTTTTTTTTTTTTTTTTTTTTTTTTTTTTTTTTTTTTTTTTTTTTTTTTTTTTTTTTTTTTTTTTTTTTTTTTTTTTTTTTTTTTTTTTTTTTTTTTTTTTTTTTTTTTTTTTTTTTTTTTTTTTTTTTTTTTTTTTTTTTTTTTTTTTTTTTTTTTTTTTTTTTTTTTTTTTTTTTTTTTTTTTTTTTTTTTTTTTTTTTTTTTTTTTTTTTTTTTTTTTTTTTTTTTTTTTTTTTTTTTTTTTTTTTTTTTTTTTTTTTTTTTTTTTTTTTTTTTTTTTTTTTTTTTTTTTTTTTTTTTTTTTTTTTTTTTTTTTTTTTTTTTTTTTTTTTTTTTTTTTGTGATGAGTTAGGATCAAAGGATCCGTATCACCATGATCTGACAAGTACCCCTTAGATAACTGCAAGGACCAGCGACTGCTTGTGTGCTGTTCAAGACGATGATTACTCTAGTTAGAGATGGATTTGAGTGGCGAAACAGTAAGGAGTATAGTTACCCATAAGAAAACGGAAGGAAGATAAAGGGAACCAAATGGTTGAGAAAAAGGGAAAAGTAACCGATGTTTCCCCTAAATTATATTATGTCACAATTTCTAAGGACATTAGGTGATTGTATTTGAAAAGAAGCTTAGCTTAGAAAGCTGGAAATGGATATGAGGCTCAGGAGAGCAAAGTAATTGACAGTTTCGTAGAGGTCAGGAGGACCTACGAAAGATTATTTAAAGGAGGGATTAATACGAATAAGGACATCGAAGTGTTTACCTTGAAATGATGGTGGTGATATGATTACTTAAGAGCATAAGGATTGTGTAAATCCTATCATGAGGAATGCGTAGGTATAGCAAAAGAAACCGAATAGGTTATATGTGCGATGATAAAAGAGATTCTCGGTAATGAGTCATAGATAATGGTCCTTCTAGCGTAAAAGGAAGTAATTAAAGGTACCTTAAAACGATTTGAAAGCCAATATCGGCAAAAGTAAGAGAAATTGGTAACGATATGACTTAGCGAATAATGAAAGAGGTGACTTTGGAAAATAAGGACGAAATTGAAGAACAAAGGTGAGTATGAGGAGTAAGATGGGACTATCATCAACCAATTCATGATTTCCTTGCACGCCATCAAATAACAGAGATAACACTAGAAAACCCTAAAGTGAGGTACTACGAAGATGTACCTTCGCAATTTTAGTACAACTTGGCACCCCAGTTAGTATCACTTTTGTTAAAGGGGTAATACCTTAACAAGTGATTGGTCGCAAACGACGCCAATATTTTCAAGAAGCGACAAGCGTGTCCAACGTCAAACCAGAGAAGGATGAAAGTAAACGAGAAACTATTGGAACGATTCTTTAATTGGGGTAGGAGACGATAAAGGAAAATATGCAAGTGACAATGGAAGTAAGTAGCCACCAACGATCGATATTCCAACGTCTCTCACTATTTTATTGTAACTCACGTTACGAGCTGTTTGCTCATTTTACACCTCCGTATTGCCCTTCTTATTATCATCCCACTACTTAGTATTGCACTAGGCAAGATTGACAGCCCGCAACGATTACATACGATTAATCTCCAGTCGTCTCAAGAGGCGAGCGACATTCGTAACCTTTTTCTTTTCGAAGTTTCTAATCACGAGAAATGTTAGGGCACGGAGCAATGGATGCCCCAGATACGGATATCAAAAGCTTACAGCAACTAAAAAGGGGCAGGATGAAGCCTAGTTGAACTCTCACATTTTATACGACCCGGTGAAGCTATCATATCTTCAATCTATTCTCTCTTACAACCGTATGAACGATCAAACTTCGAGGACGAAGTTCTTGTTAAGGAGGTAATGATGTAACAACCCTCAATTTCCGACTAGGACAATTTACTTCTATTTATCTAGATATCTATCCCTAGAGGTTTATTAAGAGAATTGACCTTGTGGACATTTAAGGCATAGCGATAATTGCCCTCTAGTTCAATGAAATACCGTAAATGACTAGCTATCTTAGAAATGCCATAAAATCATTCAAGACAATCCCAAAGTTCTAATTGAACTTGATGAAATGTCAATAAACCAAAAACTTCATTTCAAGAACTCAAGTTATACAAATAATAATGTAAGACTCACAACTTGTGACAAAGTCAATAAATCTTACAAATGTCCAACAAATCAATCACCAAGCCAATTTAAGTAAATTTGGTATGAAAATAAAGATTTCTATCTCAAAGTATATTCATAAATTAATATGTACATAAAAGTGTTTAAATAACAATAAGTATATATATATGCTAATATAAATACAAGTTTATAAATAAAGGCTTATGTAACAAATTAAAAACACAAAAATATATACATACATATACATATACACAACATATATACATATACACATACTAGAATAAAGATGTACTTACACTACAAACTAATACAAATAACCTTACAAAATACATATACAAACACCTAACTCATACATACATTCATACACCCTTATACACTTATATAAAAAAAAAAAAACAAAAAAAAAAAAGTGAGAAACCCTAATCTTATGACTTTGGCCGTCCCCCCCCCCTCACACACATCCAACACATTTCTTTCACACACACACTTTCTCTCATCCAAAAACTCTCTCTTCTCCTCTTCCATTTTTGACTCAAATAATCAAGAAAAACAAGAACAAAAATCAATCTAAACTATATTAATAATAAGGGTTAAGCAAGGGTTGTTTCAAGATAATATTAAGGGTTGTTTCAAGCTTGGAATAAGGTTCATTTGGGTCTTATAGGACCACGAATTTTCTGCCCAAAAACCATCTTCAATTCGTGTTCTTCAAGGGTATAAATCTTCGTCTATTTACTAGATTTAATCTTGTTCTTGTTTATATTCAAAGGTTTCATCAAAAGTTTATGTTTTCTTTTTGATTTCTTTGTTATATACACTTGATGAAGGCAAAGTTGATAGGATCTTTCTCCTCATGCATATGCATGTCGAAATCTATGAGAAAGATCCAAGGATTCAACAAGTTAAAGACCCAAAAGTGTTGTTATAGATTAGTAGCTTTTAAAGTGATTTTCCTTTTCATAGATCTATATGTTTTTGTATATTTGGAAGAATATATTTCTGAGATTTTTCAATAAAAAGATGTTTTTATGTTGTTGAAAGTTAGATCTATAAAGATTGGTATTGAAAAGTGTTGATTTGAATGAATACGTGTTAGATCTAAGAAAGTTGAATCTTGTTGTTGGATTATGAGATGGATGAACTTGTATTAAGTGAAAAATATGTTAAAAGAGGTACAATAATCTGGAAATTTGATGTTAAGAGGTATAAAAATAAAGTATTAATCTTGTAAATGATGAACTCAAGTGTTAATAAAGCAAGAATGGTCATTGGTGAGTTGTTTTAATCAATATACATTCTGACAGAAACCATCTTCTGTCTTGGGACGGATAAACTGGGCATGTGAGGGCCGTTTCAAGCAAAACTTTCAAAATAAAAGTTGTAGATAAAGAGTTAAGATTAACCTCCAACTGGAATCACTCAAAAATACCAAACCAAACCAAAGATATGATTTTTCTACCAAAAGTGGTCAAAACTGGATTTTTGTCTTAATGTTGAGTCGACTTTGAAGATTTTTAATTCCTTAACTAATAGGTTTCAGAAGTTTAAACTTGGTGTGAACTGAGTTCAAAGTGTCCCTAACTTAAAATAAAATTGGGAGATTTGTCTTAATGTTGAGTCGACTTTGACGATTTTTAATTCCTTACTAATAGGTTTCAGAAGTTTAAACTTGGTGTGAACTGAGTTCAAAGTGTCCCTAACTTAAAATAAAATTGGGAGATTTTTCTTAAATGTCCATCATAGAAATCTTTTATAAAATATATTGAGTCGCACAGCAGCAAGCTTTCTGACCATCTTTGGTTTTGTAATTTTTAGAGGTAGTAAACAATGTCTGAAAATTTAGCAAACATTCACATAAATATATGACACATATATGTCTCTGTACAAAAATCACCAACGTCCAAATAATTCAACTTAACCAAAAATGACTACTCAACATTCTATGAAAATAAGGGTTAAAACAGAAAATTCCAAGTAAAAGTTCTTCACAACAAAATAAGCTAAAAGTCACTAGATTGCAACTTTAATCAACTCCAACAATCTCGTAACAAAACGTATTATAAACCTACTGAGAATATGTCAAATGAAAGTTATAAAACTTAACTTGGTTATCAAATGGCAAAGGCAAGCCTACAAATCACAAATTCGGTTCATATAAGCACTAACCGAAAGCTTTAAATTGCACACATCACACCACCACCACGATCACAACTTAAGACACCAAAATATAATGAACATTCTGTAAATAATGGAATAAGGATGAAAATCCATTTTGAAGCACTTTAATTGCTTGAGAAATGAGGCTAAAATCACCATTTCGGTAAACGATTTTTAATCATAAAACCCTCAAAATAAGCAAGACACAAGAGAGGTTGAATTGATATGATTTTGTATGGATAAAAGTTGCCTAAAAGGCCTGAGATTTTTGACCAAAATGTTTAGTGATGATTTCTAAGAATTTCCATGAATTATTGAATTTAAATAGTAATTAAAAGACATAAAAATCCATAAATAAATTATGCAAATCAAGAATGAAGTTAAATCATCTTAACCATTGATAAAAATAACTAAAACCTACTGGAGAAAAATAGTTAAAAGTCAAGATACATGTGTTACATAATTTAAAGATAAATAATTGAGTAAAAATAATTAATTAAAAATTATCATTAAAATAAATGGAAAATACACAAATAAAAGTATAAATCATGAAATTATAAATTAAGGAGCATATATATCAGAAGATAATTCAAATGAAATTATCCAAAATTTATAAAGGTAATTATGACACTTAAAAGTATTTTTAAGGAATTATTTAATTAATAAATCAATAAAATGAATAAATAATTAATTAAATAATATTAAATTAAATAAATAATTATAAATCAGAAAGTATTCATAAATATTAATATTATGAAGTTACTAATGTCAAATATTATAATCAAGCAAAGCACACCATGGGAACCATGATAATCAAAGGCAAGTTACCGAAATTCTGACAACTTATAACTACATGTATAATGAAAGTGACCCTTTTACACCAACACTCTCTACAACCAAAAAGATGCAAATATTAACAATATACTTGGATCCCAAAATTTATGACAACATAATGAAAGTGGCATTTCTTAGTGATGGCTTAAGATAGGAACTTACGTATATTAGTCCTATCGTAGGGATAGTCTTGGCTTGAAGTGAGATTGAGGAATATGACGGATATATGATCAAGGAAGTGATAAATGGGAAGTACCCATTTTGGATAAGTGAATATAATATGCGGCATATCAAGGTGAGTCATAGCCCCCTTTCAAACTCTTTTATATGTTTTACTTGCGGGTGAAAAGCATGATTAATTAAAATGACTTTCTCTTATGAAATGATTCTTTGAAATAATGATAATGATATGGGAATTATATTGTATGTTCAACATGGTATATGTTATATGATGAGCTTGAGTACTGTCAAACGGTGGTCCCCTGTACACTACTATTAACTCATTTGAGGCCTGTAGTTAGAGGGTTGCGCAACTAGGACTTGTCCCCTCATCCACTATTATAGGTAACGGTGGGGTGAGGAAGGGGGCGGTGGAGGTAGGGGAACGTTAAGCGGGGGTGAGGGGGGGGAGGGGGGGGGGGGGGGGGGGGGGGGGGGGGGGGGGGGGGGGGGGGGGGGGGGGGGGGGGGGGGGGGGGGGGGGGGGGGGGGGGGGGGGGGGGGGGGGGGGGGGGGGGGGGGGGGGGGGGGGGGGGGGGGGGGGGGGGGGGGGGGGGGGGGGGGGGGGGGGGGGGGGGGGGGGGGGGGGGTGGGGTCCAAGGTGGGATGTTTGGTCGGCCTTGGTGGCCACCTTCATCGCCAGTCTGGCCTCGCGGTGCTCTAACTACTATATATTTATGGGCGTCTCCATGGCACGACCCTTGGTTATCTTTATGCACGTGATTGACAGCATGTGCTTATCATTATCTTATCATTTGGGACATTATATATTGATTATTGGGACATAACCGGTCTTAGTAGTGGCTCAAGAGCAATCTCATCAAATTATGTCATGGTAGTCTTACCATTGACCAAGAGGTACTGATATTATATTGGATGGAAATTGTGGATTGAACATACGGTTTGGGTATTGGACCTTATGTGGAATCTTGGAAACTGTTGAATTTGGCAATATTGAAGTATTGACGACCAAATGGTTTTGGTATGATGAATGATTAATCGATTGATATATTTTTCTCTCACGATAAATGTGACAAATGAGAACTTTATAATTTACCATGGATTTCTCAACTACTTTGAAAATGGATATGTAATGAGACTACTTGCAAACCTATGCACTCACCAACTACGTTTTCGTAGTTGACACTTTTTCTTCATGCTTTTCAGGAATTAGCCTATGTCTTGAGGAATTATATGCATCATGATTATTTCCATTGCACTTTGGAGGCAAAGATCAAACCTTGTGACGGGCAATGGAATCCGCCCTGATCATTGCAGTATACCATCTCATGTATTTGTTATTTGTTTCGTGGACCCAATATCCAAGTATGGTAGACGTATTGTACTTGGGAATTGGTTCACATGCTTGTGCATTGTAAAATTATTTTTATTCAATAACGCTATGGTGAATGTTATCTGTTATCCTTTGTTTTGAATACTCGACTTTCTGTACATCTCAACGTTCCGCCATAGTTGGGGTGTTACAGATGCTGTATAATCTGTTACTACAGGCAAAGCATGCTTATGACTTTGGGTTTTTTGATAGCAAAGCTTTATGGTAAGAATTTTATCGTAGATGTATGTACACCCTATATGTATGTGCATTCTTTTCTCTTAACGTGCCAAGTTATGCTTTAGTCATGCCTCTTTGTCTAACTTTGGGCAAATCATGAATTCCAATTATGTTTCTTTGTGCCTATATCCTTCAGATGAAAACTATCACGATATATTCCACCCAATTTAACGTGCATCTTTACAATTTTATATATTGTGATGATTTACTTTGTTGGATGCGACGTCTCTTTCGATGCACATGCTTCACCAGTCACAATCAATGGAGGCATTGCTGAAACGATCTATTAGAGGCATGTTATAGATATCTCCTTTTTAGAGTAATTAAGTGCATTTTTTAGTCAGCATCTTAATAAGTTAAAACCATTATTTTTGTTTTTAGTCATAACCGTTTATCATTACGAGTAATCTGAATAACTATTCTATTGTGCATGCACTTTTTTTTTTCTTAATGGCTTGACCGTTTATAGGAGGAAACCGTGGAAGATTTGTAGCTGGAAGGGGACCCGAGTTCATGAGGAACGATGGCATGAGAGGTTGTGGAAACTAGGTTAATGGTAGGGGTTTTGGTCGAGGTGGTGATTTTGGTGGCAAAAGAAATGACTATGGTTTCAAAGGTAACAGCCGTGGTGGTGATGGATATCAAGGAGACAAGATTTGGTTGGTTTTTGGGTTCATATTTCAAAATTGCAATGGTAACATGATATTAGCGACTGCCGTTCAAAAAAGAAAAACATGATATTAGCGACTATTCACTGGCTTCACACTTTTTTCTAATTTTTTTTTTATTTGCATATGTTCTGTTTAAGTGATAATAGAGACGGATCAAAAGAGTTTGCTTTTTTAGTTTTTATATTTTGGCATTACTATCATTGTATAGTAGTACTAATCGGGGATTGTTTCGCTCTCTTATCAACAATTGTCATCGGGCTTTTGACGGGGGATTAGTTGAAAAGTATATGATAAAGTTCGACTTACATTTAAATCTGTCATGGTTGATGCGGAATGTGTGTATTTAAGAAGTTTCTTTGATATGAACATAAATCAAAAAACAAAAATTTACCATGAATCACATAGAAGATAAAATAGTCAGTGCAACGCACGGGTTCACCTAGTTTACCTACCATATAAATACAAAAATCATGAATCAATATATTTGATTTTAAAAAATCTGATTAGAAGCTATCACGTGATTGGCATACATGCACACGAAATTTAAAATAGAAAATGGATGGTGGCATAAGTATAGTAAACACAATCATATATGATACATGAAAAGTGCATTCCCCCATTACAAAAAGGAAACACGTCTTTTTAATCTTTATAGCTATAATTTTGTACATGTTTCTTAGATATTTGTGTGTAACAAAATATCAATTCAATTTGTGAGAGCACTCTTCCTGCTTGTACCTTAAAAATAAGATTTGAAGAACCTCTAAAGAAGTACTTCAAATCCTTGATGACCAGAATATAAACTAAGCAAATAACTTTTGACGGAGTAGCAAGAAAGTCACCTGATTAACATGCATAATATCAGGCCAATAGCTGGATCAATTGCCGCCCATCATCCCATCAGCCCAAAACAACAGCTCCAGCAGCCTAAAAAGTCTGAAAAGTAACCTGATAGTAGCTATAGAACACTGATTAGTGGCCCCAACAACAATCTCAAAAGAGCAAAAGGCGACCTAAACAAAAACACACAGGACATTAGAGAATAGGAGTGTGGATAGCAAAGACTAAGACGACAAAATTAACCATTTCCAATGTTTTCTAAAGGATAAAATAAAAAATTATGGTTAGATTAAGAATACAAACTAAGTACCATGTTTGTCGACTGCTATCCACTTTTAGAAGCTTTTTTCCGTTTTATTCCCCCATCCATACATATTCTATTGTAACAACCGTGCATTTCGACTTTTGACTATGGGTACGTTTCCTAAGTTTTGATTTAATTAATATATGTTCAAGTGCAATCTAAGGGTCATTTGAGTGCAATGTGGTTCTTATGGGTCAATTTATTGTGCAATTAGAGACTTAAGTGCAAGTTGATATCATTAGTGGGTGCTAATCGAATTTCATTAGATGATATTTATGATAACTAGTAAATGGTTGGATCCTATCCATGGGTTATACCCAAACCCATGACCCACCCAAGTAAACAAACCCTATCCTCCTTCCTTCACTCATTTCTTCCATCCATTCATCTTTTCTCTCCCATCTCACTAAATACTCACACTCTCAATCTTTCTCTAGATTCTTGGTCATTTATGCTAGTTCAACTAGATTAATAACAAAATCATCATCCTTATTATCATTCTAACATCATATCAAAGATTTCAAGTCTCAAAGTGCAAGAAAAGCTTCAACTAGGTCAAAATCGGATTTTTGATTGCTTGTGGAAGTTTTGGTAAGTGTTTTCTAGCTTAAATTCATCATTTCTAGTTGTTAAACTTGTATTTCATCTAAATCTAAGCATTCTTGGTCCTTATAGCTTCAAAATCCGAAATTAGGGTTTCTAGTTGTCTAAATTAGGTCAAAATGCGATTTGGGTCAAAAGCCATGTTTTGGAATGGAATTTTTGAGTGGGTTATGTTCAAATGAGTTGGTTATGTTCAGAAACGGGCCAAGGAACTCCTCAAAACGATTTATAAGTCAAAAACTAGGTTTTGGGTCGATTTTGTGTTCAAATGGGTCAAGATCGAATTTTAACAAGAAAATGTGTTAAGGGTTGGTTTTGGATGATGGAACATGTTTGGTTATGTTCAATTATGTTTAACTATGTTCAAAAATGGGTCTCGAAGTTGTGCAAATCGATTTCATGGTCTAGGTATCAAGAAATTAGGGTTTTGGGTCGTGCATAGGTCAAGAACACCTGCTGGTGCTGTGCTGGTTTTGAACGGGCGTAACTTACGCCCCTGTTGGCGTAACTTACGGCCCTCTCCTTTTTCATTACGCCAAAACCTTACTGTTTACGCCCTACCTTACGCCAAAATGCTTGTTTCGGGGTAGCCGTAACCTACGCCCAATCCAGCGTAGCTTACGGGGTTCCAACCAGCGTAGCTTACGCCCCATTGGGGCCGTAGCTTACGCCCCATTTGGGCCGTAGCTTACGCCCCTCAATTTATGCCTAGCGTAACCTACGCCCAGATGGGCCGTAGCTTACGCCTGTCCCTAAAGTTCATTTTCCTGCTTTGATTTCTAAATCTTATTTCACTTTCCTTGGGACACATCGAACTTCCAAATGGGTCTCTCTTCGTCTTCCAAGTTATCGTATTCAGTTCCAATACGCGTTCAAGTCCCGGGTTCAATTCTAAAGTTCATAAGAGCTAAATGAGGACATGATTGTATATATATTGATACGTACATGTACATTATGATAGGTTGTGATCGCTCGGCAATTAATTGACGTTCTAACTCACTTTGACTTCGGTAAATCAAGGCGAAGGTGAGTTTTCGTAGCCTCCCCTACTCTTTTAAGAGTCGGGCTGAAAAGTGTACCTTGTGCATGATGCTTTTGTGACGTTTGTTGATTGTGCTATTATGTAATTAGTTGTATGGTTATTGTAAATTGTGTATTGAGTTGTTTAGGCAGTTGTGTATATATGGAGGACGGTAATGCCTTTGAAAGGTTGGAGATGTGGTGGGAAGGCTGCGGGTGACCCTATATATAAGCATCAATGGCCTTTCAAAAGTAGTATCGTACGAAGTATATACATATGATGTTTGGGTATGTGTGGACATTGGGTACAATGAGTACAATTACGTGCAATTGAGTACATTGAGTACATTTACGTGCAATTGAGTTCAATGAGTACATTTACGTGCAATTAGTACAATGAGTACATTTACGTGCAATTGAGTACAATGAGTACATTTACGTGCAATTGAGTACAATGAGTACATTTACGTGCAATTGAGTACAATGAGTACATTTACGTACAATTGAGTACAATGAGTACATTTACGTGCAAATGAGTACATTGGTTACAAGTGTGCAATTTATTAGATCATGTTAATGTAAATTATGGATCGGTTGACATTGGTATGTGTTCTTGTTCATCTTATCCTACGAACTCACCAACCTAGTGTTGACATTGTTTAGTACACTTTTCAGGTAATCAAGAGAACCCAAGAGCTTGATGTGCTTGCTAGATGTTGGACTTTGACCATGGATCCGCGATCCATTTGCCCGTTGATGGGATTTGCTTAGGATCATGAGCCATCTTTTGAATTGTTATTTTTGTAAACTTTGATGGTTGAATGCTCCTTATGCTTTTGTGACATTGTAATCAAATTGTTGGGTTCCCGGAATCCTCTTATTTCATATAGACTCGTTCTACGATAATTCCATCTTGTGTCATGCTTTCGGTACATTTCGAGCCTAGCTCGGGGTGTTACAGAATGGTGGCCCACGCATGGTCGTAGAGAATTAGGCGGATTGACCTAGACTACGGCTTAAGTAAAACTCTTCATATAGCATGCATGATTAGGAATCTTGTATGCAACGTGAACTATATGAGCATTATAAGTGTACGTTTGGGTTCGTAGGAAGGTTCATTATATGTGATAACATGAGTGCAATTGGTTGGTGTGATCAATGTGTTGTCGTATGATGGTCAAGTGCATGAGGTCAATGTGGTTACTTGAGGTCAATGAGGTCATGTGCATATTGTCGGATTGAATTGATACTATTTGATGATGTAGGGCAAGATGAAGTTATGGCATCAACATGATGTAATATTGTGGCAACCCTAAAAGAACGTGATCAACTCTTTTATGGTTACCCGGTATTATAACAAGTTAATGACATCACGGATTGCACGCGGTTGGTTTAGAGTATAATAAGGAACCGGTACGCTTTTGGGAGTTGATTGGGTGGAGGGTTAGCCGCTGGTACACCCTGTATACATACCCGGATCAATAACTAGGAAGCATATCGGATTCGAATTATACTTTGGACCACTTGTTTAGTTGTGTGATTGGTTGATGTATTGAAATGGACATGTGGTTTATCGATGAACAACTATGGTGAAATATGGTATGATGGCATGATACATAACAATTCCACTAGAATAGTTGTGCCTTTGCCTTAGCGTAACGATATGAATTATGTGTGACATGTTGACATGAGAGCACTAACCCCTTGTATGACTAACATGCGAGCATTTTAAGGCTAACCTTTCGAGTCGACGTTTCCTTGTTTTATAGTAATGGTGAGGCCAAGAAGAGCCGGGACTACTTATAGAGAGCAAACTCCGGAACAACAACCGGAAGTTCAAGGAGAAGGTCGGGGTGGTGGAAGAGGTCGTGGTCGTGGTAGGGGTAGAGGTAGAGGTGGTGGTAGGGGTCAAGGGAGAGGTCAAGGTAGGGGTGAAGCACCAACACCCGACTTGGCAACCGTGATCGCTCAAGTGGTCACGAACATTATGCCTAACATAGTTGCCCAAGTCACGGCAACTCTCCAAGCACCCGATAATACGGTGCCGATTGCCCAAGCTCAAGTGAATGGGAACAATGAAAATGTTCAACCGGTAGGGGTAGAGGAAGAAGAGGTACCGGTGATGCTTGATAACTATGTCCCAAGATACAATCAACACGGAGTGTACCGACAAGGGTGTTCTTTTAAGGATTTCAAGGGTTGTGGGGCCCCGGAGTATGATGGGAGTGGGGGTCCTACGGCTTGTATTAGGTGGCTTGAAGAAATTGAAGCGGTGATTGCTAGGAGTCATTGTACTTATGATGACCAAGTTATCTACTCCTCCGGCATGTTTAGAGGTGATGCATTGAAATGGTGGAATAAGGAAGTAGGGGCGGGCAATGCTATACCGTGGGATCAATTCAAGATTTTGGTGAAAGAAAGATTTTGTCCACCCTATGAACTTCAAACTCTAACCTTGGAGTTCGTTCAACTCCAAATGAATGGGGCGGACTATAAGGGGTACATTCGGCGATTCCAAGAGTTGTCAACACTTATTCCACACTTGGTGTCTCCCGAGGCTCAAGCTATTCAAAAATTTGTTATGGGCTTGACTCCAAAGGTCCGACACTTGGTGAACAACATTATGCCTACCACCATGACGGAAGCCATAAACCGAGCCGGTAGTGTTACCGAGGACTTACTTAGAAGTGGTGAATTAAGCCAAGCATCATCATCAAAGAGGAAGGATGCCCCTGAGTCAAGCGGGGTGAAGAAAATGGGTAGGTTTGACCCTAAGCGTCCCAACAAAGGAAAGGTGTTTGCGGCGGTTGAACCGGCAAAGAAGGCTTATGTGGGCCCTTACCCATTTTGTAATAGGTGCTCCCGACATCATGTTCCCACCACTCCTTGTGGGACTTGTTTCAATTGTAATCAAGTTGGCCATCTTGCTAGAGATTGTAGGGCCCCGAGAGTGGCTCCTACTCATGCGGTTCCTCTCCGAGCACATCCTCCTCAAGCTAACAATCTAAGGGGTCAACGGGGTGGGTGTTATGAATGTGGAAGCACCGATCATTACCGTAATGCTTGTCCTCAATGGGTGGGACAAAATGTGCAAGTAGCGGTTCACCCAAATCAACTTCAAATCACCGGTCCTAACCAAAACCGTGGCCAACAAGGCCATCAAGTGCAACCAAGGGGGAGAGCCTTTGCGGTGAATGCAAATGAAGCCCGTAATGATCCTAATGTGGTGGCAGGTACATTTCTTCTTAACGGTCATTATGCCACGGTGTTGTTTGATTCCGGAGCCGATTATAGCTTCGTGTCCCATAGTTTTGTTCCTTTGATAGATGTTCATCCTTGTGCCTTAAACTATGTGCTTGATATTGAGATGGTCAATGGTACTTTAACTAGACTTAGTCAAGTGCTTCGTGATTGTATCTTGACTTTAAACGACGTCGAATTTTATATTAATCTCATGCCTTTCGATATTGGAAGCTTCGACATCATTGTGGGTATGGATTGGTTGACGGCGGTAAATGCGGTCATTGATTGTGGTGAAAGAGTGGTCAAAATACCGTTGTCAAACGGTGATATTCTTAGAGTCCAAGGTGAAACTTCCGATTCCTCTAGTTCCAAGGCTTTTAGTGCTACCGTCACAAAGGTAGAATTGAAAGCCGTTCCTATTGTTCGTGATTTTTCCGATGTTTTTCCGGATGACCTACCGGGTCTACCCCCGTCTCGTGAACTTGATTTTCGCATCAACTTGATTCCCGGGGCCGCACCCGTGGCCAAAGCTCCATATAGACTCGCCTTGACGGAAATGCAAGAGCTAGAATCTCAACTTAAAGAACTTCAAGAAAAGGGGTTCATTCGTCCTAGTCAATCGCCTTGGGGAGCTCCAATATTGTTTGTGAAGAAGAAAGATGGGTCCTTTAGGATGTGTATTGATTACCGAGAATTGAACAAGCTCACAGTGAAGAAACCGGTATCCACTTCCTAGAATCGATGAGCTTTTTGATCGTTTGCAAGGTGCCAAGTATTTCTCAAAAATTGACCTCCGTTCGGGCTATCACCAACTTAGAGTTCATGAAGATGACATACCAAAGACGGCGTTTCGTACAAGGTATGGTCACTACGAGTTCACCGTTATGCCGTTTGGGTTGACTAATGCACCGGCGGTGTTCATGGATTTGATGAACCGGGTGTGTCGACCCTATTTGGACAAGTCGGTCATTGTCTTTATTGACGACATACTTGTCTACTCAAAAACAAAGGAAGATCATGCCGAGCATTTGCGTGAGATGCTAGGGTTGCTTAGAAAGGAGAAGTTGTATGCTAAATTTTCAAAGTGCGAATTTTGGTTGGAAGAAGTTCATTTCCTTGGTCACGTGATTAGCAAAGATGGGATTCATGTGGATCCTAGCAAGATTGAAGCGGTTAAGAATTGGAGGCGACCCGAAACACCATCCGAGATTCGCCAATTTCTTGGGTTGGCGGGTTATTACCGAAGATTCATTGAAGGTTTCTCCAAGATAGCCCAACCACTCACTCTCTTGACTCAAAAGGAAAGGAGATTTGAGTGGGGCGAGAGACAAGAACTTGCCTTTCAAACTCTCAAGGACATGTTATGTGAAGCTCCTATCTTGAGCCTTCCGGATGGGATTGAAGATTTTGTGGTCTATTGTGACGCTTCGGGTCAAGGTTTGGGGTGTGTACTTATGCAACGGGGCAAGGTCATCGCTTATGCCTCCCGGCAACTTAAGGTGCATGAGAAGAATTACCCTACTCACGATTTGGAATTGGGAGCGGTTGTTTTCGCTTTGAAGTGTTGGAGACATTACCTTTATGGCACCAAATGTGTGATCTACACCGATCATAAAAGTCTTCAACACATTTTTAATCAAAGTGAGTTGAATATGAGGCAAAGAAGATGGATTGAACTTTTTAGCGATTATGATTGTGACATTCGCTATCATCCGGGCAAAGCCAACGTCGTAGCCGATGCTTTAAGTAGAAAGGAAAGGGTCAAGCCGAGAAGATCAAGAGCCATGAGCCTTACGGTGGGGCAAAGTATTCGGGACCGTATCATAGAAGCTCAAGTGCAAGCTACCTTGCCGGAAAATTTTGGTAATGAAGGGCTAGATGGCATGGAGCAACTTTTTGACCGGAAGGAAGACAACGGGTTATATTTAGTTGGGAAGCTTTGGATTCCAATCTTTGGCAATTTGAGAACTTTCCTAATGAATGAAGCTCATAAGTCGCCTTATTCGGTCCACCCGGGGTCGGATAAGATGTACTTCGATTTAAAAGATTTCTATTGGTGGCCGGGCATGAAACGTGATGTGGCTAAATATGTGAGCGAGTGCCTTACTTGCTTACAAGTGAAAGCCGATCATAAGAAGCCACCCGGTTTGTTGGTACAACCGGTGATACCGGCATGGAAGTGGGAAAGGATTGCAATGGACTTCGTCACGAAGTTACCGAAGACAAGAAATGGACGTGATACTATATGGGTGATTGTGGATCGATTGACAAAGTCGGCTCACTTTTTAGCCATTCGTGAGACCGATAAGTTCGACACCCTAGCGCGTTTGTACATTAAGGAAGTGGTGGCAAAACATGGAGTCCCGGTTTCTATTATCTCCGATAGAGATAGCCGGTTCAAATCAAATTTTTGGAAAGCTTTTCAACGTGCAATGGGTACTCAAATTGACATGAGTACGGCGTTCCATCCACAAACGGATGGGCAAACCGAAAGAACCATCCAAACGCTTGAAGATATGTTGAGGGCTTGTGCTATTGAATTTGGTGGAAGTTGGGAAGATCACCTACCGCTAGTGGAGTTCTCATATAACAATAGTTACCATGCGACTATCCAAATGGCCCCGTTTGAGGCGCTTTATGGTAGAAAGTGTCGTTCTCCACTCGCTTGGGCGGAAATAGGCGAGAGCCAACTTATTGGGCCGGAAGTAATTATCGAAACAACAAAAGTAATTTCAAAAATTAAGGAGAGATTACAAGTGGCCCGTGAAAGACAAAAGAAATACGCCGATGTGAGGCGTAGACCCTTGGAGTTCAATGTTGGTGAACACGTACTTTTGAAGGTCTCCCCATGGAAGGGTGTTGTTCGTTTCATCAAGAGAGGCAAGCTTGCGCCAAGATACATAGGACCTTTTGAAATCATAGAACGTGTGGGCAAGGTGGCTTACCGGCTAAAGCTACCCCAAGAACTTAGTGGAGTGCACAACGTGTTCCATATTTGTAATTTAAGGAAGTGCTTGGCGGATCCTACTCATCACGTGCCCTTGGACGAGATACAAGTAGACAAGAAGCTCAACTTTGTTGAAGAACCGGTAGAGATTGTGGATCGTGAATTCAAGAAGCTAAAGAAAAAGCGCTATACGATAGTCAAGGTTCGTTGGCATGCTAGACGTGGAGCCGAATTCACTTGGGAGCGGGAAGACTTCATGAAGTCAAAATATCCGCATTTGTTTAGTGATTAGGGTTCCATCGAATTTCGGGACGAAATTCCCTTAACGGGGGAATAATGTAACAACCGTGCATTTCGACTTTTGACTATGGGTACGTTTCCTAAGTTTTGATTTAATTAATATATGTTCAAGTGCAATCTAAGGGTCATTTGAGTGCAATGTGGTTCTTATGGGTCAATTTATTGTGCAATTAGAGACTTAAGTGCAAGTTGATATCATTAGTGGGTGCTAATCGAATTTCATTAGATGATATTTATGATAACTAGTAAATGGTTGGATCCTATCCATGGGTTATACCCAAACCCATGACCCACCCAAGTAAACAAACCCTATCCTCCTTCCTTCACTCATTTCTTCCATCCATTCATCTTTTCTCTCCCATCTCACTAAATACTCACACTCTCAATCTTTCTCTAGATTCTTGGTCATTTATGCTAGTTCAACTAGATTAATAAAAATCATCATCCTTATTATCATTCTAACATCATATCAAAGATTTCAAGTCTCAAAGTGCAAGAAAAGCTTCAACTAGGTCAAAATCGGATTTTTGATTGCTTGTGGAAGTTTTGGTAAGTGTTTTCTAGCTTAAATTCATCATTTCTAGTTGTTAAACTTGTATTTCATCTAAATCTAAGCATTCTTGGTCCTTATAGCTTCAAAATCCGAAATTAGGGTTTCTAGTTGTCTAAATTAGGTCAAAATGCGATTTGGGTCAAAAGCCATGTTTTGGAATGGAATTTTTGAGTGGGTTATGTTCAAATGAGTTGGTTATGTTCAGAAACGGGCCAAGGAACTCCTCAAAACGATTTATAAGTCAAAAACTAGGTTTTGGGTCGATTTTGTGTTCAAATGGGTCAAGATCGAATTTTAACAAGAAAATGTGTTAAGGGTTGGTTTTGGATGATGGAACATGTTTGGTTATGTTCAATTATGTTTAACTATGTTCAAAAATGGGTCTCGAAGTTGTGCAAATCGATTTCATGGTCTAGGTATCAAGAAATTAGGGTTTTGGGTCGTGCATAGGTCAAGAACACCTGCTGGTGCTGTGCTGGTTTTGAACGGGCGTAACTTACGCCCCTGTTGGCGTAACTTACGGCCCTCTCCTTTTTCATTACGCCAAAACCTTACTGTTTACGCCCTACCTTACGCCAAAATGCTTGTTTCGGGGTAGCCGTAACCTACGCCCAATCCAGCGTAGCTTACGCCCCATTGGGTTCCAACCAGCGTAGCTTACGCCCCATTTGGGCCGTAGCTTACGCCCCTTAATTTCTGCCTAGCGTAACCTACGCCCAGATGGGCCGTAGCTTACGCCTGTCCCTAAAGTTCATTTTCCTGCTTTGATTTCTAAATCTTATTTCACTTTCCTTGGGACACATCGAACTTCCAAATGGGTCTCTCTTCGTCTTCCAAGTTATCGTATTCAGTTCCAATACGCGTTCAAGTCCCGGGTTCAATTCTAAAGTTCATAAGAGCTAAATGAGGACATGATTGTATATATATTGATACGTACATGTACATTATGATAGGTTGTGATCGCTCGGCAATTAATTGACGTTCTAACTCACTTTGACTTCGGTAAATCAAGGCGAAGGTGAGTTTTCGTAGCCTCCCCTACTCTTTTAAGAGTCGGGCTGAAAAGTGTACCTTGTGCATGATGCTTTTGTGACGTTTGTTGATTGTGCTATTATGTAATTAGTTGTATGGTTATTGTAAATTGTGTATTGAGTTGTTTAGGCAGTTGTGTATATATGGAGGACGGTAATGCCTTTGAAAGGTTGGAGATGTGGTGGGAAGGCTGCGGGTGACCCTATATATAAGCATCAATGGCCTTTCAAAAGTAGTATCGTACGAAGTATATACATATGATGTTTGGGTATGTGTGGACATTGGGTACAATGAGTACATTTACGTGCAATTGAGTACATTGAGTACATTTACGTGCAATTGAGTTCAATGAGTACATTTACGTGCAATTAGTACAATGAGTACATTTACGTGCAATTGAGTACAATTAGTACAATGAGTACATTTACGTGCAATTGAGTACAATTAGTACATTTACGTGCAATTGAGTACAATGAGTACATTTACGTACAATTGAGTACAATGAGTACATTTACGTGCAAATGAGTACATTGGTTACAAGTGTGCAATTTATTAGATCATGTTAATGTAAATTATGGATCGGTTGACATTGGTATGTGTTCTTGTTCATCTTATCCTACGAACTCACCAACCTAGTGTTGACATTGTTTAGTACACTTTTCAGGTAATCAAGAGAACCCAAGAGCTTGATGTGCTTGCTAGATGTTGGACTTTGACCATGGATCCGCGATCCATTTGCCCGTTGATGGGATTTGCTTAGGATCATGAGCCATCTTTTAAATTGTTATTTTTGTAAACTTTTGATGGTTGAATGCTCCTTATGCTTTTGTGACATTGTAATCAAATTGTTGGGTTCCCGGAATCCTCTTATTTCATATAGACTCGTTCTACGATAATTCCATCTTGTGTCATGCTTTCGGTACATTTCGAGCCTAGCTCGGGGTGTTACACCTATATCAACATGATGGTGCATTAGACCAAGGATATAACAAATACCAAGTCTAAGGGGTCAGATTCCAAAAAAAGATGTAGAAGTTTTCCAAAACACAAATGCTCAAACTAATGAAAACCTCCACCATTTGTAATTCATACCCAAAGAATATACGTGTAATAATGTTACAAATTTGGCATAGGCTACACCAGTTAAAGTTGGACAATTTATGTTAATTTCTAGATTTTGGCATCAGTCTTAGAAGTAAAGTTGTTACCTTCCATGGAAATACCTCAACTTTAGAAAGCCCTTAGATAAAACTCTGATAGCCCTAACCCATATAAACGATATTGGAGAAAGCTTTTATAAGACATAGTTCAAATATAATAACCGAACAACCAAACACCATGAAGGCAACTTTCCATAAACCAAAACAACACCAACTGGGGACTTTTTCAAATTTACCCGCTATGAGGTATGCAATTAGAGTTCTTGAATCTGGATTCATATGTATATGAGTTAATTACACTTTTGGTCCCTATCAAGGGTTAAAAATTACCGTTTTCATCCTTACCTTTCATATATTACCGTTTTGGTCCAAAAAACTTTGTTCTGTCAACACTTTTGATCCAAATCCCAAACGTACGTTTATTTACCCATCACGTGACCTGCACGTGATGGGTATAGCAGTCTTTTCATTTTCAAAGGACCAAAACCGTAAATATCTATAAATTCTTTCATCATCATCATCATGTATGCCTGCACTGCATATCATTTCGATTTCTTTATGCTTTTTCATTTCTATTTCCAAATTTACAATCAAATCAAACCATCACAAATATATATATAAAACCCTATGAAAAAAACAAGAACAAATGATGATGATTATCTGTGAACTATCCCACTTTCCCCCTTTTCATCTTCCTCTCTACAAAACCCTAACCTTCAATACCATAACCCCCAATCTGTCATCATCAACTGCCGCCGCCGTCCCTCCTCCCATGAGCACTGCCACATAAAAAATCCACCGCCAATCTGTCATCATCAACTGCCGCCGCCGTCCCTCCTCCCATGAGCACTGCCACATAAAAAATCCACGTGACAACCATGGGAGATCGCAGGAAGAAACACATAATAAAACGTAAGATCGAACGAATTTGGGATTTCACATACTCGGTGGTGTTAAGTCGCTCAAATAAGCACAAGAATGGCGAAAAACAACCGGCGGCGGCGGAGGTGGTTTACAAATCTGGTGATAGGGGTTTCCTATATATAGATAGATCTAATTATTGCGATGATGGTTGTTTTTTTATCCCTTCTCTTTTTTTCTTCTAGATTTTGACGAACAATTTTAAGAGATAGCATCCACATATGGACAAAAGCTTGGAAACGTGAATTGTAATAAGTCTTTCAAGAGCTATCGGCCAGATAACAAAAGCTTAGAAGCTTGTGTATAAAATATTCAAAAGAAATGTGTATTTGGTGTTGCACACTTGCACCCACTAGCATCGAATATATTTGTTTTTTTATAATGGGATTGTTGTTGGGGTTGGTAATGTTTAGTTTAGATTTGGTTGGATCTGAATTTAATTTGATTTTGTATCTTACAATTAAAATTACTTTTAATAATGGAATTATATGATGATGAAGATCTGAGAATTTTTATATTTGGTTGTATGGAAAAAGAAATTTCGTAGTTTATTGTAGATGATGATGTTGATGATTGTAATAGAAAAAAGGAACAAAGTTTAGATCAATTACGTTTTTGGTCCTATATTAATAAAAAGACTAAAATATCCATGGTGTGCAGGTCACGTGACCTTATATTTAACGTCCGTTTAGAGTTTGGACCAAAACAGTTGACGGGGCAAACTTTTTTGGACTAAAACAGTAATTTATGAAAGGTAAGGACGAAAACGGTAATTTTTGACCCACAACAGGGACCAAAAGTGTAATTAACTCTATGTATATATATATAGAGTTAATTACACTTTTGGTCCTTGTCGAGGGTTAAAAATTACCGTTTTCATCCCTACCTTTCATATATTACCGTTTTGGTCCAAAAAACTTTGCTCCGTCAACGTTTTTGGTCCAATTCTCGAAACGGACGTTAAATACCCATCACGTGATCTGCACGTGATGGGTATTTTAGTCTTTTTCGTTGACATAGGACCAAAAATGAAATTACCTCTTCAACAGTTATCAAACATGATAGCATCATCATCATCAACAACAATCTCTTATTTATTTTCCAGATTCTCAAATATTAAAATATCTTAATCTGCATCTTCATCATCAACAAAAATCAAAATTTCAATCAATGGATGTAAAATTATATATACATAATTAACACCCATTAACAATTTCTCTAGATTTTTCATTAATTCATCAAAATAAAATCATAAAAATCAAAAACCTTACCTTTTCTGACAAATAACATTACACTTTCTTAAAAAAAAAGAAAAACCTTCCAATCTCATTATTATGTTCCCATTTTTATCATTGCATTTGTAAGAAAACAAAATCAATACACTTTTTCTATTTCTTTTTTCCCCCTTGTAACATCCGTGAATCTTGACCCATTGACTTTACGTGTAATATGACTAACAATTTAAGTTAACGAATTATTTAGGTCGTTTTATGAATTGAATGACAATGTGTTATATTCGGGTCGATGATATGTTTTGATCGGTGTTTAAATGTCTAACGATTGTATTTTGGCTTGAGAAGAGAAACGGGTCGGCCCGTGGGTCACCCACGACCCATCAGCCCCTTTGACCCATTTCTCCCCCCCCCCTTATCCTTTCCCTTGCCTTTCATTCTCTTATCTATCTATCTTTCTCATTTCTCTCAATTAAAAAGGCAAGACCATTTCATTCTTCTTCTATCTATCATCTACTTAGTGTTTAGAAAGGATATAACACTAGAATCATCGCCATCTATACCACATTATCGTTTTATTGAAGAATCAAAGGTGGAAGTTCTTGCATTTTACCCTTTTGACCTAATTTCGGGTTGAAGCTCAAGAAGGAAGTTTTGGTGAGTCTAATTCATCCCATTTACTTCTATTTATGTTAGTTTACTCATTTCTAGTCATCTCGTATATTTACAAGTCTTAAATCGGGTCAAAATGGAATTAGGGTTAAATTAGGGTTTCGGTTTGGGTTGAATGATTTGGAAGTGTTCTTGATGTTTTGGAATGGAAATTTGTAATGGGTTATGTGTATTTATGTTTAATGGCACTTAGTTAAGCTTCAAAATGAGTTTCAAGCTCTTACAAATCGTTTTGGTATGCTTTGGGTCGAGTTTTGGGGGTTTTGGTTCGTTTTCTGCACTTAGGGCTGCTGGTGCTGGTGCTGGGAATTGTCCCACTGCGGCGCAGTGGAGGGGCCTAGTCCCACTGCGGCGCAGTGGATTACCACTGCCCATTCTGCTTGTTTTGGCCCACTGCGGCGCAGTGGCTTGGCTTTGCCCCACTGCGGCGCAGTGGATTCATTCTGGGCATTCTGGGCATTGCGGCGCAGTGGCTTGGCTTTGCCCACTGCGGCGCAGTGGCTTGGCTTTGCCCACTGCGGCGCAGTGGCTTGGCTTTGCCCACTGCGGCGCAGTGGCTTGGCTTTGCCCACTGCGGCGCAGTGGCTTGGCTTTGCCCACTGCGGCGCAGTGGCTTGGCTTTGCCCCACTGCGGCGCAGTGGCTTGGTTTGCCCACTGCGGCGCAGTGGCTTGGCTTTGCCCCACTGCGGCGCAGTGGATTTTTGCCCACTGCGGCGCAGTGGCTTGGTTTTGGCCCACTGCGGCGCAGTGGCTTGGCTTTGCCCCACTGCGGCGCAGTGGCTTGGCTTTGCCCACTGCGGCGCAGTGGCTTGGTTGCCCCACTGCGGCGCAGTGGCTTGGCTTTGCCCACTGCGGCGCAGTGGCTTGGCTTTGCCCACTGCGGCGCAGTGGCTTGGTTTGCCCACTGCGGCGCAGTGGCTTGGCTTTGCCCCACTGCGGCGCAGTGGCTTGGCTTTGCCCACTGCGGCGCAGTGGCTTGGCTTTGCCCCACTGCGGCGCAGTGGCTTGGCTTTGCCCACTGCGGCGCAGTGGCTTGGCTTTGCCCACTGCGGCGCAGTGGCTTGGCTTTGCCCACTGCGGCGCAGTGGCTTGGCTTTGCCCCACTGCGGCGCAGTGGCTTGGCTTTGCCCACTGCGGCGCAGTGGCTTGGCTTTGCCCACTGCGGCGCAGTGGCTTGGCTTTGCCCACTGCGGCGCAGTGGCTTGGCTTTGCCCACTGCGGCGCAGTGGCTTGGCTTTGCCCACTGCGGCGCAGTGGCTTGGTTGCCCACTGCGGCGCAGTGGCTTGGTTTGCCCACTGCGGCGCAGTGGCTTGGCTTTGCCCACTGCGGCGCAGTGGCTTGGCTTTGCCCACTGCGGCGCAGTGGCTTGGCTTTGCCCACTGCGGCGCAGTGGCTTGGCTTTGCCCACTGCGGCGCAGTGGCTTGGCTTTGCCCCACTGCGGCGCAGTGGCTTGGCTTTGCCCACTGCGGCGCAGTGGCTTGGCTTTGCCCCACTGCGGCGCAGTGGCTTGGCTTTGCACTGCGGCGCAGTACTGTAAGTCATGTTTTGCCTCTACTCGTATATTATGATTATTGACGATGGTTCCTTATGGACCATTACTACGAACTCACCAACCTTGTGTTGACTATGCTTAGTACACTTTTCAGGAAATCAGGTTATCCCCGGACGTGGAGCTTAGTTGTTTGCTTGCTGTTAAACCCGGGCTTTGGACTTTATGAATCAAGGATTCATCGACCTTCTCTTTTGCATTATACTTAGAACCGTTAGCCATCTTTTGATGTTCTGTTGTAATCTTTGATGATGACTTGCTCTTTATGTATTTTGATTCTTGTTTAACTTACTGTATGGATTCACTGAATCCTTTATTTGCATTTAGTTCATGTTCTACATTAATTCCACCTTGTGCTATATGATTTCCGTGATATTCTGAGCCTTGGCTTGGGGTGTTACAGAATGGTGGCCCATGCGTGGTCGTAGAGAATTAGGCAGTTTGACCTAGACTACGGCTTAAGTTAAAACTCTTCATATAGCATGCATGGTTAGGAAATTTGTGTGCAACGTGAATTCTGTGAACCCTAGAAAGTGTATATTGTGAGTTCGTAGTTAAGACCACTTATGTGATGGCTTGAATTCAACATGATGAATGTGGAATGGGTACAATATGGTTAAGGTGTGCATTGATTGAATTTGACTGTCATTGATATGGATTGTTGTTACTAATTGATGCTAGTTGGATGCTTTAGAGCAAAATGAAGTTATGGTATTAACTTAGTATAATATTGTGGCAACCCTAAAAGAACCCGATCAACTCTTTT
>CM067170.1:94529893-94534893 GCA_034093135.1 Erigeron breviscapus | reverse complement strand
CCCCCCCCCCCCCCCCCCCCCCCCCCCCCCCCCCCCCCCCCCCCCCCCCCCCCCCCCCCCCCCCCCCCCCCCCCCCCCCCCCCCCCCCCCCCCCCCCCCCCCCCCCCCCCCCCCCCCCCCCCCCCCCCCCCCCCCCCCCCCCCCCCCCCCCCCCCCCCCCCCCCCCCCCCCCCCCCCCCCCCCCCCCCCCCCCCCCCCCCCCCCCCCCCCCCCCCCCCCCCCCCCCCCCCCCCCCCCCCCCCCCCCCCCCCCCCCCCCCCCCCCCCCCCCCCCCCCCCCCCCCCCCCCCCCCCCCCCCCCCCCCCCCCCCCCCCCCCCCCCCCCCCCCCCCCCCCCCCCCCCCCCCCCCCCCCCCCCCCCCCCCCCCCCCCCCCCCCCCCCCCCCCCCCCCCCCCCCCCCCCCCCCCCCCCCCCCCCCCCCCCCCCCCCCCCCCCCCCCCCCCCCCCCCCCCCCCCCCCCCCCCCCCCCCCCCCCCCCCCCCCCCCCCCCCCCCCCCCCCCCCCCCCCCCCCCCCCCCCCCCCCCCCCCCCCCCCCCCCCCCCCCCCCCCCCCCCCCCCCCCCCCCCCCCCCCCCCCCCCCCCCCCCCCCCCCCCCCCCCCCCCCCCCCCCCCCCCCCCCCCCCCCCCCCCCCCCCCCCCCCCCCCCCCCCCCCCCCCCCCCCCCCCCCCCCCCCCCCCCCCCCCCCCCCCCCCCCCCCCCCCCCCCCCCCCCCCCCCCCCCCCCCCCCCCCCCCCCCCCCCCCCCCCCCCCCCCCCCCCCCCCCCCCCCCCCCCCCCCCCCCCCCCCCCCCCCCCCCCCCCCCCCCCCCCCCCCCCCCCCCCCCCCCCCCCCCCCCCCCCCCCCCCCCCCCCCCCCCCCCCCCCCCCCCCCCCCCCCCCCCCCCCCCCCATTCTGCTTGTTTTGGCCCACTGCGGCGCAGTGGCTTGGCTTTGCCCCACTGCGGCGCAGTGGATTCATTCTGGGCATTCGCGCGCGTCAGTTTTCAAACGTTAATAACTTTTGATCCGTAAGTCCAAATAAGTCATATGACCTATCGTTGGAATCGTAAGAGAGTCTAGTTTCACGTAGTAACCTTCATTTTGTATGAATCTTCGTGCATTTCTAAAAATGTCTAGTCAAAGTGTTATGTTTCACACTCGGTAATGTTAAGAAAGTAATTGTGGGTTCGTGACTCAACTTAAACCTAAGGAACCAACTTGTTTATGATTATAAAGTTGACAGTATGATATATGGCATGCTTTGATAGGTTGTGAACACGTGGGGCCCAATACTCGCTATTAATCTTTCATTTACTCGACTTAAGCTTCTTTGCCGATCAAGGTGAGTTTCGTAGCTCCCTACTCAATAGAGATTCGGGCTGAAAAGTGTACATATACGTGTTTGTTGGATTGTTTGGTTGATTTGATTGACTGTCTAGTTAATTTCTGATTAATTGTTGATTGACAGATAGTTTTGATTGATTGTGTGATGATTTACGAATGTGATTGTGTTATTGTAAGGTATTAGGATAGAAGTACATATATGGAGGTCGGTTTTACTTTCAAAGAGTCTTAGATGTGGTGGGAAGGCTGCGGGTGACCCTATATATAAGCATCTAGGATTCGAAGAAAGTAGAATCCTCCTAAGTGTATGTACGTATAGTTTACTTTAGTTTGATGTTTGATGATTGATGGACTTGTGATGTATGGATGTTGTGTATCTATCTCACTGAAGAGGATATGACTTATGTTGTGTATCTATCCCACTGAAGAGGATATGACTTATGTTGTGTATCTATCCCACTGAAGAGGATATGACTTATGTTGTGTATCTATCCCACTGAAGAGGATATGACTTATGTTGTGTATCTATCCACTGAAGAGGATATGACTTATGTTGTGTATCTATCCCACTGAAGAGGATATGACTTATTGTTGTGTATCTATCCCACTGAAGAGGATATGACTTATGTTGTGTATCTATCCCACTGAAGAGGATATGACTTATTGTTGTGTATCTATCCCACTGAAGAGGATATGACTTATGTTGTGTATCTATCCACTGAAGAGGATATGACTTATGTTGTGTATCTATCCCACTGAAGAGGATATGACTTATTGTTGTGTATCTATCCACTGAAGAGGATATGACTTATGTTGTGTATCAATCCCACTGAAGAGGATATGACTTATTGTTGTGTATCTATCCCACTGAAGAGGATATGACTTATGTTGTGTATCTATCCACTGAAGAGGATATGACTTATTGTTGTGTATCTATCCCACTGAAGAGGATATGACTTATTGTTGTGTATCTATCCCACTGAAGAGGATATGACTTATTGTTGTGTATCTATCCCACTGAAGAGGATATGACTTATGTTGTGTATCTATCCCACTGAAGAGGATATGACTTATGTTGTGTATCTATCCCACTGAAGAGGATATGACTTATGTTGTGTATCTATCCCACTGAAGAGGATATGACTTATGTTGTGTATCTATCCCACTGAAGAGGATATGACTTATGTTGTGTATCAATCCCACTGAAGAGGATATGACTTATGTTGTGTATCTATCCACTGAAGAGGATATGACTTATGTTGTGTATCTATCCCACTGAAGAGGATATGACTTATGTTGTGTATCTATCCACTGAAGAGGATATGACTTATGTTGTGTATCTATCCCACTGAAGAGGATATGACTTATGTTGTGTATCTATCCCACTGAAGAGGATATGACTTATGTTGTGTATCTATCCCACTGAAGAGGATATGACTTATTGTTGTGTATCTATCCCACTGAAGAGGATATGACTTATGTTGTGTATCAATCCCACTGAAGAGGATATGATACCTGTTTTGAATTGATGTTATGTACGTTACTTGGGTATAATGTTTATTACGCGTTTTATTTGTTGTGTGTAATCTTGTGGTGGATGTTGTTGTGTTGTTCTTAGAGGCTCACTGTAAGTCATGTTTTGCCTCTACTCGTATATTATGATTATTGACGATGGTTCCTTATGGACCATTACTACGAACTCACCAACCTTGTGTTGACTATGCTTAGTACACTTTTCAGGAAATCAGGTTATCCCCGGACGTGGAGCTTAGTTGTTTGCTTGCTGTTAAACCCGGGCTTTGGACTTTATGAATCAAGGATTCATCGACCTTCTCTTTTGCATTATACTTAGAACCGTTAGCCATCTTTTGATGTTCTGTTGTAATCTTTGATGATGACTTGCTCTTTATGTATTTTGATTCTTGTTTAACTTACTGTATGGATTCACTGAATCCTTTATTTGCATTTAGTTCATGTTCTACATTAATTCCACCTTGTGCTATATGATTTCCGTGATATTCTGAGCCTTGGCTTGGGGTGTTACACCCCTGATCAAAAACTACCACAGGACCAAATCAATACACTTTTTTTCTATCATCATCACACAACCACCCTTTTTTCTCCTTGTTCTCGGACGAGAAGTCCACAAGGAAGAAACAACTAAGTTTGGATATATTTCATTTCAGTTTGTATGTAAATCTACTGAAAAATCAATCTCTTTGTTTTTCCAAGTTTGTTTTTCCAGGACCAAATCAACTACAACCGTCGTCACTTCCGGCCAGATCCCGTCCAATCGAGCGACTAGATCATTTTCAAATCTTTAAGGGTTGTTGGTTTTTGATTCCTTACAAATCCATGACGTCAACAAATCCGATAGATGGAGGATAATCGGAAAGAAACATACTCAAAATTCCCGGCCAGATTCCGTCCAAACTATCACAATCCAATGGTTAAAACCTTAAAATTGAGCTTTCTAAATACTCCCTTTGCGACAAAGCAGCATCGCCGCCGATCTTCGGGTGGTCTTGATCGATCTTCGGGTGTATATATAGATTTGTTGTTGTTTTCATTTTTGCCTTTCGATTTGGGTTTTGTGTTTGAGAGATGTGTGAATAGATCTGTGAGATGATGATGATGGTGTGTGGATGTATTTTTAGATGCAGATTAAATACATATATGTAGATATGTGAATATAAGGGTAAAGATTTCTTGTTTTGTTTATTTATTTGTTTATATTTATTGTTGTTGTTGATGATGAATTTAGAAAATCTGGATATGTGTGTGTATAACAGGGAATGAAAAATGATAAGAGAGAGTTTATTGAGTTAATTACAGTTTTGGTCCATGTTAAAAAAAAAAAAAAAAAAAAAAAAAAAAAAAAAAAAAAAAAAAAAAAAAAAAAAAAAAAAAAAAAAAAAAAAAAAAAAAAAAAAAAAAAAAAAAAAAAAAAAAAAAAAAAAAAAAAAAAAAAAAAAAAAAAAAAAAAAAAAAAAAAAAAAAAAAAAAAAAAAAAAAAAAAAAAAAAAAAAAAAAAAAAAAAAAAAAAAAAAAAAAAAAAAAAAAAAAAAAAAAAAAAAAAAAAAAAAAAAAAAAAAAAAAAAAAAAAAAAAAAAAAAAAAAAAAAAAAAAAAAAAAAAAAAAAAAAAAAAAAAAAAAAAAAAAAAAAAAAAAAAAAAAAAAAAAAAAAAAAAAAAAAAAAAAAAAAAAAAAAAAAAAAAAAAAAAAAAAAAAAAAAAAAAAAAAAAAAAAAAAAAAAAAAAAAAAAAAAAAAAAAAAAAAAAAAAAAAAAAAAAAAAAAAAAAAAAAAAAAAAAAAAAAAAAAAAAAAAAAAAAAAAAAAAAAAAAAAAAAAAAAAAAAAAAAAAAAAAAAAAAAAAAAAAAAAAAAAAAAAAAAAAAAAAAAAAAAAAAAAAAAAAAAAAAAAAAAAAAAAAAAAAAAAAAAAAAAAAAAAAAAAAAAAAAAAAAAAAAAAAAAAAAAAAAAAAAAAAAAAAAAAAAAAAAAAAAAAAAAAAAAAAAAAAAAAAAAAAAAAAAAAAAAAAAAAAAAAAAAAAAAAAAAAAAAAAAAAAAAAAAAAAAAAAAAAAAAAAAAAAAAAAAAAAAAAAAAAAAAAAAAAAAAAAAAAAAAAAAAAAAAAAAAAAAAAAAAAAAAAAAAAAAAAAAAAAAAAAAAAAAAAA
>CM067170.1:94509893-94524893 GCA_034093135.1 Erigeron breviscapus | reverse complement strand
TTTTTTTTTTTTTTTTTTTTTTTTTTTTTTTTTTTTTTTTTTTTTTTTTTTTTTTTTTTTTTTTTTTTTTTTTTTTTTTTTTTTTTTTTTTTTTTTTTTTTTTTTTTTTTTTTTTTTTTTTTTTTTTTTTTTTTTTTTTTTTTTTTTTTTTTTTTTTTTTTTTTTTTTTTTTTTTTTTTTTTTTTTTTTTTTTTTTTTTTTTTTTTTTTTTTTTTTTTTTTTTTTTTTTTTTTTTTTTTTTTTTTTTTTTTTTTTTTTTTTTTTTTTTTTTTTTTTTTTTTTTTTTTTTTTTTTTTTTTTTTTTTTTTTTTTTTTTTTTTTTTTTTTTTTTTTTTTTTTTTTTTTTTTTTTTTTTTTTTTTTTTTTTTTTTTTTTTTTTTTTTTTTTTTTTTTTTTTTTTTTTTTTTTTTTTTTTTTTTTTTTTTTTTTTTTTTTTTTTTTTTTTTTTTTTTTTTTTTTTTTTTTTTTTTTTTTTTTTTTTTTTTTTTTTTTTTTTTTTTTTTTTTTTTTTTTTTTTTTTTTTTTTTTTTTTTTTTTTTTTTTTTTTTTTTTTTTTTTTTTTTTTTTTTTTTTTTTTTTTTTTTTTTTTTTTTTTTTTTTTTTTTTTTTTTTTTTTTTTTTTTTTTTTTTTTTTTTTTTTTTTTTTTTTTTTTTTTTTTTTTTTTTTTTTTTTTTTTTTTTTTTTTTTTTTTTTTTTTTTTTTTTTTTTTTTTTTTTTTTTTTTTTTTTTTTTTTTTTTTTTTTTTTTTTTTTTTTTTTTTTTTTTTTTTTTTTTTTTTTTTTTTTTTTTTTTTTTTTTTTTTTTTTTTTTTTTTTTTTTTTTTTTTTTTGTGAGCAAAGAACAAAGATTTTCGAAAATAATCAAAGATCAACAAGATTACATTTCGTCTTTGGAATCCAAACTTTTTGAGAAAGATACTCTTGTTTCGAAATTAAAATCTGATGTGTCAACAATTTCTTTCTCTGATTTAAATGCTTCGGTTACAAAACAACTTGAAAAGATGGAGAACCGAATTGCATCTTTTAAATCAAAATCGTTGGACACAAAGCTTGAAAAACCCATGAAACAATCGAGTAATTCTACGATTCCAAAGACCGAGGTGTCAAAATGTTTTCCAAAATCTAATTCATCAAAACCTAAACTTGATGTTCCAAAGAGGGTTTACACGGGTAAATCTTCAAAATCTTTTGAAAGAAAGGTGTCTCAGTTTACCAATTACTCCTTGCAAAAGGGTAAGAAGTATGCTAAGAAACCAAATTTTGATGGAACAACTACTTTTGTCTCTTTTCTATCCTTCGAGGATAATTCTGAACATCTTTCTCAAGCAAAATCTCAGTTGACTAAATCTATATGGAAACCGATTTCTAAAGATAAGTCAGTTGAGTCAAAATCATTCAAATACTCTTTTTCGGAACTTTTTGATCTTGCACCAAAACCTGTGAAAGCAGTTGTGCAAAAAGTGAATGATTTTGCTTCGAAAAATCATTTTCCAACTCAATCTCACAAGATTGACAAGTTTTCAAAGAAATCAAATGATTTTTCACCGTTGCTTCCACGAAAACTCTTTTCAACTAAACCACCGGGTTTTAGTTCCTCGTGAAATGCAACTTCGATTCATCAAATCGATGAGACGTACATTTGGACTTTCAAGAATTCAAAAACTATTGGACCCAATTTCAAATGGGTTCCAAAAGTGATTTCCAAATGATTTGATGAAAAGTGGCTTATGCACACTTCAGTGTATAACCCGTTCTAAAACCGTTTTTGTAATTTCTTCATTTTTAGAAAAATCCAAAAAGATTTTCATTTTCTTATTTTTGAAAAATCCAAAAATATTTTCTCTTTCTCATCAATTTGTATTTACTTTGTCTTTTAGTTACTCACAATGTATTAGGATGAGATGCAAGGCATCGAACGCCTTTGTGTACTGCCTTTGTTGTCTCATTTTTAATGTTTGTGAGCAACTTTCAAACTCTTTACTCACCCTTTATATGCAAAAACCTTTGTTTATATCATGCATATATTTAGGGGGAGTTTGTTTATAAAACCAAAACTTCCAAGTGTTTAAACTCATTTTCCATTTTAAAACACTTTGGAAGATTTTCAAACCATTTTCGATCATCTTTATTGAAGTTCGGTGTTAGATTTGCACATGAGAGTTTAGGCCACTCATAAAAACTCCATGATCTTGTCATCGCCGATGAGATCTAACCCCGGAGTTAAAATCTCAATTCTAGATTGTGAGGGTTTATGAGCGTGGTGATGATGTTTGTGCAAATAGGACATGAGGGAGTAGTCGAAAAGTGAGAGGTTAAGGTGAAAAAGATGATGTGAGAAAGGGCTAAAAGAAATAAAAGCCCTCCACAAAATTCTCAAAAAGCCGGGTCAACACGTTTCTATCGGATTTCATTTGTTGATTTCTCGATATTGAAGAAGACTTCATGGACCCAGTGAAGCAATGCACATCTTTACCTAACCACTCAAGTATTTCTTAACAAATGCTTGTTTTATTCTCACGGAGATTTTCACATTTCTATCGACTCTTCATTTGGAAGACGTTGATATTGAAAAAGGGAGACACTCTGCTCCGGTCCCCGACTTCATTTGATCACTTATCGAGTCTAGAGCGTACTTGAAATATATTTCATTTGATTAGGACACAATGAGTCTTTATATGTCTTTGTGACATCGCATATCTTTGTGATATTGCCGGAACATTCATAGTGATATCATATTTTTGATATTCCACGATGATCGAATGGAAATCCTACCAATGCTAACATCATTTCCCAACAACACAAGAACACAACACATATAATTTTTTTTTTTTTTTTTTTTTTTTTTTTTTTTTTTTTTTTTTTTTTTTTTTTTTTTTTTTTTTTTTTTTTTTTTTTTTTTTTTTTTTTTTTTTTTTTTTTTTTTTTTTTTTTTTTTTTTTTTTTTTTTTTTTTTTTTTTTTTTTTTTTTTTTTTTTTTTTTTTTTTTTTTTTTTTTTTTTTTTTTTTTTTTTTTTTTTTTTTTTTTTTTTTTTTTTTTTTTTTTTTTTTTTTTTTTTTTTTTTTTTTTTTTTTTTTTTTTTTTTTTTTTTTTTTTTTTTTTTTTTTTTTTTTTTTTTTTTTTTTTTTTTTTTTTTTTTTTTTTTTTTTTTTTTTTTTTTTTTTTTTTTTTTTTTTTTTTTTTTTTTTTTTTTTTTTTTTTTTTTTTTTTTTTTTTTTTTTTTTTTTTTTTTTTTTTTTTTTTTTTTTTTTTTTTTTTTTTTTTTTTTTTTTTTTTTTTTTTTTTTTTTTTTTTTTTTTTTTTTTTTTTTTTTTTTTTTTTTTTTTTTTTTTTTTTTTTTTTTTTTTTTTTTTTTTTTTTTTTTTTTTTTTTTTTTTTTTTTTTTTTTTTTTTTTTTTTTTTTTTTTTTTTTTTTTTTTTTTTTTTTTTTTTTTTTTTTTTTTTTTTTTTTTTTTTTTTTTTTTTTTTTTTTTTTTTTTTTTTTTTTTTTTTTTTTTTTTTTTTTTTTTTTTTTTTTTTTTTTTTTTTTTTTTTTTTTTTTTTTTTTTTTTTTTTTTTTTTTTTTTTTTTTTTTTTTTTTTTTTTTTTTTTTTTTTTTTTTTTTTTTTTTTTTTTTTTTTTTTTTTTTTTTTTTTTTTTTTTTTTTTTTTTTTTTTTTTTTTTTTTTTTTTTTTTTTTTTTTTTTTTTTTTTTTTTTTTTTTTTTTTTTTTTTTTTTTTTTTTTTTTTTTTTTTTTTTTTTTTTTTTTTTTTTTTTTTTTTTTTTTTTTTTTTTTTTTTTTTTTTTTTTTTTTTTTTTTTTTTTTTTTTTTTTTTTTTTTTTTTTTTTTTTTTTTTTTTTTTTTTTTTTTTTTTTTTTTTTTTTTTTTTTTTTTTTTTTTTTTTTTTTTTTTTTTTTTTTTTTTTTTTTTTTTTTTTTTTTTTTTTTTTTTTTTTTTTTTTTTTTTTTTTTTTTTTTTTTTTTTTTTTTTTTTTTTTTTTTTTTTTTTTTTTTTTTTTTTTTTTTTTTTTTTTTTTTTTTTTTTTTTTTTTTTTTTTTTTTTTTTTTTTTTTTTTTTTTTTTTTTTTTTTTTTTTTTTTTTTTTTTTTTTTTTTTTTTTTTTTTTTTTTTTTTTTTTTTTTTTTTTTTTTTTTTTTTTTTTTTTTTTTTTTTTTTTTTTTTTTTTTTTTTTTTTTTTTTTTTTTTTTTTTTTTTTTTTTTTTTTTTTTTTTTTTTTTTTTTTTTTTTTTTTTTTTTTTTTTTTTTTTTTTTTTTTTTTTTTTTTTTTTTTTTTTTTTTTTTTTTTTTTTTTTTTTTTTTTTTTTTTTTTTTTTTTTTTTTTTTTTTTTTTTTTTTTTTTTTTTTTTTTTTTTTTTTTTTTTTTTTTTTTTTTTTTTTTTTTTTTTTTTTTTTTTTTTTTTTTTTTTTTTTTTTTTTTTTTTTTTTTTTTTTTTTTTTTTTTTTTTTTTTTTTTTTTTTTTTTTTTTTTTTTTTTTTTTTTTTTTTTTTTTTTTTTTTTTTTTTTTTTTTTTTTTTTTTTTTTTTTTTTTTTTTTTTTTTTTTTTTTTTTTTTTTTTTTTTTTTTTTTTTTTTTTTTTTTTTTTTTTTTTTTTTTTTTTTTTTTTTTTTTTTTTTTTTTTTTTTTTTTTTTTTTTTTTTTTTTTTTTTTTTTTTTTTTTTTTTTTTTTTTTTTTTTTTTTTTTTTTTTTTTTTTTTTTTTTTTTTTTTCTCACATTTTCATTTTATGAATTTGTTGAGTTAACGAGAAGTCTATGTGACCTCGGATTTATTTACCCAAAAGTCTTTGAGGATAGTAAGACATGGTTATCGAACGCCTTTGTGACACTGACCATGAATTACATTCTTTAAAGCAATCTATCGGTTGAAAAGCCATAGACCGAACCATTTAGAGATAAGCTTTGTACATTTTTCGATGATAATGGGAAGTCCTAAAAATAGTAATCGTATTTTTAGGCCACACCATTAATCCTTTTGATTTTTGGTTGTGTTAACGGATCATTTTTATCCGGTTTTCATTTCTCTTCACACAAACACAAAGAACACAAACACCATATAATTTTTTTTTTCCAACAACGCAACCTTACATTCTAGTTCACCAATAGGTTCATTGGGAATTGGGAATTGGGTTGGGTTAATTTGGTTGAATATTGTTTGTTGTGATCTACCTTTTATGCTATCAATCATTATTGTATGATGAACACGTTTCACATATTCATCATAAGGGGGAGAAATGATTAAATGATTGATAGATAGAGTTCAAAGTTTTAGGTAGAATTTGATTGATAGATATTGATTGAGGATAATTCATAGTGTTTGGTTGTTCAAAAGATCGTTAGTTTAGGTGAAGAGAGTGAATAATTATCGTGATAAGTTGAAAGATTGTTTTGAGAAAGTTAAAGGATTGATTCAAGATAGAGTATATTCAAGATGATGTACATGGTCGATATTTGAAAGATTTATTGGAAATTTGACCATTGTTTGATGATTAGAAGCGATGAAAAGTTTGAGATGAGATGAAGTTTGTTCTTTTGATATTAAGTTCGTTTATAGTTAAAAGAGATTGTTCATTTGAGGGGGAGCAAGAGAAAACTCATAAATCGTTAAATATGCTCCGAAATGATTGTTTGTTCGAGGGGGAGCAAGAGATTAAAGATTTGTTATTGAATAATTTGCTCCGAGATAGTTGTTTGATTGAGGGGGAACGAATGTTTTTTATCAAAGAATTGAGTGTTCCAAGATGATTGTTGATTCAGAGACAAGTTAGACCAAGAAATGAAATTTCCGCATTCAAAACCAAGCTTCCGCAAAGCCAAAAGAATTCAAAGTTAAACCAAGCTTCCGAAATGCCAAGATTTCAAAGTCAAAACCAAGCTTCCGCAAAGCCAAAAGAATTCAAAGTCAAATCCAAGCTTCCGCATGCTACTCAAAGTTCAAGTTACTTCTCAAAGCAACATCAAGTTGAAATCAACACTCAAAAGTTCAAGTTGTGAAAGCTCAAAAGCTATAAAGATTTCAAAGATGCTTCCAAAGTATTCAAAGTTGCAAGAGAAGATCAAGTCTTAGAAAGTCATCGTCAAGAATATTTGTTTGTTGAGAAGATTCAAAGTCAAGGTTGATACAAGACGTTGAAGACAATGAGAAAGCTTCAAAGTCCAATCAACATTGAAGATTTTCAACAAATGGGCTCATCATATTATTTAAAGACCGAAGACGATGCAACATTTACAATTCAACACCAAGGGGGAGATTGTTAGAAATATAAATTAGTGGTGTTTAATTGTAAATAGAGTTACATTTGTAATGTTGTTAAAGTGCAAGGGTCTAGATGAAACTTGTAATGTTTAGGATATAAATACCCCTTGTAACCACATTATGTAACAAACCCTTTGCATAATAAACACACTTACATCTCACTTAATTACTTTCTCTCTCCTCTCTATCATCTTCAACCTCCAATTCACACACAAACACACTTTTCACACACTAACATAATTCCACCATTGTTATCACAATTAAACTCATTTTCATTTATATCAAAGTCGATTCTGGCTATCTTTTATCTCTTACACGTCAGATAAATGTAAAAATAAAGTAGATTTCATGAAACATAGCAAATGGGTCATGCCAAACTTGAAAGCGACTGTAAGCATATGAACATCTTAGATTGGTTCTATAAGCATTATTAATAAATAAATAAAAAAAACATCATCAGATAAAACCACTCCCAAACCTAAAGCTTATTAGTAATTTCTTGGCTCTCATTTTCTCATCTAAGAGAAGCACCCAGAAGCCGCTTCAACACCTCCAGAGCTTCTGTTTTACCCCTTTAAACTTTGGCTGTCAAGTTAGACACAACCTTTTCACAGTCCTCTTTTCTTTGTTCTCCTCCTTTATTTAAAAGAGCTTCAAGTTCCGCTATGGATGCGTTCTGGTTAAAAAACAAAACAAAATAACATACTATTATGCTACATATGTAAACATAAGTTTCATATCATTGGTCCAATGGTCCCCTAACTTTGCTTTCTAGCTTTTGAGACAGGCATAGCCACCTGACTGATTGCAGAAGTACCAAAGAAAGCAGGAGTTCATATATAAGACATTAAGACCTATGATTGTGAACGGCTAATGGACAAAAATGGATCTGTATACGCCTATGCGGTAGTCAATTGGTTGATCATCAACAGGTTAATAGGTTGGACTCCACATATAACTACAACTACAATGTAGTATATTTTTTACTAAAAATGAACTCAAGATTTAGATGCAAAAGGCTACCATAATGTACCATAGAAAATTGTTGCTAAAATAGTCCAGAACCAACAACCGGTGCCATGCCAAAGATGCTAAAAAATCTATTAAAGGAAAACGAAAAAAATTATGCTCCTTGAACATCTTATTGTTTGAATGCTGCCTGTAACCAATTTAACAAAAAAAAACTTCTTTCAATTCCCATCTGCGTGAACTTATTTGTGCTACTACATGTGCACCACATTTGTTTGTCATAGCACGTACATAGAATACAATATAAAAGTAGAATATATATGTATATAACCTTTACTAAACACATTAAACAGAAAGGTAGATGACTTGTAGATCTTATTTTAAGATCGGAAAGTTAACTTAGCATGACTTATATGCACAATTCCCATCTGTTCCATCGGAACCGGTATATTTGAAAGCCAAACCTGTTTGTAAATACTTGTTTACAATATAACTTGCCGAGATAAGGCCACATATTCGAACTAAACTTGTTCAGCCAGTCAATCTGTAACATAAACATTGCAAGCCATAAAAATAAAGAAAAATACGACTTATATTAACACTAATAATGAGGATTCTTCGAAACAAAGAGGAATTTCAGATATCAAAGACTTTCTAAATCTAATGATTCCTCAACCATAATAGCCGACTTTCGGGTCAACTTTTATAATAGGACAGCCCTTGGTTCAACTTCTAGGTTTGGCACCCATGGACGTATATAAAGTTCAAAGTTTTCGACTTCATACAAATCTGTTAGGTCGAAAATCGACCAAGTATAATTTGTCCAGGAAATAGTTGAAGTTCAGTGAAGAATACTTGTACAGAATTCTGAACCTCTTCAGAATTAGTTCACTGAAGCTTCAGTTCAGTTCAGATCAGCACAAACTGAAATCATTCATTCTAAAGTCAAAGATTGAAGACTGAAGAAAGACAATCATCTCAGAAGCAGAGCCCAGAGAAGATTCTACCTGATCGAAGACTGAAGCATCTCAGTGTAAAAGTACTTACAACACTTTTACACTGATTACGAGGAAGCCTTTTGACTTTACCAACATTTACCCGGTTAATAGCTTTATCTATTAAAAGTACAAGGTTGTGTAAAAAGATTGGGAATGAAGTGTGAAATGTCACATCAAATGACTTTCACACTTAACCTTAAAAATACGCATGTTAAGGAATTAACTTTAATTCCTTAAATGCTCCCAACCATATTTGTACGGCCTGGTCCACATCATCACTGAACCTTGCCTATAAATATAAGGCTTCTCACAACTTGCAAAGTGCTTGAAACTTTGACATTGCAACTTGTGAGATATACTCTAAGTAATTCTTAAGAGTATTTCCAAGTTATTTAGATCACTTGTATTTCAAGGTTGTTTAGATACTTCACTAGGGTGATATCTTTGTTCCACAACAACCTTTGTATTTTGTTTATATCAATGAATAAAATACATTGAAAAGTACATCGTGTCTCAATGTCACATACTTGACTTATATATATTATTTATATAGTTTCAGCACCTTTAGTTTCTTGCAATTTACTTTCAGTCATTTACTTTTATTGTTTAAATCCATATCTGGATCGACATTCTAAACTGGTCTTATTCCAGATTAGAATTGCTTGCAAGTCGGGTAATCCATCAATTTGGGACTTACATTTGGTATCAGAGCATAAGGTTTGAATATTATATTCCTTAACCTAGATCTGCTGTGATGGCTAACCCCGAAAACAATGAAGGACCTAACCCTAAACCTAATCCTAATGGTACTAACCCACCCCCTGTTATCAACAACAATATACCTTTGCACAATGTTCATGTACACTTTCCATATAATCCTGTTCCCAAGTTTGATGGGAACAGTGAAAACTTTATCACATGGAAAGCATGCATGCTTAAGTATATTGCTGGTGTTGAAAGACATTTGACCGACATTTTAAAAGAAGGACCCTTTGTTCCCATGAATGCTTCAACTGTTGTTCGTAATGCCGATGGGACTCCTAGGATGACACCTAAGGAGAAGGATCATTGGTCTGAAGGAAGATCATAGGCTAGTAGATCTTGATACTAAGCTTCAAAATATGATTTTATATGCTGTTCCTGAAACCCTCATGCCCACTCTTGTTTTACTTGAAAATTCTAAATTAATGTGGGAGGAACTTATGACTCAGTTTGAAGGCACTTCTGAGACAATTGTCACAAGAAAAGTTGCTTTGAATAAGAAATATGAATCTTTCTTTGGATTCCCTGGTGAAACTTTAACTCAAACATACATCAAATTTACGAATTTGGTAAACCAACTGAAAGCCTTGGGTGTGGAGAAAGATAAAGAAATTTTGTTAGAAAAGTTTTGTGATATTTTACCTTCAAAATGGGAAAATTTGATCTTGATTTTATGACAAGGAAAAACCTTGCACAGTCACACTCTTGCATCCTTATATGGAGCCTTCAGATATACTGAAGAGAACAAAGCAGAGAGAGCTGTGGCTGAGCAAGATGCCAAAAATCATGCTTCTACCAGTTCAGTCATGGTTCATTATTCTGAACCACATGAGACTGCACTGCTATCTTCTGAGAGTGATCATTCTGACTCAGTGAAGAAGATAGTTTCTGAATTGTTAAAAACTGGTATTACTGATAATATTACTCATGGTTGTGATGAAGATGACAATGATGATCTGGTTGCCATGCTGGCTAAAACGTTCAATCGTTTTAAGGCCAAATCTAATCGATCTGGCAAACCATTTGCTTTCAGCGCTTCTATTGACAAGTCTAATCTTGAATGCTTTAAGTGTGGCAAGAAAGGACATTTCATGAAGGAATGCAGATCTAGTCAACCTTCTTCATCACAATCTGGTCTTAACCATTCTATCTTTCAGAAATCTGATGAAAGCTATAAGGCTAAGTACAAAAAGCTGAAAGCCCATATAGCTCTCATGGCACAAGACAACTCAAGCAATAACGGTTGTATGATTGCCAAAACAGAAAAATGGGAAGATTCTGATGAATCATCTGATGATGAAGAAGAGGTGAGGGACATGTGTTTCATGGCTCGTGAAGATCAAGGTCATTTGGTCAAGTCTGATGTTGAATCCGGTAGATGGGTGGACATAATCATGAAAAAGGTTAGTGATTTTGGGTTTGAAAGTAATGAGGAACATAAACTGGACCTTTTGGTTCTTTTAGAGGCTGACATATCATATGTCGAAACCGTGCGTTCGGAAAGTTTAAAACTGTTTGAAAATAATACCTCTGAACTGAATGCCAGTCAGGCCAGACTAAAAGAACTGAAAGATGTTCAGTTGGCCCTTAAAAGTTATCAGCCTATGGTTGCCACCTTAGAATTGGAAAAAGAAGAACTGAAAAACATCCTTGAAAAAGAACAGAAAATAATCAAATCTTGGATGAAATCACCAAATCCAGATGCTGCAATTAAAAACACTTTTGCAAATCAAAGGAAAGCATATGAATCTGGTGATCTTCATTTAGCATCTATCATCACTGATATTCATGCTTTTCCAAAAGAAATGAAACCAGAAATTATTTTTAAAGAAGTTGGCAATTCAAAAACTGTGACTGAAAAGGCCCAGGAACAATCTGAGGGTAAATCTGAAACAGCTCAGACCACTGTTTCAGAAAAGAAGGCTAAATCCAAAAAGCCCTCCCCTCAGTCTTCATCTAAGGTTTCTAAAGGCCAAAAGAAGAAGAAAAATGTCTCCCCCACTGAGCCTTCTACCTCAGATTCAGGTAAGGCTCAGGTGTCTAAAGAAGAATCAATTTTGTTAAGGTTAGACAGTCAATTTCAGTTGTTATCTAGACAAGTGCAGAGTTGTAATGCACGTTTGAAAAATGTTGAAAGCACTCCTCTTCAACCCAAACAAAATGCAAAACCTTTTTCCAAGCAAATCAAGCAAAAATCTGAAAAGAAAAAGGTTGAAAGCCCCATCAAACCAACTGTTTTTGTGTCATCTGAGATCATGACTGAGATCCCTTTTGATCCTTCAGTTCATTCTGAACCAAAGATATCTAGGACATCTAAGGGAGAGTCCAGTGAACCCATCAAAAGATGGGTTCCCAAAAAGAACTAATCTTTGTTTGTGTGCAGGGAGACCGAAAGAAGTATATATGGTATCTTGACAGTGCAGCTGGCAGAACCATGACTGGTAATAAAACCCTGCTGGAGGAATATAGGGTGCAAGAGGGGCCCTCAATAACTTTTGGGAATGATGGAAATGGACAAACTGAGGGATATGGTGTTTTGAATAATGGACAAGTCAAATTCACACGTGTTGCATATGTGAATGGTTTGAAATATAACCTGATCAGTGTCAGTCAACTGTGTGATGATGGCTTCAAGGTTTTATTTGATATTTGTCAAGGCACCATATTCAACAGGGATTGGAAGGTAGTGTTGGTTGCACCAAGAAAAGGAAACATCTATATTATAGATATGGAAAGTTCACCAAGTGAACAATGTTTCTATACAAAGGCAGATGAGGACACAAACTGGTTGTGGCATAAGAGGTTATCCCATCTGAACTTCAAAAATATTAATAAGTTGTCAAGAAAACAACTTGCTGAAGGGATACCTCCAATGTCTTTCAATAAAGACAAGCCATGTTCAGGTTGTGAAATGGGTAAGCAGAAAAGAGCTTCATTCAAGACCAAGCAAAATTTCAGCATAACTGAACCTTTTCACATGCTTCACATGGACCTTTTTGGACCAGCGAATGTTCAGACCAGAGCAGGAAAGAAGTACACCCTGGTTGTTGTTGACGAATTTTCAAGATATTGCTGGGTGATTTTCCTTAGAACAAAGAGTGAAGTTGCTGCTGAAATCATTGCCCTCATCAAACAAATTGAACTCAAGTACAAGCGAAAAGTTTGTCAGCTCAGAAGTGACAATGGCACAGAATTCAGAAATGTCACTCTGGAGTCCTTCTGCACTAAAACTGGCATATCTCAGAACTTCTCTTCAGCTCACACACCAGAGCAAAATGGTGTTGTAGAAAGAAAGAATCGAACGCTGATTGAAGCTGCTAGAAGTATGCTCAATGAATCTGGTCTTCCTAAAAGTTTCTGGGCTGAAGCTGTTGCAACTGCTTGCTACACTCAGAACAGATCTGTTTATGTTAAAAGACACAAGAAGACAGCCTACGAAGTCCTCAGAAATAGAAAGCCAAATATTGGATATTTCCATGTTTTTGGATGTCCAGTTTACATTTTGAACGACTCCAGTTAGCTTGGAAAGTTTGATGCAAAAGCTGATGAAGGTTACTTCTTAGGATATTCAGTAAATCGCAAAGCCTTCAGAGTCTATAACAAAAGACTTGACAAGGTTGATGAGTCAATTCATGTTACCTTTGATGAATCAAATTCAGCAATCTTCAATAAACCAACTCCTGTACCACCCTCAGAAAGTCCAATCAGTTTTGGTGAATCTGATCCAACTAATCAATCAGATTAGTCACCTGAACCTGCTTCTGATCATCTCTGTTCAGAACCAGCTAAAATACTGCCAAGCAACATACCAATTTATCCTTCAGTCAGTTTTAAGCTACCTTCTGAACTGACTATTGGATCTGATGTGCGTGCTGCTTCAGATCAGATACCAGTTTCCACTGATTTACCCCAATTTGAAGAGTTTCATGATGCAAGTCATGATCTGCAGGAAGAAGATGAAGAGACTGAAATAGTCTTTTCTGAAGCTGCTCCTGAAGTAAATCAGAGGAGTTCTTGCACTGATATCATTGTACATCCTGGTCAATACTCTAAATGGACAAAGGCACATCCAATTGATCAAATCATTGGAGATTCCACTAGAGGGGTTCAGACCAGAAGAGCCACAAGCGATCAATGCTTATACGTCAGCTTCTTATCACTGATTGAACCGAAGAAGATTGACGAGGCTATGAAAGACCCAAGCTGGGTTGAATCCATGCAAGATGAGCTCAACCAGTTTAAAAGGAACGATGTTTGTATCAAAAGGATTAGCGATGTTAATAAGGCTCTAATGACCTCACATACTTGGAGTATTATTAATAAGAGGCGGTCACTTTGGGTGAATTGGATCTACTCAAATAAACTTAAAGGCCGGAGTTTCTGGGATGTCCATTTACGGGCAGGGTGTGCATGGGGTTGGAGGAAAATTCTTCTTTTGAGGGATACTATTCGACCGCATATTTTACACCAGATTGGGAGTGGCAATGTTACGTCAGCATGGTTTGATAACTGGGCTACGATTGGACCCTTATGCAAATACATTTCCAATAGAGAGATTGCCAAATCTCGTTTTAAAGCTGATACAAAGGTGGCTGATCTAATTCGGATGGTGAGACTTGGCCAACAGCATGGTTAGACCTATTTCCTGTTCTTATTTCAATTACTCCTCTTAATCTTAAACCAAATGTAAATGATTCAATATTGTGGAAAACACGAGATGGGAAGGAAGTGGAATACTCAGCTAGTATACTTGGGACACTATTGTTAGGTCCAGATTTAGTCCAGATTTACTGGACTCACTCCAGACTCGACTACTGGAGCCTCACTGAAGATCTGACCAGAATCGTGTTCTACTGGACCTACTCCAGACTTGGAATCTGGAGTCCCTCTGAAGATTTGTCTAGAAATAATTGAAGATCAGTGAGCATATACTTGTATAGGAAATCTGGAGTATTCTCCAGATTAGCTCACTGGACTTCACCCCAGTCCAGATCAACTCTACTGAAGACATTCTGACTGAAGTCAAAGACTGAAGTCTGAAGAAAGAAGACTTAACAAATGGCGGAGTCCACTGGAAGTCTTACCAGATCTGCACACTGGAGGATTGTAGTGTTCTAGACCTTACAAGTCTGAACACTGATATCGAGGATTTGACTTTAAGCCTTTACACACTTTCCAAAGAACAACCCACTTGTTCTTTACCAAAGTATACGTGTGTTATGGTGGTTGGATAAAAGGATACACTTGCACTTGATGTGACTTTATCCTTATTCCTTATCCAATACATTTAATGTTCTTGTCAGATCATTAAATGTATGCAACCACATTTGTACGGCACAAAGTTCACTGGTGAATTTTGTTGCCTATAAATAAGAAGTCATTTCCTTGACATAAATACTTTTTAAGCATTCATTTTGCATTGAAGTGAATTTGTCCAAATACTCTCGATCTTAAACAGGGATACTTCACAACTTTAAGTATCTCGATCCTAAAGAGTTATTTGACAAATATAGATCATTTGTAACTCATAGGTTGTTAGGATATATACTTAATTGTATTATCTTGATTCCGCAACAACCTTGTATTTTGTTTATACATCAATAAATAAAATACCCATGAAACAATACATAATGTTCCACTTTATTTGTTTATTGCTTTAAGTCATGTATTACTTTATTTATATACTTGCATTTATATTTAAGTAATACTAGTCCTTTTCTAGTGATTATTAGACTTGTTGTATTTACACTTTCCTGGTTTAACCATCGAACTTAAGGGACTCACATTTGGTATCAGAGCAGAAGGCTAAACATTGCCTAGATCTGTTTCTTGATGCTAACCAAGAAAATACACAAGGTTTTAGTCTTGGTCCCGATCCTAATGCAAATATGTAACATCCCAAACTTTTCTTTAAGATTTGACTAACGCCGTTAAGTCAACTTTGTGTGTGTCGAAAAGTCTAGTGTGAATATATGCATATACGTAGTTAAAGTGTGTTATGTGTGAGGCTTGGAAGCCTAA
>CM067170.1:94476285-94508893 GCA_034093135.1 Erigeron breviscapus | reverse complement strand
AAACTCACCAATGAAAGCTTGCTTGAGTTGGTCCCAAGTTGTTATAGAATTTTCCGGGAGATCATTAAACCAATCTAAAGCATCACCGGTAATGGACATGGGAAATGTTTCTAGTTTAACGGCATTCATTTGGTTGTTCCCATATTGGTATAATCGTGCCAACTTCTCAAACCTCTCTAAGTGCTGGTATGGATCCCATTTCCTTTTACCATCAAACTGTTGCTCCTCAATGCTTTTAAGATGATTACCTTTCAGATTGAAATCATGACCAATGGCTGGAGGTCTTATAGGACTACCACGGTTGGTAGGTATAGTACGGACCCTCTCACCATAACGAATATCATTCGGATCCCTTTCTTCGTCTCCCATTTCCTCTTCTAACTTAACTTCTAGATTGAAAAACTCGTCTAAATAGAACCCTTCCTCGTCCGAATCAGGAGTGGGTCTAGCAATAGGTGAGAATGGTGTAGGTGTTGCGAAGTTAAATCTACGTCTTGTCGGTGTTCTCAAGGGACTATTTAGAGGTAAACCCGAAGACCGCAAGTTCATCAACTAAGAAGTAGACCTGTAAAACACAACTAACCAAACACGTCAACTGCACCTGTGATAAGCAAAGAAAAGCAAAACTAAACTATAAAGCAAGTAACTTCCTCACGCGTGAGGAAGGATCAAACCACTAAATTAACAACTAAAACGGCACACAATCCCCGGCAGCGGCGCCAAAAACTTGATGTGCTAAATCGAGTTTAAAATTTAAAACTAGAAATACCTTGAAACTCACTACTACGCACTATCGGGCAGTGGACCCGATCGTATGCAGTATAGTTAAAAAGTAAGTCCAGGTTCGTTCACGGGGATTGGTTTGAATCAATTGTTTAACAAAGTAGTTTGGAAAAAGGGTGGAACGCTTTGAATCTCTCTTTGACAATTAAATTAAAATAACTTAAAAGACAAACGCGTAAAGGTAAAGGTAAAACTGCAAACAATAATAGTAAAGATCATCCACCTTGACTTCGCTAGACTTCAAACGTGATTGCATTCAATTAAGACCAAATTCATTAAGAGTTGACAAGATAATCGTGAAAGGATAAAATGCTCGCGTGGTACCACCAACCGCTCACAAAACACCCAAACACCAAAATTGCTAGTTTAATTACCCAAGCCGGTACCACCAATGCCTAGACAACCTTATCAACAATTAGTTTACTTGATTATCACATTACCAATCGAGCCTATGTGAATTAAAACGTGGTACCACCAACCGCTTCTAAACACGTTGACAAAATTATTCCTTTTATTAAAATGACATTCACTATCACACCATGAACTAGTGATAATTGCTCATAGACAAGCAACCGTTTGAAAATCACATATGTATCCAACTAGTACCACTAACGAAGAACACACATGCCACCAATATCATAATAATAAATATAAAGAAATTAAATCATCAAGATCTCGACACAACGATAATTGAAATCAACTCTTTGAATTAAAACATCTAGCAATCACATCATTCGTCTAGTTACATCAAGGTGGATGATTGAAATATTAGCCACTCATAATTAAATTGAAATAACAATCAAAGTAAAGGAAGAACATGATGTACCAATTGTTTGAGGAATAGAAATTGCAAGACAATAAAATAGATACGATCTAAGTGGGTGCACGTGAATCTTCAATGAATCGGAAGATGTTGAAATCTTGAATTGATCCTTGAAGGTGTTCCTTGAAGTGCAGCTCTTAGAAAGAAGATTTGATAATTTGGGAATTAGGTTTCAAAAACTATTTATACCCCCCTTTAATCTGATGCAAAAACTGCCAAAAACCTTTCAGTCCCGCACTCTCACTGCGGCGCAGTGGGCAAATGCACATCCCACTGCGTCGCAGTGCTTTTATACTGCCCATTTGTGCTTGTTTGTCAAGGCTGACTGCGGCGCAGTGGGCAAATGCACATCCCACTGCGTCGCAGTGCTTATACACTGGTCGAATCCACGCTTTTCAATCCTCTGACTGCGGCGCAGTGGCTAGGTGTGGTTGCCACTGCGGCGCAGTACAAATACACTGGTCATGATGCACCTTTCTTTGAGATGACTGCGGCGCAGTGGGCTTATGTACTGCCACTGCGTCGCAGTGTAATATTACTGAACCAAAGGCTACATCAACATATGAAGACTTGCATATTTTTTCTATCTCTTTTCATCTTAACGACTCTCGAACTCTCCAATCAACTTCATGACCTCAAAATTACTCGAATTTGCACCAAACGGACACGTCACCTGTTTAGAACCTGAAACCACTAACAAAACCCATAAACGCGCCAAATGCCAGCAAAATCGACTAAAAACATATAATAAAAAGGCCAATAACGATGTGGGCGATGGGTATAAATTGGTCACATCAGGTACTCTGAAGAAGAACAAACTTATGATGCAGTAACATATGGTGTCAGTGTAGTTGAACTGATCAGACAAAGGAAGGAGGAACTGGAGAGTCTCTGAAGACTTGTCCAGAAATAATATTTACTGGACTCACTCCAGACTTGAAGACTGGAGAGTCTCTGAAGACTTGTCCAGAAATAATATTTACTGGACCCACTCCAGACTTGAAGACTGGAGAGTCTCTGAAGACTTGTCCAGAAATAATATTTACTGGACCCACTCCAGACTTGAAGACTGGAGAGTCTCTGAAGACTTGTCCAGAAATAATATTTACTGGACCCACTCCAGACTTGAAGACTGGAGAGTCTCTGAAGACTTGTCCAGAAATAATATTTACTGGACCCACTCCAGACTTGAAGACTGGAGAGTCTCTGAAGACTTGTCCAGAAATAATATTTACTGGACCCACTCCAGACTTGAAGACTGGAGAGTCTCTGAAGACTTGTCCAGAAATAATATTTACTGGACCCACTCCAGACTTGAAGACTGGAGAGTCTCTGAAGACTTGTCCAGAAATAATATTTACTGGACCCACTCCAGACTTGAAGACTGGAGAGTCTCTGAAGACTTGTCCAGAAATAATATTTACTGGACCCACTCCAGACTTGAAGACTGGAGAGTCTCTGAAGACTTGTCCAGAAATAATATTTACTGGACCCACTCCAGACTTGAAGACTGGAGAGTCTCTGAAGACTTGTCCAGAAATAATATTTACTGGACCCACTCCAGACTTGAAGACTGGAGAGTCTCTGAAGACTTGTCCAGAAATAATATTTACTGGACCCACTCCAGACTTGAAGACTGGAGAGTCTCTGAAGACTTGTCCAGAAATAATATTTACTGGACCCACTCCAGACTTGAAGACTGGAGAGTCTCTGAAGACTTGTCCAGAAATAATATTTACTGGACCCACTCCAGACTTGAAGACTGGAGAGTCTCTGAAGACTTGTCCAGAAATAATATTTACTGGACCCACTCCAGACTTGAAGACTGGAGAGTCTCTGAAGACTTGTCCAGAAATAATATTTACTGGACCCACTCCAGACTTGAAGACTGGAGAGTCTCTGAAGACTTGTCCAGAAATAATATTTACTGGACCCACTCCAGACTTGAAGACTGGAGAGTCTCTGAAGACTTGTCCAGAAATAATATTTACTGGACCCACTCCAGACTTGAAGACTGGAGAGTCTCTGAAGACTTGTCCAGAAATAATATTTACTGGACCCACTCCAGACTTGAAGACTGGAGAGTCTCTGAAGACTTGTCCAGAAATAATATTTACTGGACCCACTCCAGACTTGAAGACTGGAGAGTCTCTGAAGACTTGTCCAGAAATAATATTTACTGGACCCACTCCAGACTTGAAGACTGGAGAGTCTCTGAAGACTTGTCCAGAAATAATATTTACTGGACCCACTCCAGACTTGAAGACTGGAGAGTCTCTGAAGACTTGTCCAGAAATAATATTTACTGGACCCACTCCAGACTTGAAGACTGGAGAGTCTCTGAAGACTTGTCCAGAAATAATATTTACTGGACCCACTCCAGACTTGAAGACTGGAGAGTCTCTGAAGACTTGTCCAGAAATAATATTTACTGGACCCACTCCAGACTTGAAGACTGGAGAGTCTCTGAAGACTTGTCCAGAAATAATATTTACTGGACCCACTCCAGACTTGAAGACTGGAGAGTCTCTGAAGACTTGTCCAGAAATAATATTTACTGGACCCACTCCAGACTTGAAGACTGGAGAGTCTCTGAAGACTTGTCCAGAAATAATATTTACTGGACCCACTCCAGACTTGAAGACTGGAGAGTCTCTGAAGACTTGTCCAGAAATAATATTTACTGGACCCACTCCAGACTTGAAGACTGGAGAGTCTCTGAAGACTTGTCCAGAAATAATATTTACTGGACCCACTCCAGACTTGAAGACTGGAGCGTCACTGAAGATTTGTCCAGAAATAATATTTACTGGACTCGCTCCAGACTTGAAGACTGGAGAGTCTCTGAAGACTTGTCCAGAAATAATATTTACTGGACCCACTCCAGACTTGAAGACTGGAGAGTCTCTGAAGACTTGTCCAGAAATAATATTTACTGGACCCACTCCAGACTTGAAGACTGGAGAGTCTCTGAAGACTTGTCCAGAAATAATATTTACTGGACCCACTCCAGACTTGAAGACTGGAGAGTCTCTGAAGACTTGTCCAGAAATAATATTTACTGGACCCACTCCAGACTTGAAGACTGGAGAGTCTCTGAAGACTTGTCCAGAAATAATATTTACTGGACCCACTCCAGACTTGAAGACTGGAGAGTCTCTGAAGACTTGTCCAGAAATAATATTTACTGGACCCACTCCAGACTTGAAGACTGGAGAGTCTCTGAAGACTTGTCCAGAAATAATATTTACTGGACCCACTCCAGACTTGAAGACTGGAGAGTCTCTGAAGACTTGTCCAGAAATAATATTTACTGGACCCACTCCAGACTTGAAGACTGGAGAGTCTCTGAAGACTTGTCCAGAAATAATATTTACTGGACCCACTCCAGACTTGAAGACTGGAGAGTCTCTGAAGACTTGTCCAGAAATAATATTTACTGGACCCACTCCAGACTTGAAGACTGGAGAGTCTCTGAAGACTTGTCCAGAAATAATATTTACTGGACCCACTCCAGACTTGAAGACTGGAGCGACACTGAAGATTTGTTCAGAAATAATGGAAGACCAGTGAGCAAAATACTTGTATAGGAAATCTGGAATCCTCCAGATTAGCTCACTGGACTTCACCCCAGTCCAGATCTATTCTACTGAAGACATTCTCACTGAAGTCAAAGACTGAAGTTAGAATAAAGAAGACTGACAAATGGCGGAGTCCACTGGAAGTCTTACCAGATCTACGACTGGAGCTTTGTCAGTGTTCTAGACCTTACAAGTCTGAACACTGATTACGAGTAATTGACTTTTTGCCTTTACACACTTTTCAAAGAATATTCCACTTGTCTTTACAAAAATGCGTACGTGTGTAAAGGTGGTTGGTTAAAAGGATAATAATCATATTGATGTGACTTTATCCTTGTACCTTAACCAATGCATTTAATGACCTTGTCGGTTCATTAAATGCATGCAACCATATTTGTACGGCACAAATTCACTGGTGAATTTGTTTGCCTATAAATACAAAGTCATTTCCTTGTTAAAATTACTTTTAGCAATTAAGGTGAATTTGTCTAAATACTCTCGATCGTAACAGGGATACTTCACAACTTTAAGTATTTCGATCTAAAGAGTTTATTTAGCAAATATAGATCATTTGTAATTCATAGGTTGTTAGGATACTTACATATTTGTATTATCTTGATTCCGCACAACCTTGTATTTATTTAACATCATAAATAAAATACACTTGATAAAATTACATTGTGTTCCACCTTTACTTTATTGCTTTTAGTCTTGTATTACTTTGTTTATATACTTGCATTTATATTCAAGTAACACTAGTCCAAATCTAGTGCATATTGACTTGTTGGATTTTACACTATTGAGTTAAACCATCAAGTTAGGGACTTTACAGTTTATTATAACGTGATCACATACCAACACTTCCAATATGAGCTAAATACGACATATTCATTGTCTTCATACAAAGAGAAACTACACAACAAAACGCGTTACTTCATTTTCATTCCATTAAAGGAAATACCATTTTACAAGATCCTAATTGTACGTTGTTCCATGAGAAATGTATAGAGTGTTGGAGGTTATTTTACATTTCTACTAACATAAGTGTCCTACTTTGAATATTCAAAGTCTTTATTTTTAAACTTTGACTTTAAATATATTTTCTTTGTGTTATATAAAACTTGATAAAAGTTATACCATTAAAAATCACGGCTAAAACACAATCGATTCATATAACTTTCATCAAGTATTATCTAACACAAATAAAATTATTTAAGGTCAAAGTTGCAAATGTTAGACTTTGAAAATTAAAAACATGACACTTTTAATTGGAAAGAGGGAATATCATATAAGATACCTAAATTATTGCACGAAAAATTTAATGTTTTTCATCATAATTACACATTAATCGTATATTAAAAAGGGTACCAAAAAAAGTGCCAAGGCAACCTCACCCAAATGGTATTAATAGGGGTTTTCATTTCAACATTCACTACAACCCTGTCAAAACCTTTAACTTCCATTTCAGGTTCACACTTAGTCAAAGAATTCGATAAAACACAACCAAAAAGAGCTTGTTTTCACTTTTCAATCACGTCGACGAAACAAAAAGCAATTCACCAATTAATGTACTTCATTTAACACTGAAAGAGAACTATAATTTTGAGCTACGTACAGAGCTATCTGTATTCATGACGTATCCACATATATGGGTGTTGAGATTGGAAGTCCAGCCCAAGTCACTTACTAATTGGGCTATATATTTGTTTGGGCCTTCCATCACCCTTGCCTCTTTACTTTCAAAGTTTAAAGCGTTGAAATAGGTTAGTCTTGAAATTTCTTAAAATTGGTCAGTAGTCTTTACATCCATCACCCTTGCCTCTTAACATTCAAACTTTACGAAATATATTAAGTCATTAAAAATGCCAAGCAGCCTATAAACTTGAAATATAGCAACTCTATCATAATACGATATCTTTTTCCTCCTTTTGCATATGTCTATTCAACAGATATTTGTAGAAAATTATATATAGGGATGAATTAATAGTACAAAACTACAAACCATAATCATATTACTGACCAATGACTAATTTCACCTACATTTTAATTCGAACAAAAGTAAAGAAATAACTCAAATCAATCACTAAAAAAGTATACAGTTGGTTGCAAGAAAGCAAAATGAACAAGAGAAAATGACAACTTTGTCGTCAAGTAAGCCGATCACTTCGTGTAGTGCCCTTCCTGTTCTGAAAAAAATGATTAGGGGTAGGCACGGTGGAGCTACCTTAGGCCGGGGAGGTGCAACCGATCGATCACCCGCTGAAAAAACATTTTTTGTTACTTTTAGTGTAACTTAATTTTGTACAATTTTAGTATATCATAAATATAATTCTACTTAAGAGCCCGCTAACTTTATAAATAAACATTGTTAATTTTATTTTTGAACTCACTGAAGAAATTGGCAAACAAGTAAATGTTGTTTATACACTAATCCCTCTTTTTGGATGGTAAATATATATATCAATCATGTGATCCGTTGAAGAAGTTACTTAACACGCTATTCGTTGCGTGGGAGAAAAAGCCCGAGAGATCGAGAAGAGTTTTCTTGGAATTAATATATTTAGCAGATTCAATTCATGGATATATAGCTTGTTTGAGAAGAGGTTTTAATGAATGAAGAGTTTTGAAGCAAAAGCAAATTAATGGTCGATTCTTAGAACTTGGAGTATGCTCTTACTAGCATGTATGTGAAATGTGGATGCATAAATATTATAAGTGAATATGCTTATATATATATGGTATAATCTGTCGGTTTAACCAAAGTTATAGTAGGATTTTTTTTTATTTTGCAAGAAATGATCAAGATTTAGATGTTTGCAATTTACGTACATTTTTTGGTAACATAGCATGTGATAACTTGCTTTATCGGTTTCCTTTTTCGTTAGTGGATAGTGATGCCTCGAATAGTCTGGTAAATAGGTTGTTGATGAGTGCTTATAGGAAGCACAAATTGATTGGTAGCACATATATATATAAAAAGGTTAGCGGGTCTACTATTCGAAGATCACATTCATATGTCAAATTAAAAAAGCTTTCTTACGTACAATCGATCTTCTTTTCATTTCATCAACTTTAATTTGTTTCTTTTGCTTTTTCTTTTCGTATATAACAGGTCTCTATTCACTTTGATGGTGGCTAATTTTCATTTGCAGTGAAACGTGTAAGTGTTCATTTATGTCGATTGGACAACTTTTGGAATTTGACTATTCGTATGATCTTCTTCTTCTTCATTTTTAAAGTGGCGAGTAACATGGCAATAGTGGCAAAGTACACACTATAGTAATTGAGGGATGAGTGATAAAACGCTATCGATCATATGTTAATTAACAAAAAAAATTACAAGTCCCTTTTTTTCGAATTTCGATTTTGTTTAGGCAATATGTCACAATGGAGGAGCCCATGGATCTTGTTGATGTACCTAATTAGTGGGCCTACTTACTTGGATTTATTGGTAGAAAGATAAAGGTATACCCACTTTCATTATGTCGATATTTACCTTTGTATTTATCTAAATTGTAAATGCTTGGAGTTTAATTGGGAGCCACTGCTTAACAATTTCCTAAGTAATTTTACTAGATCGATTTACTCATTCTTCGATAAACTAGTTTGTTAATGAATTTTGCTGCTAACAAAAAAGTTAGTATTGATTAACGTACGTTCTAATAAGATACAAGTGATTAACAAAGTTGTATCAAATTATAATACAAGTAGGTTGCAAATTTTAATAATGCGTGCTACAAAATTAACCTAATACGGAGTAATTAATTTTTAGTGTAATGATAGTTCCTCATGATACTTTCTAAACTTTAATATAAGGATAGATGGTCACTCTTTAATCTTTAAAGAAGAATATGCTTTGTGTAATATCCTATTAAACCATGTCGATATTGGCTGGCTAGCTTTTTAAAAACTTCAGTCGATACTAACATCTTAAAAAAATAGTGTTGTTGACATAATAAGAAATAAAAACGTCATAAAGTCGTCCCTTCGTCCATCCAGTATTTCTGGAATACCCATCAGTAACTTTGACATGTACGTCATAGATAAAAAAGTGTTCCACTTAATTGTGTAAGTGCAATATATACGTCTATCATCAAATGTGACAGAATGACAATACTTGATCTTTTCTTTAATTTAATGTACCGATTGTTATCTTACATAAAACGGTATATAATTTACAGTTTAATACCGATGGTTGTGCAAATTTATATAGAGAATAATTGCTCGGTAAGTAGCAGCAAGGGCGGTTCCATGTATAACCAAACTAGGTCCACGGACCAACGTTAGATCGGAAATTTTTATAGCAGGCATATAGAAAATTATAATAATAATAATAATAATAATAATAATAATAATAATAATAATAATAATAATATAATATATCGTAGATTTTAATAATAATAATAATAATAATAATAATAATAATAATAATAATAATAATAATAATAAAATAAAATAATAATAATAATAATAATAATAATAATAATAATAATAATAATAATAATAATAATAATAATAATAATAATAATAATAATAATAATAATAATAATAATAATAATAATAATAATAATAATAATAATAATAATAATAATAATAATAATAATAATAATAATAATAATAATAATAATAATAATAATAATAATAATAATAATAATAATAATAATAATAATAATAATAATAATAATAATAATAATAATAATAATAATAATAATAATAATAATAATAATAATAATAATAATAATAATAATAATAATAATAATAATAATAATAATAATAATAATAATAATAATAATAATAATAATAATAATAATAATAATAATAATAATAATAATAATAATAATAATAATAATAATAATAATAATAATAATAATAATAATAATAATAATAATAATAATAATAATAATAATAATAATAATAATAATAATAATAATAATAATAATAATAATAATAATAATAATAATAATAATAATAATAATAATAATAATAATAATAATAATAATAATAATAATAATAATAATAATAATAATAATAATAATAATAATAATAATAATAATAATAATAATAATAATAATAATAATAATAATAATAATAATAATAATAATAATAATAATAATAATAATAATAATAATAATAATAATAATAATAATAATAATAATAATAATAATAATAATAATAATAATAATAATAATAATAATAATAATAATAATAATAATAATAATAATAATAATAATAATAATAATAATAATAATAATAATAATAATAATAATAATAATAATAATAATAATAATAATAATAATAATAATAATAATAATAATAATAATAATAATAATAATAATAATAATAATAATAATAATAATAATAATAATAATAATAATAATAATAATAATAATAATAATAATAATAATAATAATAATAATAATAATAATAATAATAATAATAATAATAATAATAATAATAATAATAATAATAATAATAATAATAATAATAATAATAATAATAATAATAATAATAATAATAATAATAATAATAATAATAATAATAATAATAATAATAATAATAATAATAATAATAATAATAATAATAATAATAATAATAATAATAATAATAATAATAATAATAATAATAATAATAATAATAATAATAATAATAATAATAATAATAATAATAATAATAATAATAATAATAATAATAATAATAAAATAATAATAATAATAATAATAATAACCCAACAACTAATTTTGCAAGATTTAAGAGTGGTCGTGACAGGAAGGAGAAACCAAACAAGATTTACCAAGAATCAATTCTTATAGTAAAAATTGTACAATAATAAAACTATCGTTTTGTATTTAAGATAGTGGTCGGAATAGAAGTTGAGTTAACAATATGACAAGGTAAATATGAAAATTTATATGAATTTTGCTTAAATGTTAATAGGTACTTTGTGAAAGAACTCTCTTTGTGAAAGATTTCATTTTGATATATATGATGTTTTGTGAAGACCCGACCCGTTATTGAATACGGGGAAAAAAAAATTTTTTTACCCAAATTAACTAAATTTGGACACACGTGATTTTCATTCCTAAATCCGCCACTGAGTAGCAGCATCACATGGTTCATACTTCATAGTTTAAAGTGTTTAAGTTTCTGAACACCAAACATGCATGACCAAGGTCCAAGGATTAACTAGCTAGTTAATAGAAAGTAGCTAGGGGTAATAGTTGATGTTCTCATTAATCTTGGGGGATGTCATTGCAATTGACTAAACATGAAAGGACGTCCCAGTTCCAATGAGATAGAAAAGACAATTCCTTGTCTCTCTCTTCTACTCTCTTTAAAGAAATGATTGAATAGGTTGATATTTATAATTAAAGATCTCATCATCCACCATAAATTTCAACTAATAAGACAATTTCATTAGTCCATGATTAAATTCAATTCTCTGTTTGCTGTCATAATCATAAGTTAAGTGTACGTGACGGATCTAATTGTTGTAATATACTATCTTACCACGAAATCGACACAACACAACTCTTACAAAATACGGAGTATAAAAAATTTGTCAATTAACATAGTTAGTATTTTGTTAAAACATAGATAAAATTGTCCTGGATATATATATATATATAGATACATGTAATTGCGATGTACGTATAGTAGATGAAATCAAAAGGACAATTGATCTCGATCAGCTAAACTTTTTCTAGCCACCTCAATTATATATAATCCTTCCAAAACCAATTAAGGATCGAGACTAATTAATTGCATTAAGATCAATAGTCCTTTTTAAAGTTGTAATTGATCTCAGCAAGGAAATAATAAAGCTATAGGGATTAGGGAGTGCATGCTAGCTTTGTGCATAACTACATGATCTATATGAAGATAAATTTAATTAGTTGAGAATTACTATATAATTACTTATAGAAATATATATGCAAGTAATCACCCACTAAACCAAACCAAGAAAAGGACACTTTTTTTCAGAGCTCATGTGAACCATTCAAATTATCATGTCTGGCCACATGCACCACAACCATATAAAGTATACCCTTAATTTGCAGTCTCCCTTCTTTTATTCAATCAAAAGATCTCTAAAGTGAAAAAAGCATACCATGACATGAGATTTCATCATCTTTGTTCCCTATATTATTATTTCCTCCTTGGGGAATCCGGGTTCGAAACCTTGCACGGTGCGATTTAATGGGGAGGCACCCTCTAGGAAGGTCAGATACTGGGTAGGTGTTGGGTTTGTCCAGTCTAACCATCAAGCCGTTCAAAAAAAATCTCTGTATAAATGACCACGCACGTTACTTTATTTTTTATTCATTATATATATATATATATATATATATAGTTTTTTAATGTTAAAATCTTGTATGCTTGTGCTTTTCAAAAGCAATGCCAATACATACTTGTATAGCAACAAAGGTTAAAATTCAACCTTAATTCTAGAGGTATAGGTAAAAGGAATAATGTCAAAACATATGATCGATCGCTGAGTGAATGATTGTTGGAATATGATCACGTTAAATAAACGCATGTCTGGAAAATGTTTAAGCCTACGGGGTCACACGTATTGACACAATACACTATGTAATTAATTAATATGTTAATGTAATATATTAATTAATATGTTCACGAAATAATTAAATAAACGTTTGTTAAATGTTAAATATACGTTTATTAATTAAAAGTTTGAAAAGAGAAGAACTTAAGTGAAAATTAGGAATTAAGGAAGTTTCTTCATTACACTATAGGGGGGACGGTTTTACAAGGCTATTGTAAGCCTAAACTAAACTTGTTCACTAAGTTTAAAACCCTAACAATTAACCCTATATAAAGGGGTTAAGGGTTAAGGTTTTTGTAAGACAATTAGAAGGTAAAACCCTAATTAATTCCTCTCTTTCTCTCTTCTTGGGTTCGGTCGACATTAGCAAGAAAAAGGGTTTTCGGGTTTTGGTTATTTCGACTACAAGGGGTAAAAACACAAGGGGTTGTGAGTTTGTGATCGGGTACTAGCATACATACGTAGTGGTGTCAAGTGTGCGATCGTAGAGGGTTTTACTTTAAACCCTAATAATAATAATTATATTATTATTGATTATTGGAAGCTTTGCTAAAAGGTACACGATTCATAACTTTGTTAATTATTTGTTAGGACCAGTTCACCTGGTAAACTGACCAGTCTCCAGTTGCACCTGGAGACCCAGTTAAACTGTCCAGTGAACTGTCCAGTCTCCAGTTGTATCTGGAGACCTTAATGATTTGTCGAGAAATATATTGAAGTCCAGTTGCACCGTACAGTTAACGCAACTGAAGACTTCCTCCAGTTGAGAACTGACCAAGTTGAAGAATCATTCCAGTTGAAGTCGAAGACAACAAATGGAAGATAGAGAATGGCAATGGCAGCGAAGCCCAGTTGGCATTCTAGTCAGTTACAAACTGGAGACCATCAGTGGAAAGCCCTTACAAAGCTTTACACTGATTACGAGGAATTGACTTGTATACTTTATGTACCTTTACCCGGATAATAAGCATTGTCTTATTATTTAAGTAATAAAAGGTACATAAAGGTGGTTGTGTAAAGTTGCTTTATCATGCGACTTTACACTGCTTTTTAAGGAATTAAATGCTATTCCTTAAATGCTCTCAACCACATTTGTACGGCTAAAGTTAACATCTCAATGTTAACTTTGCCTATAAATACAAGTCATTGCACAACCAAGAATTCAAGTGTTCAACTCACAAAGTGAAAAACATACAAACACTTCAAACTTTGCAAACCTGCAATATTCTTGGTGAACTTGTGCAATCTTCTCTCAATCGCTAAAAGGAACATTTCACAACTTTAAGTGTTTCGATTGTCTTGAGAAATTCCGAGTATAGATCAATTGTATTTCATAGGTTGTTAGGATATTTACATTCGTGTATTATCTTGGTTCCGCATCAACCTTGTAATTTGTTTAATATCAATAAATAAATTACACATTGAAAAATACATATTGTCTCATCAAGTTATCTTACAAGTTATTTGTATTATTGCTTTGTTCTTTACTTATTGTCATTTATATAAGTAATCTATCTAGAACTTGGTATATACACACTGCAACTGATCGTCTCCAGTTCAGTGCATATATTGCAAAGTAACTCCACCATCGACATAGAGGTGTCTTCAGTAGTACCATCTATCAAGTTGGGACTTACAAGTTGTATCAGAGCAGAAGGCTAATAAACTTGCCTAGATCTGCTAAGATGAACACTACTGAAGGTGGAGATGGTTCTGGTTCAGGTGAAAACCCCTCGAATACTAATGCACAACCTTTTCAAAATGTTAACACCAACCCTCCTCCTCCTACTGCCCCAAACCATGTCCATGTACACTACTCTAACACTCCTGTTCCAAAATTTGATGGAAACAGTGAGACATTCGGTACATGGAAGGCTAGAATGCTTTTGCATTTTGGTGGGATTGAAAGGTATATGTTGAAAATCCTTAAGGATGGACCATATATACCCATGTCCCTTGGGGTCAGTCATCTTCTTGATCCTACTGGAAGAAGAGGTTCAAGGGAAAAGCCAGAAGACCATTGGTCTGATGAGGATCGCAGACTGGTGGACTTGGACACCAGACTGAAAAACATGATCCTTGGGGCTGTCCCTGAAGACCTAATTCCAACACTTATGTTGTTTCCCAGTGCCAAGTCTATGTGGGATGAATTAGTGATTCAATTTGAAGGAGGTGATGACACTATTGTCACCAGAAAAGTTGCTTTGAACAAGAAGTATGAATCCTTCTTTGCCTTGCCCAATGAAAGTCTAACTGGTACATACACCAGATTTTCTAGCCTCATCAATCAGTTGAGAGGATTGGGTGTAGAGAAGGATAAGGATATTCTTCTTGAGAAGTTTTGTGATATTCTTCCTTCCAAATGGGAAAACATGGTTCTTGTCTTGAGACAAGGTAAAACCTTGCACACTCATACTCTTGCATCGCTCTATGGAGCCTTCAGATTCACTGAAGATAATAATGCTGCAAGACTTGTGGCTGAGCAAGATGCCATGAACCATGCCCAGAGTCCCAAGGTTGCTAGTGCAACTGAGCGACCTTGTGCTGCTTTAATGTCTGCTGAGAGTGTCCAGGTACACTCAATGAAAGAGATGTTGAACAGTTTCTTAAACTCTGGACTGACCACTGAAAACAGTGATGGTTGTAATGAAACTGACGATGATGATCTGGTCGCCATGATTGCTAAAACCTTTAATAGGTTTAAGCATAAATCCAAAAGATTTAATGGCCCCAACAATGCTTCCAGCTCCAGCTCTCTGGATAAGACCAATCTTACATGCTATAAGTGTGGCAAGAAAGGTCATTTTATGAAGGAATGCAGATCTAGTCAGTTGAACAACCAAACTGGCCCCTCTGTCCCTAATTTCAATCGGCCTGATGATAGCTACAAAGCTAAATACAAGAAGCTTAAGGCCCAGATTGCCCTCCTGTCCATGGAAAAGAAAAAGGATCAGTGCTTAATGGCACAAACTGAGGGAAAATGGGAGTACTCTGATGACTCATCTGATGATGAAGAAGAGGAAAGGGACATGTGCTTCATGGCCTTGGAAGATCAACAACAGCAACACGTGGTGAAAGAAGATGTCATCTCTGGAAGATGGGTGGACATCATACTGAAGAAGGTATGTGACTATGATAACCAGGTTGACCCTGAACTAAAACTGGACCTGGCTGAATCATTAAGTGGTGATTTGGCATTTGTGGAAACTGTAAGAGCTGATAGTGAAAGATATCTTGACACTATCCTAATTGAACTGAACAATGTTAAACCACAACTAAATGATTTGCAAAGTGTCCAGTTGGCTCTCAAGGAGTCAGTTTTAAAGATTGAGGCTTTAGAACTTGATAATCAAAAACTATTTTCTGATCTTGAAAAAGAACAAAAGATTATCAAGTCATGGGTAAAAGCATCTGGCAAAAACTATGATGCATTTTCAAGAACTATAGATGCCCAGAAGAAAGCATGGAAATCTGGAGATCTGGAGATGGCAGCTCTCATACCAGATCTTCATGCATTGCCTCCAGCTCTCAAGGTTGAAACACCTTATGATCAACCTGAAGCTGTTGAAACTGAAACCTTTGAGACCACCCCCTTTGAGGTTAAAACTGGAGCCGAACAGGCTAAAGCTCCAGTCAAAAAGGCCACTGGTAACAAGCCTTTACCTCAAAAGTCTAAGGTGCCCAAGACCCGACAGACTAAAGCACCAGTTGAACCAAGGTCCAAGGTTCAACTGCCTGAAGAAAATAATATTTTGGTTAATCTGGAAAGACAACTCCAACTTTTGTCTCGGCAGGTTTAAGAGTTGTACTGCCCGGATTAACAATCTGGAAGGAGGTTTATTACCTCCAGTTTTCAAACAAAATATTAAACCACTCCCTTCAATACCTAAACAAAAGAATGTTCCTTCTGGAACAAAATCTGGTAAAATTAAAGGGAGTAAGTATCAAATACCAATTGTTTTTACTCCTGCACCTGGAGCTGGTGATAATGCTCCAGATGCAGCCTCCAGTTCAACACCTCAACAATCAACTGTGGCTTCTGTAGAGAAGTCCAGTGGACCCATCAAGAAAAGATGGGTTCACAAAAAGAACTAATGATTTTTGTGTGTGTATAGGGCGATCGAAAGAAAAATATCTGATATCTGGACAGCGCTGCAAGAGTTCACTGTCCAAGATGGACCGACAGTGACATTTGGTAACGATCAATCTGGAAAGACTGAAGGATATGGTGTGCTCAATAATGGACAAGTCGAATTCAAAAGAGTTGCATTTGTAAATGGTTTGAAATACAACCTGATCAGTGTCAGCCAACTTTGCGATGATGGCTTCAGAGTATTGTTCGATATTGCACAAGGCACCATATTTAACAAGGATTGGAAAGTGGTGATGATTGCACCAAGAAAAGGCAATGTGTACATCATGGATATGGAACCAGCTCCAAAAGAGCAATGTTTCTATACCGAAGCTGATGAGGACACCAACTGGCTATGGCATAAAAGATTATCCCATCTTAATTTTAAAAACATTAACAAGTTGTCTCGCAAGCAACTGGTTGATGGGATACCTCAAATTTCCTTCAATAAGGAAAAGCCATGTCCAGGGTGTGAGATGGGTAAGCAGAAGAGAGCCAGTTTTAAAACTAGGCAAAATTTTAGCATCACTGAACCTCTTCACATGCTCCATATGGATCTTTTTGGTCCAGTGAATGTTCAAACTAGAGCTGGAAAGAAGTACACTCTAGTTGTGGTTGATGAATTCACCAGATATTGCTGGGTGGTATTCATCAGATCCAAAAGTGATGCTCCTGCTGAAATCATCTCTCTTATCAAACGAATTGAGCTCAAGTATACTCGAAAAGTTTGTCAGTTGCGAAGTGATAATGGTACTGAATTCCAAAACAAAGTACTTGAAACATTTTGCAATGACACTGGCATCTCTCAAAACTTCTCATCAGTTCACTCTCCAGAGCAAAATGGAGTTGTTGAAAGAAAGAATCGTACACTGATAGAAGCCGCCAGAAGTATGCTATCTGAATATGGTCTTCCCACCAGTTTTTGGGCTGAGGCAGTTGCAACTGCTTGTCACACCCAAAATCGGTCAGTCTACATCAAGAGACATAAGAAGACTGCCTACGAAGTACTCAGGAATCGTAAACCAAATATTGGATACTTCCATGTATTTGGTTGTCCAGTTTATATACTAAACGATTCCAGTCAGCTTGGGAAGTTTGATGCAAAAGCTGATGAAGGGGTATTTTTAGGATATTCAGATATTCGAAAGGCCTTTAGAGTTTATAATTATAGACTCCAAAAGGTGCATGAGACAATTCATGTCACATTCGATGAATCAACTGAAGCAATCAACAAGAGACCAAGCCTTGATATTTCTCCAGTCATTCCAATCAATTTTGGTGAAATTGACCAAGTTCATCGGTCAGTTGTTTCACCAGAAGATGCTTCCAGTTACAACAAACTGGAACCAGTTAAGAAGAAGAACACCTCCAGTGACACATCATTTTATCCTTCTATCAACTTCAACTTACCACAAGAATTGGTAATTGGATCTGATGTACGTGCCATTCCAATATCAGCACCAGTTCAAACACCTACCTCTCCAGTTCTTCATGAAATGCCTTCAAATGAGGAATTTCATGATGCTAATCGAGACCTCATTGACTCTGATGAGGATGTAGAAGTTGTTTGGACTGATCCTTCTCCAGATGCTGCTGCAACTGAAGAAGATCTCCAGGTGACTTGCACTAATATTGTAGTACACCAGCCTAGTCAATACACTAGATGGACTAAAGCCCACCCAATTGAATAGATTGTGGGTGATCCAACTAGTGGGGTTCAGACTAGAAGAGCCGCCAGTGAGCAATGCTTAAACGTCACCTTCTTATCTTTAATTGAACCAAAGAAGATTGACGAGGCTATGGCAGACCCAAGCTGGGTGGAAGCTATGCAAGAAGAGCTCCTCCAGTTTGAAAGGAACAATGTTTGGGAACTTGTTCCTTGTCCACCAGGGTTAAAGAAAGAACCTATTGGTACCAGATGGTGTAACATCCCAAAACTTAATCGTGTATGTTGACTAACGTCGTTAGGTCAAATTCTAAGTCCGTGATATGTTATGTGGTAAAATGTGTGTTTATATGTTTATGTGCCCTATATGTGAGATTTAATTATCTTTAATGAGTGACAATAAAGTGGACTAAATGATGTGTAAAAGGCCTTTGTAGTGTGCGAAAGTGCTTTAGTGTGTTATATGTATCCCCAATAAGTGTTTTAAAGCGAAATAAAGTCAATATGAAGTCCAGGGACTAGTTTTGCCAAAGGTGTAAAGTTAAAAACGGGTTTAGGGTGGGATTAGCCTAATCTAGGGTTAGTTTCCAGCCTAAACATAATTAAAAACAAACACACAAAGTTCCTTCAATCTTTTCTTGAATTATTAAGCAAAATCTTCGAGTTTTGGGTTATACGATCGAGTGTTTTTGGTATTGAATCAGATCTGCCTTGTTGTTTAGGTAATCATTGATTTACTACTTATATTTCAGATCTAAGGTTGAATTATATGGAAACAAATCTGATTTATAAAAAGGGTTTTGAAAAGTTAGGGTTTATATTATGTTTAAGCCAATTAATGTTCAAAAACGATGTCAAACGAGTTTGTGATCGATCTTGATGATCAAAAGAGGTTTATATATGTCAAAAACATGTTTTGGGTGAAGCCTAAGTCGATTGATTTCTGGAAAATTGAAGAACAAAGTCGTTTTATGAATTCTGGACGAAGTTAAGTTCCTGAAGCTAACTTCGTTCCTGGAATGCTAAATTCGTTTGTAAAAACGAAGTTTAACTTCGTTTTAAAACCAAATTCGTTTTAAGAAGCCTATCTTCGTTTGGTCTAAGTTCGTTTGATAATGGAGAAGCTAAATTCATTTGAAGTTGTTTTGAAGCTTAAATTCGTTTGTTCTAAACTAAATTCGTTTTGAAAACGAAGATTAACTTCGTTTGATGGTGTAAGTTCGTAAGAACAAAACTAAGTTCGTTTTCAAGTCCATTTAAGGTCCCAATTGACTTATATTTCATATATTAATGTACGATAGGTGTCGGGGATTACTATTAAGCACTGTTAGCTTTTGTTTGCGCGCACATTCTACTACCAGGTAAGATACACTACTTTTGTCACGCTGAGGGTGCAACAAAAATGGTTTCATAAACTATAACCTCCAAAACGGTAATGTATAACCTATATTGTGGTTGGGTTGATAGGGGAGGTATTCGGGGAATAAAGATGACGATGCCTATGCTTAAGATGCTTCCCCGTAAATACGTTTATGATATGATATGTGATGATATGTTTAAACGATATGATATGTTATGATGAATGGTGGTTAATGATATGATGTAATGATGATATGTGCATGTATATGTGGCTTGTTCATCTAGAACACTAGACCTTTTTAGGTTGCCATGACACGTGCACGTTTTAAGGGCCCTAACGTGAAAAAATGATAGATGTGGATTAGTTTAGGATTAATGTGGAAACCTAAACTAAACGTGGTAAATGCTCGAGCTAATTAGACGTTAAGAGTTATGCATAACCCGTGCCTGACGGTGGTAATAGGTACGTATAAACCGTGCTCGTATGTGGGAGAGTACGTCGTGCTCGCATATGGGAGAGTACGTAGTGCCCGTATGTGGGAGGGTACGTTAAAATGGTTGCTCGGGTGGCTCCTTGCAACCGGTCATATGTGGCGAGTAGTTCGGGTGGCCTGATGACCCACCTAATGTTATGAACATAACGTGCTACTCATGGATCGACATTGTCTTTCCTTAACGGTAACTTCGGTTACAACTTAACGGTGACCTAGTCACAACTAAATGAGATGAGATGAAATGACGAAATTGATTAGGCACACTTAGGGTCATGGACTCTATGCTTATATGTGATATGGATACGTTATGTGGTGATATAAATGCCCAAATCAAATGACGTAATGTTTTAAAGTGACGTGCAATGGATGAAATGTTTTGCTTAAACCTGGTGTTATCTTACTTAGCTTTATAGCTAACACTTGTTTCTTCTTATGTGTTGACACCCCTCAGGTTAAGCAGTGAGATGTCGTGTGAAGCTTGGGCGAGAGATGGGTAGATGATCAAGATGGCTTTAGTTTACCCAATAACTTCGCATAGACTTAATGTTAATGATTTCCTTTATGGAACTATTGTAATGACTATGTTATGGTTGCTTTATGTTGGGCAATCTTATGGATTTCTTTTATTACTGATTTGATGCTATTAGTAACACCACTTATGTTTCTCAACTGTTTTCTTTAGTTGAGGTTTTTAATAAACTGTTTCCGCTTTATTGACGCCGTTAGGCGAAAATTTTTGGAAATCCATATTTTTACGAAACGGGTGTTACAGATGGGTCTACCAAAACAAAATGGATGAAGATGGCCATGTTGTAAGAAACAAGGCCAGACTAGTTGCCCAGGGTTATTGTCAAGCAGAGGGCGTTGACTTTGATGAAACTTTTGCTCCAGTTGCAAGACTTGAAGCCATAAGAATATTTTTGGCTTATGCAGCCCATCTGTAGTTCAAGGTCTTCCAGATGGATGTCAAAAGTGCGTTCCTTAATAGAACATTGGAAGAAGAAGTTTATGTTAAGCAGACTCCAGGTTTCATCGATGAGAAGCATCCTGTGAGTCCCTAATATAGATGGTTAATTAAACCCGACTGGCAAGTACAACTGATCTTGATGGACAAGTTCAGTCTACGATCCAGATATGGATAACAAGAAACAATTATCTTGATATAAAATGTAAGAACAAAAAGGAGGCTGAAACAATATAAAGATATTTATATGTATAGTCAAGTATGTAGCATTGAGACACGTTGTTTCCTTTCTAATGTATTTGATTTATTGATATATAAACAAATACAAGGATTGTTGCGGAACAAAGATAAACACCTAAGTGTAAGTATCTAAACAATCCTGAAAAACAAGTGATCTAAATAACTTGGAAATACTCGTAAGTTTACTTAGAGTATATCTCACAAGTTGCAATGCTAAAGTTTCAAGCCTTTTGCAAGTTGTGAGAAGACTTTGTATTTATAGACCAAGTCCATGATGACGTGGACAAGATCGTACAAATGTGGTTGTAAGCATTTAAGGAATTAAACCTAATTCCTTACATGCTTATAAAAGGAAGAGTATATAAGTCAGTTGATGTGACTTATAATACTATGTTCTAAACCTATACTTTTAACTTGTACCTTTTATTAATAGATAAATCTATTAACTGGGTAAAGATATGTAAAGTATAAAGTCTTCCTCGTAATCAGTGTAAAGTGTTGTTAATACTTTATACTGAGATGCTTCAGTCTTCGATCTGGTAGAATCACTCTTTGCTCGCTTCTGAGATGATTCTCTTCTTCATACTTCAGTCTTTGACTTCAGAATGAATGCTTCAGATTTATCTTGATCTGAACTGAAGTGAAGCTTCAGTGAAGGAATTCTGAGACATCTCAGAATTCTGTACAGACGTCTTCACTAAACTTCAAGCTATTTCTGAACAAATTATACTTGGTCGATTTCTGACCTAACACATCCTCATTGGGTTTATAGACTGAACAAAGCATTGTATGGTCTAAGACAAGTCCCAATAGCCTGGTATGATACTTTAACTAAACATCTTCTTAAAAATGGCTTTCAAAGAGGTGCAATAGATAATACCTTGTTTATCTTGAAAGAAAGAGGTAATATCTTATTGGTACAAATTTATGTTTATGACATTATTTTTGGTTCAACTGATGATGCAATGTGTAAAAAGTTTCTAAAATCATGTCATCTGAGTATGAGATGAGTTTAATGGGTGAATTAACATTTTTCTTAGGTCTTCAGATTAAGCAAACAGAAAATGGAATTTTCATAAACCAAGGAAAATATGTCAGAGATTTGTTAAGAAAATACAAATATGATTCAATCCCATCAAAAAACACACCTATTGCAGCACCATTGAATTTGGACTCTGACCCAACTGGCAAACCAGTTAACATAACTGACTATAGAGGTATGGTTGGTTCACTGATGTACTTAACTGCCAGTCGACCAGATATAATGTTTGCAACATGTTTATGTGCCAGGTTTCAGGCTAACCCTAAAGAATCACACTTGCACGCTGTAAAGCGTATCTTTAGATACCTGAAAGGGTGTCCTAATCTTGGTCTTTGGTACCCCAAAGGCTCAGGATTAGATCTAATGGGTTATTCAGATTCTGATCATGCAGGTTGTAAGATAGATAGAAAATCAACAACTGGTGGTTGTCATTTCCTTGGAGGAAAACTGGTAAGTTGGACCAGCAAGAAGCAGACTTCAGTCTCTATGTCCACTGCTGAGGCAGAGTACATTTCTGCGGCCAGTTGCTGTGCCCAGATTCTCTGAATCAAGAACCAGTTACTAGATTATGGTCAAAAGTTTACTAAGACCCCAATCTTTTGTGACAACACCAGTGCAATTGCTATATCTCACAACCCAGTGATGCACTCCAAAACAAAACATATTGACATCAGGTATCATTTCATTCGAGATCATGTTATGAAAGGAGATATTGAAATTCATTTCATCCCCACTGACAAACAGTTAGCTGATGTTTTTACTAAACCTCTCGATGAGAAAACTTTTAAACATCTCATCAGCGAACTGAGAATGTTAAACCCTTAACTGGAGCTTTCTTTGTTATTGAACGCGTCAGTGACACTGATGAAGTTCTCCAGTTGAGGAGGTCCAGATAATCTTTGCTCGCCAGGCTATCGAACGCCTTTGTAATACTATCTTGGCACTAATTGATTTCTGGATCATCATTTTAGGGGGAAAGACTCAAAATAATTTTCTGACTAAAAAAAATTCGTTTTTGTTTGAAAATGCAACTGGAGAACTCTCCAGTTGGAAACTGGTACTGGACTGATCCTCCAGTTACCAGGTTCAGTCTTGTCTTATTTTTATAACGTTACAAATACTTGGTCAATATGTGTGACACGTGATGATACTCGAGTGTTTTAAACCACTTGACATCATGATCTGACGTGTTTGAAACCATTTTAGTACTTGACAACTGTTTGTATTGGGAAAACAAAAAGTGAGTGGGCGCGTGGGTAAGATAAGCCGTCGTAGCATTTAATGCTGACATGGAAGCATTTAATGTTTACATGGCAAATTATTATTTTATTTCAAAATTCAAACCAACTTTTGTGAAAATATCTTCAAAAAGGGATTTTGTTTATTAAAATATAATTTTGGTGTTTCATTGGGATCTTGAACCCTTTATAAATACCCTTATTTACTCCGAACTCATTTACTTCTTTCTCTTACATTCCTTCATTTACTTCCAATCATCAAAATTGCTTCATTCTTCTCTTTGCTTCATAAATCAAAAACCCTAAATCCCAAATTTCATTTTCATTCTTCTATGGCTCCTAGATCATCTCGTTCAAGAGATGTAAATCTCTTGACTGTTCCATACAATCCCTCACCAGATGTCACACAGGCACCTGGTGCCCCTAGTAGTGCTTCGGTCATAAAACTAAATCCAAATAATCCTATGCCAGCCTACGAGGATCTCAAGGGTCCGATACCCTTATTGGTAGAATTCAAAAGTTTTTGAAGAATTCTCCAATAGGACCCTCATTCTCTCTAAACCCACGTAAGTTGTTTCACAACTACTTATGTGAGTTTTGGTATACTGTCGTTCTTTCTTCCGATTGTTCCTCCATCAATTTCACATTAAAGGATGGAACAATCCAGTGTACCTTGTCAGCCGATGTATTGAGGGATGCCTTACGCCTCAATTACTGGAGAGAGGGTGAATCTCCAGTCGTCTTTCCCCCAAATATAAACTTTCGCCAAGTACTTCTTGAAATGGGACACAGGGAGTGTTTGGAGAATGGGGTGTTGAAGACAAAAGGGGCGATGACCATGAAGGGCCTTACACCTTCATGGAGGTACTTTTTCATCCACCTAGTGGAGAGCATGGGTGGGAGTTCTGGTGGACTTGACCAGATTAACTCCTCGCAAGCAGAGATGGCTTACTGCTTGTGGAACGGATTGAGAGTGGACTTTGCAGATATTCTGTATAGAAGCCTAGTTCAAAAACTGAAGGGCACAAGGGGTGTTTGTATTCCCTTTTCAAGGTTCCTCTCACTTTGTTTTAAGCAAATTCTGGGCAGGGAAGCATATAATAGTACAGATTCTCCGTACACTGCTCCAGACATGCTAAGGAATCTAGACTCACTGGTATCTGAAGCTGGTGAGGTTGAAATTCCTGAACGAATGCAACTGGCATTCGCTTCAACTGATGCACCTCTTGAAGGTGAGTCAGAAAGGCAACTGGGCGGGCCTCAAAATAATGAGGGACCCTCCAGTGTGTCTAATGTTGTGGTTGAGGATAGAGCAACCATAACTGAAGCAACACCAATCTCATCTATCCCTGGTGAAGATACTTCGGTATCTGATCCTCCAACAGATGCACCCATCCAAGAAACTGGGGAAGGTCATCTGGAGACTGTCCAGGTAACTGAACAGCCCTCTGTCAAATTCATGGATCTGGACATGAGTGTTAATGACGAGGAAATCCTTATAGAATCTTCGGATTCTGAAGGTACTGAAACAGACTTGGAGATTCTTGATGCTTCTGTACAAGCTCAAGACCCTTCATCTCCAGTCTTACCTCCAGACGCATCAATTTCATTTTCACCACCACAAGTAAATGTGCCTATAGATATATCTTTACCAACAAATTTCGCTCCTTTACCAACTGGGAAATTCTCACTTGCTCGAGAAATGCCACCCCCACCGTCGCCGTTGTTCACACCTGGGCATTCTCAGCATGAACAACAATTTGATTTTTCAGTCCTTTCTTCAACCACCACTCCAATAATTTCTTCAACTGCTGGCCTGACAACTGGGGAGACTTCCATCAGTTTGCCTCCTCCAGTTGCTCCAGTGGTAACTGCTAGTGGTCCAGTGACACCTTCTCCTTTGTCACTGGACAGTCAAGTTGTCTCACTTCAAGCCGATCTCCAAAACCTTCTAACCAGGGTGGAGGAGATTCAGAAGACACTTGACAAAAACACCAAGTCCTTCTCCAGATACCACAAAGATCATTTGACAAACATTAAGGTGGTCGATCTGGGGATAAACAAGTTTTCATCTAATGAAGACTTGGTGTTCAAAAAGCTTAATGAGTTGGTCACTGGCTGCAACAATCTAGCTGGTACTCTAAAGGAAGCCTTTGACCTAACTCACTCTAAGGTCTCCAGTTCAATCTCCAACTTGCTAGGAAATACTGTCAGAACTTCAGAAGTTGACTTGAAAGAGATTGAAAGGCAGGTTAAGGAACTTATTGAAAGACCTGGCCTAGATGTAACTGGCCTTGGAGAGCAGTTGATGACTTCGGTTGGTCAGAAAATAGAGGATACGCTGGGTACTAGAGAAGAGCATTTGATTGAAAGGGTGATGTCTGAGATCACACAAGCTGGCCACTCCTCAGGTTGATCTGGCCCCACTTACCAGTGAGATCAACCAGTTGAGAGGCAGCATAGAAAGTTTGAACACCCAGGTATCTCTACATGCTCAATCTATAGAGAAACTGACAACTGAAGTGGAAAATCTGAAGAAGATGGATGATGAAGTTAAGGATAAGGTTGTCTCCGGTTTGGATGAGGATTCCAAGATCTTGAATGAATTGAAAACTGGTCAAGACCAAGTTGTTGCAAATGTCTTGACCCAGTCCAAGGAGACGAACCATTTATGGAGGTCCTTCAGGATGATGTGTGGCATCTTCAAAGAGTGTAAGGACATGCAGTCGTGGCAGCCTCTTGACCGGTTGCCATCTCACCCCTCTGAATGGGAAGCAATTAGGGCAGGTCTAGATGCTGCCAAGGGGGAAAGAAGTTCAGTCCTTACACGACCAGTTGCACCTGGAAGGACTCCATCTGGATCTGGAAGAGAATTGGTTGTGGCTACCAGTACTGAAGCTGGTGAGCAGAGTGATAGGGGGAATGTTGGTTTGGACAAAGGTAAAGGTTTAGCTGGTGATGCATCTGCCCAGCCGACCACTGGTGAAATGTTAGAAACTGGTAATGCTGACATACTACCTCCAGTTTCAGATAGTGATAGTAGAAAACTGGCTAGACTTGGTAATGACATCAAAGAAAGAAAGAAAATGAAACAAAGAAACCAAGTTGAGGCCAGGGCACATCTTTCTCAGATTAAGTTGCTGGATATGAGTGATGCCAATCTACTGGGTATCACTAAGGATGAGTATGTTAGGGTTAAGAATGATCCTAGGATAGTTGACCAGTTGAATGAAATGCTAGATGTAGAACTGGATAGACACTATCATGAGGATGAAGCTGAATTCGATGCCAGGAGCTTAAACATTTCAATGGAGAAGGCAAAAGAGATTAGGGCCAGTGGGATTCTTAAGAGAATTGCAAATGTTAAAAAGGTTGTGAAGGATGTATTGAATCCACCAAGAAGGATTCCACAACCAAGAAGACCACTGACAAGAGATGCAAGAGATGCTGACCTTAGCACATTCGTTGAATCAACTGGCGAGGTATCCAATGAAGAAATTAAGTCCGCTGTACTGGCTGCTGGTGCTGGGAGTATAAAAATCACAATGAATCTGAAGCTAGAAACTACTACTCCCAGATCATGTCAACCAGAAGACATAGTGGTACTATTAATGGTGTCAATGTTACAATCAAGCCAGGCACCAAGGTTTTCAAATCGAAGTTAAGTATACTGGTGGGCCACTGGTTAGAACTGATGATCCTGGTGCTATGCAGTATGGGTTCAGCGAATGGGTGGAGATGGTGAATGTTTTGGATGCTAAGGCACAAAAGAATAGGTTCGAGAAAGCATGGGTTAACTTTCTAAGGGGGAAGATTCAACATAAAGAAAATCTTGAGCAAAAGTTGAATATTGACCCTGAAGATACTCTGCCTATCTCTTCAGTTGCCAAGAGAAGAAGAACTGGCGAAGGGCCATCTCATTAAGTTCTTTCTTCAGTTATCTACTTGTAATTTGTATTTACATTCTGTAATTTGTATAAATTCCATTTCCTTGTATAAATGAAGTTACCAGTTTGTAACCACAAGGTAGATAATAGATTAAAATCTAACAAACCTAAAAGAAAAACCTAAGGCATTTATTGATCTATAAAATGCCTTAGAAACTTAGATAGATTTAAATCGAACAAGTCTCCATATAGTTCACACTTGTATAGATACAAGAACTAGAAAAAGACTTAGACTATATTTCTAGACAAATAGGGGGAATTTGTTAGGACCAGTTCACCTGGTAAACTGGCCAGTCTCTAGTTGCACCTGGAGACCCAGTTAAACTGTCCAGTGAACTGTCCAGTCTCCAGTTGTATCTGGAGACCTTAATGATTTGTCGAGAAATATATTGAAGTCCAGTTGCACCGTACAGTCAACGCAACTGAAGACTTCCTCCAGTTGAGACTGACCAAGTTGAAGAATCATTCCAGTTGAAGTCGAAGACAACAAATGGAAGATAGAGAATGGCAATGGCAGCGAAGCCCAGTTGGCATTCTAGTCAGTTACAAACTGGAGACGATCAGTGGAAAGCCCTTACAAAGCTTTACACTGATTACGAGGAATTGACTTGTATACTTTATGTACCTTTACCCGGATAATAAGCCTTGTCTTATTATTTAAGTAATAAAAGGTACATAAAGGTGGTTGTGTAAAGTTGCTTTATCATGCGACTTTACACTGCTTTTTAAGGAATTAAATGTTATTCCTTAAATGCTCTCAACCACATTTGTACGGCTAAAGTTAACATCCCAATGTTAACTTTGCCTATAAATACAAGTCATTACACAACCAAGAATTCAAGTGTTCAACTCACAAAGTGAAAAACATACAAACACTTCACACTTTGCAAACCTGCAATATTCTTGGTGAACTTGTGCAATCTTCTCTCAATCGCTAAAAGGAACATTTCACAACTTTAAGTGTTTCGATTGTCCTGAGAAATTCCGAGTATAGATCAATTGTATTTCATAGGTTGTTAGGATATTTACATTCGTGTATTATCTTGGTTCCGCATCAACCTTGTAATTTGTTTAATATCAATAAATAAATTACACATTGAAAAATACATATTGTCTCATCAAGTTATCTTACAAGTTATTTGTATTATTGCTTTGTTCTTTACTTATTGTCATTTATATAAGTAATCTATCTAGAACTTGGTATATACACACTGCAACTGGTCGTCTCCAGTTCAGTGCATATATTGCAAAGTAACTCCACCATCGACATAGAGGTGTCTTTAGTAGTACCATCTATCAAGTTGGGACTTACATTATTATATTACATATTTATTTCCGCTGCGTACTCGTGTTATTTGTATGTGACAAATTGATTTAAATCCTAACAGTGGTATCACGAGCCTACTATGTGATATATTAGTTACAAAGTTCAAAACTTGAGGGGGGTTTTGAGGGTTTAGGTGGTTCGATTAATTAAATAAATAAATAAATTGTTTTGTTTATTTTATTTTATGTTAAAATCGAAAAAGATGAAAAAAAATTAGGGTTTTGTTTTTTTAATAATTAAAACCACTTAATGTTAATGGCTAAATTAAACCCTCTATGCAAGTTTTGATTATGTGAATTAGCATTTTATGTGATAAATTGCATGTTATTTGTATCTTTTAATTTAATCTTGTTAAATAGAAGTAAAACCATAAGGAATTCATGCAAAATTCTTAATGGTTATTACTTAGATTTATTGTTATATGTTGCTTAGTTTAAAGGTCCAATAATAAGGGTTTGTTGTTTGATAATTGTGTGACAATGTGATTTTTCGTGTGATTTTCTGTTTGACACCAGTTCACTAAAAAATTCATATAAAATCAACCGTAATGAGTTAGAAGCTCTCCTTTGGACTGTAGATGCACGATTCATAGGACTACAACTTTGTAGTTCTGGACTAAGGCCAATTCGGACGTTTACTATGTCAAATCTGGTCGTGAAGCTACTGGAAATTTCCAGTCAGCACCTTAATCTATGTGTTTATTTGATAATTGTATGTTTGTACATTGTTTAAAGGCTTACGTAATCAAGGTAACTTGATGTATGTGGTCCTCTTCCATGAAGGGGGAGCATCTTAAAATGTACATTAATCCATAGAGACCATGATTTAGGTTGCCCACCATTAATCGTTGCATGATTAAATGTTAATAGTTAGTAAGTTTATTATTTTGCTATTATTGTAAATGGTGATGCAAAATTGTTTTAAGAAAAAAAATAAACTTGACTAATAAATATGAAATATGATTTGTTTTAATAAAATTGGTGTCTTGCAATCAAAACATACACCAATCGGCTTTCAGGTCGATGCTATAAAGAGAAAAGCTTTCTGGAACCAATTTCAATGAATGGTATCATCAGCTGAGGATCGTCCTAAGAGTTGAGAAACGAACCGATGTTCTTGAGAAACAGATGGCCGCTCTTCCTGATGCTACTACAACCACTGTAGCACAATTGGAAGCATACAATGCTCAGTACGATAGACATAATGAGGTTGCTTGTTTGATGCTAGGTAGCATGACTCCCGAGCTTCAAAAGCAATTCAAATTGTACAATCCGTATGATATGATCAGAGAACTCAAGTCTATGTACGAAAAACAAGCTGGAGTTGAATTATTTGAGTTAATAGAGTCACTCCATGATTGTAAACATGAGTATGGGAAACTGGTCAGCGCTCATGTACTCAAGATGAAGAGTTACTTTGAGCACTTGGAAAGGTTAAACTATTCGTATCCTCTGCCTATTATTGTTGGCATGATCCTTAAGTCCCTTTCAAAGGACTTTGATGGTTTTGTGCGCAACTACAATATGCACAGCATGAGCAAAACGATAGCTGAACTTCATGCCATGTTAGTTGAGTATGAGAAAAACCTTCCCAATAAATCTGAGACACCCCAAGTTCTTATGATCAAGGGGGGAAAGGTTCAGAAAGCAAAACAACCAAAAGCTAAGGGCAAGAATGTTGGTAAGGGTAAGCAAATTGCTTATGTCCCCAAACCGAAAAAGACCCCTCCAGCGAAAAAGGAGCATCCGGCTAAGGACCAAACTTGTCATCACTGTGCTGAAGTGGGACACTGGAAGAGGAATTGTCCTAAGTATCTAGCTAAGTTGAATGCGAAGAAGAAGCAAGATGGTTTAGCCAGTTCTTCAGGTATCTTCACATTTGAATTATATTCCTTTTCTAAGCATAATTCATGAGTATATAACACTGGCTGTGGTACTCATATCTGTAATACATTACAGGGGCTTAGGGGAAGGAAGAAACTGAAGCCAGGAGCTTTACAACTGTTCGTGGGCAATGGTCTACCAGCAGCTGTGGAAGCTATAGGAGACTTTCATTTAGTTTTACCTACTGGATTAGTTATTGTGTTAGACAATTGTCATTATGCACCATCTATTACTAGAGGTGTAATTTCAGTTTCTTTGTTAAAAGACAACGGATTCATTAACGTTTTTAATGATTATGGTATTTCAGTTTCTAGAAATAATGTTCATTATTTTAATGCTATTCCTTGTAATGGTATTTTTGAAATTGATATGAGTGGTTGTGATTCAAATGATAATTCAATGTATAATGTTAGCAAAAGAGTCAAGCCTAACTTGGACTCAACCTATCTTTGGCATTGTCGACTTGCTCATGTTGGCAAGAAACGCATTGAAAGACTTCAACGTGAAGGGATCTTACAATCAAATGATGAAGAATCATTTGAAAAATGTGTGTCTTGTGTTTCTGGACAGATGACAAGAAAACCTTTTCCGCATAAATCGGAGAGGGCTAAAGAGCTACTTGGACTCATACATACTGATGTTTGTGGCCCATTTAGACATGTGTCAAGGAAAGGTGCTAGCTATTTCATAACTTTTATGGATGATTTCAGTCGTTACGGTTATGTTTACTTGCTTAAACATAAACATGAAGTCTTTGAAATATTCAAAGAGTTTAAAAATGAAGTAGAAAATCAACTCGGTAAAACCATCAAGATTCTTCGTTCGGATCGAGGTGGAGAATACTTAAGCCAAGATTTTAAGGATTATCTAAAAGCTTGTGGAATTATTCAACAGCTTACTCCTCCATATACGCCACAACACAATGGTGTATCTGAGAGGAGAAATCGAACCTTGTTGGACATGGTGAGATCAATGATGAACCTTACGACTATCCCATTTTCATTTTGGGATTATGCTCTAGAGACTGCTGTACGCATTCTCAATATGGTTCTAACCAAGAAGGTTGACAAGACACCACATGAATTGTGGTATGGAAGTGTCCCTAATTTGTCTTACTTAAGAGTCTGGGGATGTGAGGCACTTGTAAAGCGAGATACGCCTGACAAACTTCAACCCAGATCAGTTAAGTGCATCTTTGTAGGATACCCAAAGGAAACAATGGGTTACTACTTCTACTTTCCTACCGAAAACACTGTTAAAGTTGCTAGATATACTGAGTTCTTTAGAAAGAATCTCATCACTCAAGAAATCAGTGGGAGGATTGTAGAACTTGATGAGACTCAAGAGGAAGATGCGTCACCTTCTGAAAAACACTAGCGATCAACAACTTGGGGGGGAATATGTTCAAAGTGATGAACCTCAAGTTGATGCGATCCCAATTCGTAGGTCCTCAAGACCGACATGGATGGAAATGTACACACCTATAAAGCTCGTCTCGTGGCGAAAGGTTATACTCAGCTCTATGGAGTTGACTATGATGAGACCTTCTCTCCAGTAGCAGACAT
>CM067170.1:94438869-94475285 GCA_034093135.1 Erigeron breviscapus | reverse complement strand
GTTCGTAAAGGTGGTAGGTGACATTCAATCATACAATCTGAATTCGTTAAATTATAACATGCCGAAATAAAAACATGTTTGAAAACATTTATTTTATATTTTATATATTATTATTATATTATATTATATTATATCGTCTGATTACTATTATTATTATAATAATTCGTGATTCACGAGTATAGTGTATAGAATGATTAATTTCCGGATAGTGCAGCTACAATGTTCTTTTTGTCCATATATTTGGTTAATTAAACCCGTGATTCAATAATTTGCTAATTAAAAATTATGATATAGATAAAAATATGTCTTTTACTGCTTTTTGGAAGTTTTCAATAATATGTTTCATTTATCCTAATAATATATATTTATGCATTGTTTTAGCCTTAAATTATTCATACGGCCTCCAATCGAGACGATTCAAGTTTCTACAGAATTAGTGAATTAAAATCTACAACTTTCATGTTGATTACTTTTTATGAATTAACCCTTATGATCAATTTTTATAACTTTTAATCGTATAGATAAAGTATGAAAGTGATGTTTACTATTTGACCCCACGTACTATTCATCTTTTGAAAATCTGAATTCTAATTCGAAAGATTTTAATTGATGTGGGCCCTACATGAATAGTAACATCATTATATATCTAAAAGTTGTATCAAGGGTGGAAGAATTTGGCGATTTTTAGTGTTGTATTTATGAGGATTATTAGGGTACTAAATAGGGGTTAATTATTACCATCTTATTTTTCCATTATCAATCATCAATTATGCATTACACCCATTGCATTGAATTGGACGTGGGTAAAGCGGTTAATGTTGTTAAATGTGATGTTAAAACACAACCAAAAAGAGCTTGTTTTCACTTTTCAATCACGTCGACGAAACAAAAAGCAATTCACCAATTAATGTACTTCATTTAACACTGAAAGAGAACTATAATTTTGAGCTACGTACAGAGCTATCTGTATTCATGACGTATCCACATATATGGGTGTTGAGATTGGAAGTCCAGCCCAAGTCACTTACTAATTGGGCTATATATTTGTTTGGGCCTTCCATCACCCTTGCCTCTTTACTTTCAAAGTTTAAAGCGTTGAAATAGGTTAGTCTTGAAATTTCTTAAAATTGGTCAGTAGTCTTTACATCCATCACCCTTGCCTCTTAACATTCAAACTTTACGAAATATATTAAGTCATTAAAAATGCCAAGCAGCCTATAAACTTGAAATATAGCAACTCTATCATAATACGATATCTTTTTCCTCCTTTTGCATATGTCTATTCAACAGATATTTGTAGAAAATTATATATAGGGATGAATTAATAGTACAAAACTACAAACCATAATCATATTACTGACCAATGACTAATTTCACCTACATTTTAATTCGAACAAAAGTAAAGAAATAACTCAAATCAATCACTAAAAAAGTATACAGTTGGTTGCAAGAAAGCAAAATGAACAAGAGAAAATGACAACTTTGTCGTCAAGTAAGCCGATCACTTCGTGTAGTGCCCTTCCTGTTCTGAAAAAAATGATTAGGGGTAGGCACGGTGGAGCTACCTTAGGCCGGGGAGGTGCAACCGATCGATCACCCGCTGAAAAAACATTTTTTGTTACTTTTAGTGTAACTTAATTTTGTACAATTTTAGTATATCATAAATATAATTCTACTTAAGAGCCCGCTAACTTTATAAATAAACATTGTTAATTTTATTTTTGAACTCACTGAAGAAATTGGCAAACAAGTAAATGTTGTTTATACACTAATCCCTCTTTTTGGATGGTAAATATATATATCAATCATGTGATCCGTTGAAGAAGTTACTTAACACGCTATTCGTTGCGTGGGAGAAAAAGCCCGAGAGATCGAGAAGAGTTTTCTTGGAATTAATATATTTAGCAGATTCAATTCATGGATATATAGCTTGTTTGAGAAGAGGTTTTAATGAATGAAGAGTTTTGAAGCAAAAGCAAATTAATGGTCGATTCTTAGAACTTGGAGTATGCTCTTACTAGCATGTATGTGAAATGTGGATGCATAAATATTATAAGTGAATATGCTTATATATATATGGTATAATCTGTCGGTTTAACCAAAGTTATAGTAGGATTTTTTTTTATTTTGCAAGAAATGATCAAGATTTAGATGTTTGCAATTTACGTACATTTTTTGGTAACATAGCATGTGATAACTTGCTTTATCGGTTTCCTTTTTCGTTAGTGGATAGTGATGCCTCGAATAGTCTGGTAAATAGGTTGTTGATGAGTGCTTATAGGAAGCACAAATTGATTGGTAGCACATATATATATAAAAAGGTTAGCGGGTCTACTATTCGAAGATCACATTCATATGTCAAATTAAAAAAGCTTTCTTACGTACAATCGATCTTCTTTTCATTTCATCAACTTTAATTTGTTTCTTTTGCTTTTTCTTTTCGTATATAACAGGTCTCTATTCACTTTGATGGTGGCTAATTTTCATTTGCAGTGAAACGTGTAAGTGTTCATTTATGTCGATTGGACAACTTTTGGAATTTGACTATTCGTATGATCTTCTTCTTCTTCATTTTTAAAGTGGCGAGTAACATGGCAATAGTGGCAAAGTACACACTATAGTAATTGAGGGATGAGTGATAAAACGCTATCGATCATATGTTAATTAACAAAAAAAATTACAAGTCCCTTTTTTTCGAATTTCGATTTTGTTTAGGCAATATGTCACAATGGAGGAGCCCATGGATCTTGTTGATGTACCTAATTAGTGGGCCTACTTACTTGGATTTATTGGTAGAAAGATAAAGGTATACCCACTTTCATTATGTCGATATTTACCTTTGTATTTATCTAAATTGTAAATGCTTGGAGTTTAATTGGGAGCCACTGCTTAACAATTTCCTAAGTAATTTTACTAGATCGATTTACTCATTCTTCGATAAACTAGTTTGTTAATGAATTTTGCTGCTAACAAAAAAGTTAGTATTGATTAACGTACGTTCTAATAAGATACAAGTGATTAACAAAGTTGTATCAAATTATAATACAAGTAGGTTGCAAATTTTAATAATGCGTGCTACAAAATTAACCTAATACGGAGTAATTAATTTTTAGTGTAATGATAGTTCCTCATGATACTTTCTAAACTTTAATATAAGGATAGATGGTCACTCTTTAATCTTTAAAGAAGAATATGCTTTGTGTAATATCCTATTAAACCATGTCGATATTGGCTGGCTAGCTTTTTAAAAACTTCAGTCGATACTAACATCTTAAAAAAATAGTGTTGTTGACATAATAAGAAATAAAAACGTCATAAAGTCGTCCCTTCGTCCATCCAGTATTTCTGGAATACCCATCAGTAACTTTGACATGTACGTCATAGATAAAAAAGTGTTCCACTTAATTGTGTAAGTGCAATATATACGTCTATCATCAAATGTGACAGAATGACAATACTTGATCTTTTCTTTAATTTAATGTACCGATTGTTATCTTACATAAAACGGTATATAATTTACAGTTTAATACCGATGGTTGTGCAAATTTATATAGAGAATAATTGCTCGGTAAGTAGCAGCAAGGGCGGTTCCATGTATAACCAAACTAGGTCCACGGACCAACGTTAGATCGGAAATTTTTATAGCAGGCATATAGAAAATTATAATTGGACATGTTATTCAAAAATGAGGACCTAGGTAAATTATAAAGTAAGTCTTTTGAATCATTTGAAGTAAATAAATTATAATTAGATATACATATTATTTATTCCTATATCAGTTAGTTATAAAATAAAACAATTTCAAAAAACACATAAGCTCTTCTTCTAATCTTAATGGTTCATTACTAGCGTACCTCCAAACTTTGAGAGTTTTAATCACTTTTCTTTCATTTCTAATTTAAAATCTCTAAAATTTAAAACACTAAACTTATCAGAAGATTTTTTCGAGTAGTCCTATCGTATAATAATAATAACCCAACAACTAATTTTGCAAGATTTAAGAGTGGTCGTGAAAGGAAGGAGAAACCAAACAAGATTTACCAAGAATCAATTCTTATAGTAAAAATTGTACAATAATAAAACTATCGTTTTGTATTTAAGATAGTGGTCGGAATAGAAGTTGAGTTAACAATATGACAAGGTAAATATGAAAATTTATATGAATTTTGCTTAAATGTTAATAGGTACTTTGTGAAAGAACTCTCTTTGTGAAAGATTTCATTTTGATATATATGATGTTTTGTGAAGACCCGACCCGTTATTGAATACGGGGAAAAAAAAATTTTTTTACCCAAATTAACTAAATTTGGACACACGTGATTTTCATTCCTAAATCCGCCACTGAGTAGCAGCATCACATGGTTCATACTTCATAGTTTAAAGTGTTTAAGTTTCTGAACACCAAACATGCATGACCAAGGTCCAAGGATTAACTAGCTAGTTAATAGAAAGTAGCTAGGGGTAATAGTTGATGTTCTCATTAATCTTGGGGGATGTCATTGCAATTGACTAAACATGAAAGGACGTCCCAGTTCCAATGAGATAGAAAAGACAATTCCTTGTCTCTCTCTTCTACTCTCTTTAAAGAAATGATTGAATAGGTTGATATTTATAATTAAAGATCTCATCATCCACCATAAATTTCAACTAATAAGACAATTTCATTAGTCCATGATTAAATTCAATTCTCTGTTTGCTGTCATAATCATAAGTTAAGTGTACGTGACGGATCTAATTGTTGTAATATACTATCTTACCACGAAATCGACACAACACAACTCTTACAAAATACGGAGTATAAAAAATTTGTCAATTAACATAGTTAGTATTTTGTTAAAACATAGATAAAATTGTCCTGGATATATATATATATATAGATACATGTAATTGCGATGTACGTATAGTAGATGAAATCAAAAGGACAATTGATCTCGATCAGCTAAACTTTTTCTAGCCACCTCAATTATATATAATCCTTCCAAAACCAATTAAGGATCGAGACTAATTAATTGCATTAAGATCAATAGTCCTTTTTAAAGTTGTAATTGATCTCAGCAAGGAAATAATAAAGCTATAGGGATTAGGGAGTGCATGCTAGCTTTGTGCATAACTACATGATCTATATGAAGATAAATTTAATTAGTTGAGAATTACTATATAATTACTTATAGAAATATATATGCAAGTAATCACCCACTAAACCAAACCAAGAAAAGGACACTTTTTTTCAGAGCTCATGTGAACCATTCAAATTATCATGTCTGGCCACATGCACCACAACCATATAAAGTATACCCTTAATTTGCAGTCTCCCTTCTTTTATTCAATCAAAAGATCTCTAAAGTGAAAAAAGCATACCATGACATGAGATTTCATCATCTTTGTTCCCTATATTATTATTTCCTCCTTGGGGAATCCGGGTTCGAAACCTTGCACGGTGCGATTTAATGGGGAGGCACCCTCTAGGAAGGTCAGATACTGGGTAGGTGTTGGGTTTGTCCAGTCTAACCATCAAGCCGTTCAAAAAAAATCTCTGTATAAATGACCACGCACGTTACTTTATTTTTTCATTATATATATATATATTATATATATATATAGTTTTTTAATGTTAAAATCTTGTATGCTTGTGCTTTTCAAAAGCAATGCCAATACATACTTGTATAGCAACAAAGGTTAAAATTCAACCTTAATTCTAGAGGTATAGGTAAAAGGAATAATGTAAAACAATGATCGATCGCTGAGTGAATGATTGTTGGAATATGATCACGTTAAATAAACGCATGTCTGGAAAATGTTTAAGCCTACGGGGTCACACGTATTGACACAATACACTATGTAATTAATTAATATGTTAATGTAATATATTAATTAATATGTTCACGAAATAATTAAATAAACGTTTGTTAAATGTTAAATATACGTTTATTAATTAAAAGTTTGAAAAGAGAAGAACTTAAGTGAAAATTAGGAATTAAGGAAGTTTCTTCATTACACTATAGGGGGGACGGTTTTACAAGGCTATTGTAAGCCTAAACTAAACTTGTTCACTAAGTTTAAAACCCTAACAATTAACCCTATATAAAGGGGTTAAGGGTTAAGGTTTTTGTAAGACAATTAGAAGGTAAAACCCTAATTAATTCCTCTCTTTCTCTCTTCTTGGGTTCGGTCGACATTAGCAAGAAAAAGGGTTTTCGGGTTTTGGTTATTTCGACTACAAGGGGTAAAAACACAAGGGGTTGTGAGTTTGTGATCGGGTACTAGCATACATACGTAGTGGTGTCAAGTGTGCGATCGTAGATGGGTTTTACTTTAAACCCTAATAATAATAATTATTATTATTATTGATTATTGAAAGCTTTGCTAAAAGGTACACGATTCATAACTTTGTTAATTATTTGTTAGGACCAGTTCACCTGGTAAACTGGCCAGTCTCCAGTTGCACCTGGAGACCCAGTTAAACTGTCCAGTGAACTGTCCAGTCTCCAGTTGTATCTGGAGACCTTAATGATTTGTCGAGAAATATATTGAAGTCCAGTTGCACCGTACAGTTAACGCAACTGAAGACTTCCTCCAGTTGAGAACTAACCAAGTTGAAGAATCATTCCAGTTGAAGTCGAAGACAACAAATGGAAGATAGAGAATGGCAATGGCAGCGAAGCCCAGTTGGCATTCTAGTCAGTTACAAACTGGAGACCATCAGTGGGAAGCCCTTACAAAGCTTTACACTGATTACGAGGAATTGACTTGTATACTTTATGTACCTTTACCCGGATAATAAGCATTGTCTTATTATTTAAGTAATAAAAGGTACATAAAGGTGGTTGTGTAAAGTTGCTTTATCATGCGACTTTACACTGCTTTTTAAGGAATTAAATGCTATTCCTTAAATGCTCTCAACCACATTTGTACGGCTAAAGTTAACATCCCAATGTTAACTTTGCCTATAAATACAAGTCATTGCACAACCAAGAATTAAGTATTCGAACTCACAAGTTAAATACTTCACACTTTGCAAACCTGCAATATTCTTGGTGAACTTGTGCAATCTTCTCTCAATCGCTAAAAGGAACATTTCACAACTTTAAGTGTTTCGATTGTCTTGAGAAATTCCGAGTATAGATCAATTGTATTTCATAGGTTGTTAGGATATTTACATTCGTGTATTATCTTGGTTCCGCATCAACCTTGTAATTTGTTTAATATCAATAAATAAATTACACATTGAAAAATACATATTGTCTCATCAAGTTATCTTACAAGTTATTTGTATTATTGCTTTGTTCTTTACTTATTGTCATTTATATAAGTAATCTATCTAGAACTTGGTATATACACACTGCAACTGATCGTCTCCAGTTCAGTGCATATATTGCAAAGTAACTCCACCATCGACATAGAGGTGTCTTCAGTAGTACCATCTATCAAGTTGGGACTTACAAGTTGTATCAGAGCAGAAGGCTAATAAACTTGCCTAGATCTGCTAAGATGAACACTACTGAAGGTGGAGATGGTTCTGGTTCAGGTGAAAACCCCTCGAATACTAATGCACAACCTTTTCAAAATGTTAACACCAACCCTCCTCCTCCTACTGCCCCAAACCATGTCCATGTACACTACTCTAACACTCCTGTTCCAAAATTTGATGGAAACAGTGAGACATTCGGTACATGGAAGGCTAGAATGCTTTTGCATTTTGGTGGGATTGAAAGGTATATGTTGAAAATCCTTAAGGATGGACCATATATACCCATGTCCCTTGGGGTCAGTCCTCTTCTTGATCCTACTGGAAGAAGAGGTTCAAGGGAAAAGCCAGAAGACCATTGGTCTGATGAGGATCGCAGACTGGTGGACTTGGACACCAGACTGAAAAACATGATCCTTGGGGCTGTCCCTGAAGACCTAATTCCAACACTTGTGTTGTTTCCCAGTGCCAAGTCTATGTGGGATGAATTAGTGATTCAATTTGAAGGAGGTGATGACACTATTGTCACCAGAAAAGTTGCTTTGAACAAGAAGTATGAATCCTTCTTTGCCTTGCCCAATGAAAGTCTAACTGGTACATACACCAGATTTTCTAGCCTCATCAATCAGTTGAGAGGATTGGGTGTAGAGAAGGATAAGGATATTCTTCTTGAGAAGTTTTGTGATATTCTTCCTTCCAAATGGAAAACATGGTTCTTGTCTTGAGACAAGGTAAAACCTTGCACACTCATACTCTTGCATCGCTCTATGGAGCCTTCAGATTCACTGAAGATAATAATGCTGCAAGACTTGTGGCTGAGCAAGATGCCATGAACCATGCCCAGAGTCCCAAGGTTGCTAGTGCAACTGAGCGACCTTGTGCTGCTTTAATGTCTGCTGAGAGTGTCCAGGTACACTCAATGAAAGAGATGTTGAACAGTTTCTTAAACTCTGGACTGACCACTGAAAACAGTGATGGTTGTAATGAAACTGACGATGATGATCTGGTCGCCATGATTGCTAAAACCTTTAATAGGTTTAAGCATAAATCCAAAAGATTTAATGGCCCCAACAATGCTTCCAGCTCCAGCTCTCTGGATAAGACCAATCTTACATGCTATAAGTGTGGCAAGAAAGGTCATTTTATGAAGGAATGTAGATCTAGCCAGTTGAACAACCAAACTGGCCCCTCTGTCCCTAATTTCAATCGGCCTGATGATAGCTACAAAGCTAAATACAAGAAGCTTAAGGCCCAGATTGCCCTCCTGTCCATGGAAAAGAAAAAGGATCAGTGCTTAATGGCACAAACTGAGGGAAAATGGGAGTACTCTGATGACTCATCTGATGATGAAGAAGAGGAGAGGGACATGTGCTTCATGGCCTTGGAAGATCAACAACAGCAACACGTGGTGAAAGAAGATGTCATCTCTGGAAGATGGGTGGACATCATACTGAAGAAGGTATGTGACTATGATAACCAGGTTGACCCTGAACTAAAACTGGACCTGGCTGAATCATTAAGTGGTGATTTGGCATTTGTGGAAACTGTAAGAGCTGATAGTGAAAGATATCTTGACACTATCCTAATTGAACTGAACAATGTTAAACCACAACTAAATGATTTGCAAAGTGTCCAGTTGGCTCTCAAGGAGTCAGTTTTAAAGATTGAGGCTTTAGAACTTGATAATCAAAACTATTTTCTGATCTTGAAAAAGAACAAAAGATTATCAAGTCATGGGTAAAAGCATCTGGCAAAAACTATGATGCATTTTCAAGAACTATAGATGCCCAGAAGAATGCATGGAAATCTGGAGATCTGGAGATGGCAGCTCTCATACCAGATCTTCATGCATTGCCTCCAGCTCTCAAGGTTGAAACACCTTATGATCAACCTGAAGCTGTTGAAACTGAAACCTTTGAGACCACCCCTTTGAGGTTAAAACTGGAGCCGAACAGGCTAAAGCTCCAGTCAAAAAGGCCACTGGTAACAAGCCTTTACCTCAAAAGTCTAAGGTGCCCAAGACCCGACAGACTAAAGCACCAGTTGAACCAAGGTCCAAGGTTCAACTGCCTGAAGAAAATAATATTTTGGTTAATCTGGAAAGACAACTCCAACTTTTGTCTCGGCAGGTTCAGAGTTGTACTGCCCGGATTAACAATCTGGAAGGAGGTTTATTACCTCCAGTTTTCAAACAAAATATTAAACCACTCCCTTCAATACCTAAACAAAAGAATGTTCCTTCTGGAACAAAATCTGGTAAAATTAAAGGGAGTAAGTATCAAATACCAATTGTTTTTACTCCTGCACCTGGAGCTGGTGATAATGCTCCAGATGCAGCCTTCAGTTCAACACCTCAACAATCAACTGTGGCTTCTGTAGAGAAGTCCAGTGGACCCATCAAGAAAAGATGGGTTCACAAAAAGAACTAATGATTTTTGTGTGTGTATAGGGCGATCGAAAGAAAAATATCTGGTATCTGGACAGCGCTGCTGGCCGGACTATGACCGGATGTAAGCCCCTACTGGAAGAGTTCACTGTCCAAGATGGACCGACAGTGACATTTGGTAACGATCAATCTGGAAAGACTGAAGGATATGGTGTGCTCAATAATGGACAAGTCGAATTCAAAAGAGTTGCATTTGTGAATGGTTTGAAATACAACCTGATCAGTGTCAGCCAACTTTGCGATGATGGCTTCAGAGTATTGTTCGATATTGCACAAGGCACCATATTTAACAAGGATTGGAAAGTGGTGATGATTGCACCAAGAAAAGGCAATGTGTACATCATGGATATGGAACCAGCTCCAAAAGAGCAATGTTTCTATACCGAAGCTGATGAGGACACCAACTGGCTATGGCATAAAAGATTATCCCATCTTAATTTTAAAAACATTAACAAGTTGTCTCGCAAGCAACTGGTTGATGGGATACCTCAAATTTCCTTCAATAAGGAAAAGCCATGTCCAGGGTGTGAGATGGGTAAGCAGAAGAGAGCCAGTTTTAAAACTAGGCAAAATTTTAGCATCACTGAACCTCTTCACATGCTCCATATGGATCTTTTTGGTCCAGTGAATGTTCAAACTAGAGCTGGAAAGAAGTACACTCTAGTTGTGGTTGATGAATTCACCAGATATTGCTGGGTGGTATTCATCAGATCCAAAAGTGATGCTCCTGCTGAAATCATCTCTCTTATCAAACGAATTGAGCTCAAGTATACTCGAAAAGTTTGTCAGTTGCGAAGTGATAATGGTACTGAATTCCAAAACAAAGTACTTGAAACATTTTGCAATGACACTGGCATCTCTCAAAACTTCTCATCAGTTCACTCTCCAGAGCAAAATGGAGTTGTTGAAAGAAAGAATCGTACACTGATAGAAGCCGCCAGAAGTATGCTATCTGAATATGGTCTTCCCACCAGTTTTTGGGCTGAGGCAGTTGCAACTGCTTGTCACACCCAAAACCGGTCAGTCTACATCAAGAGACATAAGAAGACTGCCTACGAAGTACTCAGGAATCGTAAACCAAATATTGGATACTTCCATGTATTTGGTTGTCCAGTTTATATACTAAACGATTCTAGTCAGCTTGGGAAGTTTGATGCAAAAGCTGATGAAGGGGTATTTTTAGGATATTCAGATATTCGAAAGGCCTTTAGAGTTTATAATTATAGACTCCAAAAGGTGCATGAGACAATTCATGTCACATTCGATGAATCAACTGAAGCAATCAACAAGAGACCAAGCCTTGATATTTCTCCAGTCATTCCAATCAATTTTGGTGAAACTGACCAAGTTCATCGGTCAGTTGTTTCACCAGAAGATGATTCCAGTTACAACAAACTGGAACCAGTTAAGAAGAAGAACACCTCCAGTGACACATCATTTTATCCTTCTATCAACTTCAACTTACCACAAGAATTGGTAATTGGATCTGATGTACGTGCCATTCCAATATCAGCACCAGTTCAAACACCTACCTCTCCAGTTCTTCATGAAATGCCTTCAAATGAGGAATTTCATGATGCTAATCGAGACCTCATTGACTCTGATGAGGATGTAGAAGTTGTTTGGACTGATCCTTCTCCAGATGCTGCTGCAACTGAAGAAGATCTCCAGGTGACTTGCACTAATATTGTAGTACACCAGCCTAGTCAATACACTAGATGGACTAAAGCCCACCCAATTGAATAGATTGTGGGTGATCCAACTAGTGGGGTTCAGACTAGAAGAGCCACCAGTGAGCAATGCTTAAACGTCACCTTCTTATCTTTAATTGAACCAAAGAAGATTGACGAGGCTATGGCAGACCCAGGCTGGGTGGAAGCTATGCAAGAAGAGCTCCTCCAGTTTGAAAGGAACAATGTTTGGGAACTTGTTCCTTGTCCACCAGGGTTAAAGAAAGAACCTATTGGTACCAGATGGTGTAACATCCCAAAACTTAATCGTGTATGTTGACTAACGTCGTTAGGTCAAATTCTAAGTCCGTGATATGTTATGTGGTGAAATGTGTGTTTATATGTTTATGTGCCCTATATGTGAGATTTAATTATCTTTAATGAGTGACAATAAAGTGGACTAAATGATGTGTAAAAGGCCTTTGTAGTGTGCGAAAGTGCTTTAGTGTGTTATATGTATCCCCAATAAGTGTTTTAAAGCGAAATAAAGTCAATATGAAGTCCAGGGACTAGTTTTGCCAAAGGTGTAAAGTTAAAAACGGGTTTAGGGTGGGATTAGCCTAATCTAGGGTTAGTTTCCAGCCTAAACATAATTAAAAACAAACACACAAAGTTCCTTCAATCTTTTCTTGAATTATTAAGCAAAATCTTCGAGTTTTGGGTTATACGATCGAGTGTTTTTGGTATTGAATCAGATCTGCCTTGTTGTTTAGGTAATCATTGATTTACTACTTATATTTCAGATCTAAGGTTGAATTATATGGAAACAAATCTGATTTATAAAAAGGGTTTTGAAAAGTTAGGGTTTATATTATGTTTAAGCCAATTAATGTTCAAAAACGATGTCAAACGAGTTTGTGATCGATCTTGATGATCAAAAGAGGTTTATATATGTCAAAAACATGTTTTGGGTGAAGCCTAAGTCGATTGATTTCTGGAAAATTGAAGAACAAAGTCGTTTTATGAATTCTGGACGAAGTTAAGTTCCTGAAGCTAACTTCGTTCCTGGAATGCTAAATTCGTTTGTAAAAACGAAGTTTAACTTCGTTTTAAAACCAAATTCGTTTTAAGAAGCCTATCTTCGTTTGGTCTAAGTTCGTTTGATAATGGAGAAGCTAAATTCATTTGAAGTTGTTTTGAAGCTTAAATTCGTTTGTTCTAAACTAAATCGTTTTGAAAACGAAGATTAACTTCGTTTGATGGTGTAAGTTCATAAGAACAAAACTAAGTTCGTTTTCAAGTCCATTTAAGGTCCCAAATGACTTATATTTCATATATTAATGTACGATAGGTGTCGGGGATTACTATTAAGCACTGTTAGCTTTGTTTGCGCGCACATTCTACTACCAGGTAAGATACACTACTTTTGTCACGCTGAGGGTGCAACAAAAATGGTTTCATAAACTATAACCTCCAAAACGGTAATGTATAACCTATATTGTGGTTGGGTTGATAGGGGAGGTATTCGGGGAATAAAGATGACGATGCCTATGCTTAAATGCTTCCCCGTAAATACGTTTATAATATGATATGTGATGATATGTTTAAACGATATGATATGTTATGATGAATGGTGGTTAATGATATGATGTAATGATGATATGTGCATGTATATGTGGCTTGTTCATCTAGAACACTAGACCTTTTTAGGGTTGCCATGACACGTGCACGTTTTAAGGGCCCTAACGTGAAAAAATGATAGATGTGGATTAGTTTAGGATTAATGTGGAAACCTAAACTAAACGTGGTAAATGCTCGAGCTAATTAGACGTTAAGAGTTATGCATAACCCGTGCCTGACGGTGGTAATAGGTACGTATAAACCGTGCTCGTATGTGGGAGAGTATGTCGTGCTCGCATGTGGGAGAGTACGTAGTGCCCGTATGTGGGAGGGTACGTTAAAATGGTTGCTCGGGTGGCTCCTTGCAACCGGTCATATGTGGCGAGTAGTTCGGGTGGCCTGATGACCCACCTAATGTTATGAACATAACGTGCTACTCATGGATCGACATTGTCTTTCCTTAACGGTAACTTCGGTTACAACCTTAACGGTGACCTAGTCACAACTTAATGAGATGAAATGACGAAATTGATTAGGCACACTTAGGGTCATGGACTCTATGCTTATATGTGATATGGATACGTTATGTGGTGATATAAATGCCCAAATCAAATGACGTAATGTTTTAAAGTGACGTGCAATGGATGAAATGTTTTGCTTAAACCTGGTGTTATCTTACTTAGCTTTATAGCTAACACTTGTTTCTTCTTATGTGTTGACACCCCTCAGGTTAAGCAGTGAGATGTCGTGTGAAGCTTGGGCGAGAGATGGGTAGATGATCAAGATGGCTTTAGTTTACCCAATAACTTCGCATAGACTTAATGTTAATGATTTCCTTTATGGAACTATTGTAATGACTATGTTATGGTTGCTTTATGTTGGGCAATCTTATGGATTTCTTTTATTACTGATTTGATGCTATTAGTAACACCACTTATGTTTCTCAACTGTTTTCTTTGGTTGAGGTTTTTAATAAACTGTTTCCGCTTTATTGACGCCGTTAGGCGAAAATTTTTGGAAATCCATATTTTTACGAAACGGGTGTTACAGATTGGACACAAATGGATGAAGATGGCCATGTTGTAAGAAACAAGGCCAGACTAGTTGCCCAGGGTTATTGTCAAGCAGAGGGCGTTGACTTTGATGAAACTTTTGCTCCAGTTGCAAGCCTTGAAGCCATAAGAATATTTTGGCTTATGCAGCCCATCTGTAGTTCAAGGTCTTCCAGATGGATGTCAAAAGTGCGTTCCTTAATGGAACATTGGAAGAAGAAGTTTATGTTAAGCAGACTCCAGGTTTCATCGATGAGAAGCATCCTGTGAGTCCCTAATATAGATGGTTAATTAAACCCGACTGGCAAGTACAACTGATCTTGATGGACAAGTTCAGTCTATGATCCAGATATGGATAACAAGAAACAATTAACTTGATATAAAATGTAAGAACAAAAAGGAGGCTGAAACTATATAAAGATATTTATATGTATAGTCAAGTATGTAGCATTGAGACACGTTGTTTCCTTTCTAATGTATTTGATTTATTGATATATAAACAAATACAAGGATTGTTGCGGAACAAAGATAAACACCTAAGTGTAAGTATCTAAACAATCCTGAAAAACAAGTGATCTAAATAACTTGGAAATACTCGTAAGTTTACTTAGAGTATATGTCACAAGTTGCAATGCTAAAGTTTCAAGCCTTTTGCAAGTTGTGAGAAGACTTTGTATTTATAGACCAAGTCCATGATGATGTGGACAAGATCGTACAAATGTGGTTGTAAGCATTTAAGGAATTAAACCTAATTCCTTACATGCTTATAAAAGGAAGAGTATATAAGTCAGTTGATGTGACTTATAATACTATGTTCCAAACCTATACTTTTAACTTGTACCTTTTATTAATAGATAAATCTATTAACTGGGTAAAGATATGTAAAGTATAAAGTCTTCCTCGTAATCAGTGTAAAGTGTTGTTAATACTTTATACTGAGATGCTTCAGTCTTCGATCTGGTAGAATCACTCTTTGCTCGCTTCTGAGATGATTCTCTTCTTCATACTTCAGTCTTTGACTTCAGAATGAATGCTTCAGATTTATCTTGATCTGAACTGAAGTGAAGCTTCAGTGAAGGAATTCTGAGACATCTCAGAATTCTGTACAGACGTCTTCACTAAACTTCAAGCTATTTCTGAACAAATTATACTTGGTCGATTTCTGACCTAACACATCCTCATTGGGTTTATAGACTGAACAAAGCATTGTATGGTCTAAGACAAGCCCCAATAGCCTGGTATGATACTTTAACTAAACATCTTCTTAAAAATGGCTTTCAAAGAGGTGCAATAGATAATACCTTGTTATCTTGAAAGAAAGAGGTAATATCTTATTGGTACAAATTTATGTTGATGACATTATTTTTGGTTCAACTGATGATGCAATGTGTAAAAAGTTTTCTAAAATCATGTCATTTGAGTATGAGATGAGTTTAATGGGTGAATTAACATTTTTCTTAGGTCTTCAGATTAAGCAAACAGAAAATGGAATTTTCATAAACCAAGGAAAATATGTCAGAGATTTGTTAAGAAAATACAAATATGATTCAATCCCATCAAAAACACACCTATTGCAGCACCATTGAATTTGGACTCTGACCCAACTGGCAAACCAGTTAACATAACTGACTATAGAGGTATGGTTGGTTCACTGATGTACTTAACTGCCAGTCGACCAGATATAATGTTTAAAACATGTTTATGTGCCAGGTTTCAGGCTAACCCTAAAGAATCACACTTGCACGCTGTAAAGCGTATCTTTAGATACCTGAAAGGGTGTCCTAATCTTGGTCTTTGGTACCCCAAAGGCTCAGGATTAGATCTAATGGGTTATTCAGATTCTGATCATGCAGGTTGTAAGATAGATAGAAAATCAACAACTGGTGGTTGTCATTTCCTTGGAGGAAAACTGGTAAGTTGGACCAGCAAGAAGCAGACTTCAGTCTCTATGTCCACTGCTGAGGCAGAGTACATTTCTGCGGCCAGTTGCTGTGCCCAGATTCTCTGAATCAAGAACCAGTTACTAGATTATGGTCAAAAGTTTACTAAGACCCCAATCTTTTGTGACAACACCAGTGCAATTGCTATATCTCACAACCCAGTGATGCACTCCAAAACAAACATATTGACATCAGGTATCATTTCATTCGAGATCATGTTATGAAAGGAGATATTGAAATTCATTTCATCCCCACTGACAAACAGTTAGCTGATGTTTTTACTAAACCTCTCGATGAGAAAACTTTTAAACATCTCATCAGCGAACTGGGAATGTTAAACCCTTAACTGGAGCTTTCTTTGTTATTGAACGCGTCAGTGACACTGATGAAGTTCTCCAGTTGAGGAGGTCCAGATAATCTTTGCTCGCCAGGCTATCGAACGCCTTTGTAATACTATCTTGGCACTAATTGATTTCTGGATCATCATTTTAGGGGGAAAGACTCAAAATAATTTTCTGACTAAAAAAAATTCGTTTTTGTTTGAAAATGCAACTGGAGAACTCTCCAGTTGGAAACTGGTACTGGACTGATCCTCCAGTTACCAGGTTCAGTCTTGTCTTATTTTTATAACGTTACAAATACTTGGTCAATATGTGTGACACGTGATGATACTCGAGTGTTTTAAACCACTTGACATCATGATCTGACGTGTTTGAAACCATTTTAGTACTTGACAACTGTTTGTATTGGGAAAACAAAAAGTGAGTGGGCGCGTGGGTAAGATAAGCCGTCGTAGCATTTAATGCTGACATGGAAGCATTAATGTTTACATGGCAAATTATTATTTTATTTCAAAATTCAAACCAACTTTTGTGAAAATATCTTCAAAAAGGGATTTTGTTTATTAAAATATAATTTTGGTGTTTCATTGGGATCTTGAACCCTTTATAAATACCCTTATTTACTCCGAACTCATTTACTTCTTTCTCTTACATTCCTTCATTTACTTCCAATCATCAAAATTGCTTCATTCTTCTCTTTGCTTCATAAATCAAAAACCCTAAATCCCAAATTTCATTTTCATTCTTCTATGGCTCCTAGATCATCTCGTTCAAGAGATGTAAATCTCTGACTGTTCCATACAATCCCTCACCAGATGTCACACAGGCACCTGGTGCCCCTAGTAGTGCTTCGGTCATAAAACTAAATCCAAATAATCCTATGGCCAGCCTACGAGGATCTCAAGGGTTCGATACCCTTATTGGTAGAATTCAAAAGTTTTTGAAGAATTCTCCAATAGGACCCTCATTCTCTCTAAACCCACGTAAGTTGTTTCACAACTACTTATGTGAGTTTTGGTATACTGCCGTTCTTTCTTCCGATTGTTCCTCCATCAATTTCACATTAAAGGATGGAACAATCCAGTGTACCTTGTCAACCGATGTATTGAGGGATGCCTTACGCCTCAATTACTGGAGAGAGGGTGAATCTCCAGTCGTCTTTCCCCCAAATATAAACTTTCGCCAAGTACTTCTTGAAATGGGACACAGGGAGTGTTTGGAGAATGGGGTGTTGAAGACAAAAGGTGCGATGACCATGAAGGGCCTTACACCTTCATGGAGGTACTTTTTCATCCACCTAGTGGAGAGCATGGGTGGGAGTTCTGGTGGACTTGACTAGATTAACTCCTCGCAAGCAGAGATGGCTTACTGCTTGTGGAACGGATTGAGAGTGGACTTTGCAGATATTCTATATAGAAGCCTAGTTCAAAAACTGAAGGGCACAAGGGTGTTTGTATTCCCTTTTCAAGGTTCCTCTCACTTTGTTTAAGCAAATTCTGGGCAGGGAAGCATATAATAGTACAGATTCTCCGTACACTGCTCCAGACATGCTAAGGAATCTAGACTCACTGGTATCTGAAGCTGGTGAGGTTGAAATTCCTGAACAAATGCAACTGGCATTCGCTTCAACTGATGCACCTCTTGAAGGTGAGTCAGAAAGGCAACTGGGCGGGCCTCAAAATAATGAGGGACCCTCCAGTGTGTCTAATGTTGTGGTTGAGGATAGAGCAACCATAACTGAAGCAACACCAATCTCATCTATCCCTGGTGAAGATACTTCGGTATCTGATCCTCCAACAGATGCACCCATCCAAGAAACTGGGGAAGGTCATCTGGAGACTGTCCAGGTAACTGAACAGCCCTCTGTCACATTCATGGATCTGGACATGAGTGTTAATGACGAGGAAATCCTTATAGAATCTTCGGATTCTGAAGGTACTGAAACAGACTTGGAGATTCTTGATGCTTCTGTACAAGCTCAAGACCCTTCATCTCCAGTCTTACCTCCAGACGCATCAATTTCATTTTCACCACCACAAGTAAATGTGCCTATAGATATATCTTTACCAACAAATTTCGCTCCTTTACCAACTGGGCAATTCTCACTTGCTCGAGAAATGCCACCCCACCGTCGCCGTTGTTCACACCTGAGCATTCTCAGCATGAACAACAATTTGATTTTTCAGTCCTTTCTTCAACCACCACTCCAATAATTTCTTCAACTGCTGGCCTGACAACTGGGGAGACTTCCATCAGTTTGCCTCCTCCAGTTGCTCCAGTGGTAACTGCTAGTGGTCCAGTGACACCTTCTCCTTTGTCACTGGACAGTCAAGTTGTCTCACTTCAAGCCGATCTCCAAAACCTTCTAACCAGGGTGGAGGAGATTCAGAAGACACTTGACAAAAACACCAAGTCCTTCTCCAGATACCACAAAGATCATTTGACAAACATTAAGGTGGTCGATCTGGGGATAAACAAGTTTTCATCTAATGAAGACTTGGTGTTCAAAAAGCTTAATGAGTTGGTCACTGGCTGCAACAATCTAGCTGGTACTCTAAAGGAAGCCTTTGACCTAACTCACTCTAAGGTCTCCAGTTCAATCTCCAACTTGCTAGGAAATACTGTCAGAACTTCAGAAGTTGACTTGAAAGAGATTGAAAGGCAGGTTAAGGAACTTATTGAAAGACCTGGCCTAGATGTAACTGGCCTTGGAGAGCAGTTGATGACTTCAGTTGGTCAGAAAATAGAGGATACGCTGGGTGCTAGAGAAGAGCATTTGATTGAAAGGGTGATGTCTGAGATCACTAAGCTGGCCACTCCTCAGGTTGATCTGGCCCCACTAACCAGTGAGATCAACCAGTTGAGAGGCAGCATAGAAAGTTTGAACACCCAGGTATCTCTACATGCTCAATCTATAGAGAAACTGACAACTGAAGTGGAAAATCTGAAGAAGATGGATGATGAAGTTAAGGATAAGGTTGTCTCCGGTTTGGATGAGGATTCCAAGATCTTGAATGAATTGAAAACTGGTCAAGACCAAGTTGTTGCAAATGTCTTGACCCAGTCCAAGGAGACGAACCATTTATGGAGGTCCTTCAGGATGATGTGTGGCATCTTCAAAGAGTGTAAGGACATGCAGTCGTGGCAGCCTCTTGACCGGTTGCCATCTCACCCCTCTGAATGGGAAGCAATTAGGGCAGGTCTAGATGCTGCCAAGGGGGAAAGAAGTTCAGTCCTTACACGACCAGTTGCACCTGGAAGGACTCCATCTGGATCTGGAAGAGAATTGGTTGTGGCTACCAGTACTGAAGCTGGTGAGCAGAGTGATAGGGGGAATGTTGGTTTGGACAAAGGTAAAGGTTTAGCTGGTGATGCATCTGCCCATCCGGCCACTGGTGAAATGTTAGAAACTGGTAATGCTGACATACTACCTCCAGTTTCAGATAGTGATAGTAGAAAATTGGCTAGACTTGGTAATGACATCAAAGAAAGAAAGAAAATGAAACAAAGAAACCAAGTTGAGGCCAGGGCACATCTTGCTCAGATTAAGTTGCTGGATATGAGTGATGCCAATCTACTGGGTATCACTAAGGATGAGTATGTTAGGGTTAAGAATGATCCTAGGATAGTTGACCAGTTGAATGAAATGCTAGATGTAGAACTGGATAGACACTATCATGAGGATGAAGCTGAATTCGATGCCAGGAGCTTAAACATTTTAGTGGAGAAGGCAAAAGAGATTAGGGCCAGTGGGATTCTTAAGAGAATTGCAAATGTTAAAAAGGTTGTGAAGGATGTATTGAATCCACCAAGAAGAAGGATTCCACAACCAAGAAGACCACTGACAAGAGATGCAAGAGATGCTGACCTTAGCACATTCGTTGAATCAACTGGCGAGGTATCCAATGAAGACATTAAGTCCGCTGTACTGGCTGCTGGTGCTGGAGTATAAAAATCACAAATGAATCTGAAGCTAGAAACTACTACTCCCAGATCATGTCAACAAGAAGACATAGTGGTACTATTAATGGTGTCAATGTTACAATCAAGCCAGGCACCAAAGTTTTTCAAATCGAAGTTAAGTATACTGGTGGGCCACTGGTTAGAACTGATGATCCTGGTGCTATGCAGTATGGGTTCAGCGAATGGGTGGAGATGGTGAATGTTTTGGATGCTAAGGCACAAAAGAATAGGTTCGAGAAAGCATGGGTTAACTTTCTAAGGGGGAAGATTCAACATAAAGAAAATCTTGAGCAAAAGTTGAATATTGACCCTGAAGATACTCTGCCTATCTCTTCAGTTGCCAAGAGAAGAAGAACTGGCGAAGGGCCATCTCATTAAGTTCTTTCTTCAGTTATCTACTTGTAATTTGTATTTACATTCTGTAACTTGTATAAATTCCATTTCCTTGTATAAATGAAGTTACCAGTTTGTAACCACAAGGTAGATAATAGATTAAAATCTAACAAACCTAAAAGAAAAACCTAAGGCATTTATTGATCTATAAAAATGCCTTAGAAACTTAGATAGATTTAAATCGAACAAGTCTCTATAGTTCACACTTGTATAGATACAAGAACTAGAAAAAGACTTAGACTATATTTCTAGACAAATAGGGGGAATTTGTTAGGACCAGTTCACCTGGTAAACTGGCCAGTCTCCAGTTGCACCTGGAGACCCAGTTAAACTGTCCAGTGAACTGTCCAGTCTCCAGTTGTATCTGGAGACCTTAATGATTTGTCGAGAAATATATTGAAGTCCAGTTGCACCGTACAGTTAACGCAACTGAAGACTTCCTCCAGTTGAGAACTGACCAAGTTGAAGAATCATTCCAGTTGAAGTCGAAGACAACAAATGGAAGATAGAGAATGGCAATGGCAGCGAAGCCCAGTTGGCATTCTAGTCAGTTACAAACTGGAGACCATCAGTGGAAAGCCCTTACAAAGCTTTACACTGATTACGAGGAATTGACTTGTATACTTTATGTACCTTTACCCGAATAATAAGCCTTGTCTTATTATTTAAGTAATAAAAGGTACATAAAGGTGGTTGTGTAAAGTTGCTTTATCATGCGACTTTACACTGCTTTTTAAGGAATTAAATGCTATTCCTTAAATGCTCTCAACCACATTTGTACGGCTAAAGTTAACATCCCAATGTTAACTTTTCCTATAAATACAAGTCATTACACAACCAAGAATTCAAGTGTTCAACTCACAAAGTGAAAAACATACAAACACTTCACACTTTGCAAACCTGCAATATTCTTGGTGAACTTGTGCAATCTTCTCTCAATCGCTAAAAGGAACATTTCACAACTTTAAGTGTTTCGATTGTCTTGAGAAATTCCGAGTATAGATCAATTGTATTTCATAGGTTGTTAGGATATTTACATTCGTGTATTATCTTGGTTCCGCATCAACCTTGTAATTTGTTTAATATCAATAAATAAATTACACATTGAAAAATACATATTGTCTCATCAAGTTATCTTACAAGTTATTTGTATTATTGCTTTGTTCTTTACTTATTGTCATTTATATAAGTAATCTATCTAGAACTTGGTATATACACACTGCAACTGGTCGTCTCCAGTTCAGTGCATATATTGCAAAGTAACTCCACCATCGACATAGAGGTGTCTTTAGTAGTACCATCTATCAAGTTGGGACTTACATTATTATATTACATATTTATTTCCGCTGCGTACTCGTGTATTTGTATGTGACAAATTGATTTAAATCCTAACAGTGGTATCACGAGCCTACTATGTGATATATTAGTTACAAAGTTCAAAACTTGAGGGGGGGTTTTGAGGGTTGGTTCGATTAATTAAATAAATAAATAAATTGTTTTGTTTGTTTATTTTATGTTAAAATCGAAAAAGATGAAAAAAAATTAGGGTTTTGTTTTTTTAATAATTAAAACCACTTAATGTTAATGGCTAAATTAAACCCTCTATGCAAGTTTTGATTATGTGAATTAGCATTTTATGTGATAAATTGCATGTTATTTGTATCTTTTAATTTAATCTTGTTAAATAGAAGTAAAACCATAAGGAATTCATGCAAAATTCTTAATGGTTATTACTTAGATTTATTGTTATATGTTGCTTAGTTTAAAGGTCCAATAATAAGGGTTTGTTGTTTGATAATTGTGTGACAATGTGGATTTTTCGTGTGATTTTTCCTGTTTGACACCAGTTCACTAAAAAATTCATATAAAATCAACCGTAATGAGTTAGAAGCTCTCCTTTGGACTGTAGATGCACGATTCATAGGGCTACAACTTTGTAGTTCTGGACTAAGGCCAATTCGGGCATTTACTATGTCAAATCTGGTCGTGAAGCTACTGGAAATTTCCAGTCAGCACCTTATCTATGTGTTTATTTGATAATTGTATGTTTGTATATTGTTTAAAGGCTTACGCAATCAAGGTAACTTGATGTATGTGGTCCTCTTCCATGAAGGGGGAGTCATTCTTAAAAATGTACATTAATCCATAGAGACCATGATTTAGGTTGCCCACCATTAATCGTTGCATGATTAAATGTTAATAGTTAGTTAGTTTATTATTTTGCTATTATTGTAAATGGTGATGCAAAATTGTTTTAAGAAAAAAAATAAACTTGACTAATAAATATGAAATATGATTTTGTTTTAATAAAATTGGTGTCTTGCAATCAAAAGATACACCGGCTCACCCATTTGAACAAACTCTAAGAGAGGTATAAGTCGGGACGCCTTGGCTCCATAAAGAAGTGGGTACTTAATTGCTTTGCGCAAACCTTACTTCTGCGCTTCTTTGTGCGTTCAAATGGAGCTACCGAGCTCTTTTGTATTGTTAAGACAATAAAAATGATTTTATTAAACATTATGTTATGAAGATGTGCATGAATCTTCATACATAGACTTTTGATTCACATCATATGCATTACCCAATTAAAGTTAAGTCTTTACCACCCAATTTGCTAATAACACTTGCAATTGCTTTTTGCTCTACGTGAGACGTAGGTGAATTGCAACCCCAAGGTAAATTACTACTCATCGTGAGACGGTGGTAGACTATTTACAATTCTTAATTGGGCGACTTAAAACGAGTTAAGCGGTGAGACCTTGACCCCTGGCATAAGATGGGACAAAACATGATTACAAAACACTTTATTCCCCCTACACAAGTGTCATTTGTAAGTCCCATAAAATCTAGGAATTGTACTTGTAATGCAATTACTGATCGTCACTTACCTTTTGAATACATCATTTCTAGCAGATCAACTGAATGAAATGATGGTATGTCAATTGGATCCTAGCCTTAATGAAGTTAATTGTTAAATTGATTTAACATTGGGTAATTAAATTTCTTAAGGAGTTTATTATCGAAAATACTGATTTTTGATCTTAAATCTGTTTTGTAGATGGCAACAAATCCTTCACAAAACATACACCAATCGGCTTTCAGGTCGATGCTATAAAGAGAAAAGCTTTCTGGAACCAATTTCAATGAATGGTATCATCAGCTGAGGATCGTCCTAAGAGTTGAGAAACGAACCGATGTTCTTGAGAAACAGATGGCCGCTCTTCCTGATGCTACTACAACCACTGTAGCACAATTGGAAGCATACAATGCTCAGTACGATAGACATAATGAGGTTGCTTGTTTGATGCTAGGTAGCATGACTCCCGAGCTTCAAAAGCAATTCAAATTGTACAATCCGTATGATATGATCAGAGAACTCAAGTCTATGTACGAAAAACAAGCTGGAGTTGAATTATTTGAGTTAATAGAGTCACTCCATGATTGTAAACATGAGTATGGGAAACTGGTCAGCGCTCATGTACTCAAGATGAAGAGTTACTTTGAGCACTTGGAAAGGTTAAACTATTCGTATCCTCTGCCTATTATTGTTGGCATGATCCTTAAGTCCCTTTCAAAGGACTTTGATGGTTTTGTGCGCAACTACAATATGCACAGCATGAGCAAAACGATAGCTGAACTTCATGCCATGTTAGTTGAGTATGAGAAAAACCTTCCCAATAAATCTGAGACACCCCAAGTTCTTATGATCAAGGGGGGAAAGGTTCAGAAAGCAAAACAACCAAAAGCTAAGGGCAAGAATGTTGGTAAGGGTAAGCAAATTGCTTATGTCCCCAAACCGAAAAAGATCCCTCCAGCGAAAAAGGAGCATCCGGCTAAGGACCAGACTTGTCATCACTGTGCTGATGTGGGACACTGGAAGAGGAATTGTCCTAAGTATCTAGCTAAGTTGAATGCGAAGAAGAAGCAAGATGGTTTAGCCAGTTCTTCAGGTATCTTCACATTTGAATTATATTCCTTTTCTAAGCATAATTCATGAGTATATAACACTGGCTGTGGTACTCATATCTGTAATACATTACAGGGGCTTAGGGGAAGGAAGAAACTGAAGCCAGGAGCTTTGCAACTGTTCGTGGGCAATGGTCTACCAGCAGCTGTGGAAGCTATAGGAGACTTTCATTTAGTTTTACCTACTGGATTAGTTATTGTGTTAGACAATTGTCATTATGCACCATCTATTACTAGAGGTGTAATTTCAGTTTCTTTGTTAAAAGACAACGGATTCATTAACGTTTTTAATGATTATGGTATTTCAGTTTCTAGAAATAATGTTCATTATTTTAATGCTATTCCTTGTAATGGTATTTTTGAAATTGATATGAGTGGTTGTGATTCAAATGATAATTCAATGTATAATGTTAGCAAAAGAGTCAAGCCTAACTTGGACTCAACCTATCTTTGGCATTGTCGACTTGCTCATGTTGGCAAGAAACGCATTGAAAGACTTCAACGTGAAGGGATCTTACAATCAAATGATGAAGAATCATTTGAAAAATGTGTGTCTTGTGTTTCTGGACAGATGACAAGAAAACCTTTTCCGCATAAATCGGAGAGGGCTAAAGAGCTACTTGGACTCATACATACTGATGTTTGTGGCCCATTTAGACATGTGTCAAGGAAAGGTGCTAGCTATTTCATAACTTTTATGGATGATTTCAGTCGTTACGGTTATGTTTACTTGCTTAAACATAAACATGAAGTCTTTGAAATATTCAAAGAGTTTAAAAATGAAGTAGAAAATCAACTCGGTAAAACCATCAAGATTCTTCGTTCGGATCGAGGTGGAGAATACTTAAGCCAAGATTTTAAGGATTATCTAAAAGCTTGTGGAATTATTCAACAGCTTACTCCTCCATATACGCCACAACACAATGGTGTATCTGAGAGGAGAAATCGAACCTTGTTGGACATGGTGAGATCAATGATGAACCTTACGACTATCCCATTTTCATTTTGGGATTATGCTCTAGAGACTGCTGTACGCATTCTCAATATGGTTCTAACCAAGAAGGTTGACAAGACACCACATGAATTGTGGTATGGAAGTGTCCCTAATTTGTCTTACTTAAGAGTCTGGGGATGTGAGGCACTTGTAAAGCGAGATACGCCTGACAAACTTCAACCCAGATCAGTTAAGTGCATCTTTGTAGGATACCCAAAGGAAACAATGGGTTACTACTTCTACTTTCCTACCGAAAACACTGTTAAAGTTGCTAGATATACTGAGTTCTTTAGAAAGAATCTCATCACTCAAGAAATCAGTGGGAGGATTGTAGAACTTGATGAGACTCAAGAGGAAGATGCGTCACCTTCTGAAAAACACTAGCGATCAACAACTTGGGGGGGAATATGTTCAAAGTGATGAACCTCAAGTTGATGCGATCCCAATTCGTAGGTCCTCAAGACCGACATGGATGGAAATGTACACACCTATAAAGCTCGTCTCGTGGCGAAAGGTTATACTCAGCTCTATGGAGTTGACTATGATGAGACCTTCTCTCCAGTAGCAGACATTAGAGCTATTAGGATTATCTTAGCCATAGCAGCGTACTATGACTATTAGATATGGCAAATGGATGTCAAGACCGCTTTCTTGAATGGTTACCTAGACGAGGAAGTCTATATGGTACAACCTGATGGTTTTGTCGATCCAAAGTATCCTAAGAAAGTATGCAAGCTTCAGAGGTCCATTTATGGACTAAAGCAAGCATCAAGAAGTTGGAATAAAAGGTTTGATGAGGAAATCAAAAAGTTTGGTTTTGCTCAAAATCCCGATGAGCCATGTGTATATCGCAAAGCTAGTGGGAGTAATGTTACTTTCCTTGTCTTATATGTAGACGACATATTGATAATAGGAAATCACATTCCAATGTTGCAAGATGTAAAATCCCATATTGGAAAGTGTTTTGCTATGAAAGACTTGGGTGAAGCAGCATTCATTCTTGGAATCAAGATCTACATAGATAGAATTAAACGGTTGATTGGACTAAGTCAAAGTGCTTATATTGATAAGATCTTGAAGAGATTCAAGATGGAGAATTCCAAGCGTGGTTTTGTACCCATGCAAGAAGGACTTGGCTTATCTAGCAAACAAGGTGCCTCTACACCTGATGAGGTGGAGCGTATGCAGAGGGTTCCTTATGCTTCGGCTGTAGGATCTATTATGTATGCGGTAAGATGCACTAGACCTGACATAGCGTTCGCGCAAAATATCGTTAGTCGGTATCAACAGAATCCAGGTGAAGGTCACTGGACTGCTGTGAAGAACATTCTTAAGTATCTGCGAGCAACTAAAGAATTGTTTCTAGTGTATGGATTGCCATGTCTGCAACAGAGTCTGAGTACATTGCCGCCATGGAAGCAGTCTGGATTAGAAAGTTTATTTCTGGGCTTAACGTGATGCCCTAAAATAACACACCTTTAGATATGTATTGCGACAATTCTGGTGTAATTGTCATAGCCAACGAACCCGGAGTTCAGAAAGGTGTTAGACATTATCCTAGACGATATCACTATGTTCGTGAACAGATCCCACTATGAGAAATCAAGTTACTCAAAGTTCACACAGGTTATAACTTAGCTGATCCTTTTACAAAGGCTTTGTCAAAAGGAAAGCTCGATAAGCATGCCGAGGGCATAGGACTTAAATTAGCTAGTTATTTCATGTAAATCTGTGATTTAGTATTTGGATAAAGGATGATGAACAATTATTATTGAATAAATGAATTAAAGTACTTGGTATGTTTGTTTTCATTTAATATATAATTGTATCCTATATTTGCATGTTTAAATCCATGAATAATTTATATTCTAAATTGTCCATTGTCGATTAACTATATGAGAATATAGTTAAACTAAGACAAATCTGAGTGATTGGTAATATTCTTAGAATATTAAGGATGGTCCCACCAAACTCACATGATATTCATAAGATGCATATTGGACTAGCCCACTAACGAATTATCACTTTATGGATCGGCGTCATTAAGTGAAATTCGTGAAATGATTGCTTTACTTATCCTTAGACTTGAGATACAAGCAGGTTATGCGTGTATGAATTGCATTTTCTTGATATAGTTCTAACTATCCTGAATAAGGTAGTAACAAAGGGCTATTTTCAGAAGTGTAGTGAAGTACATGACTAACACGTGTAGTCAAAATAGGATTTGTTCCTTCAACTAGTTATTGAAGAATGATACCATTGGGCCCCTCATTAGAATTAATTAAGATGTTTGTATGGTCATACCCAAATGAATTCCAGATGTGTCTCGATTAATTTGGTAATCTTAATTAGTTGTAGAAATGAGAAACAAAATCGTTAAATTATGGAATGACTTTGATCCATATCCATATTTAACAAAGGTATCTGAAACAAAGGGATAGTAAACACTGAAACCATTTCAAAGATACTTTAATAAACTATACTTAAATATTTCCGGGAGCATTGGCGTGTTGCTAGACGCTAACCAATGTTATTGCCTTTATTATAACATGTTCAAGTGGGAGCTGTTGGAATATGATCACGTTAAATAAACGCATGTCCGGAAATTGTTTAAGCCTACAGGGTCACACGTATTGACACACATACACTATGTAATTAATTAATATGTTAATGTAATATATTAATTAATATGTTCACGAAATGATTAAATAAACGTTTGTTAAATGTTAAATATACGTTTATTAATTAAAAGTTTGAAAAGACCTTAACCGTAGGATTTTGGACTTAGATCGATGAGGAATAGGATAGGCTTAAGTAGGATGCCTAGCCTTTGAGATAAAGTGCGTTAGGACGGGTTGGGGAGTGAGTGAGAGTGTGATTTAAGGCTTGAATAATTGTGTGATAATGTAGCTAATTGAAGTATGACCTTGATGTATGTAGTCTCACTTTAACTCTTGCTAACCATCACCGTTGCCTTGTAGAAAGAATGGCACACACTAGAGCTAATAGTCTCAGAGGAGGAGCAGTTCCTAGCGGTGTTCCTCCTAATGGAAACGGAGCTGGAAATGAAGTTGAGCAAAGGCCACCCCGTGTGCAAAATCGACGTCTTGCTGATCCGCCAACCGCGTCCGAAATTGATAGGGCCAATTCGATAATTGAGCAGATTCCAACTCAAGCAGAAATGTTGGAGGAACTGAGGGTTATTCGAGCTCGTTTAAACAGGACTGAAGAAGAGTTGGCTCGAGTAAGGGCCGAAAGAGATGCTGAAAGGAATGGGAGTGAACAAAGGGGTGAACATTCGGATGGGAATTACTCTAATCCCTCCCAAAGTGCTGAACCATCAATGGCGAGATCACAACATGCTCATGAGAATGTAGTTGCAGCAGTAGGTGTTAATGGGGGGAATGGTGGTGGACCTAGAGTTGTGAATGCACCTCGCATTAGCAATTTTAAATATGAGAGCTTTCCGAAATGTGGTGCCAAGGAGTTTGATGGTACCCAAAATGCAGTGGGTGCTATGGAGTGGATTGAAGATATCGAGGTAGTATTTGCATCTTGTTACTGTCCTGATGATATGAAGGTTTTGTGTGCTAGTAGGATGTTGAAGAAGAATGTCCGTAACTGGTGGAGGGCTACTACCGTTTCCATGTCCCCTGAGGTACTTGTTGTGATGCCTTGGGGTACATTTAAGGAGAAGTTTCTAGAGGAGTATGTGGGAACTCGAGAGTTGAGGCTTATTGAAAAGGAGTTTAGATCGTTGGTTGCAAAACCCGATGCAATTTCGGAATATGCACATTCTTTTATGGAGAAGTTGAAGTTTGTAGGACATTTGGTTCGGAGAGATGAAGATCAGGTTGAGGCATATTGTGATGGCCTCCCAGCTAACTATCGTGGTTTGTGTAGGCAACATGTGACATTGTCGGCGGCGATCAAGGAGTCAAAGAGGTTGGATGATGACTTCAAAACCGAGAAAGTAGTTGAGAAAGCTGATGACAAAAAGTCGGGATTTAAGAGGACATCTAATTGGTATTCTAATTCTAATAATAATAATAATAAAGTTCCGGGGAAGTTCTAGTTCGGGTGGGGACAAAGATAAGAAGAAAAGTGGTACGTGGTGTGCATCTTGCAAGGCTTTTCATGATGGTCAGTGTTCTGAAAAGACAAGGAGGTGTCACAAATGTGCTAGGTTCGGACATCTGGCAACTGAATGCAGGGACAAGACTCGTTGCTACAAGTGTCAAGAAACGGGTCATCTTATAGCCGATTTTCCTCAAATGAAGAATGATGGAAAGAAGACAGCCACAACAACAACTAAGGTTCGAGCTCTACATATGACAGTGGATGATGCAAGGAGCAACGATGAGGTAGTAAGTGGTACTTTTCTTGTTAATTCAAAACCTGCCTCCGTTCTATTTGATTCTGGTGCAAATAGGTCATTTGTGTCTACTTTATTTGCTCCTAAGCTAGAAAGAGTCACTACCCCTTTAGATTGCTCAATAGAAGTAGAAATTGTCAATGGTACGATTAGTGATATACGTGTGGGTTATGATGATTGTGATATTGAGATTGAAGGTCATTCATTTCCGGTCCAACTATTGCCTACTACTTTAGCCGGTTTTGATGTAGTGATAGGTATGGATTGGTTGTCTCAGAATGAAGCTAATATTTTGTGTTCACAAAAGATTATTCGGTTTTCTACACCCGATGGTAAAGTTGTTACAGTTTATGGAGATAAGAAGAGAGGGGGAATAAAGATTATCAATATGATGAAGGCTCTTAAGTGCATACGAAAGAATAAGAGCCATTTCCTTACTTATGTCATCGATGCAAGAAAGACGAAGCCTTCTATTGCTAGTGTGGATGTAGTTTCTAAATTTCCTGACGTATTTCCCGATGATCTTCCCGGTATTCCTCCCGATCGTGAAGTCACTTTTCAGATTGATCTTATACCCGGTGCTACACCCGTTGCAAAAGTACCATACCGATTAGCTCCTACAGAAATGAAAGAGTTAATGTCCCAACTCCAGGAGTTACTTGACAAAGGTTTCATACAACCTAGTTCCTCGCCTTGGGGAGCTCCGGTTCTGTTTGTAAAGAAAAAGGAAGGTTCGATGCGCATGTGCATAGACTACCGTGAGCTGAATAAGCGAACGGTTAAGAATAAATATCCTCTCCCACGAATTGATGATCTCTTCGATCAACTACATGGTGCTTCCTATTTTTCTAAGATAGATTTGCGGACCGGCTATCATCAATTGAAGGTTAAGAAGGAAGATGTAGCAAAGACAACTTTCCGTACTAGATATGGACATTATGAGTTCCTTTTCATGCCATTTGGATTGAATAATAATCCAGCCGCGTTTATGGACTTAATGAATCGGGTATGCCGTCCCTTTCTAGACCATTTTGTAATTGTTTTTATTGACGATATTTTGATTTACTCTAAGTCTGAAGCTGAGCAACGTGAGCACTTAAAGGTCGTCCTTGAGGTGTTGAGGGAGAAGAAGTTGTATGCTAAGTTCTCCAAATGTGAGTTTTGGCTGCGAGAAGTTCAATTTCTCGGTCATGTTATTTCTTCAGAAGGTATAAAAGTAGATCCTACAAAGATTGAAGCTGTTTCAAAGTGGGAGCAGCCCAAGACACCTACCAAGATCAAAAGTTTCCTTGGTTTAGCTGGTTACTACCGAAGATTTATTCAGGATTTCTCCCGAATAGCTAAGCCAATGACTGAATTAACGAAGAAAGGAGTAAAGTATGAGTGGACCGAAAAACAGGAGAATGCTTTCCAAACATTGAAGACGAAGTTGTGTGAAGCTCCTATACTTGCTGTGCCTGAAGGTACTCATGATTTGGTTGTGTATAGTGATGCATCGATTACGGGTTTGGGTTGTGTCCTTATGCAGAGGGACAAGGTGATTGCTTATGCTTCACCGCCAGTTGAAGCCGCATGAGAAGAATTACCCGACCCATGATCTTGAATTAGCGGCGGTAGTATTTGCTTTGAAGTTGTGGAGACATTATCTTTATGGCACTAAGTGTACCTTGTATACCGACCATAAGAGCCTACAGTATGTGTTCAATCAGAAGGAGATGAATGTGAGACAAAGGAGATGGATGGAACTACTTAAGGATTATGATTGTGAGATCAAATACCATCCGGGTAAAGCCAATGTAGTGGCGGATGCACTAAGTAGGAAGGTGCAGAATTCTTCATGCAAATTGATGAGTATACAAGTTCAAGCAAAGTCGGGACTATTGGACCGTATTAAAGAAGCTCAAGTCAAGGCGTTAATGAAGGATAATATTGATAAAGAGAGTATTGGAAAGAAGAAACGCCTTGTGATGGAGACAAATAGCCGTGGGTTTAAGACATACAAGGGTCGAATTTGGGTGCCATTGCTTGGTGGTAATCGAGAATTGATCCTTGAAGAAGCTCATAGAAGTAGATACTCAGTTCATCCCGGTGTTACCAAGATGTATGCAGATTTGAAACCAATTTATTGGTGGCCGGATATCAAAGGAGAAGTAGCTCATTTTGTAGCAAAATGTTTGACTTGTGCACGAGTGAAAACCGACCATCGAAAGCCGTATGGATTGTTACATCAATTAGAGATCCCGGAGCGGAAATGGGATCATATCACCATGGATTTTGTAACGAAGCTACCAAAGACGCCAAAAGGGAATGATATGATATGGGTTATTGTGGATCGGTTGACGAAGAGTGCACATTTTCTAGCAACCCGACAAGATGTACCCTTAACGAAGATGGCAAAGATGTACATTGATGAAGTAGTCTCAAAACATGGAGTTCCTTTATCTATTGTTTCGGACCGAGACTCGAGATTTGTGTCAAACTTTTGGAAGGGTCTTCAACGGGAGTTGGGTAGTGGAATAAATTTGAGTACCGCCTATCATCCTTAAACCGATGGGCAAAGTGAGAGAACTATTCAAACATTAGAGGATATGTTGAGGACGTGTGTACTAGAGTATGGTGGAGTATGGGATGATCATTTGAAGTTGATTGAGTTTGCTTACAACAATAGTCACCATGCAAGTATTGGAATGCCACCATTTGAGATGCTATATGGAAGAAGATGTAGGACTCCAAGCTGTTGGATGGAGCCCGATGAGAAGCAATTAACCGGTCCCGAAATCATTGAAATCACCTCTGAAAAAGTTAATGTGGCTAAAGACGCTTTACGTGTGGCTAGAGAAAGACAGAAAACATATGCAGATAAGAAAAGGAGACCGATTGAATTCAATGTTGGGGATTTAGTGATGTTGAAAGTCTCACCATGGAAAGGAGTCATTCTATTTGGAAAGAAGGGAAAATTGAGTCCACATTTCATTGGACCTTTTAAGATCTTGAAACGCATTAAGGATCTAGCATATCAGTTGGAATTGCCTCCAGAATTGGATGGAATTCACAACACCTTTCATGTATCCTACTTGAGGAAATGCTTAGCCGAGGAGTCGAGTGTGATTCCTATTGAAGATGTGAGTATTGACCCAATGAAGAGAATGGTAGATGAACCAGTGGCGATACTTGGAAGAAAGCAAAAGAAGCTACGCCGGAAAGTGATCGATTTAGTGTTGATAAAGTGGAAACATAATCATGGAGAAAGCTTAACGTGGGAAACTGAAGCAGTAATGAAGGAAAAGTATCCGAAGTTATTTCTTATTGATGAGATTCCGGGGACGGAATCCTCTTAAGGGGGAGGTAATTGTAACATCCTAAACTTTTTATTTAACAGTTGACTAGTGTCGTTAGGTCAACATAATGTGTCGTTAAGTCTATATTAGATTTAATGCATATATGTAGTTAAAGTGTGATTGTGTGTGAGGTTTGAAAACCCATAATTTTAAATGTCGGGTGTTACGGTTTTAAAAGGCTTTTGTAAGCCTAAACTAAACTTGTTCACCAAGTTTAAAATCCTAACATTTAACCTTATATAAAGGGGTTAAGGGTTAAGGTTTTTGTAAGACAATTAGAAGGTAAAACCCTAATTAATTCCTCTCTTTTCTCTCTTCTTGGGTTCGGTCGACATTAGCAAGAAAAAGGGTTTTCGGGTTTTGGTTATTTCGACTACAAGGGGTAAATACACAAGGGGTTGTGAGTGTTGAAATTGTGTGAACTTTCGTAGACCCGACTAACCGTATGTCTTCGGATTCTTTGAGCCCGTAGGGTCATACACAATAGAACATTTATAATGTTTAACCATAAAGCTACGAAATGATATTTGATCATTTACGCATTTAATTAAATAGTATTTAATTAAATTATACGTTTATAAATTAACGCGAGTTAATTAAGGATAAACGGATAAACCGACAAATATTATTTATAGTAGTCGATTAAAGTTAGTTTTAATTGATTGATAAATAACTTATTAATTAAAAGTAGTTTAATTAATTAAATGGGTTAACGGGTTGGATAATTAATTAGTTAATGATCCAAATTAATTAATAATGATTAATTAATATATGGAAAGTCTGGTCCATCCCCCTTAAGGCCTCATGGCCGAATTCCATAAGGAAAGAGGAGGAAGGATCGAAATTCCCATGCAAGGGAATTATATGGTTTTAGTTTCCTAATCTAATTAGGATTCCATGCCTATATAAAACCCCTTGAATCCCTAATTAATTCATTCATTCTTGAAAACCCTAAAACACACACAAAAGGTGAAAATCTCTTTTCTCTCTTTGTGTGGGTCGAACTACACTTCCCAAAAGAACCAAAATCCCAAATTGTTTTAGATTTAATTATTTAGGGTTTTAGTTAAACCCTAAATTAGTTTCAACAAAAGGTTTCTTGCCTTTTGTGTTTGGTTGAGGTCGAACTCAAGAACCCTAAAAAGGTTTTTGAATTTTGACTCTCTTTTTGAATCGGAGTCGAATTCGACTTTAAGGGGGCTTGTGAGGGTTTCGTTCGGTTGCGGTCGTAAGCTTAAAGGTGTCTAGCAGATCCTTGGTTAAGACATTGTTCGTGTACGCCCTTACGGAGGGTTTCTACTTTGGAATCTCGTTTCCGGAATCTTCTACATCATGAAGGAACTCGTCTACCGCAACGTGGATAGTTTTCTTGTATTTATTTTAAGTTACTTATATTGCATTGCATGGATATCTGTGACCGGACGTTAGAACTATTAATTGTTTCCTAAAATGATACCACATGTTTTTAATAGTTGCTAATGGTTCATTAACACGCTTCCGCTGCTTACTCTGTTTTTGTAAATTTTGATTTGTCACTCAAACCGGGTCGGACACCCGACCCATTTTATGTTATCCGGTTAATGAAATCCCAACATTGAGTTCGTGATCGGGTACTAGCATACATACGTAGTGGTGTCAAGTGTGCGATCGTAGAGGAGTTTTACTTTAAACCCTAATAATATATAATTATTATTATGATTATTGGAAGCTTTGCTAAAAGGTACACGATTCATAACTTTGTTAATTATTATATTACATATTTATTTCCGTTGCGTACTCGTGTATTTGTATGTGACAAATTGATTAAATCCTAACAATGATGAGTTAATTGGGAAATTTCTTTTTATGTGTCTCAACTTTCGAAAATATTAACATTACTAGGTTTTTGACCCGTGCGTTGCACGAGTTAACATAAAATTTTTAGCAAATAATTTAACAAAAACATAATATAAAAAACATCTTTCATTGAAAAACGGACATAATTTTTTGTTAAACTCTTGTAACCTACATCTAATCCGCGACGATTTCGGTGTAGAGTTGTTACATCTATTAGTGAAAACAATATGTTAATGAGACGCCTACACACCATATGATTACAACGATATTCACATTCGCAAGGAACAAATGTTTTATCACGTGTGCAAAGTAGATGTATCATGTATTATATATGAATCTTTGATGTTAATGAAGAAGAAATTGTACAAATGTTTTATCATGTGTACAAAGTAGACGTATCATGTATATATGAATCTTTGATGTTAATGAAGAAGAAATTGTAGTTAAAATGTATCGATAGGTGACATCCTCCTAATATTATTGAAAATAAAAAAAGAAATATATTTATTAATAGAATTTCAACTAAAAGTAATATCATGGGCTATGGGTTTATAAAAAGAACATATCTTATAATGCATATATAAGAAGATGTATCAATGTATCATGTATTTATAAATCCTTGTAATCATGCGTATATTTAAAATAAAATTTCACCTTGAAGTAATGTTAGGGGCGTATAAATGGAAAGAATTTAATAACGTATAGATGGAAACATGACGCTTGTTTCCTCACAAGTGGACTCATCGTGTAACATTCATGATTTTTACCGTTTGACTGTGCATGTAATTTGATTAACTATTTCAATAAACGGAAATTTGGACATAATTGTGTACATTTATCTGTAAATTGGGCCAATTATAATGTCATATTTGAACTTCTAGAATTAGGGCCATATTAGCAGACTATGAAATTGGCCCAGTACATGTTATGGAAATTATATGATAGATGATAATTGAGTAACTATGGTAACAGGAAAAACGTATATACGAAACCTTAAGTATAATGTACGGTTCAACA
>CM067170.1:94362695-94437869 GCA_034093135.1 Erigeron breviscapus | reverse complement strand
CCATGGTGTTAAACCAGGAACAACATAACCCACTGAGCCATGAAGCCAAAAAACTGAGCCATAACAACTAAACACTTGAGCCATGTAAGCCATAATCGAGCTAGCCAAAAACAAAGGCGGATCGCGGCGATGCGAGCGTGCTAAGTGCAAAGTGCGCCACTAAAACGCCACATTACGCCTCATCGCCCACGACCCCGACCCTGGTCCCGGTCTCGGGGGGCGCGTCGGGTGCTTCGCACCCTCCTTGCCCACTTGGGGTGTAGCCCCTTATAAGGAATTATTATTCCTCCAACACTCCTCCTTATAAACACACTTAATGTTTATACTTCTACCAATGTGGGACAAACCCACATTAGTTAAACACACTTTCAACTTTATTTTAACATATCTATTCACTTGTATATTTTATGTTATATTATTTAAACATATTAAATAACAAAATACATAAAATTTCCAACAGGTTTTATAGAATAGCTGATCAATAATAGGCTTTTGTATTCAAGAATTCACCTGTACATGATATGCCACCTACTTTTCGTGTCATTTTTTTAAGGGATAATGACATGGGAGTGTAACCAACTATGACCAAAAGGTTATGTAATGTACCCAACTACTCGACTTGCTATGTAGTGTAACCAACTATGTTTTTTGGGTTATGCAATGTATGCAACCGGCTAGGAAACAAGTTACCGGTTACCACTTTCATTTTTATTTCTTTTTTATTTAAAAAATTGCCACCTGTTGCAGATATTAAAAAATTCCTTTTCCGACCAATTTCCGGCCATTCGGAGGTCGGATAGTTCCAAACAAAAACCCATCAGGCCTCCTTGTGTGTATGCTCGCTGGAAAAGAGTGGTGGTGGTTAAGATCAAAAACCCAATCGGGTCAGTTTCTTCAAGTTGTATATATCGATGTGTATTATAAAGATTTGGGAGTCTTACCAAAGACTAGATAATCAACTTTCCCGAATGTATCAATATTTTGTTACTTTGATACGTATATATTAAAGATTTGCGAGATATCGATTTTTTCCGGCGAGTGTTGGATTCGAAAACTTTTGGTCAGGGTTTGTGCGGGATCAATTTTTGAGTCGATTGGTGGTAGTTTCAAGTCTTAATTCGAAGAAACAACAAAGTTATTGCGATTTTAATTTTTCCGGCGAATCACCATTTTTTCCGGCGAGTATTAGATTCGAAAACTTTTGGTCAGGGTTTGTGCGGGATCAATTTTTGAGTCGATTGGTGGTAGTTTCAAGTCTTAATTCGAAGAAACAACAAAGTTATCGCGATTTTAATTTTTCTGGCGAATCACCATTTTTTCCGGCGAGTGTTGGATTCGAAAACTTTTGGTCAGGGTTTGTGCGGGATCAATTTTTGAGTCGATTGGTGGTAGTTTCAAGTCTTAATTCGAAGAAACAACAAAGTTATCGCGATTTTAATTTTGCCGGCGAATCACCATTTTTTCCGGCGAAACAACTATGGCCACATGTGTGTATAACCGGATGGAAACCTTTTGTAGCTGGTTGCATACATTGCATAACCCAAAAAACATAGTTGGTTACACTACATAGCAAGTCGAGTAGTTGGGTACATTACATAACCTTTTGATCATAGTTGGTTACACTCCAATGCAATTTTCCCTTTTTTTTAATGAAGTTCTTTAACTTTATGTGTTTGTTTTATGCGATGCTTTCCATACATATAGCAAACATATAGTGAATATTAAACAATAAACATGACACTTGTTACAATGAGTATCTTCAGTTGTATAAAAAATTATATAACTCTTAACTTTCTTTCTCTCTGCCCTCTCTCCTCCCCAACTCCCAACGGCTCTCTAGATCCAAATCTAGATCCGAGATTGGGGTTGGGAGTGTGATTGAGAGATTGAGATTGAGAGTTTGAGATCGAGAGGATCCGGTTAAGCTTCCACTTCGGTGGATCTAACCCTATTTTTTCACCCCGGGCCGGAGGTCCCTTCCACTTCGGTGGATCCGGAAGCAGCCTCTCTACCTTTGGGTAGAGGTATGGTCTGTCTACATCATACCTCCCCCATAGCCCGGCTTATGCCGGGATTGGGTACCCTTGTTGTTGTTGTTGTTGTTGTTGTTGTTAATATGGTTCGTTGATTCGTTCATATAAGCCGAAAGTAGAATGCAAAGTACATATATACTTTTCTTTTCCTTTTTTTTTGGAAAGGCAAATTTCATAAGTACATATATACTTGATAAGGTTTTTCAATACATTTTCTTATATATTTTTTGTGGATAGGAGAAGAAATACATTAAACACATATAGAAAAAAGCTAGATAAATGGTTTAAAGGAATAAAACCTTAACCAACCACCACCCAACTTGATCGAAGAATATATCAAAGGGTTGGGAAAGACTGAGGAGATCAAAGGGAAAAGTTACATCTAATAAAAAAATTCTCAAAAACTATGATATATTTCACTAGAGGATACACAATTAATATAAGGTTTTTTAACTTAGAAACTATTTTTTTTGAACGTTCGAATGGTCAGAGTCTGTTCGTCCCACTTATCGGCCCCTACGTCCTTCGGGCAGGATGCCATTCGAATTTCAGGGAACCACGGAGGGAGGAAAACCTCATATTAATCCGCCAAATGGAACGACGATAAATAGAAATAAACTTTGCCCCCTAAGGATTCGAACCTGGGTCTCCCCAGGCCCAAGACCCTCATGGGAGGACTGAGATACCACTGAGGTTTTACCTATTGTTAATTAATTATCCCAACTGGACACATGTATTTATTTTTTATCTATGATGAGCCTGAATGAGTTTTCCCTTCCAGATTTTTGGGTGATAGGGGATTTCCATCGAGAGATTTAATTTGAGGATCTATTCTGCGAAGAGGCTCTCTATCGCAGACCCGGTTAAAACAACGTATGTTAGACCTCGCGAGTTATTCACACCTTTCAAGAAAAATAGGTATTATTTGCCGCGCGGGATGAAAAAAATCTTATCTAAGCCAAATTTGGAATTTTATATATAGTTTGTTTGATTAAACAATTTTCTACACATTCATTTATTTTAGCTATAAACATTTAAATATATGAATAATTGTAATTGAAATAAATTTGGAGAAACAAAACGAATTAGTAAAATGATGATAAAGTTAATCTGAGTTGATTTGATCCAGAAGATTATTTTGATTTTCAATAGCATTGTTTTTTTCCCATGTGGTTTGCAAAACCATTTATAATATTGCAATATATATATTAAGTAAAATTTTCAAAATCTTAAATATTTCAAATTAAAATATACATCGTTTTATACGTTCAACAACCAAGACTGTTTAAGTTATTTATCTTAAACAAAATGCGAGACTTGCTTTTTACATGTTTAGTGACCAAGCGTCTTTTAAAAAGTTTGGTTGATATGATTGTTCATGAACTTTAAGTTATAATGTAATACCTAGCAAAAATATATCGTAGTATTTGTAAGTCCCAACTCAATAGATGATACTACCTGAAGACACCTCTATGTCGATGGTGGAGTTACTTTGCAATATAAACGCTGAGCTGGAGACGACCAGTTACAGAGAGTATATACCAAGTTCTAGATAGATTACTTATTTAAGTAACAATAAGTAAAGAACAATGCAATAATACAAAATACTTGTAAAGTAAATTGGTGAGACAATATGTAATTTTCAAGTGTAATTTATTTATTAACTTTAAATAAATTACAAGGTTGTTGCGGAACCAAGATAATACAAGTATGTAAATATCCTAACAACCTATGAACTACAATTGATCTACACTTGGAATTTTTCTAAACAATCGAAACACTTAAAGTTGTGAAATGTTCCTTTTTACGATTGAGAGAAGATTGCACAAGTTCACCAAGAATATTGCAGGTATGCAAAGTGTGAAGTGTTCTCACTTATTATTCTTGTTGTGCAATGACTTGTATTTATAGGCAAAGTTAACATTGGGATGTTAACTTTGGCTGTACAAATATGGTTGAGAACATTTAAGGAATAGCATTTAATTCCTTAAAATGCAGTGTAAAGTTGCAGTATAAAGCAACTTTACTCAACCAGTTTTGTGTACCTTTTTGTACTTAAATAATAAGATAAATCTTATTATCCGGGTAAAAGCACATAAAGCATAAAAGTCAATTCCTCGTAATCAGTGTAAAGCTTTGTAAGAGCTTTCCACTGACGGTCTCCAGTTTGTAACTGACTAGAATGTCAACTGGGCTTCGCTGCCATTGTCATTCTCTATCTTCCACTTGTTGTCTTCGACTCCAACTGGAAGGATTCTTCAACTGGTCAGTTTTCAACTGGAGGAAGTCTTCAGTTGCGTTAACTGTACGATGCAACTGGACTTCAATATATTTTTGGACAAATCTTCTTGGTCTCCAGGTGCAACTGGAGACTGGCCAGTTTCACTGAAACTGGTCCTAACAAATTCCCCCTATTTGTCCTGAAATATTAGCAAGTCTTTTTCAGTTCTTGTATCTGTACAAGTGTGAACTGGAGAGACTTGTTCGATTAAATCTATCTAAGTTTTCCAAGGCATTTTTATAGATCAATAAATGCCTTGGGTTTTTCTTTTTAAGTTTGTTAGATCTAATCTATTATCTACCTTGTGGTTACAAACTGGTAACTTCATTTATACAAGGAAATGAAATTTACACAAGTTACAGAATGTAAATAAAGTTACAAGTAGATAAACTGAAAGAAAAATATAGCTTGATGGCCCTTCACCAATTTTCCTTTTCTTGGTCACTGAAGAGATAGGTTGTGAGTCTTCAGGATCAATGTTCAACTTCAGCTCCAGATTCTCTTTGTGTTGAATCTTGCCCTTTAAGAAGTTGACCCATGTTTTCTCAAACCTATTCCTTTGTGCCTTGGCCTCCAAAAAGTTTACCATCTCAACCCATTCCGAGAACCCATATTGCATTGCACCAGGATTGTCAGTTTTAACCAGTGGCCCTCTAGTATAACTGACCTCAACGTGAAAGTACTTGGTGCCTGGCTTAATTGTTACATTAACACCATTGATAGTCCCACTATGTCTTCTGGTTGCCATGATATGGGAGTAATAGCTTCTTGCTTCAGATTCATTTGATATTTTAATACTCCCAGCTCCAGCAGCCAGTACAGCAGACTTGATGTCATCATTCGATACCTCGCCAGTTGGTTCTATGAATGTACTAAGGTCAGCATCTCTGGTCAGTGGTTTTCTTGGTTGAGGGTTCCTTCTTGGTGGATTCAATACCCTTTTTACAACCTTCTTAACATTTTCAATTCTTTTCATGATCCCACTGGCCCGATTCTCTTTTGCCTTATCCACTGATATATTCAAACTTCTGGCATCAAATTCAGCTTCTTTATCAGGATAGTGCCTGTCCAGTTCAATGTCAAGCATTTCTTTCAACATGCCCACTATCCTGTCATCATTTTTTACTCTGGCATACTCCTCCTTAGTGATTCCCAAAAGATGATCATCACTAATATCAAGCAATTTAATCTGTGCAAGATGTGCTCTGGCTTCAGCTTGGTTTCTTTGTTTCATCTTCTTTCTTTCTTTACCATCATTGCCAAGTCTAGCCAATCTTTTGCTGTCACTTTCTGAAACTGGAGGAAGCCTATCCAGATTGCCAGTTTCCAACATAGGTACATCAGTGGCCGGCTGGGCAGATACATCAGATGCTGAACCTTTGCCTTTGTCAACAACAACAACATTCCCCCTATCACTTATATCACCAGTTTCATCAATTCTTTGCTCACCAGCTTCAGTACTGGCAGCCACAATCATTTCACTACCTGTTTGAGTTCCAGATGGATTACTTTCAGTTTGAATTTGTGCAAGAACTGCACTTCTTTCCCCCTTGGCAGCATCTAGACCTGCCCTAATAACTTCCCATTCAGAATGGTGAGCTGGCAACCGGTCAAGAGGCTGCCACGATTGCATGTTCTTGCATTCTTTGAATATGGTGCACATCATCCTGAAAGATCTCCATAGGTGGTTGGTTTTTTTTGACTGGGTCAGAACATTTGCTGCAACTTGTTCCTGACCAGTTTTTAGTTCATTCAAAATCTTGGAATCTTCATCCAGACCAGAAACCACCTTATCCTTGACTTCTTCATCCTTTTTCTTCAAACTTTCTACTTCAGTTGTCAGTTTATCCAGAGACTGAGCATGAAGTGATACCTGGGTGTTCAAGTTATCAATGCTGCCCCTCAACTGGTTGATCTCAGTAGTGAGTGGGGCCAGATCAACCTGAGGAGTGGCCAGCTTGGTGATCTCAGATATCACCTTTTCTATCAATTGTTGTTCTCTAGCACCCAGCGTATCATCTATTTTCTGACCAACTGAAGTCATTAACTGCTGCCCAAGTTCAGTCACATTTAACCCAGGTTTGTCAACCAATTCTTTTACCTGTTTTTCAATCTCCCTTAAATCCACTTCAGATGTTCTAACAGTGTTGCCCAGCAAGTTGGAGATTGAGGTTGTGACCTTGGACTGAGTGAGGTCAAAGGCTTCTTTTAAAGATGTTGCCAGATTGTTGCAGCCAGTGACCAACTCATTCAGCTTCTTCAACACCAAGTCTTTATTAGATGAAAACTTGTTAATCCCCAGATCAACCACTTTAATATTGGTCAAGTGATCCTTGTGGTATCTGGAGAAAGACTTGGTGTTTTTGTCAAGTGTCTTTTGAATATCCTCCACCCTGGTGAGAAGGTTTTGGATATCGGCTTGAACAGAGACAACTTAACTGTCCAGTGACGGAGGAGAAGGTGTCACTGGACCAGCAGCAGTTTCTACTGGAGCAACTGGAGGAGGCAAATTTAGAGAAGTCTCCCCAGTTGACATCGCAGCAGTTGTTGAAGTAATAAGAGGAATGGTGGAAGAAGAAAGGACTGGAAGTTCAAATTGTTGGACATGCTGAGAATGCTCAGGTGTGTCCAACGGCGGCGGTGGTGGGGGCATTTCTTGAAGGAGTGAGAATTGCCCAGATGGTGATGGGCACATACGTCTGTTTCCAGACATATAGTTATAAGTGGGAAAAGGAATATTTGTAGGCTCATTTTCTTGAGTTTGTGAAAGTGAAATTGAAGTATCTGGAGGCGAGACTTGAGATGAAGGGTTTTGATCTTGTACAGCAGAATCAAAAATCTCTAAGTCTGATTCATTACCTTCAGAATCCGAAGACTCTATAAGGATTTCCCCGTCATTAACATTCATGTCCAGATCCATGAATGTAACTGAGGGCTGACCAGATGGGTCAGTCTCCAGATGACCTTCCCCAGTTTCCTGGTTGGGTGCATCTGTTGGAGGATCAGATACCGAGGTATCTTCACCAGGGATAGAGGTCAGTGGGGTTGCCTCAGTTATAGTTGCTCTATCCACAACCATAACAATTCCAGTAGACGAACTTTTGGGTCCCTCATTATTTTGAGGCCCGCCCAGTTGTCCTTCCGACTCACCTTGGATTGGTGCATCGGTTTTTGCGAATGCCAGCCGCATTCGATCTGGAATCTCGACCTCTCCAACTTCAGATACTAGAGAGTCTAGATTCCTCAACAAATATGGGACAGTGTAAGGTGAATCTGTGCTTGAATAAGCTTCACTGCCCAGAATTTGTAGAAAACAAAGAGAGAGAAACCTGGAGAAGGGGATACATAGTCCCCTGGTGCCCTTCAGTTTTTCAACCAGGCTTCTGTAAAGGATATCAGCAAAATCCACTCTCAATCCATTCCACAAGCAGTATGCCATTTCTGCTTGTGCGGAGTTAATCTGGTCAAGTCCACCAGAACTCCACCCATACTTTCCACAAGGTGGATGAAAAAATACCTCCATGAGGGTGTAAGACCCTTCATGGTCATCGCACCTTTAGTTTTCAACACCCCTTTCTCCAGGCACTCCTTATGTCCCATTTCAAGGAGGACCTGACGAAAATTAATGTTTGGGGGATGACAACTGGAGATTCACCCTCTCTCCAGTAGTTGAGGTGTAAAGCATCCCTCAACACATCTGCTGATAGGGTACACTGGACTGTTCCACCTTTTAATGTGAAAGTGATGGAAGAACAATCAGAAGAAAGAGTAGCAGTGTACCAAAACTCACACAAGTAGTCGTGAAACATCTTGCGTGGGTTTAGAGAGAATGAGGGTCCAATTGGAGAATCCTTCAAAAATCTTTGGATTCTTCCAGTAAGGGTATTGGACCCTTGGGTTCCTTGTAAACTCGCCATCGGATTATTTGGATTTAATTTGATGAGCGAAGTGTTACCAGGAGCACCAGGTGCCTGTTTGACATCTGGTGAAGGAGCATATGGGACAGATAAGAGATTTACATCTCTTGAACGGGAAGATTTAGGTGCCATTGGAAAATGAAACTGAAATTTTGGAATTAGGCTTCTTGATTTATGAAGCAGAGAGAGAAATGAAACAATTTTTAGATGATTGGGAAGTAAATGAAAAGAATGTAAAGGGAAGTAAATGTGATCGGAGTAAATAAGGGTATTTATAAGGAATTCAAGATCCCAATGAAATACCAAAAATTATATTTTATTAACAAAATCAATTTTGTAGATATTTTAACAAAATAAGTTTGAATTTTGAAATAAAAACATAATTTACCGTGTCAGCATTAAATGCTACGACGACTTAACTTACCCACGCGCCCACTAATTTTAATTTTCCCAATAAAAACAGTTGTCAAATACCAAAATGACTTTAAACACGTCGGATGACGATATCAAGGGGTTTAAAGCACTCGAGTGCCATCACGTGTAACAAATATTGACCAAGTATCTCTAACGTTATAAAAAAATTAAGACAAGACTGAATCTGGTCACTGGAGGATTAGTCCAGTGCCAGTTTCCAACTGGAGAGTTCTCCAGTTGCCATTTTCAAACAAAACGAATTTTAGTCAGAAAATTATTTTGAGTCTTTCCCCCTAAAATGATGATCCAGAAATCGATTAGTGCCAGGATAGTATCACAAAGGCATTCGATAGCCTGGCGAGCAAAGATTATCTGGACCTCCTCAACTAGAGAACTTCATCAGTGTCACTGACGCGTTCATGACAAAAAAATCTCCAGTTTTAAGGATTTAACATTCCCAGTTCGCTGATGAGATGTTTAAAGGTTTTCTCATCAAGAGGTTTTGTAAAAACATCAGCGAACTGTTTGTTAGTGGGGAGAAATGAATTTCAATGTCTCCTTTCATAACATGATCACGAATAAAATGATACCTGATGTCAATATGCTTTGTCTTGGAGTGCATCACTGGGTTGTGAGATATAGCAATTGCAGTGGTGTTGTCACAAAAGATTGGGGTCCTTGTATACTTTTGACCATAATCTAGTAACTGGTTCTTGATCCAGAGAATCTGGGCACAGCAACTGGCCGCAGAAATGTACTCTGCCTCAGCAGTGGACATAGAGACTGACGTCTGCTTCTTACTGGTCCAACTTACCCGTTTTCCTCCAAGGAAATGACAACCACCAGTTGTTGATTTTCTATCTATCTTACAACCTGCATGATCTGAATCTGAATAACCCATTAGATCTAACCCTGAGCCTTTGGGGTACCAAAGACCAAGATTAGGACACCCTTTCAGGTATCTAAAGATACGCTTAACAGCGTGCAAATGTGATTCTTTAGGGTTAGCCAGAAACCTGGCACATAGACATGTTGCGAACATTATATCTGGTCGACTGGCAGTTAAATACATCAGTGAACCAACCATTCCACGATATTCAGTGATGTTCACTGGTTTGCCAGTTGGGTCAGAGTCCAAATTTAATGGTGCTGCAATAGGTGTGTTTTTCGATGGGATAGAATCATATTTGTATTTTCTTAACAAATCTCTGACATATTTTCCTTGGTTTATGAAAATTCCATTTTTAGTTTGCTTAATCTGAAGACCTAAGAAAAATGTTAATTCTCCCATTAAACTCATCTCATACTCAGATGACATGATTTTAGAAAACTTTTTACACATTGCATCATCAGTTGAACCAAATATAATGTCATCAACATAAATTTGTACCAATAAGATATTACCTTTTTCTTTCAAGATAAATAAGGTATTATCTATTGCACCTCTTTGAAAGCCATTTTTAAGAAGATGTTTAGTTAAAGTATCATACCAGGCTCTTGGGGCTTGTCTAAGACCATACAAAGCTTTGTTCAGTCTATAAACCCAGTGAGGATGCTTCTCATTGATGAAGCCTGGAGTCTTCTTAACATACACAACTTCTTCCAATGTTCCATTAAGGAACGCACTTTTGACATCCATCTGGAAGACCTTAAACTGTAGATGGGCTGCATAAGCCAGAAATATTCTGATGGCTTCAAGTCTTGCAATTGGAGCAAAAGTTTCATCAAAGTCAACGCCTTCTGCTTGACAATAACCCTGGCAACAAAAAAAAAAAAAAAAAAAAAAAAAAAAAAAAAAAAAAAAAAAAAAAAAAAAAAAAAAAAAAAAAAAAAAAAAAAAAAAAAAAAAAAAACAAAACCCTGGGCAACTAATCTGGCCTTGTTTCTTACAACATGGCCATCTTCATCCATCTTGTTTCGGTAGACCCATCTAGTACCAATGGGTTCTTTCTTTAACCCTGGTGGACAAGGAACAAGCTCCCATACATTATTTCTTTCAAACTGGACGAGCTCTTCTTGCATAGCTTCCACCCAGCTTGGGTCTGCCATAGCCTCGTCAATCTTCTTCGGTTCAATTAGTGATAAGAAGGTGACATTTAAGCATTGCTCATTGGTGGCTCTTCTAGTCTGAACCCCACTATTTGGATCTCCCACAATATGTTCAATTGGATGTGCTCGAGTCCATCTAGTGTATTGACTAGGCTGGTGAATTACAATATCAGTGCAAGTCACCTGGCGATCTTCTTCAGTTGCAACAGCTTCTGGAGGAGGATCTGTCCAAGCTACTTCTACGTCCTCATCAGAGTCAATGAGGTCACGATTTGCATCATGAAATTCTTCATTAAAAGGCATTTCTTGAAGAACTGGAGAAGTTAGAGTTTGAACTGGTGCTGATATTGGAATGGCACGAACATCAGATCCAATCACCAATTCCTGTGGTAAATTGAAATTGATGGAGGGATAAAATGAAGTGTCACTGGTGGTACTCTTCTTCTTAACTGGTTCCAATTTGTTGTAACTGGAAACATCTTTTGGTGAAACAACTGACTGATGAACTTGGTCAGTTTCGCCAAAATTTATTGGAACGACTGGAGAAATATCAAGGCTTGGTCTCTTGTTGATTGCTTCAGTTGATTCGTCGAATGTGACATGAATTGTCTCATGAACCTTTTGGAGTCTATAATTATAAACTCTAAAGGCCTTTCGAATATCTGAATAGCCTAAAAATACACCTTCATCAGCTTTTGCATCAAACTTTCCAAGCTGACTGAAATCGTTTAAAATATAAACTGGACAACCAAATACATGAAAATATCCAATATTTGGTTTACGATTCCTGAGTACTTCATAGGCAGTCTTCTTATGTCTCTTGATGTAGACTGACCGATTTTGGGTATGACAAGCAGTTGCAACTTCTTCAGCCCAGAAACTGGTGGGAAGACCTGATTCAGATAGCATACTTCTGGCTGCTTCTATCAGTGTGCGATTCTTTCTTTCCACAACTCCATTCTGCTCTGGAGAGTGTGCTGATAAGAAGTTTTGAGAGATGCCAGTGTCATTGCAAAATGTTTCAAGTACCTTATTTTGAAATTCAGTACCATTATCACTTCGCAACTGACAGACTTTTCGAGTATACTTGAGTTCAATTCTTTTGATGAGAGAGATGATTTCAGCAGGTGCATCACTTTTGGATCTGAGGAATACCACCCAACAGTATCTGGTGAATTCATCGACCACAACTAGAGTGTACTTCTTTCCAGCTCTAGTTTGAACATTCACTGGACCAAAGAGATCCATATGTAGCATGTGAAGAGGTTCAGTGATGCTAAAGTTTTGCCTAGTCTTGAAACTGGCCCTTTTCTGCTTGCCCATCTCACACCCTGGACATGGCTTTTCTTTATTGAAAGAATTTTGAGGTATCCCATCAACCAGTTGTTTGCGAGACAACTTGTTAATATTTTTGAAATTAAGATGGGATAATCTTTTATGCCACAGCCAGTTGGTGTCCTCATCAGCTTTGGTATAGAAGCACTGCTCTTTTGGAGCTGGTTCCATATCCATGATGTACACATTACCTTTTCTTGGTGCAACCATCACCACTTTCCAATCTTTGTTAAATATGGTGCCTTGAGCAATATCGAACAAAACTCTGTAGCCATCATCACAAAGTTGGCTGACACTGATCAGGTTGTATTTCAAACCATTCACAAATGCAACTCTCTTGAATTCGACCTGTCCGTTATTGAGCACACCATATCCTTCAGTCTTTCCACTTTGATCATTACCAAACGTCACTGCCGGTCCATCTTGGACAGTGAACTCTTCAAGCAGGGGCTTACATCCGGTCATAGTCCGGCCAGCAGCGCTGTCCAGATACCAGATATTCTTCTTTCGATCGCCCTGCACACCTACAAAAATCATCAGTTATTTTTGTGAACCCATCTTTTCTTGATGGGTTCACTGGACTTCTCTACAGAAGTCACAATTGATTGTTGTGGAGGTAAACTGAAGACTACATCTGGATCTTTTTCACCAGATCCAGGTGCAGGAGTAAAAACGATTGGTATTTGATACCTGCTCCCATTTTTCTTATCAGATTTAGTTCCAGATGGAACATTCTTTTGTTTTGGTTTTAAAGGGGGTTTAATATTTTGTTTTAAAACTGGAGGTGATGAACCTCCTTCCAGATTTTTGATCCGGGTAGTACAACTCTGAACCTGTCGAGACAAAAGTTGGAGTTGACTTTCCAGTTTAAACAAAATATTGTTTTCATCAGGCTGCTGAACCTTGGACCTTGGTTCAGCTGGAGTTTTAGTCTTTTGAGTCTTGGGCTCCTTAGACTTCTGAGGTAAAGGATTGTTACCAGTGGCCTTTTTAACTGGAGCACTAGCCTGTTTGGCTCCAGGTTTAACCTCATTGAGGGTGGTCTCAATGGGTTCAGTTTCAACAGATTCAGGTTGATCATAAGAAGTTTCAACCCTGAGAGCTGGAGGCAATGCATGAAGATCTGGTATGAGAGCTGCCATTTCCAGATCTCCAGATTTCCATGCATTTTTCTGGGCATCAATTGTTCTAGAAAATGCATCATAGTTCTTTTCAGATGCTTTTACCCAAGACTTGATAATCATTTGTTCTTTTTCAAGATCAGAAATTAATTTTTGATTATCAAATTCCAAAGCCTCAATTTTTAAAACTGACTCCTTGAGAGCCAACTGGACACTTTGTAAATCATTAAGTTGTGGCCTAACATTGTTTAGTTCAATTAAGATAGTATCCAGATATCTTTCACTATCTGCTCTAACAGTTTCCACAAAAGCCAAATCACCACTTAATGATTCAGCAAGGTCCAGTTTCAGTTCTGGATCCACCTGATTGTCATAATCACATACCTTCTTCAAAATGATGTCCACCCATCTTCCAGTGATGACATCTTATTTTGCCACATGCTGCTGTTGATCTTCCAAGGCCATGAAACACATGTCCCTTTCCTCTTCTTCATCAGCTGATGAGTCATCAGAGTACTCCCATTTTTCCTCAGTTTGTGCCATCAAGCACTGATCCTTTTCTTTTTCCATGGACAGGAGGGCAATCTGGGCCTTAAGCTTCTTATATTTAGCTTTGTAGCTATCATCAGGCCGATTGAAATTAGGGACAGGGGGGCCAGTTTGGTTGTTCATCTGACTAGATCTGCATTCCTTCATAAAATGACCTTTCTTATCGCATTTATAGCAGGTAAGATTGGTTTTATCCAGAGAGCTGGAGCTGGAAGCATTGTTTGGCCCATTAAATCTTTTAGATTTATGCTTAAACCTGTTAAAGGTTTTAGCAATCATGGCTACCAGATCATCATCGTCAGTTTCATCACAACCATCACTGATTTCAGTGGTCAGGCCAGAGTTCAAGAAACTGTTTAACATCTCCTTCATTGAGTGTGCCTGGACACTCTCTGCAGACATTAAGCAGTACAAGGTCGCTCAGTTACACTAGCAACCTTGGGACTCTGGGCATGGTTCATGGCATCCTGCTCAGCCACCAGTCTTGCAGCATTATTGTCTTCAGTGAATCTGAAGGCTCCATAGAGCGATGCAAGAGTATGGCTGTGCAGGGTTTTACCTTGTCTTAAGACAAGAACCATATTTTCCCATTTGGAAGGAAGAATATCACAAAACTTCTCAAGAAGAATATCCTTATCCTTCTCTACACCCAAGCCTCTCAGCTGATTAATGAGGCTAGAAAATCTGGTGTATGTACCAGTTAGACTTTCATTGGGCAGAGCAAAGAAGGATTCATACTTCTTGTTCAAGGCAACTTTTCTGGTGACAATAGTGTCATCACCTCCTTCAAACTGAATAACTAATTCATCCCACATTGACTTGGCGCTGGGGAACAACACAAGTGTTGGAATTAGATCTTCAGGAACAGCTCCAAGGATCATGTTCTTGAGTCTGGTGTCCAGATCTACAAGTCTACGATCCTCATCAGACCAGTGGTCTTCGAGCTTTTCTCTAGAACCTCTTCTTCCAGTTGGATCTAGAAGAGGACTTACCCCAAGAGACATGGGTATATATGGTCCATCCTTAAGGATTTTCAACATATACCTCTCTATCCCACCAAAATGCAAAAGCATTCTGGCCTTCCATGTACCAAAGGTCTCACTGTTTCCATCAAATTTTGGAACAGGAGTGTTAGAATAATGTACATGGACATGGTTTGGGGCAGTAGGAGGAGGAGGGTTTGTATTAACATTTTGAAAAGGTGGTGTATTAGTATTCAAAGGGTTTTCACCTTGACCAGAACCATCTCCACCTTCAGTAGTAGTCATCTAAGCAGATCTAGGCAAGTTTATTAGCCTTCTGCTCTGATACCACTTGTAAGTCCCAACTCAATAGATGATACTACCTGAAGACACCTCTATGTCGATGGTGGAGTTACTTTGCAATATAAACGCTGAACTGGAGACGACCAGTTACAGAGAGTATATACCAAGTTCTAGATAGATTACTTATTTAAGTGACAATAAGTAAAGAACAATGCAATAATACACAATACTTATAAAGTAAATTGGTGAAACAATATGTAAATTTCAAGTGTTAATAAATAAATTACAAGGTTGTTGCGGAACCAAGATAATACAAGTATGTAAATATCCTAACAACCTATGAACTACAATTGATCCACACTTGGAATTTCTCTAAACAATCAAAACACTTAAAGTTGTGAAATGTTCCTTTTTACGATTGAGAGAAGATTGCACAAGTTCACCAAGAATATTGCAGGTATGCAAAGTGTGAAGTGTTCTCACTTATTATTCTTGTTGTGCAATGACTTGTATTTATAGGCAAAGTTAACATTGGGATGTTAACTTTGGCCGTACAAATATGGTTGGAACATTTAAGGAATAGCATTTAATTCCTTAAAATGCAGTATAAAGTTGCAGTATAAAGCAACTTTACTCAACCAGCTTTATGTACCTTTTTGTACTTAAATAATAAGATAAATCTTATTATCCGGTAAAAGCACATAAAGCATAAAAGTCAATTCCTCGTAATCAGTGTAAAGCTTTGTAAGAGCTTTCCACTAACGGTCTCCAGTTTGTAACTGACTAGAATGTCAACTGGGCTTCGCTGCAATTGTCATTCTCTATCTTCCACTTGTTGTCTTCGACTCCAACTGGAAGGATTCTTCAACTGGTCAGTTCTCAACTGGAGGAAGTCTTCAGTTGCGTTAACTGTACGATGCAACTGGACTTCAAAATATTTCTGGACAAATCTTCTTGGTCTCCAGGTGCAACTGGAGACTAGCCAGTTTCACTGAAACTGGTCCTAACAGTATTTAATACAAATTAGAATTATCGTAAGAAAGATTGATCATATTCAAATTTGTTAAGCAAAGATACTAATCAAGCTATGTTAAAACCAAACTTGTTACCACCAACCAAAATTATTTGTATTTCATATTATCTAAATTAACAACTATATTAAGAAAACAGAAAAAGATAATAATAATGAAAATTTAACAAACTTAAAGCCTGGATATAATTTAAAAAGGTAATGGTTAAAATTGAAAATAATAAATAAGTTAAAGATTGAAAATGGAAAAGTATATAAAGTTACATATAACATACAAAAAGTTATTGGTAAAAATATGAAAATAGAGCTAAAGATGAAAAATTAAATGTTACTATTCACCTGGTTTGGTACTTGGAAATTTTCACTTTAATGTTATTATCTCTACTTTTTAATTTATAAAAATTCTAACCCTTTCGCTTTTTGAATAATATTACAAGAAAGTAAGTTTATAAATGATCCAATTGTCTTTAAAGAATGGGAAAGGATTCCCTAAAGTTATCCCAACTTGACTAGTCAAGTTGGGATAATCTTGACCCTTGGATGAAAATCAAAGGTCAAGATTTAAAGATAAGTTTTAAATCTTGACCCTTGATTTTCATCCAAGGGTCAAGATCTTCCAACTTGACTAGTCAAGTTGGGATAACTTTAGGGAACCCCCTCCCAGAAAGAATCTCCATTCTATGAAAAGAGTTATTAGAAATGATCCAATTTGATCTTAATGAACTAATTTACATCATAAACATTTATCTTACTAATTTACATTCTAAGCTTTTATCTTCTAAAATATTTTCACTACCACCTTTACATCACTTACATTTACATTAACTTACACCACTAGAAACCACCACCACCACCAATAGTCGTCGTCATCACCACCAGACCCCGTCGCCTCCGTCACCATCGCATTGAGCGGGTACCATGTTAATAAATTTACACGGTTTGCTAATTGCTAAATGATATTGTAGGTAATAATAATCCAAAGCGCTTTGGTTTTGCATATTCTTTGGCTAAAAGTGTGAGCTTTGTTAAAGTCTTGTTTGCTTTAGTATAATATCATAACTAATGCAAAGATATTAGAACACTGCTTATCAACACACTCAAGTAATCAATGGATATGCATTTTTAATATTCAAACAAATGGAAATAATGCATTGAATCTACCATTAGACTCTTGATCTTTCTGTGATTAATCAAATCCAAGGATAATTAGCTTTTTCACGCGTTTCCCATCTTACCCTTCTCGCTTAAACCAAGTACCCTTCATGTTATCTTATGCAATTAAACTGCACATGTTTTGTGGCAATTCTGTCTAATCTTCTTTTATAACCCCTTAATTACTTGTTATGTCGTTAGCACACAACTATTGATTCTTGAATCGAGAGGCGAAGCTAGTAAGGGGGCTAGAGAAAGAAGCTCAGTTTTTTTTCTACTAAGACAAATTAATTATTATATACATTTTCAATCCAAAGCTTAAATTAATGTTGATTTCTCCAATTGTATGTCACAATCAAACAACCGGCCCCTTTAATGTCAAATCCTGTCTCGGTCACTGCTTGAATCTGTTTCAGTTTTGACTTTTGACAGATACTGGTTGAGGGATAGTTACGTAATATCAATGGTTTGGGCTGCTCGATTTTTCTTGTGATGTTTAATCATTGACTAAGGTAAGCAAAATCATTCTTAAAAAATAAGTCTTAAATTCGTAAAGCTTGTACTAAATCATAATTTCTTTGCTTCAACAGCGACATGAACGTGACAACTCTTTGTCCATTTGCCCACCTTCCTTTTTCAAAGAAAGGGAAAAAAAATAGAGCTAAGGCAACAAAGAAAAAACCAATTAGGTCTTGATTGAAAAAGTTCACCAATTAATTAATCTTTTTGTATGATTTTTGTTGTTTGTTTCTTGACTTGAGATAGATGCAGAAAAGTTTAATGGAATCTAGAGAAATCAATCACTAGTATTTCTTGAATGGAAATCAAGTTGCAGTCCCATTTGCTAAGGTCATTCTGTCACTTTCTTCACATGAAAGTATATATGGTGAGTACCAAATTATAGATATTTTTTCTTCTGTTTGGGAATTTCTTTTAATGTACATTTGTGGTGGGACGAGCCTTTAACAACCGATAATCTTGCACTTTTGCAATTGAAAGAAAAAAGTCAATAAAATTGCCTCTTTATAAAAACTACTAGAATAAAGACTCTTTATAAAGATTTTGTAAATAATTCTAGCAAAATAGACGTAGAGGAATGGCAACTAGAAAGATATGCGGTAGTAAAAAGATGTTTAAACAACTACTAATAAAGTAATTATAACGTCATTCCTTTGCATGATCGAGAAATCTCTAAAAATGTCTGTATGCAAAAAAAAAAACGACACAAGATTTTCTTATGATCCAAACAAACCAGAAGAATCTTGATGGATGGGGGGCCATGAATCAGGAAATATGGGAGATATGGTACAAGCCTTTAGACAAAAACATCAATATATAAAAGTTAAAGATGTGTCAATGCAAACATTGCTAGCTAAGAAAAATATGTATATGAAGATTTTCATTTTCTTGATGCACCATTAATGGAATCGATGGTTAATATTTTCTTTCTTTTAGTTTTTAAGTTTATATTATTAAAAGCATAAGAATAGATTAAAATCATAATAGTAAATTAATTAATGTAAGTTGGTGATTATTTCAATTAATTAGCAAAGTGACGAGCATTGATACGTACAAATTAAAAGTTTAGGTATGCCTCTTCAGGAAAAAGAAAAGCACAAAAGTTATTTGTAAGAAAATGATGAACCGATTCGTGATAACATCCGTGCTTTGTATTAATATTAATATTTGAATAGATTAACTAATTACAAGCATAAACTTGACCAGTGAAAGAATATAACAAATCTCCAGATTAATAGTTATTATACGTACGTTATACGTACACTAGATGATTCGTTTACCATGATTCAGTATTTGATAAAGCAAAACAATTATGTACGTTAGAAATTTAGCATTATGTTTATGTTAATAACATGCAGTACTTCAAAGTTAAGTTAATTTACGTGTATATATATGATACAGTAATAACTAACATGAAAAATTATTCAATATTTTCCCAATAACATTATACGGAGTATATTCGTAACTCAAAGCATTCCATATATCACAAATACTTCGATTATTGGGCATTAATTTAGATGAATGGATTCGACAATTTTGTGAAGCAATCAAACTTACTTGCAATTGTTCATGGAGATACTTTTAATGCAATCATTATTCCAAACTTAATCTTTATAAAATTTTAAAAATACTCGTAAAACATACTTATGATAACGATAATATTATTAATAGCGACAATAATGATATCTTTAACTAGATGGTCCACATTACAATCATAGCTATTTGTACACATAAATCACCCCATAATCTTCATTCTCTTTTGTACACAAATCTTTTTATTCATAATTAACATTACCCCCATGATCCGATCCCCACCCCCATACTTTTGGAGATTCACATCTCATTCTCAGTATTGAAACATGTAGTCTGCGGAAGCCAAAATTGGCTGATTAGCATAAAGATAACTCAGTGATGAGTTAACCATGAACTCGTCTACAAAGTCAGTTCCAAATCTAGCTCCAGCTCCAGCTCCACCTTCGTCATCTCCACCTCCACCTCCACCTCCATTTTCGTTGCAGTATTTGTCCTCATCAAACCTACAAAAGGCAATAATCTCGTGCAACGAATGCAGACGGTTACTTAGCTCAGCAACTTGAGCTCTCAAAACACGGTTTTCGGCTTCCACACTCATATAATGTTGTGTGGTGATACTTGCACTAGATATGACCTGGTTGATATCTTTCCTGAGCTGACTAAGTTGGCTTGTTAGCTCATCTAAATGTTGTTGCTTCCTCATTCTTGATCTCCTAGCCGATTCACGATTGGATATCATTCTCTTCCTTTTTCTCTGATCCATCAGGTTCTGAAGATCTTTTTCAGAACATGAGTTTTGGTTCGGGTATGAACCCGAACCATCTGATGATGTTGTAGTAATAGTAGTACCACTAGATGAATTCATTAAATTATCAATAATGCTATAATAACTACTTAGGATATAGATATAAATATAGATATAAGTTGATATTGTTATTAACTATTAATATTACTAAAGCTGGTTTTATAGTAAGATTATAAAACTAAGGGAGGGCAATAATCATGAAATGTAATAAAACCAGTAAAGAAAAGCAACTGAAAATGATTGAACTAAATGTGTCCTTCTTCTATATGTAGAATTTATCATAAACCCGGAAAGAAACAATTCACTGAGAATTTGAGACATGTATTTCAAACATTAACAACAATAGATTGCACATTAATGTTTTATTTTCTGATTAACCACACAAATTATGTTACATATATTTATAAATGGAGAACAACAAAAACAAGCTATGGATTTTTGCAGTTTTTCGAAACAGCAAAAACCAAAGCGGAAAATTGAGGAAAAGAAAGAAAAGGCTTAAAAGCCTTAGCAAATGATGAAGAAGAACAACAAAGAGATGGTGATCTTAAGGATCAAAGGAAGAGAAGAAGGAGAGGGGGAAGAAGCTTAGGAAGGATTTTGGGTGGATTTATAGGGAAATTTTCTAGACTAACAAGTGAAAAAGGTATCATTGTGGCATCTTTTTTATTAAATAAATCAATAATCGTATCAAAAAGATAATCGTCACTTTATTTTTCAACTATGGTGACTAACTACATTATTGACGTTTCACCGTAACTATTTATATAAACCAAAATGTTACATATACTACATACTTTTTTAACTCTATATATAAGTGGTTTGTATAAAATCTGAATCTGAATCTGAATTTATGAATTATTTAAGAAGTTTTGGACAGTTTCTAAGAACTAGTGTAAGTTACTTTTCTAGTCCAGCATATAACCAGAATAGTTGTCTAATAAGTTTATAATCAAAAATATCAAGGATAGTAGGATACGAAGAAAATTTTATATTATTTAGTGCATAAAAAACAAGGTTCAATACAAAATTCTATATATGTATGAAATTCACACTAAAGTTATGAAAAAAAGTTTTATTCAGTGGATTAAACTGAGATGGAGATGTGTGTAGCTTTGTACATGATTCTTTTTTTTTTTTTTTACCAACAGGAATTTTATGTAGGAATCACCTCCTTTTATTTACAGGTTACACACACCGTCCAATGCAAATATAAATAAATATTATATGTTCGTATATATGGTTCTGAATTTTTCTGATTATAATATTGAAGACGTTTGTATTGTATTGAAAGAGGGGACGCAGGTGCAGGTGGGTAAGGAAGGCCCCATGTAGTCCGACCGGACTTTTCCCGGCGACCTCGCCGCTAATGAGGGGGCCCGCTAATATTCTGTCAGATTAGCCATTATGAGAAAAAAAAAAAAAAAAAAAAAAAAAAAAAAAAAAAAAAAAAAAAAAAAAAAAAAAAAAAAAAAAAAAAAAAAAAAAAAAAAAAAAAAAAAAAAAAAAAAAAAAAAAAAAAAAAAAAAAAAAAAAAAAAAAAAAAAAAAAAAAAAAAAAAAAAAAAAAAAAAAAAAAAAAAAAAAAAAAAAAAAAAAAAAAAAAAAAAAAAAAAAAAAAAAAAAAAAAAAAAAAAAAAAAAAAAAAAAAAAAAAAAAAAAAAAAAAAAAAAAAAAAAAAAAAAAAAAAAAAAAAAAAAAAAAAAAAAAAAAAAAAAAAAAAAAAAAAAAAAAAAAAAAAAAAAAAAAAAAAAAAAAAAAAAAAAAAAAAAAAAAAAAAAAAAAAAAAAAAAAAAAAAAAAAAAAAAAAAAAAAAAAAAAAAAAAAAAAAAAAAAAAAAAAAAAAAAAAAAAAAAAAAAAAAAAAAAAAAAAAAAAAAAAAAAAAAAAAAAAAAAAAAAAAAAAAAAAAAAAAAAAAAAAAAAAAAAAAAAAAAAAAAAAAAAAAAAAAAAAAAAAAAAAAAAAAAAAAAAAAAAAAAAAAAAAAAAAAAAAAAAAAAAAAAAAAAAAAAAAAAAAAAAAAAAAAAAAAAAAAAAAAAAAAAAAAAAAAAAAAAAAAAAAAAAAAAAAAAAAAAAAAAAAAAAAAAAAAAAAAAAAAAAAAAAAAAAAAAAAAAAAAAAAAAAAAAAAAAAAAAAAAAAAAAAAAAAAAAAAAAAAAAAAAAAAAAAAAAAAAAAAAAAAAAAAAAAAAAAAAAAAAAAAAAAAAAAAAAAAAAAAAAAAAAAAAAAAAAAAAAAAAAAAAAAAAAAAAAAAAAAAAAAAAAAAAAAAAAAAAAAAAAAAAAAAAAAAAAAAAAAAAAAAAAAAAAAAAAAAAAAAAAAAAAAAAAAAAAAAAAAAAAAAAAAAAAAAAAAAAAAAAAAAAAAAAAAAAAAAAAAAAAAAAAAAAAAAAAAAAAAAAAAAAAAAAAAAAAAAAAAAAAAAAAAAAAAAAAAAAAAAAAAAAAAAAAAAAAAAAAAAAAAAAAAAAAAAAAAAAAAAAAAAAAAAAAAAAAAAAAAAAAAAAAAAAAAAAAAAAAAAAAAAAAAAAAAAAAAAAAAAAAAAAAAAAAAAAAAAAAAAAAAAAAAAAAAAAAAAAAAAAAAAAAAAAAAAAAAAAAAAAAAAAAAAAAAAAAAAAAAAAAAAAAAAAAAAAAAAAAAAAAAAAAAAAAAAAAAAAAAAAAAAAAAAAAAAAAAAAAAAAAAAAAAAAAAAAAAAAAAAAAAAAAAAAAAAAAAAAAAAAAAAAAAAAAAAAAAAAAAAAAAAAAAAAAAAAAAAAAAAAAAAAAAAAAAAAAAAAAAAAAAAAAAAAAAAAAAAAAAAAAAAAAAAAAAAAAAAAAAAAAAAAAAAAAAAAAAAAAAAAAAAAAAAAAAAAAAAAAAAAAAAAAAAAAAAAAAAAAAAAAAAAAAAAAAAAAAAAAAAAAAAAAAAAAAAAAAAAAAAAAAAAAAAAAAAAAAAAAAAAAAAAAAAAAAAAAAAAAAAAAAAAAAAAAAAAAAAAAAAAAAAAAAAAAAAAAAAAAAAAAAAAAAAAAAAAAAAAAAAAAAAAAAAAAAAAAAAAAAAAAAAAAAAAAAAAAAAAAAAAAAAAAAAAAAAAAAAAAAAAAAAAAAAAAAAAAAAAAAAAAAAAAAAAAAAAAAAAAAAAAAAAAAAAAAAAAAAAAAAAAAAAAAAAAAAAAAAAAAAAAAAAAAAAAAAAAAAAAAAAAAAAAAAAAAAAAAAAAAAAAAAAAAAAAAAAAAAAAAAAAAAAAAAAAAAAAAAAAAAAAAAAAAAAAAAAAAAAAAAAAAAAAAAAAAAAAAAAAAAAAAAAAAAAAAAAAAAAAAAAAAAAAAAAAAAAAAAAAAAAAAAAAAAAAAAAAAAAAAAAAAAAAAAAAAAAAAAAAAAAAAAAAAAAAAAAAAAAAAAAAAAAAAAAAAAAAAAAAAAAAAAAAAAAAAAAAAAAAAAAAAAAAAAAAAAAAAAAAAAAAAAAAAAAAAAAAAAAAAAAAAAAAAAAAAAAAAAAAAAAAAAAAAAAAAAAAAAAAAAAAAAAAAAAAAAAAAAAAAAAAAAAAAAAAAAAAAAAAAAAAAAAAAAAAAAAAAAAAAAAAAAAAAAAAAAAAAAAAAAAAAAAAAAAAAAAAAAAAAAAAAAAAAAAAAAAAAAAAAAAAAAAAAAAAAAAAAAAAAAAAAAAAAAAAAAAAAAAAAAAAAAAAAAAAAAAAAAAAAAAAAAAAAAAAAAAAAAAAAAAAAAAAAAAAAAAAAAAAAAAAAAAAAAAAAAAAAAAAAAAAAAAAAAAAAAAAAAAAAAAAAAAAAAAAAAAAAAAAAAAAAAAAAAAAAAAAAAAAAAAAAAAAAAAAAAAAAAAAAAAAAAAAAAAAAAAAAAAAAAAAAAAAAAAAAAAAAAAAAAAAAAAAAAAAAAAAAAAAAAAAAAAAAAAAAAAAAAAAAAAAAAAAAAAAAAAAAAAAAAAAAAAAAAAAAAAAAAAAAAAAAAAAAAAAAAAAAAAAAAAAAAAAAAAAAAAAAAAAAAAAAAAAAAAAAAAAAAAAAAAAAAAAAAAAAAAAAAAAAAAAAAAAAAAAAAAAAAAAAAAAAAAAAAAAAAAAAAAAAAAAAAAAAAAAAAAAAAAAAAAAAAAAAAAAAAAAAAAAAAAAAATTTTAATTTATTTATTATATTAAATTAGCTTTTTTAATTGTATATAGATTCAATTTCCTTATTAGACTTAGAATTAAACTTTAACTCTTGGTTTATTAATACAAAAGACATTATAACCTTATTTGATTTATCATTTTCTCATTAATAAATTGTCTCTTTTCCTTTCTTTATTCTTCAACTCCTATTACTTATATTACTTATAATAAGTTATTAACATAAAGACTTCAAAAATTTGAGTTTACGATCCGAAATCACAAGGCTATTTGCCGTCATCCATTATACTTACAAGTTCTGATTTTGATGTGATTCTAAAAATTTAAGGTAAATCCAAAACTCTAACTAACCATATATTATATTTATCATTACTGTTTATTATAATTTAGTTTCGATCGTCGATTTACTTTAACACATTTTATTTCATACTCACGAATCATGTATGAGGCATATTCGAATTTCTTTATGATACAATTTATATAGCTACCGTACATCGTACGGGTATTAGGACTAGTAATATAACTAAAAGAGGATGTTCGGATACACTTGGCACCCCTAATCCCCCTTCTTGAGCCTAACTCTCTCTTAATTAATCCAATAGTTTTCTATATTTTTTTAATTAAAATTTTCACACGTTACACAAATTAAATAGGTACCCTCTTAACAACAACTTGCTCCCAATACGAAACCCATCCATGCGTTTTTTAACCTCACGCTGATGGTTTCTTTTTATAACCAAATTGCATATTACATTGGTTAGTATTATAAGGTCCCCTGTTTTTGTAACCAAGTAGTAATATTTAATTAACATTTTATCTACTTATGAAACAAAAAATTCCATGCCCATGTCATCGTAATATTTGTTTGTGGGGCTTCTTTTATTTCTTTGGACACACATATAAATATATCTTTTTTGAAAGGTGAATCTGGCTTGAAACTTCGTGTCGCGATTCGACAGCGAAAAGTCTAGCATACGTTGTCTTAACCGGGGTAAGACAACAATAACCTAAGAAAAAGGGGTAAGAATTTGTATTTGGTTACAACTTGTGTTTGTAGTAAGTTTAGATATAACAAACTGCAAATTTTTTATTTAACTAAAGTTGAAAAAAAGGGGTAAACTGGAATCAATATTTATATGGAGTTAATTTTCATATGTCTCCTTCTTTAGTTTTCGTATTGATTAAAATTGTTATTATAAAGTGTTTCTCTTTTTGTTGAGCTTAACTCTAAATCGTTTAGTCTAAAATTGTTGTTTGTGTTTGTAGTAAGTTTAGATATAACAACCTGCAAATTTTTTATTTAACTAAAGTTGAAAAAAAGGGGTAAGAATTTGTATTTGGTTCAATTGTGTTTGTAGTAAGTTTAGATATAACAAACTGCAAATTTTTTATTTAACTAAAGTTGAAAAAAAGGGGTAAACTGGAATCAATATTTATATGGAGTTAATTTTCATATGTCTCCTTCTTTAGTTTTCGTATTGATTAAAATTGTTATTATAAAGTGTTTCTCTTTTTGTTGAGCTTAACTCTAAATCGTTTAGTCTAAAATTGTTGTTTGTGTTTGTAGTAAGTTTAGATATAACAAACTGCAAATTTTTTATTTAACTAAAGTTGAAAAAAAAGGGGTAAACTGGAATCAATATTTATATGGAGTTAATTTTCATATGTCTCTTTCTTTAGTTTTCGTATTGATTAAATTGTGATATTGGTCATAGGGATTTAATATACTTGAATTCCAATTTTTTAGCTTTTGATTAATATATTTTGAGACTACCCGTCCATTGTACGGGTCTGAGCACTAGTATAATAATATAGTAGCACATTGATGTGAAATTTCAAGTCTTAGAAATTATAATCACGAATCACCTAGCTACTGACTACTACACACTTGCGGGCAGTGAACCTGTTCGTATGCAGTATATTTTACTTGGTAAATTCGAGGTCGAACGCAATTCATATGTTTATTAAATCACTTAAGTAATGCAATTCATATGTTTTTACCTATAGAGCTTTAACAACTGTTTTATACTAGTATATTATTACATTGATAAACTCACACCAAAATTTTGATACGTCATGCGAGCACCATGGTAAATGAAAAGATCTAGAAAAGGCACGTTAAAGCATCTTTATACCCCAACATAAAATCTTTGATACTTGCGGGGTTTTTTTTTCCCTTGGATTGGCAAAAATTTTGCGGTTAAGTTGGTGAAAAAACGAGTCTCTACAATTGCCAATTAATTAAACATGTGATAGTACATTATATTCCTCTAGCTTGTCACTTGCCTTCGCCTTGAAGTAATTCTTTTTGAAGTAATTATGCATATATATAGTATGAGAAAAGATAAATTGAGTCCACCTTCTAAAAAAAGTCTAGGGGTTCAATTCTTGGCCGTTGGATCTAAAGTTTTGAGCGGCTCAGATGAAAGCAAGTCCCGCCACTTTTATAGTTACGAGGGTAATTATGTAATTTCCAGTCCACAACAAAACCGCTCTTTCACTTCCATCCATTCTCACACACATCGTTTCTATTCTCCTTCTTCCTTTATCCTCCCTCTACCGTCGTTGTTTTTCACCTCCAGATCCGATCAGTTTTCCGGCGCTACTCCGGCCGTCTCATCTCTCTGAATTGACAAAGACGGAGAAGGTTATTTATTAATTACAGTTCATTTTTATGATTAGGTTTACTAAATTGTCATTTAATCACTTTTATCTATTTTATTGTAATTAGATCTAATTGATTTGTTAGGTTTACTGATTAGTGATGGCGAAATGGAAGAAATTTGTACCGTTTTGTAAGTTTTAATTTTAATCATTTTGTTTTTATTTATTTATAATATATGTTGTTTTTATTTTTTTAATTTGAAATAAAATTGTTTCATGGAGGAGTCAGGGATTGAAACCTTCACCAGAAAAAGATGTTATCAATTTTGCAATTTCTCAATCCAATGGTATGTATTTTTTGGCTTAATTCTTCTTAATCTGAATTGATATAAAAATTGCACACAAACTGTTTGATGAATTGTCTGAATGAAAAAGGACTGCTCTCGTAAATTTGATACATTTTTATGAAAAAGTGATACATTTTTATGATAATGGGAATGTGAATGGGCTTTTGGATGGTCGTGGGATTCATATTGAAGAATATCGTACGAACTGTAGTGTACATGTCTTAGAATTGTGTCAATTCTCTTGAATCATATGACCCGTTCATGATGTAGTTTTATAGCATGAGAACCCCATGTTGGATCAAGTTAAAAGTGATGACTTTTTTATTTGGGTTTTCTTATCTCAAATAAAGATGATTATCATAGGTGTCAATTTTCTACAATAATACAAAGTATATCCTGCATACCAAAATTTTCTAATTTGGAAACCAAACATGACACAAAGTTATGGTTTCTGTTTCTCTCATGTTACCTTTGTTTATATCGAAATGAAGCTTATGATGTTCATTTATATATTACAGGTAGATGGAAGAATGAATTAATCGGGATAAAATTGGCTTTAGAAAATAGTGGGTGGATCTGGTTCTCATGTTTAAACTTGCCATTAGTGCTATATATGGCTCATGCAGCCCATGCTCGTCCAAGTGATGTTGTTGCTGTAATTGGCGTTGGTCGTGTATGTTCATGGTGAGAATATGATATATGTTCATGACATATTTTGTGGGATTTAGGAGGTGTTTGGAGTTGCATTTTTGAGCTATATATCTGTGTATCAGTGGGATAATAAGTACACGATGTTAGAACCATTTCCTTTCTTCCATTTCCTTTATAATTTTGATCTTTGATACTTGTGGTATGTAAGAGTTTCTAACGATGAGTTGTTGCAGGCTCATAGCTGAGAACTTAAATACTTTCAGGTAATGGTTCTCGTAACACCAGCAGTATAATACATTTTTATTAAATATCTAGCTACAGGGGCTATTACACATTTCTAACGATGAGTTGTTGCAGGCTCATACGTGAAAGTAATGCTAATGTAGGTCGTGTATTTGTTGCTACAGGTTATGGAAGATCCTTATATGGTTCCCAAAAGCATGGGCATTTCAGGACACTAGAAAACCCTAAAAGCATCACCACCACTTCTGTCGCACAAAGAATAACCATGAAATAACAGGTATGTAAGATGATACGAGTATATGACAAGGTGAGCATAAACTAGAGGCACCAAAATAGGCGGGCTGGGTAACAGGGCGAAAGGGGTTAGTGTTAAAATGGGTCACTTTTGGAACTGGCCGAGTTTAGTTGGCCAGAAACATATAATATTTTAATTTAGTTTTTGAATATATTAGGACTTATGTGTCATGTATGTATATATATATATTATATATATATATATTATATATATATATATTATATATATATATTATATATATATATTATATATATATATTATATATATATATATTATATATATATATATATTATATATATATATTATATATATATATTATATATATATATATATATATATTATATATATATATATTATATATATATATATTATATATATATATTATATATATATATATTATATATATATATTATATATATATATATTATATATATATATATATATATATATATATATATATTATATATATATATATTATATATATATATATATATATATATATATATATATTATATATATATATTATATATATATATTATATATATATATTATATATATATATTATATATATATATATTATATATATATATATATATATATATATATATATATATTATATATATATATATATATATATATATATATATATTATATATATATATATATATATATATATATATATTATATATATATATATATTATATATATATATATTATATATATATATATTATATATATATATTATATATATATATTATATATATATATATTATATATATATATTATATATATATATTATATATATATATTATATATATATATATTATATATATATATATATATTATATATATATATATATATATATTATATATATATATTATATATATATATTATATATATATATATATTATATATATATATTATATATATATATATATTATATATATATATATTATATATATATATTATATATATATATTATATATATATATTATATATATATATATATATATATATTATATGCTAAAAGGGTAGCCGGTCATCTTTTATTTTCTATTAATTAAAAAACTTATAAACATAAAAATATATATATAAAATAAAACAAAGGTTATATATATTAACAGAGAGATGATGATGATGACTGCTAATTGCACCACCACAATCACGATGCACACACATACCCACCTGCTATCTCCGTCACGTCCGCAACCGCCATAACAACACCGATTTCACCACAACAAATATAATCCGTCCAAGATGATTGCTTAAATCTGTTGTAGATCGATCAACGAATGGCGTCGGTGGTGTGGTCGACGATGGCGCTTGTGATGCAGTGCAAGTGGCGCCGGAGTTGTACTCATCCTTAAGGAACATGTGTAGATTCCTTTTTCTAACGAAGAACCATGTCAATCTTAGGTCGCCGGAAAAACGATTGCCGGAAAAAACATGGTGGCCATCAATTAATTCCTTTTTCCGTTTTTACACTCTACCGCCGGAAAATACGATGACCTGAAAAACAAGGCACCAAAAAAGGCTGGTCGGAAAAAAAGGTCGGAAAAACGATGGCCGGAAAACCGATCCATTTATACACATAGTGATTTCTCAGCTTTGGGTTGTACAAGTTAGGCAAGGAAGCTTCAATCTGTCACTGTCACTCTCGTTTACCCCCCGCCACCAACTGTCCGTCGACGACCAAACCACTGCCATTGTCATTTCCGGCAGTGTGTGTGTGTGTGTGTGTTTTGGGATCTTGTCATTTCCGGTAATGTAAATCAATTTTATTGATTTTCGTTTTTTGTTTACATTATTCATTTCCGGATGTGATGATTAAAGTGAAAATGATAATGATGGTGGTTGGATTTATTGACTGGGAAAAGAAAGGGCAAGAAAAAAAGTAGAGAAGGTAAGAAAGAAAGAATAATTAAGAAGATAAAAAATTAGTATTATGTGAAGTAACCGGTTACAAATATCCACAATCCAGTTTTATGTTTACAATAAGCGTAATTTCAAGTTTCCTGAATACAATAAAACAAACCTAGAGTTCGTGCACACAATAACTTTTTGGGATTAGTAAACTGCATTCCGGCGCACTTAGCCCTTCTTTAGTATTAATAATTTACTTCCGAGATTTAAAAAAAAAATGTATGTTCAGTTTTCATTGTTACACAACATGCTTTATAAAACTACTTATCATAGCAATGAGTGACTTGACACTTAGTTTGCTGAAATAGGCATGAGATTTACATGTAAGATGTCATATGATTGTCCATGTGGATTTTCCCCATGTACTTTGATTCCTGACTTGGAAATTTCATATTGGATTTTACGTTTATATATCTAGTTTAAAGTTAATAAAGGAACAATTTATGAGGTCTTATGCTATGCCTATATACATTTGTGTGACTTCTGATCTGCTCTTTTTTAAGAAAATATCTTTCATTTGTTTGACCCGTTAGAGAAGAACCACTTACCCATCATAAGTAAATGGGTTGGAATCTCCATCTCTAACATCAAATATTTTGTCAATGTTTTTTTATAGAATTATGCAATTTTTTGTAATGCAGGTTTTGCAACATCTTGGTGATTTCCCCCAGAAGTTATCGCAACATTGTCATTGTTTATATGATTATGCTCCTATGCCACCAGTTACATATCCTGAACTCCGAGACGAGATGTGGTGCCACAGATATTACCTCCGTAACTTATGTGACGAGATTCGATTTCCTAATTGGCCTATTGTTGAACATGTTGAGTTGTTACAATCATTGCTTGTAATGTGGCGTGAGGAACTAACAAGAAAACCCATGGATCTTTTTGAGGAAGAAGCTTGTAAAATATTACAGATCTCTCTAAGTGATGTCACGAGAGATGAATCTGAGGGTGGTTACTCAACCGGGAATGCAGACGATGATTCTAGTCTATCAAAGAAAATCGAGAACATTGATGAAGAAAAACTTAAGAGACAGTATAGAAAGCTTGCCATGAAATATCATCCTGACAAAAATCCTCAAGGAAGAGAGAAGTTTATTGTAGTTCAGAAAGCGTATGAACGTCTACAAGTAAGATTCTTGTTTTTGCTTCAACGTTTTTGCAATCAATATGCTTACAAAAGTCCAACATTTGTACACAATTTAGATCGAAATACATAGAAAGAAACAAAGTTAGTTTGAGGTTATGCTGGTACAAGTAAGATTCTTGTTTATGCTTCAACTTTTTCGCAATCAATATGCTTACAGAAGCTCAATATGAAGCTTGTAGATAGTTAGAAAATGATGTACAAAAACTGGAACCGTAGTTTAGTTTGACATGGAAAAGCGTTTCCAACACACATTCGTTTTTTCATAGAGGTGGCAGGATGGGTTGATTTGGGTTTTGTACTTATGTTTTATTTCTTACTGGTCTAACATTTAAAAGATAAAGTTTTAGCTTTAAAGGTAACTGGTCAAACAGGTCGAAAGTTACTCAAATTTTATTGTAATGAATACAATATTCTAAATCATTCTATTAAAAAATTATATTTATTATTATTGAAATGAAATAGAATATATATGTATCCATATCGAAACATTCAGGTTGTTTGATTTAGTTTAAACTATCTTATAGGTGCAGGGTGCAGCTATATTTTTAGGTTGGACCAAAATATTTTCAGGTCAACTTGACCCACAGAAATTCCCTGTATTGACCCATTTTAACCTGCTGATCTTGCTCAGGCAATAATCGTCTTCACTTGTTTTCGATAAGCTCGTGGAATTCTTATGATCGTTGGACTATTATCTGATCTGTGTTACCTCTGTCTTTGTGGTTAGGTATCTGCTACCTTTGCTGCTTGAATATGACTCGACTGTAGAAGAGTCGGATACCACAGAGGAACATGGAGTTGGTGTTAGTGTGCAAGCTGCTAAAAATTTGCATGTAGTTCAAGCTGCACATGCTTTATCAAGAATTAGTGGCTTGACAGCTGCAAGTCCAACACCTTATAACCAAGAGGCAACTGATGCTCTTAAAGCTCTTTTAACTCCTAAACTTTGCAGCATGCTCAAAGAAGAGATACCGAAGGAGCTCTTGATAAAATTAAACTCGAATTTGGAGTTACCTGAGGTGAAGTCTTTTCTAACATATTAACAAAGAACTTTGGGATTGACTTGTCTTCACATAATCACATTGCAGAATAAAAATGCAAAGAAGGAAGCTAGCGAGAGAAGTTTATTGTAGTTCAGAAAGCGTATGAACGTCTACAAGTAAGATTCTTGTTTTTGCTTCAACGTTTTTGCAATCAATATGCTTACAGAAGCTCAATATGAAGCTTGTAGATAGTTAGAAAATGATGTACAAAAACTGGAACCGTAGTTTAGTTTGACATGGAAAAGCGTTTCCAACACACATTCGTTTTTTCATAGAGGTGGCAGGATGGGTTGATTTGGGTTTTGTACTTATGTTTTATTTCTTACTGGTCTAACATTTAAAAGATAAAGTTTTAGCTTTAAAGGTAACTGGTCAAACAGGTCGAAAGTTACTCAAATTTTATTGTAATGAATACAATATTCTAAATCATTCTATTAAAAAATTATATTTATTATTATTGAAATGAAATAGAATATATATGTATCCATATCGAAACATTCAGGTTGTTTGATTTAGTTTAAACTATCTTATAGGTGCAGGGTGCAGCTATATTTTTAGGTTGGACCAAAATATTTTCAGGTCAACTTGACCCACAGAAATTCCCTGTATTGACCCATTTTAACCTGCTGATCTTGCTCAGGCAATAATCGTCTTCACTTGTTTTCGATAAGCTCGTGGAATTCTTATGATCGTTGGACTATTATCTGATCTGTGTTACCTCTGTCTTTGTGGTTAGGTATCTGCTACCTTTGCTGCTTGAATATGACTCGACTGTAGAAGAGTCGGATACCACAGAGGAACATGGAGTTGGTGTTAGTGTGCAAGCTGCTAAAAATTTGCATGTAGTTCAAGCTGCACATGCTTTATCAAGAATTAGTGGCTTGACAGCTGCAAGTCCAACACCTTATAACCAAGAGGCAGCTGATGCTCTTAAAGCTCTTTTAACTCCTAAACTTTGCAGCATGCTCAAAGAAGAGATACCGAAGGAGCTCTTGATAAAATTAAACTCGAATTTGGAGTTACCTGAGGTGAAGTCTTTTCTAACATATTAACAAAGAACTTTGGGATTGACTTGTCTTCACATAATCACATTGCAGAATAAAAATGCAAAGAAGGAAGCTAGCGAGAAGAAGTTTTATGAAGAGAGAATTATTATACTTTATAAATAAGTATGGTGTTTGTAAACTCCATTCTTTATTGTTCATAGATTGTAGGCAAAACTCTTTCTATTGTCACATAAGAAGGAACTATCTCTTATTTATCCCATTATTGGTATGCTGATTTATTAAATGAAAATCAGAAAAAAGAAAGCAAGGATGATTCGGGTTAAATAAAAAAGTATCAAGTTTTTTAAAAAATGTATCATGATATTTATGCACCTATGTAAATAATTAAATAATAATATGCGACTATCCTATATTGATCATTCTTTTACTTTTATTATTTAAAATATATGATTGTAATATATTGTTGTTTCACATAAGTCTTTTTATTTTGTTATTAAATGTTATAAATAAAATTGTAATTCACGAATATTATACCTTACACATGTGTAAGTAGTACAACTTACACATGTGTAAGGTATGACTTACACATGTGTAAATAGTACAACTTACACATGTTTATTTGGATTTTATTCTACCCATTTTCCGCATTAAGATACATAATTCCAAAACCACCAATTCACAAGTATATAGGTCTAAATTGACATCTAACTTATATATGTGTAAATATATACTTACCAGTTCTGAATAGTCATTTGATTTTGATATCTAACTTACACATGTGTAAGTTATACCACTTACATATGTGTAAAATATACAACTTACCAGTTTTGAATAATCATTTGATTTTGATATCTAACTTACACATGTGTAAGTTATATTACTTACACATGTGTAAGCTATACAACCTACCAGTTTTGAATAATTATTTGATTTTGATATCTAACTTACACATGTGTAAGTTATGTTACTTACATATGAGTACAGTTCCGAAATCATTTGATTTTGGTATTTAACTTACACATGTGTAAGATATACAACTTACATATGTGTAAAGTATAGAACTTACCAATTTTGAATAATCATTTAATTTTGATATCTAACTTACACATGTGTAAGTTATATTACTTACACATGTGTAAGCTATACAACCTACCAGTTTTGAATAATTATTTGATTTTGATATCTAACTTACACATGTGTAAGTTATAACTTACACATGTGTAAAGTATACAACTTACCAATTTTGAATAATCATTTGATTTTGATATTTAACTTACACATGTGTAAGATATACAACTTACATATGTGTAAAGTATAGAACTTACCAGTTTTGAATAATTATTTAATTTTGATATCTAACTTACACATATGCATGGATATAAGTCTAAATATTCAGATGCATGTTTAGGATCTTTTTCATTATCATAATACATTTTTGAAAAATGTATGTAACATCCCAAACTTTTTAATTAACGGTTGACTTGAGTCGTTAAGTCAACGTAAAGTGTTCGTTAAGTTTAGGGTGGATTAACGCTTATATGTAGTTAAAGTGTTTTATGTGTGAGACTTGAATGTCTTATTAATTGATGTAGAAATATGTTTAAAAAAGAAGTTATGTGCCTTTTAGAGGTGTTCAAAGTGTTAATCAAGTTGTATATAGTCCATAGAGGTGTTTTGGGCTAATAATACGACTTTACGAAGTTTAGGGACCAGTTTTGACATGGTGTGAAAGTCAAAAACGGGATTAGGGTCAATGGGGGAGTCATTAGTTTATCAAATCAGATCTAATAACTTTTCTCCCAAGCCCTAGCCACCCCTTTGATCCCCTATCAAATTCCAAAGCCGAAAATCCTTCAAAACGTGTGATTCAAGTGAAGTTTGATCAAGATCTCTCATCCTTGCTTTCATCTACAGGTAATATAGACGATTTCCCTTTGATTTTTGATCATAAGAGTCGATCATATGGATCTTACTTCTGGTCTCTAGGGTTGAGATTGATTTGATTATGTTTCATTGTCGATTATTGGGGTTTTCGGGTAATTTAATGTATTGTAATTGTATCCTCTTGTTCCTGGAACAAGTGATCATGTGAAATCATTATATGAGTCATATTTTGGGTGCATATGAGGTTCATAGGTCGTCGTGGTTGCTATGGTCATCTGATGGTCGAAAATTGCTTGCAAAACTAAGGGTTTACTAGATCTGAAAAATTAGTAATATTGCAAAAATCATATCTCTTTCAATTAAAAGAGTTATAAGATGAATCTTATATTTTTGAAGAGGTCTATGTGTCCTCTTGATTCTATACGAACAATGTTTCTTTTGATTTTGCCCAGATATGGGTGAAAAATGTCAATTTCCAGAAGTGGTCGGATTTAAGACGAATTCTGTAGGTCTGTTTTGCAGACGCCATAACTAATTCATTAGAGATCTTCAAGAGTCAAACTTTATATTTCTGGAAAGTTCTTTGAATTCCCTACATTCCTTAAGAACTAAGTTTTGACTCATTTGGTCGTCTTGAGGTCGAAAAGTCGCCTGCAAGTGAAGGGCGCGAGTCAGACTTTAGACCAGCACTCCATATGCGGCGCATATAACCTATGTGCGGCGCATATCGGGGCCTGGGAGGTTTCTGGGTGATTTTTGAAGCAAATATGCGATGCATATTCAAAGCATGCGCCACATAAAGGGTCTGTGAGCCCGTTTGAGGTCCGAAACAAGCGTTTAAGGGTCCTATAAGTGTACCTAAGTTAATGTATGGTCTTATAACCTTATTAGGTTGGGTTTATACAGGTTTAAGACTATGAACTCGAGATAGGTTGTCGGGATCACAAACAAGATACATTAACGTTGCTTATTGATCGTCACGAGGTAAGATACACTACTTTGACACGCTGAGGGTTCAACGAAAAGATGGTTTCAAATAATAACTTCCCAACTTATATCTTGAATTGCTTGTGGGTATTCGGGGTTACACGGGAGGTGATATGGGTTATGTAGTTGACCATTGAGACCTGAAATGCAGTCCCAAATGAAGTATAATGTAGTGTATGTTATGATATGAAGTATAATGTAGTGTTATGTTATGAAGTGATATGCAGTAGCTTGTGATGCTTTGAGATGTAGTATATGTTGTTGATTGTTGATATGTGCATGATTGTATGGCTTACTCATCTAGTTCACTAGACTTGTTAAGTTGCCATGACACGTGCACGTTTAAGGGCCCAAAACGTAAAAGCAGTAAACGTAGTAAATGTTTAGGTAATGCAGTCACCTAAACTAAATAATGCAGGATCGAGCTCGTTAAACTTTGATGCAGGAAAGTGTTAAGCTTAACCCGTACTTGCCCTAGCCCGGCTAAGTGCGTTGACGTAGGTTGCTTGGGTGGCTCCTTGCAAGATGGTCATTGAGATGCAGTTGAGTAATACGAGGGGTCTGACCCGCCTTCATTTGTCTTGTGCATACGGATTACTCGGGGATTGGCTTGCCATTCCTTAACGACGTTTGATGTTCAACTGAATGGTTGTCATCTAGTCGGGTGTAACTTATGTTACACATTGACGTAGTTAAAATGTAGTAAAGCAGTTAAAACGTAGTAATGCAGTTAAAATGTAGTTACGCAGTTAAAAGTAGTAATGCAGTTATGTGGTTATATGTGTGTAATGCAGAATGAAGGATAGGCACATTTAGGGTGTTTCATCCTATTATGTAGTTTTGATGATGTGATATGCTTGATGTGTGTTGTGCCTTAATGACGTTGATTAAATCCACAATGTTTGAAATGGATAAATGTTTTATAACTTGAGTGTTATCTTACTTAGCTAATTCGTTAACTAACACTTGTCTTTTGAAATGTGTTGCTCCCTCAGGTTTAGCGTAGCTGAGGTAGTTGATGAAGAAGAGCGAGGAATGGGTAGATAGCTTGCTGATGACCTTAGCTACCCATAGTTGTTGCACATTTTTAGACTCTTGCTTATGTTTTGGCATTTATGTAGTTTGCATGTTATGTAGTCGGTTGTTTTGTGTTGGGCAGCCGACGGGTTTCTATTTAAACTTGTTTTGATGATATGACCGAGTAACACCAATGATTAAAGAAACCAAACAGATTTTAATTGGTTTGGACTTTCAAAGTTTACTTCCGCTTTGTTATAACGCCGTTAGCGAAAATTTTGGAAACCCGTATTTTTAAATGAAGGGTGTTACAAGTTGGTATCAGAGAAATGGTTTAAGTGAACCAATGACTATAAGTGTGCCATAGGAATTGGACTTAAACCGATAGACGACAAGTTAGGCTTAAGTAGGTATGCTTAGCTTTGAGATGAAATGCCTTAGGACGGTTTGGGATGAGTGAGAGTGTAGGAATAAGGCTATATGATGATTGTTTATTGATATGTGAATATGTGTTTTAGCCTTTATTCTTCCGTTTCTCGCTTCTCCGTCGCTAAGTTGTGTTATTGCTACGATAGACGGTCCTCGAGGTGATCTTCTATTCCTCTAACTGAATTTGATAAACTTGTGCTTTATATTATGTGAGAAGTTGTTGAGATGGACAAAGGTTGGAGGATTAGGTGAGATGGTGTTCCATCAATGTTGCCTAGCCCATGGGGTTAGTGACAAGGACCGCAAAGGATATAAGATGTTGTATGTGTGCTGAAAATCATGTGAATTGGAATTGATGGAAAAGAGGCGATACACAAATGTGGTAACGAACATGCATGTGAAAGGATACAATTACAATTATGGTCCGAAACATAATTGCAAGTGTATCACGACGCGAGTGTGTTTGTATGGCCATGCTTGTGTTGACCGGTGTACAAAGTAATGAAGCTGGAGAGATTTCTATGTAGTGAATCTTTATGTGTCGAGAGTAAACATCGTGAACAACTTTAATGACGTTGATGCCTCGTGTGTGTGGAAATGTGTGAAGATCGGTGAAAAGTTATAGCCGGTTAAATGTTTATGATAATTATGAAGTACATGAAGTTAAATGAAGTCTAAAGGTACGTGAGGAATGAAGTGGTTGGTAGACAATGTTGTTGAGTCTACTAGTTCAAAGGACATGGACTTAAAGTTGACAATTAGAGTTAATGCTGGATATTTGAAGGGTGATAAGCAGGTGATGCACAGAAGGGTTACCAGGTACACGTATGGAAGGATACAGTTACAATTCCGGTCGCGAACGTAATTGTAAATGTATCACGACATGTGTGTGTTTGTGAGACTGTGTCTGTGTTGATCCGACTGAAGAGAAGATGGGAAAGATGGAATCACTGGTTGGTGGCATAATTAACCATGTGAAGAGTAGACATGTATCTATGGATTAAAGAATGATGAAGCTGAAGCAAGTAAAGAAGATAACGCTATGGATGATTGAACCTTTTAACCATGAAGCTCTTCCATTGATGAACACCATGTTATGATGTGAGGTTACCTTCGAGCTGCGAAGTCTTAAAGTTGTGCTTGGGTGTAAGGAAGACGCTTAGATTTTGTTTGAAATTATCTTTCCTGGTCATAGATGGTATGCGGCGCATATTCTGAGTTTTTAAGTTTATGCGGGGCATGTGCAAATGTATGAAAGTTACTGTTCAGAAATGCTCGAGTTATGAGGCGCATGCACCATCCATGCGGTGCATATTTTGGTCTGTTTTGGATTACAACTCGCTCAGTTTAGATTTCGTTACGGGATGATATATGACGATTGGAACGAGTATTCACAGCTGGAGATTCTTCCTTATATTGCATTTTTTTTTCACTTTTTTTTTTTCTTTTTTTTTTTTTTTTTTTTTTTTTTTTTTTTTTTTTGAACTACTTTTACCCTGCCTAATTGGTATTTCATTTGAACTTTACAATGCATTTTTTTTTTTTTTTTTTTTTTTTTTTTTTTTTTTTTTTTTTTTTTTTTTTTTTTTTTTTTTTTTTTTTTTTTTTTTTTTTTTTTTTTTTTTTTTTTTTTTTTTTTTTTTTTTTTTTTTTTTTTTTTTTTTTTTTTTTTTTTTTTTTTTTTTTTTTTTTTTTTTTTTTTTTTTTTTTTCCGTGGTTTTGTTCAGTTTAGATTTCGTTACGGGATTATATATGACGATTGGAACGAGTATTCACAGCTGGAGATTCTTCCTTATATTGCATGAATGTGTGGTGAACTAACACGTGAACCTTTTTAGCAGTTCTATCGCTTACTGCCTTCGCCGGTGTGACGTGAAGGTGTTGTTGATATCCTATATTTGTACAAGATTTTATGTTTGGCCGTTTCTCAAAGATAATGATTTTTTTTCCCTTATGAAAAGTTAAGAGGTTGGATGACGGAGTTAACTATGGATCCTTAAATCACAAGAAGTAGAAGTTTTCAGGAGCATTCGGTTCCGAATTGATCATGTTTCTCGCCTATGTGATTTACTCATGTAAGGCAAAGGTTGTGTATTTCTAAAGTCGAGGTCACTCGTAGTTTTGAGATGTTCTATTAATGTTCTCGGTTTCATTGCGATCGTGAGGTCAAACCTTCTGTTGATGTGTGACGAGTGCTACTTTTATTCAAAGACACCTTTCATTTTGTTCTCACTTATAGGAAGAAGTTAATGTTTTCGATTGTGGGATGTATTTCTTTCTATAAGATGGGTTTACGATTGGTACTACCATATGATGAAGTTGATGATGAAAGTCATGTTTAAGTTAATTATACGCTCATTATGACTCTATTGAGTTTCTTGAAGTCCTGCATGTTAACGAATGGTCCTTACCATGTCGTGAACTTAAGGGATAAAGTTTAAAGTTTCTCTAGACCGTTCAGTCATTACATTCGGTGATGACATTATTATCTATTCTAAGTATGACGAAGAACATCATGTTGTGTAAGGAACGTTACTACGATTTTCTATAAGTAGAGGCCTAATTTTAAATTCGCCCAAAGTGAGTAAAAGTTAAAGTAGAAGCTGACGCGTAGAATTGAAAGGAACAAGGTTCCATTTAATGTTTAATTCCATGACTATAAGGTTAGGGTAAGCAATTGTCTACAATGAGCCAGTCCAAGGTGATGTTTCTAGAGACGAAGATGTTGGTATTATGTGGGTGGATTCTGAAAATTCATAAATAACCAGCGTGGAACTATGTTGGAAAACGTGTTGAGACACGTTCCCGGATTGTTTAACACGAGATCTATACAGTCATAGATGTGCGGAATCCATCTATAATCGTCTTTAGGTTTATATGATGAAAATGGTGATGAACACGAAAATACACACGAAGATAATAAGAACAGGAGATAAATTCAGATGTATAAAACTCATATCTTGTATTAATCATAAGATTACAATACATAAAACGAGTAGACATCTGATTCTTTGGGCGGCATCTCAAGGTATAGATCTCTACCTTGAGAACCTAGTGAATGACTAACGTTGCAACTAAATCATCAACTGAAAACCTAAACCTAAGATCTCTATTTATAGGCTGAACATGGGCTGGGCTGTCAAACTCGTACAAACTGTGCTGGGCCATACGAACTTATTAGTTCTTACGAACTTAAAGTTCGTTTGGCATATACTTACGAACTTATTAGTTCTTACGAACTTAAAGTTCGTAAGACATATATGTACGAATTTCTCAGCCTTTTAGAATTATTGCATCGGACAACAATTTATGCACTTAACGTGCTCTAACAGAACTATAAGTCTAAAAGTAAGATTTCGGTATCCGAGAACGAAATGACTAAAAGTTGTACTTGAGGAAGTTTATGAACCGTGGTGACATGCTCATTTGGATGCTGCCTGAAGTGTGATACGACCTATTATGATACGAGGTGTAGTAAATTTTATATGTTGACGTGTGATTGGGTTAAAAGCCAAGACTAGACACCGAAAGTTTGGTAGCAATACAAAGATTTTAATGATCCTTTAACGAAAGTGAGGAGTCATGTCACCGTGGACTAAGAGACAAAGTTGCGTGGGAAGCGAAAGGTAATGATAAGACATGAGCAGTTAGTAGGAAAGTTGTCCAAGAATGCTTATTTTGTTTTGTGAGCTATTACGCCGTTTCCTTGGACATGAAAGAAAAGATGTGTGATCAAGAAGTGCTCTTAAAGTGTGAAAGTAAATGGTGGAATGTTTTGAATCGAGACGACCATTATATGAAAAATTTTAAAGATGTTTGACAAAGTATGAGGAAAATGGTGAACTCAAGTGATGCCTATCACTCTTAGATTGATGGGAAAGAGAATGAATGAGTTAGAAACTTGGTAAAACCATATGATGGCGTGATGGTGCCTCGAGATTTATTGTTGTGTTCATAGGCAATAATGATTATGCCATAGGTGTTGGATGTCATTTCATGATACGACAAGTTATTGAAGGGAAATCGTGCTAGATGTAATGCTAGTGCGTAATATGTGGGAAATCGTGCTAGATGTAATGCTAGTGCGTAATATGTGGGAAATCGTGCTAGATGTAATGCTAGTGCGTAAGATGTGGGAAATCGTGCTAGTGTAAAGCTAGTGCGTAATATGTAAGTTGATTAAAGATGTAGGATTACAATGTGACGTGAGATTTAAGCAAGATATGTTATGAAGTTACGTTTAAGTGGTAAGTCTATGTTGATGTGGTATAAGACATGGATTAAGATGTGAGTATACGATGATATGATGTATATGTTGATATGAAACCAATGTGAACCCGTGAAGAGATATGAGTATTGATGTTAAGGAGTGTTTGTAGTTGGCCTGGTTGAGATCCTTGGCCAAAAGTAAAAGAAGCTTCATAGGAAGTTAATTGAGCTTCTGCTAGTGGGATGGAATCATATTTACGGTGAAAGTTGATTCGAAAGTTATCCTCACCTATTTGATGCTGAAATGATTCGAGGACGGAATCCTCTTAAGGGGGAGGTAATTGTAACATCCCAAACTTTTTAATTAACGGTTGACTTGAGTCGTTAAGTCAACGTAAAGTGTTCGTTAAGTTTAGGGTGGATTAACGCTTATATGTAGTTAAAGTGTTTTATGTGTGAGACTTGAATGTCTTATTAATTGATGTAGAAATATGTTTAAAGAAGAAGTTATGTGCCTTTTAGAGGTGTTCAAAGTGTTAATCAAGTTGTATATAGTCCATAGAGGTGTTTTGGGCTAATAATATGACTTTACGAAGTTTAGGGACCGGTTTTGACATGGTGTGAAAGTCAAAACGGGATTAGGGTCAATGGGGGAGTCATTAGTTTATCAAATCAGATCTAATAACTTTTCTCCCAAGCCCTAGCCACCCCTTTGATCCCCTATCAATTCCTAAGCCGAAAATCCTTCAAAACGTGTGATTCAAGTGAAGTTTGATCAAGATCTCTCATCCTTGCTTTCATCTACAGGTAATATAGACGATTTCCCTTTGATTTGTGATCATAAGAGTCGATCATATGGATCTTACTTCTGGTCTCTAGGGTTGAGATTGATTTGATTATGTTTCATTGTCGATTATTGGGGTTTTCGGGTAATTTAATGTATTGTAATTGTATCCTCTTGTTCCTGGAACAAGTGATCATGTGAAATCATTATATGAGTCATACTTTGGGTGCATATGAGGTTCATAGGTCGTGGTGGTTGCTATGGTCATCTGATGGTCGAAAATTGCTTGCAAAACTAAGGGTTTACTAGATCTGAAAATTAGTAATATTGCAAAAATCATATCTCTTTCAATTAGAAGAGTTATAAGATGAATCTTATATTTTGAAAAGGTTTTTAAGAGAGGTTGCAAGCAAGAGGGTAATTCATGATTTCTAAATCAAATAGATTTTGAATTCGATTTAGAAAGTAGGAAACTAGAAAGAAATCTATATATAAAGAGGGAAAAGTAATACAAAAAGAACTCTGTTCGATTTTTTAGTCTATCTATACGAGGAGATCATATCATATGAAAAATGTAACCGATTCTTTCGTTTCTTTCGGCCACTGGCCATCCGCCGGGAGTTTCGGGTTTAATACCGATATTTTAGCAACAAATCTAATAAATCTAAGTGTAGTGCTTGGGGTGTTGATCTTTTTTGGAAAGGGAGTGTGTGCGAGTTGTTTATTTCAAGAATAGGCTGGATCCAACCAGATGTACTTTTTCTGTTATAACTAGGAAAGTTATACCTAAGAAAGAGAGGTGCACGATCTCGCGAATTACTTCTGAATAAATTCAGAAATCATATGTAAGAACTATAGCATTTCGTAATTTATTGGAAAATCTACTTTGATTCTCTATCAACCAATAATGCGGGACCATTAACATGGTTAAAGCTAAACTGTTTGAAGTCCAGACGCGGCATGGTACTCTTTCTACCACTATGTTAATATAGAGACGGTTTCAAAAAAATAAATATATATTTTATCAATATAGAACACTCATATCGATAAAATGATTTGAACTACTTATTGGGGATTTTGTCCCCTTTTTTAGCCAATGCTGAATCGATGACCTATTGTGTATAAAGTAAAAAACTTCTTGGATTAAAAAAAGTAAACAACTTTGCTGACAATTACATATTTTTTGTTTTGTTTGGTCAGAAGAGTCCTCCGAATATTTTGGTCTTGAATTAGTGATTCCGTTTGATATTTTGATTTCATTTTTTTTTTTTTTTTTTTTTTTTTTTATTTTGGTCTTGAATTAGTGATTCCGTTTGATATTTTGATTTCATTTTGGAATATGACAAGAGAGGATAGGCTCATTACATTAACAATAAAGATATGGGAATTTACATTGAGCGTGAGAGCCAAATGAATCGAAAGATTCATGTTTGGTTCGGGAAGGGATCATGGAATTTTTGAAATGAATGGCAAGATAATCTACTTTCATTAAGTGATTTATTAGATAATCGAAAACAGAGAATCTTGAATACTATTAGAAATTCAGAAGAATTGCGCGAGGGGGCCATCGACCAGCTGGAAAAAGCCCGGGCTCGCTTACGGAAAGTAGAAATAGAAGCAGATCAGTTTCGCGTGAATGGATATTCTGAGATAGAGCGAGAAAAATTGAATTTGATTGATTCAACTTATAAGACTTTGGAACAACTAGAAAATTATAAAAATGAAACTATAATTTTTGAACAACAAAAGGCCAGTAATCAAGTCCGGCAACGGGTTTTCCAACAAGCCTTACAAGGAGCTCTAGGAACCCTGAATAGTTGTTTAAACAACGAGTTACATTTACGTACTATCAGTGCCAATATTGGCATTTTGGGGGCGATGAAACAAATAACGGATTAGTCCTTCTACTTTAGGCATTATTTTTGATTTATTTTTTTTTTTCAAAAAAGAATTAAGAAATACTCATGGTAACCATTCAAGCCGACGAAATTAGTAATATTATCCGTGAACGTATTGAGCAATATAATAGAGAAGTAAAGATTGTAAATACCTCAAAGGGCTTTCTCGTGGCTTTTAAGCCTCACTTATGAGCTACAATGAACTATAACACTAAAAGCAACAACTGCGTGAGTTTAAACCTTTTATTAATGCAATATTCTACCACTATTATATGAACAATGTTTCTTTTGATTTTGCCCAGATATGGGTGAAAAATGTCAATTTCCAGAAGTGGTCGGATTTAAGACGAATTCTGTAGGTCTGTTTTGCAGACGCCATAACTAATTCATTAGAGATCTTCAAGAGTCAAACTTTTATATTTCTGGAAAGGTCTTTGAATTCCCTACATTCCTTAAGAACTAAGTTTTGACTCATTTGGTCGTCTTGAGGTCGAAAAGTCGTCTGCAAGTGAAGGGCGCGAGTCAGTCTTTAGACCAGCACTCCATATGCGGCGCATATAACCTATGTGCGGCGCATATCGGGGCCTGGGAGGTTTCTGGGTGATTTTTGAAGCAAATATGCGATGCATATTCAAAGCATGCGCCACATAAAGGGTCTGTGAGCCCGTTTGAGGTCTGAAACAAGCGTTTAAGGGTCCTATAAGTGTACCTAAGTTAATGTATGGTCTTATAACCTTATTAGGTTGGGTTTATACAGGTTTAATGACTATGAACTCGAGATAGGTTGTCGGGATCACAAACAAGATACATTAACTGTAACACCCGTCGTTTAAAAATATGGGTTTTCAAAAACTTTTCACCTAACGGTGTCATATTGCGGAAGAAAGGACCTTAAAAGTCAAAACCAATAAAACATTTTGGTTTCTGCATTTAGTTGGTGTTACTTGCGACATCATAAAATAGTTCAAAGGAAAACCCAACAGTTGCCCAACATAAAACAACCGTCCAAACGTCATTACATAAATTCGACATTAAGTACTGAATGTAAATGAATGTCTAAACAAAGCGTCTATAGGGTAGCTAAGGCTCCTGCATTGCATCTACCCAATCCTCACTCGTTCTGCATATAGTTCCTTCAAGCTAAACCTGAGGGAACAACCACATTAAAAGAAACAAGTGTTAGCTATTAAAATAGCTAAGTAAGATAACACTTAATTTAAAAGCATTTGTCCAATTAAAACAATCTTCATTATTAGACAAGTTCTTTAGGCACGTCACACATCACACAAATCTGCATAACAACTCCATATCAAATAGGATAATCATCCTAAATGTGCCTATCCTGCATTACTTCATTAACCACATATCTGCTTTCTACATTTCTGCTTTACTACGTTATTAACTGCATTAAGTGTGCTCTACATTGCACCCGACTTGATGGTTCACCAAAGGCCACCCATCGTACGTCGTTAAGGAATGGCAAGCCAATCCGAGAGTAATCCAAAATCCTGAGGGGGTCAATCCTCCGTTAATTACTCAAACTGCGTGTGACCACGTTGCTAGGAGCCACCCAAGCAACAACTGCGTTAGCGTACTCATCCGGCTAAGACTTGTACGGGTTAAGCTTAACACTTTACTGCATCAAAGTTTAACGAGCTCGAACCTACGTCATTTAGTTTAGGTGACTGCATTACCTAAACATTTACTGCGTTACTGCTTTTACGTTTTGGGCCCTTAAACGTGCAAGTGACATGGCAACCTAGCAAGTCTAGTGCACTAGGTGTTCAAGCCATACAACATGCACACAACATACATCAACTTCATTTCGACATTTCATGCATAATACAATACTTCAAAGGAAAACCCAACAGTTGCCCAACATAAAACAACCGTCCAACGTCATTACATAAATTCGACATTAAGTACTGAATGTAAATGAATGTCTAAACAAAGCGTCTATAGGGTAGCTAAGGCTCCTGCATTGCATCTACCCAATCCTCACTCGTTCTGCATATAGTTCCTTCAAGCTAAACCTGAGGGAACAACCACATTAAAAGAAACAAGTGTTAGCTATTAAAATAGCTAAGTAAGATAACACTTAATTAAAAGCATTTGTCCAATTAAAACAATCTTCATTATTAGACAAGTTCTTTAGGCACGTCACACATCACACAAATCTGCATAACAACTCCATATCAAATAGGATAATCATCCTAAATGTGCCTATCCTGCATTACTTCATTAACCACATATCTGCTTTCTACATTTCTGCTTTACTACGTTATTAACTGCATTAAGTGTGCTCTACATTGCACCCGACTTGATGGTTCACCAAAAGGCCACCCATCGTACGTCGTTAAGGAATGGCAAGCCAATCCGAGAGTAATCCAAAATCCTGAGGGGGTCAATCCTCCGTTAATTACTCAAACTGCGTGTGACCACGTTGCTAGGAGCCACCCAAGCAACAACTGCGTTAGCGTACTCATCCGGCTAAGACTTGTACGGGTTAAGCTTAACACTTTACTGCATCAAAGTTTAACGAGCTCGAACCTACGTTATTTAGTTTAGGTGACTGCATTACCTAAACATTTACTGCGTTTCTGCTTTTACGTTTTGGGCCCTTAAACGTGCAAGTGACATGGCAACCTAGCAAGTCTAGTGCACTAGGTGTTCAAGCCATACAAACATGCACACAACATACATCAACTTCATTTCGACATTACTTGCATAATACAATACTTCATTAGACTACATCAACTGCATAGCGTCATACTACATTAAGCAATACTTCATTATACTACATAACTGCATAATAGATCACTACATTAGGGACTGCATTTCAGGTCTCATGGTCAACTACGTAATCCCATATTACCTCCCAAGTAACCCCATAAGTCCACATGCATTATAAGTTACCAATTGGAAGTATGTAAGTTTGAAACCTGCTTTTAGTTGATCCCCCAGCGTGACAAAAGTAGTGTATCTTACCTGATTGTAGTGTATGCGCACAAACAAGTAGCTAATACTGCTTATCAGTACTTCCCGACACCTATCGTACATTAACATACAAAGTATAAGTCATTTAGGACCTTAAATGGACCCTCGTACGAACTTAAGACTGGCTACGTAAAATTCCAGAATTACACCTAACGAATTTAGTCCTTAACTTCGTTTAACTTGTTCTTACGAACTTAACATTATCTTCGTTACTTAGTTCTTACGAACTTAACCTTTAAATTCGTTACTTTACAACTTACGAATTTAGACCATAACTTCGTTTGGCTTCATTTTACGAAAATAACTTTGAACGAACTTAGGCTTCATCAAACGACTTTAGGCTTGAACGAATATAGTCCAAACGAAAATGATCTTCGTTTTGTCAAACGAAGATAGCACCAGAAAACGAATTTAACATCAGCAAACGACTTTAAGCATATTTCGTCCAGAAATCAAAAACGACCAACTTCATCAATTTTCCAGAAAACGATCCATCTAGCTTCACCCAAAACATGATTTTGACACAATTAAACACATATTGATTAACTGGATCGATCATAGACTCTTTTAACATCACTTTCAATGTTAATTACCCCAAAACACCACATAAACCCTAATTACTTGCATAATCTCTTTTTAATCAGATTTGATTCATAATTATCAACCTCTAAATCTGAAAATACAATCAATATATCAATGATTACCTGCTTGACTCGATGATCGATCGATTACAACACCAAAACACACAATTGTTAGCCCCAAAAACTAGATTAATTGCTTTAGGATTCAAGAAAGGATTATTTGCTTAATTATTTGATAATGGCTGCCAAAGTAGACCTAATTACACTTATCAAAACCTTAATCCCGTTTTTAGGTTTCAACCTATGTCAAAATCAGCCCTTGAACTTCTAAACCCTTCATTATTGGTCACAAACTGCATTATTGACCATATACAACATTAGTCCTTCATTAAAAGGCACTACATAGCCTTTAAGCGACATTAAACACACTTTTATTCGTCATTAGTATTTAGGCTCTCAAACCTAACTACTTTATCTACGTTAATCACACATAGCTACATTCAAATATTAAGTAAAGACTTAACAACACCCCAAATTGACTTAACGGCATTAGTCAAACATTACATAAAAGTTCGGGATGTTACAATTACCTCCTCCTTAAAAGGATTCCGTCCTCGGAATCTCATCAGATAGGAACAACTCAGGATATTTCTCCTTCATTACTGCTTCAGTTTCCCAAGTCAAGCTTTCTCCATGATTATGTTTCCACTTTATCAAAACAAGATCTATCACTTTCCTGCGTAACTTCTTTTGCTTTCTTCCAAGTATCGCTACTGGTTCATCTACTATTCTCTTCATTGGGTCAATACTCACGTCTTTAATAGGAATCACACTCGACTCCTCAGCTAAACATTTCCTCAAGTAGGATACATGGAAGGTGTTATGAATTCCATCCAATTCTGGAGGTAATTCCAACTGATATGCTACATCTTTGATGCGTTTCACCACTTTAAAAGGTCCAATAAATCTTGGACTCAACTTTCCCTTCTTTCCAAATCGGATAACTCCTTTCCAAGGTGATACTTTCAGCATCACTAAATCACCCACATTAAACTCAATAGGTCTCCTTTTCTTATCTGCATATGTTTTCTGCCTTTCTCTTGCCACACGTAAGGCTTCTTTAGCTACATTAACCTTTTCAGAGGTAATTTCAATAATTTCGGGACCGGTCAACTGCTTTCACCGGGCTCCATCCAACAACTTGGAGTCCTACATCTCCTTCCATATAACATTTCAAATGGTGGCATCCCAATACTTGCATGGTGACTATTATTATAAGCAAATTCAATCAACTTCAAGTGTTCATCCATGCTCCACCGTATTCAAGTACACACGTTCTTAACATATCCTCCAATGTTTGAATAGTTCTCTCACTTTGCCCATCGGTTTGGGGATGATAGGCGGTACTCAAATTTATTCTACTACCCAACTCTCGTTGAAGACCCTTCCAAAAGTTTGACACAAACCTCGAGTCTCGATCCGAAACAATAGATAAGGGAACCCCATGTTTCGCTACTACTTCATCAATGTACATCTTTGCCATCTTCGTTAAAGGCACATCTTGTCGGGGTAGCTAGAAAATGAGCACTCTTCGTCAATCTATCTACAATCACCCATATCATATCATTCCCTTTCGGCGTTTAGGTAGCTTCGTTACAAAGTCCATGGTAATATGATCCCATTTCCACTCGGGAATTTCTAATTGATGCAACAAACCATACGGCTTTTGATGGTCCGTCTTCACTCTTGCACACGTCAAACACTTTGCTACAAAATGAGCTACTTCACCTTTAATATCCGGCCACCAATAAATCGGCTTCAGATCTGCATACATTTTGGTGACACCGGGATGCATCGAATACCTACTTCTATGGACCTCTTCAAGGATCAACTCTCGGTTACCACCAAGCAGTGGCACCCAAATACGACCCTTGTATGTTTTGAACCCACGACTATTAGTCTCCATCACAAGTCGTTTCTTCTTTCCAATACTCTCGTTATCAATATTATCCTTCATTAATGCCCTCTCTTGTGCTTCTTTAATTCGATCTAATAGACCCGACTTGGCCTGAACTTGCATGCTCATCAACTTACAAGAAGAGCTTTGCACTTTCCTACTTAGTGCATCCGCCACTACATTGGCTTTACCCGGATGGTATTTGATTTCACAATCATAGTCTTTAAGTAATTCCATCCACCTTCTTTGTCTCACATTCATCTCCTTTTGAGTAAACATATATTGTAAACTCTTATGGTCAGTGTAAAGTGTGCATTTAGTACCATATAAGTAATGTCTCCATAATTTCAATGCAAACACAACCGCCGCTAACTCAAGATCATGGGTAGGGTAATTCTTCTCATGAGGCTTCAACTGACGTGAAGCATAAGCAATCACTTTGTCTCTCTGCATTAAGACACACCCAAACCCGTAATAGAAGCATCGCTATATACCACTAAATCATCAGTACCTTCAGGCAAGGCAAGGATAGGAGCTTCACACAACTTCTTTTTCAAAGTTGGAATGCATTTTCCTGCTTTTCAGTCCACTCGTACTTCACACCCTTCTTTGTTAATTCCGTCATAGGCTTGGCTATTCGGAAAAATCCTGAATAAACCTTCTATAATACCCAGCCAAACCAAGAAAACTCTTAATCTCGGTAGGAGTCTTTGGCTGCTCCCACTTTGAAACAGCTCAATCTTTGAAGGATCTACTTTAATACCTTCCGATGTAATAACATGACCAAGAAACTGCACTTCTCGGAGCCAAAACTCACATTTAGAAAACTTTGCGTATAACTTCTTCTCCCTCAACACCTCCAAAACTGCTTTCAAATGCTCACGGTGTTCATCCTCTGACTTAGAGTAGATCAAAATATCATCAATAAACACAATAACAAAATGATCTAGAAATGGGCGGCATACCCGATTCATTAAGTCCATAAACGCGGCTGGAGCATTGGTCAACCCAAATGGCATGACCAAGAACTCGTAATGACCATATCTAGTCCGGAAAGCCGTCTTTGCTACATCTTCCTTCTTTACCTTTAACTGATGGTAACCGGACCGCAAATCAATCTTTGAAAAATACGAAGCACCATGTAGTTGATCAAAAAGATCATCAATTCTCGGGAGAGGATACTTATTCTTGACCGTTCGTTTGTTCAGCTCACGGTAGTCAATACACATACGCATTGATCCATCCTTCTTCTTAACAAAGAGAACCGGGGCTCCCCAAGGCGAGGAACTAGGTTGTATGAACCCTTTGTCAAGTAACTCCTGTAGTTGCGTCATTAATTCCTTCATTTCTGTAGGAGCTAATCGGTAAGGTGCTTTAGCAACGGGTGCAGCACCGGGAACAAGATCTATCTGAAAAGTAACTTCACGATCGGGAGGAATACCTGGTAGATCGTCAGGAAACACATCGGGGAAATTTGATACTACCTCAACACTAGCGATTGGAGACTTCTCTTTTCTTGCATCAATGACATAAGCCAAGAAATGGCTCTTGTTTTTCCTTATACATTTAATAGCTTTCATCATACTAATAATCTTTATTCCTCCTCTCTTCTTATCTCCATAAACCGTTACCACATTACCATCGGATGTAGGAAACCGAATAATCTTTTGGGAACACAAAATACTAGCTTCATTTCTAGCCAACCAATCCATACCAATCACTACATCGAAACCACCTAAGGTAGTAGGCAATAGTTGGACCGGAAAAGAACGACCTTCAATCTCAATGTTACAATCGTCATATCCCACACGTATATTATTAACCGTACCATTAGCAATTTCTACCTCTATTGAACAATCTAAGGGAGTAGTGACTCTTTCTAGCTTAGGAGCAAATAATATGGACACAAACGACCTATTTGCACCTGAATCAAATAAAACAGAGGCAGGCTTTGAGTTAACAAGGAAAGTACCACTTACCACTTCATCGTTGTTCCTTGCGTCATCAATCGTCATTTGAAGAGCTCTCACTTTTGTTGCTGTCGTGGCGGTCTTCTTGCCAGCATTCTTCATCTGTGGACAATCGGCAATGAGATGACCCGTTTCTTGACACTTATAACAACGAGCTTTGTCTCTGCATTCAACTGCAAGGTGTCCTGACTTCCCACAATTATGGCACCTTCTAGTCTTGTCGGAACATGTACCTTCATGCACACTCTTGCATGAAGCACACCACGATCCCTTCTTCTTCTTATCTTTGTCACCGCTTGAGCTAGAATTTCCGCGGAACTTCTTATTATTATTATTGTTATTAGAGGACCAGTTTGCTCTTCTTTTAAATCCCACTTTCTTGTCGTCGACTTTCTCAACTACTTTCTTGTCCGAAGCAAAATCGTCATCAAGCTTTTTAGACTCCTTGATTGCTTCAGTTAGAGTCTTGTGCTGCCTGCAGATACCTCGATAACTCGGAGGCAAACCATCAACATAGCAAGCAACCTGATCTGCATCAGTACGGAACAGATGGCCTACGAACTTCATCTTCTCCAGAAAGGAACGAGCGTAATCATTAATTTTGCCAACTTCAGCTGTCAAAGCACGGAATTCTTTTTCCATTTTACGCTGCTCATGTACTCCAATATATTCCTCAATGAATTTCTGCTTAAAGTCAGCCCACGTAATAGCAGTTACCATAGCCGGAGTCATCGAAATAGTAATGCTCTTCCACCAGTCCCGAGCACCTTCTTTCAACATCCTGCTAGCACACAACACTTTCTTATCCTCAGGACAATCACAAGCTTCGAAAACCATCTCCGTATCATCAAGCCATTCCATGCAACCTACTGCATTAAGTGTTCCATAGAATTTCTGAGCTCCACACTTTTGGAAACTTTCAAACTTGAATCGAGGGGCGTGAACATCAATACGAGGACCCACATTAACATGAGCATGAGGAATAACAACATCATCGACTGGTGGCTCAGTGTGGTGAGAAGGCACAGAGTGACTGTTACCAGTTCCTTCTGCGTTAGCTGCCAACGCCTGATTCAACTGTTCCTGTGTTTGGGCCAACTGGGCCTGAAGAGTTAGCACAAGATTATACATCTCCATCTGATTGGGAATCTGATCCACAGCTACATCGTTAACTCTCGGAGGATTGCCAGGTGGTGGAGGCATCGGACCCAATGAGCCTGGTTGATTAATACGGCGGGGGTTCACACGATTCACATTAGCATTAGCAGCAGCATTAGCAGCATTAGAAGCCCCTGCACCCGGATGGACAGGTGGAGTAACGCTAGCAGTAGCTCCGTCGCGTTGGATGTTGCGGTTGCGAGTGTTAACCATTTTCCTTCAATAAAATGGTGGAGTCGATAAGCGCAAAATAAAACAAAAAGCTCGTCGAGGTAAGGCTAGAACATAACTTCGTAACGTAAACATCTCATAAGCCCTACAACACTCGCACTCATCCAACCCATCCTACATCACATGTCATCTCTAGCTAAGGCATCCTACGAGTACCTAGCATGCACACCTTAAGTTTAAGTCCAAATCCTATGGTCAATAGGCCTTGGTTCACTTAAACTACTTCTCTGATACCAACTTGTAACACCCTTCGTTTAAAAATATGGGTTTTCAAAAACTTTTCACCTAACGGTGTCATATTGCGGAAGAAAGGACCTTAAAAGTCAAAACCAATAAAACATTTTGGTTTCTGCATTTAGTTGGTGTTACTTGCGACATCATAGAATAGTTCAAAGGAAACCCAACAGTTGCCCAACATAAAACAACCGTCCAAACGTCATTACATAAATTCGACATTAAGTACTGAATGTAAATGAATGTCTAAACAAAGCGTCTATAGGGTAGCTAAGGCTCCTGCATTGCATCTACCCAATCCTCACTCGTTCTGCATATAGTTCCTTCAAGCTAAACCTGAGGGAACAACCACATTAAAAGAAACAAGTGTTAGCTATTAAAATAGCTAAGTAAGATAACACTTAATTTAAAAGCATTTGTCCAATTAAGACAATCTTCATTATTAGACAAGTTCTTTAGGCACGTCACACATCACACAAATCTGCATAACAACTTCATATCAAATAGGATAATCATCCTAAATGTGCCTATCCTGCATTACTTCATTAACCACATATCTGCTTTCTACATTTCTGCTTTACTACGTTATTAACTGCATTAAGTGTGCTCTACATTGCACCCGACTTGATGGTTCACCAAAAGGCCACCCATCGTACGTCGTTAAGGAATGGCTAGCCAATCCGAGAGTAATCCAAAATCCTGAGGGGGTCAATCCTCCGTTAATTACTCAAACTGCGTGTGACCACGTTGCTAGGAGCCACCCAAGCAACGACTGCGTTAGCGTACTCATCCGGCTAAGACTTGTACGGGTTAAGCTTAACACTTTACTGCATCAAAGTTTAACGAGCTCGAACCTACGTTATTTAGTTTAGGTGACTGCATTACCTAAACATTTACTGCGTTACTGCTTTTACGTTTTGGGCCCTTAAACGTGCAAGTGACATGGCAACCTAGCAAGTCTAGTGCACTAGGTGTTCAAGCCATACAAACATGCACACAACATACATCAACTTCATTTCGACATTACTTGCATAATACAATACTTCATTAGACTACATCAACTGCATAGCGTCATACTACATTAAGCAATACTTCATTATACTACATAACTGCATAATAGATCACTACATTAGGGACTGCATTTCAGGTCTCATGGTCAACTACGTAATCCCATATACCTCCCAAGTAACCCCATAAGTCCACATGCATTATAAGTTACCAATTGGAAGTATGTAGTTTGAAACCTGCTTTTAGTTGATCCCCCAGCGTGACAAAAGTAGTGTATCTTACCTGATTGTAGTGTATGCGCACAAACAAGTAGCTAATAATGCTTATCAGTACTTCCCGACACCTATCGTACATTAACATACAAAGTATAAGTCATTTAGGACCTTAAATGGACCCTCGTACGAACTTAAGACTGGCTACGTAAAATTCCAGAATTACACCTAACGAATTTAGTTCTTATCTTCGTTTAACTTGTTCTTACGAACTTAACATTATCTTCGTTACTTAGTTCTTACGAACTTAACCTTTAAATTCGTTACTTTACAACTTACGAATTTAGACCATAACTTCGTTTGGCTTCATTTTACGAAAATAACTTTGAACGAACTTAGGCTTCATCAAACGACTTTAGGCTTGAACGAATATAGTCCAAACGAAAATGATCTTCGTTTTGTCAAACGAAGATAGCACCAGAAAACGAATTTAACATCAGCAAACGACTTTAAGCATATTTTCGTCCAGAAATCAAAAACGACCAACTTCATCAATTTTCCAGAAAACGATCCATCTAGGCTTCACCCAAAACATGATTTTGACACAATTAAACACATATTGATTAACTGGATCGATCATAGACTCTTTTAACATCACTTTCAATGTTAATTACCCCAAAACACCACATAAACCCTAATTACTTGCATAATCTCTTTTTAATCAGATTTGATTCATAATTATCAACCTCTAAATCTGAAAATACAATCAATATATCAATGATTACCTGCTTGACTCGATGATCGATCGATTACAACACCAAAACACACAATTGTTAGCCCCAAAAACTAGATTAATTGCTTTAGGATTCAAGAAAGGATTATTTGCTTAATTATTTGATAATGGCTGCCAAAGTAGACCTAATTACACTTATCAAAACCTTAATCCCGTTTTTAGGTTTCAACCTATGTCAAAATCAGCCCTTGAACTTCTAAACCCTTCATTATTGGTCACAAACTGCATTATTGACCATATACAACATTAGTCCTTCATTAAAAGGCACTACATAGCCTTTAAGCGACATTAAACACACTTTATTCGTCATTAGTATTTAGGCTCTCAAACCTAACTACTTTATCTACGTTAATCACACATAGCTACATTCAAATATTAAGTAAAGACTTAACAACACCCCAAATTGACTTAACGGCATTAGTCAAACATTACATAAAAGTTCGGGATGTTACATTAACGTTGCTTATTGATCGTCACGAGGTAAGATACACTACTTTGACACGCTGAGGGTTCAACGAAAAGATGGTTTAAATAATAACTTCCCAACTTATATCTTGAATTGCTTGTGGGTATTCGGGGTTACACGGGAGGTGATATGGGTTATGTAGTTGACCATTGAGACCTGAAATGCAGTCCCAAATGAAGTATAATGTAGTGTATGTTATGATATGAAGTATAATGTAGTGTTTTGTTATGAAGTGATATGCAGTAGCTTGTGATGCTTTGAGATGTAGTATATGTTGTTGATTGTTGATATGTGCATGATTGTATGGCTTGCTCATCTAGTTCACTAGACTTGTTAAGTTGCCATGACACGTGCACGTTTAAGGCCCAAAACGTAAAAGCAGTAAACGTAGTAAATGTTTAGGTAATGCAGTCACCTAAACTAAATAATGCAGGATCGAGCTCGTTAAACTTTGATGCAGGAAAGTGTTAAGCTTAACCGTACTTGCCCTAGCCCGGCTAAGTGCGTTGACGTAGGTTGCTTGGGTGGCTCCTTGCAACATGGTCATTGAGATGCAGTTGAGTAATACGAGGGGTCTGACCCGCCCTCATTTGTCTTGTGCATACGGATTACTCGGGGATTGGCTTGCCATTCCCTTAACGACGTTTGATGTTCAACTGAATGGTTGTCATCTAGTCGGGTGTAACTTATGTTACACATTGACGCAGTTAAAATGTAGTAAAGCAGTTAAAACGTAGTAATGCAGTTAAAATGTAGTTACGCAGTTAAAAGTAGTAATGCAGTTATGTGGTTATATGTGTGTAATGCAGAATGAAGGATAGGCACATTTAGGGTGTTTCATCCTATTATGTAGTTTTGATGATGTGATATGCTTGATGTGTGTTGTGCCTTAATGACGTTGATTAAATCCACAATGTTTGAAATGGATAAATGTTTTATAACTTGAGTGTTATCTTACTTAGCTAATTCGTTAACTAACACTTGTCTTTTGAAATGTGTTGCTCCCTCAGGTTTAACGTAGCTGAGGTAGTTGATGAAGAAGAGCGAGGAATGGGTAGATAGCTTGCTGATGACCTTAGCTACCCATAGTTGTTGCACATTTTTAGACTCTTGCTTATGTTTTGGCATTTATGTAGTTTGCATGTTATGTAGTCGGTTGTTTTGTGTTGGGCAGCCGACGGGTTTCTATTTAAACTTGTTTTGACGATATGACCGAGTAACACCAATGATTAAAGAAACCAAACAGATTTTAATTGGTTTGGACTTTCAAAGTTTACTTCCGCTTTGTTATAACGTCGTTAGGCGAAAATTTTTGGAAACCCGTATTTTTAAATGAAGGGTGTTACAATGTATCAACATTTTTTTTTAAAATGTGTCAAACAGATTTGGGTACCTATGTGTTAAACAAAAAACCAAATAAACGTCTGTCCTAATATATATTTTTTAGACAACATTCTATCCGACTACTAAATTATACGAATGCCTGGAATGAAACCAGAACTCTCAACCTTAATCTTGATATTTAATTTACACATGTTTGTAAGTTATACAACTTACACATGTGTATGGTAAACAACTTACTAATTTTTGAATAGTCATTTGATCTTGATATCAAACTTACGCATGTGTAACTTATACAACTTACACATGTGTAACGTATACAACTTACCAGTTCTGAATAATCATTTGATTTGGATATCTAACTTACACATGTGTAATATATTCTACTTACCCATGTGTAAGGTATGATATTCATGAATTACACCTTTATTTATAACATTAATTAGGAATATCCATGATATGGTTTGGCCGGTTTTAGCCAAAATCTCAACCTTAATCTTGATATTTAATTTACATATGTGTGCAAGTTATACAACTTACACATGTGTAAGGTACACAACTTACTAATTTTTAAATAGTCATTTGATCTTGATATCTAACTTACGCATGTGTAAGTTATACGACTTACACATGTGTAAGGTACCAGTTCTGAATAATCATTTGATTTGGATATCTAACTTACACATGTGTAAGATATACTACTTACCCATGTGTAAGGTATAATATTCATGAATTACACCTTTATTTATAACATTAATTAGGAATATCCATGATATTGTTTGGCCGGTTTTAGCCCAAAATCTCAACCTAACCAATTAATACATTTTGTTGACTTTTCAAACGAATCCATCTAAATTATTGTGTCAATTTTCAAAAAATGTATCGGATTTTGATAAAAATGTATCCTAATCAATTTTCAAAAAAGAAAACTCTTTGCTATTCCAAAATATTTGGAGTCTGCGTCTGGTCAAAGAAATTCAGGCTCCATCACTACAAGGATGACACTGAGGCAAAAATGCAGAGATTGATCGTAAAAACAGCCATATAGTAGCATTCCGAGTTATAAACAGCACAAAAAAGAGACCAAAACATTTAGATTATTGTGATATTTCAGTATTAGCTTTTCTTTTTATCAAAGATTCAACATTTAGACATCTGAAAAAATCTCACCACCACAGACCAGTAAGAAAATAGAAGGGAATGATTCACGGAAGAAGGGGAACAACCAGCCCACCAGCACTAGCCCACGTTTCCAACACAAAAGAAATTGCAAGTGTAAGAAAAATTAGTGTGCACTAGGGATGGCATTCCAGTTAAACATCATAAAACCACACAAGTGAAAGAACAGGTGCAGGTACATAAATAAACACATAGTTATTTTACATTCAATGAGTTCAAATAAGCTTAGATACAAAGCAGATGTACGGAATATTGAACAGTTAGTTTCTAAATTATGGAATGCATAGAGTGAAACAAACCTCATCCTTCATTGGTTGTGGGTCACTTCCATGAACGAAGCTCTTGTTGGGTGTTGTGCTCTTAAGTTCCTCACTAAGAGCATCAGAATAAGAGGCCATGAAAGCAGTTTGTTCATCTCCATGATCATCAGCCAGTTTTTCATCATTTTAGATTGGGCCAAAAGACCCATTTATTGAAGTTTTTTAATTTATGTTTGTAACACTTATAAAAGACCACACCTTTTCCATATTGGAAAATAAAAAAATTATTTTGAAAAACTTTCTGTAGTTCATTACGTTTTTTAAAGAAAGAATATACTTAAACTTTAAAGGGAACTGGAGATAAGAAAGTAGAAAAATATTTCCAACTAAGCACACCTTAAGTCCTTATTCGGATATAGGTGCATTCAATGAGTTCAAATGAGTCGGGTCAGCTTCGACCAACCCTTTAGCCACTATTTTAGTATTTCATTAATAAGCTAACTCTTACAAATACACCATGTAAGAGATTTAGCGCATTTGAGTATTACTATCGAACACTTTCACCTCGTTCTTCCCATAACAAAAAAGTTGGTGTTAATTCATAAGACATAAAACAGATCCATAATCAACCCATTTTTCTAGTAAATGGGTTGAAATTGGCAAGTCTTCCGCCAATTTAAGAGGTGGAAAAATGGGTAGATTCGGACAGTGACATGTCAAAACGGGTCATTTTTTGGAAAAGAAGTGAGCAGGTCACGTGGAGTGTTCAGGTCGGACTGGGTCAACTCGTGAGTTTTCATCATTTTAGATTGGGCCAAAAGACCCATTTATTGAAGTTTTTTAATTTATGTTTGTAACACTTATAAAAGACCACACCTTTTCCATATTGGAAAATAAAAAATAAATGAATGTCAAATACACAGCTCCATTTTTGCAGTTTTAACAAGTTTAGTGACTGTGGAAAGCATGTAGTGCATTAACTACAAAAACTGTAAGATCATATTAGTTCCATAAGTATAATTATATTAGTTCCAATTTCAACCCATTTACTTGTGAAAGGGTCAATTTGGCAATGTGTTATTTGGAACCCAACCCACTCATTTTGCCACCTCCACTAAAAAGTATCAAACCTGGTATCTCTTTCATACATGGCGTTCTCCCCATCAATCAATTTAAAAAGAGCTTCTCCAATATCTAGAGGTAACTCCTGAGATGGATGTTATTGCAACTACAGTAAACCAAAAGCCTTGAAGGAGTTCTGTAGCAGGTCAAATGTGGGTTCAGGTCACAGCATGCAGTTATTTAAAATGAGTTCAAATGAGTCGGGTCAGCTTCGACCAACCCTTTAGCCACTATTTTAGTATTTCATTAATAAGCTAACTCTTACAAATACACCATGTAAGAGATTTAGCGCATTTGAGTATTACTATCGAACACTTTCACCTCGTTCTTCCCATAACAAAAAAGTTGGTGTTAATTCATAAGACATAAAACAGATCCATAATCAACCCATTTTTCTAGTAAATGGGTTGAAATTGGCAAGTCTTCCGCCAATTTAAGAGGTGGAAAAATGGGTAGATTCGGACAGTGACATGTCAAAACGGGTCATTTTTTGGAAAAGAAGTGAGCAGGTCACGTGGAGTGTTCAGGTCGGACTGGGTCAACTCGTGAGTTTTCATCATTTTAGATTGGGCCAAAAGACCCATTTATTGAAGTTTTTTAATTTATGTTTGTAACACTTATAAAAGACCACACCTTTTCCATATTGGAAAATAAAAAAATTATTTTGAAAAACTTTCTGTAGTTCATTACGTTTTTTAAAGAAAGAATATACTTAAACTTTAAAGGGAACTGGAGATAAGAAAGTAGAAAAATATTTCCAACTAAGCACACCTTAAGTCCTTATTCGGATATAGGTGCATTCAATGAGTTCAAATAAGCTTAGATACAAAGCAGATGTACGGAATATTGAACAGTTAGTTTCTAAATTATGGAATGCATAGAGTGAAACAAACCTCATCCTTCATTGGTTGTGGGTCACTTCCATGAACGAAGCTCTTGTTGGGTGTTGTGCTCTTAAGTTCCTCACTAAGAGCATCAGAATAAGAGGCCATGAAAGCAGTTTGTTCATCTCCATGATCATCAGCCAGTTTTTCATCATCACTATCTCCGAGTACTCTGCAATCAAATGATATTATAGACAAATCAAGTAATAGAAACGGCGAAAACAGATAAAAAACCAAAATCAACTCGTATGCATCCTACAATGTCCAGCTACTCTATATTGATACTTTTAATCAAAGCTTCATAAATGTGTTAGAAAATGTATCGGGTGAACAATCTGATCACATGATATATGTCCATTCTATCAGAAGATGGGAATAAACATCATTCCAAACCAGGATACTAACCGCACAAAAAAAAAACCCACAAAAATATTATGTTATCTGAAGCTATACGCTAGTGAATCCTATAGCTAAATACACCAGTTTCCATAAAACAGGGCACCCAGAAACCAAATTTGCAAACGACGCATCACACGAAAAACCAATACTTTCAAGACTCGGTTTTATTAGACACTACATCTAACACAAACCCGCCTCTTGATGTCAAGCCAACGAGTGTATTACGAGTCAAATTCAAAACCAGCTTTCTAAAATCGAAAAACCAAATACAAAACGCCAAAATTCAGTCTACTCGGTAGTGACCAATATTAAAGCCAACGATTAGCATTTCAAACACATAAACAAATATACGAAGATGCTTCATCAAAAAGTGACACTCATTTAGGAATTTCATCAAACAGTTAGAGGACACAAAATTTAAACATCTAACCAAGCTAAAAAATAAACATCTAAATTACCTTGTTCCTCATCTCATTGACATAGGTTTCAGCAACATTCTTTTTGTCCTTGGTTTCTTCCATAACCCGGTCTTTCAAGCAAAAAAAATGTATCAGATTATAAAACTAAAGTGGAAGAAAGAAGATGAGGATAAACATTTTACGATGCAAAATAAAATGCTTTAATATTACATTTTGTGCCACATTAACAATATGAACTAGCAATTACACATTTTTACATTAAGTTAGTGTCAATCGTAAAATGCTACACAAAATTAAAATTAATAATTTGCATATAACTATAGTTAATAATAATTTGGATATAATTAGAATTAATCAAATTATATAAACATAAAAAATTAAAACTTATTAATAATAATTGAAATATAACTTATTAATAATAATTTGATATAACTTATTAATAATAATTTGATATAACTTATTAATAATAATTTGATATAACTTATTAATAATAATTTGATATAACTTATTAATAATAATTTGATATAACTTATTAATAATAATTTGATATAACTTATTAATAATAATTTGATATAACTTATTAATAATAATTTGATATAACTTATTAATAATAATTTGATATAACTTATTAATAATAATTTGATATAACTTATTAATAATAATTTGATATAACTTATTAATAATAATTTGATATAACTTATTAATAATAATTTGATATAACTTATTAATAATAATTTGATATAACTTATTAATAATAATTTGATATAACTTATTAATAATAATTTGATATAACTTATTAATAATAATTTGATATAACTTATTAATAATAATTTGATATAACTTAGTTAATAAAATTTGCTACACAAAATTAAAATTAATAATTTGCATATAACTATAGTTAATAATAATTTGGATATAATTAGAATTAATCAAATTATAAAAACATAAAAAATTAAAACTACTTAATAAAATTCATATAACTATAGTTAATCGTAAAATGCTACACAATAATTAAAATTAATAATTTGCATATAACTATAGTTAATAATAATTTGATATAATTATTAATAATAATTTGCATATAACTATAGTTAATAATAATTTGATATAATTATTAATAATAATTTGCATATAACTATAGTTAATAATAATTTGATATAATTATTAATAATAATTTGCATATAACTATAGTTAATAATAATTTGATATAATTATTAATAATAATTTGCATATAACTATAGTTAATAATAATTTGATATAACTATAGTTAATAATAATTTGATATAACTTAGAATTAATAAAATTATAAACTAATTAATAATAATTTGATATAACTATAGTTAATAATAATTTGATATAACTTAGTTAATAATAATTTGATATAACTTATTAATAAAATTATATAACTTATTAATAAAATTATATAACTATATTAATAATAATTTGATATAACTATAGTTAATAATAATTTGATATAACTTAGTTAATAAAATTATATAACTTATTAATAAAATTATATAACTATATTAATAATAATTTGATATAACTATAGTTAATAATAATTTGATATAACTTAGTTAATAATAATTTGATATAACTTATTAATAAAATTATATAACTTATTAATAAAATTATATAACTATATTAATAATAATTTGAAAATTATTAATAATAATTTGCATATAACTATAGTTAATAATAATTTGATATAATTAGAATTAATAATAATTTGCATATAACTATAGTTAATAATAATTTGATATAATTATTAATAATAATTTGCATATAACTATAGTTAATAATAATTTGATATAATTATTAATAATAATTTGCATATAACTATAGTTAATAATAATTTGGATATAATTAGAATTAATCAAATTATATAAACATAAAACAAGGTTTGAAAATAAATGAGTTAAATGGGACAATTTGACAACTTTTAATGATCTAAAAAAAGAAAAAGTTTTATAACCTGAAAAGAACAATCTGATAGTATGTATAGGTATTAAAGAAAAAAAAACCTTATGAATTTAGATTTTTTATGATGATTCTTTTTTATCTAGAAGAAATTGCATTGCAAAAATTATTTTTCTCTTTCAAAATCTTATATATGTATCTATTTACTAATATAATAAAACAGAATTGAATTTCCTTTGATTGACACGTGATATTTTAGTTAACAATACGTGTCGTTTTTAACTTGTATTGAATAATAATACTATTTTTTAGATAGCATACATAACTAAAAATTTTAATTATCTCAAAGATCTTAATAATGAGACTTATAATAAAAGAATTTGAATGATGCATAAAGATAAGGATATTGTTAATAATAATTCTTAGGGTATGGTTAACACATAATAATGTATTTTATATAATAATATTTTATAATAAATAAGTTTCAACATGTACAACAGACTCATACATTATTATATAATGAATCACATTAATATTTTAATACTACTTAAAATGACCATGAATGAAAATTATGGGAAACAAACACTAGTCGCCCTGTCAAAGTTAAACAAAACTCTCCCAAACAAGTTAAGATTTAGAATATCATTTTCATTTAGTTACTCATTAATACTTAAGTGTATCTATTTGGCAAATATGCTAAATCTTGTAATTCAAAGTCTAACTTACACTTCCATATCATATGCGAAAACTAAAATTGTAAAAATTTCAACATGGCAAGTTTCATGAAAACTAATCTATACATTATATAAATGACTACCTAGGTTATTCTAAAACTGTCCTACGTGGCATGTCTTAGGAAGCAATAAACATGGTTAAATCTGACGTGGCTGTTTTTTAGGATGGTTAGAGCTGCGGTTGAGGGTAAAACAGCGGTTACAAGCCCCCAAATTTCTTCAACGGTTTATATTTCCTTCCTCTTCTCACTTCCCTCTATAACTCTTTCTCTGTCTCTCGTGCATCTCCTGTTTTCTTCATCAAAACGATATGTCTTCACATAATTATGGATTCGTGAAATCATCAAAGGTATAAAAAACGAATTATTTTTTGTGTTCTTTTCCTATTATAATTTTTGATGATTATAGTGAACAAAATTGGTTGATTTGATAAATATATATTTTTTAGAATTTGTTTTTCTTTTCAAAATTATATACATGACTATCTAGGTTATTCTAAAATTGTCCTACGTGGCATGTCTTAGGAGGCAATAAACATGGTTAAATCTGACGTGGCTGTTTTTTTAGGATGGTTAGAGCTGCGGTTGAGGGTAAAACAGCGGTTACAAGCCCCCAAATTTCTTCAACGGTTTATATTTCCTTCCTCTTCTCACTTCCCTCTATAACTCTTTCTCTGTCTCTCGTGCATCTCCTGTTTTCTTCTTCAAAACGATATGTCTTCACATAATTATGGATTCGTGAAATCATCAAAGGTATAAAAAACGAATTAGTTTTTGTGTTCTTTTCCTATTATAATTTTTGATGATTATAGTGAACAAAATTGGTTGATTTGATAAATATATATTTTTTAGAAATTTTTTTTTTCAAAATTATATCATCAGCATTCAAATTTAGAGACAAGGGAACAATTTTTTTACCCCAACTGCCTGATTTCCGCCCCCACCCGAAAATTTTTACAGACTTACCACAAATGGTTAGTAGTATGTTATTGTTCAATTTTATGTAATTAGGTCTTTAACGTATGATTTTTAGGTTTATATTTTATTCATAAATTTTGTCATATTAATTGTTAAGTATATGTTTTGTTTAATTAGTTGTAATAATGAGTTAAAAAATGAATCAACTATTATCAATTAGGAATAAATATGACGATGCTTTGAGTTCAACTATTAGCAATGTGTTCTTATAATAGTATGCAGGAAAAAAAGTATTGGTTAGTATTACTAAGATAGATATTAACTATATGAGTGAATATTAACCTTTATCAGTTGAGGGTTAACGTTTGGCAGAGTGACCGATTTCTATAGAATGTTAGTTGGGTTCTTATCTTTTAAGCAAATTTGATCATACGGATAAGTCACATATAGCGCATGTAAACATGCTTAAATGAAATACATATAGCAATGTGTGTAGGAAACTAATGAATAGTACCACATAATATGTTTTCCAAGTACTATTTTAGTATGTAATCCAAATCTCGAAGCTTACTTAGACTCATCTTGATTACACGTTTTGTTATAGCAAACTCACCCTATTAGTTATAATTCCTGTCACTTATGTAACTTATGTTTATGATTGAAATTAGAACAAGATTAGTTAAACACTTGCATTCACCATCTCTTTATAGTCAGGTCTCATTGATTATGATACAAATAGTTTTGTTATCTGGTTACTTATATTTTTTTGTTTAGAACGACATTCTTTTTTACTCATACTCCTAAATTACACGCATGTATGGGATGAAACCCAGGACTCTGAAAAAACCCTTATTAATACCCCACAAATGTGGGAAGTGGGACTCGAACCCAGGTGGATCCTCCCAAGGTCAAAGACCTTACCAATGGGCTACCTACCCCATTGGCAAAACTTAAATATATTACCTCAATATCTGAATTGATGAACTTCGTGAGGTTTTTAATTTAACAAGTGTACCGGACCAATGATTGTATATGACCCCTAATATTTTAATCATATGCAGAGACTTTGTTTTAAGTTTTATTTGTACACTTTCATTGTTGCATGCAACTTTTACGCAGGAAGGTCTATCTTCAAGACCAATTGATGAATGAAACCAGTTGCTTACAAATTGGTCCCTTTGGGTTTCACCATCGCATGCCAACTCCGTGCACATAGGCAAGAAATAGTTCAGATATCTTTGGGGTCTAGAGAGTTTGACAAGATATTAGATAGTACATGAATACAAAACTTTATGCTATAATTTAATCAAATAAGCAGTATCCACAAGTATTAAACATTGGCTGATCATTATAACTACTTTGATAGGAGGAATCAAGACTGGAATGAGTTTTATCTATACTTTGTCAAAAGCGGTGCTTATATCGATGGTAGAATCACAGTCCCAAGGTATCCAAAACAAGCAAGAAACGTTTCCTCGTGTAACAGGATATTACAGCAAACCGATATTCGCTCACCACATGTTACAGTCTATGAATCCTTAAAATATTCTTCATGGCTTCGGTTACCTCTTAAAGTTCATTCAGCAACCCGACAGGTGAAATTTAATGACATTTAAAATTAATTAGGATATTTGATGTTATGTTTTATCATGTGTAGATGTTTGTTAAGTAGGTAATGGAGTTGGTTCACTTAGGGAAGCACTTGCGGAATTACCGGGAGTGAATTGGTTGTCAACTGAACAAAAACAAAAAGATTGACTATTGTAGTCGAGCTCGTGGGTAGCCTTTTTCTACAATTTCAACATAACAAGAACATGTCTATCTGATAGCAAAAAGATCCACTAGGAGGAACGGTATAATTTGTATAACTACTCACAAAGTATTCTGTTTTTTTTTATCATATATATAAAGAAATTAGTTTAGCTTACCATAGTTGTGGTAAAATAGGTTATAAAGAACTGTGATTGGGGTATGTTTTTGCTGGTTAAACACAGACTAGAATAGTTAAATTTTGTGCAGTATACAAGAAACCAAAAGACTTCTATTTAGTTTCTTTGATATGTAAATATGAGCAGGGACTTAGATGTGGAGAAGAGGGGCTGATGCGGATGGGTATGTAGCAATTTTTTGTAGCAAGTGAACAAATTATACAGTTAAAAGGATATACAACATCATTTGTACATGTATACCTCTATATAAGTCTGTATTGTTTATGTTTATTTGCAAAAATAAAAATAGGCTTGCTTCGTCATTCTCTTGCTTGGAGGTGGAAAATGGGCTAGCCAGGCAGTTTGGGTAATGGGTTTGATATAATTTCTCAACCAATTATCTGTTGGAGCTTTAACAATCGTTAATATATTTCAACTCACTTCATCTAAGATAACCATTAATATGCACTAGCTCTGTTAGTTCCATTTCAGTTTACATATCATTTTTTGGTTCGGTGGTTTGAGTTTTATTTGCTCTTAATGTCGACGGAAAAAAACGAGTTGAGAGTGAAGAGTTATGCTATGTGCATGTGACTATAGTTTGTTTGAAGAACATGCTAAGAAAAATGATGTTTAGTAGCAAATTTCTTAGCGGTTTCTTCTTTTAAAGATTTTGTATCCATTTGTAGATGTAACACCGAACTATATAAAAATATGGATTTCAAAATTTTTCTTAAAAACATAGAGTATTGCGGAAGTTTCCATCAATTATTACATTTCCAAAATAAAAATGTTCAACTTAAATGACGGTGTTACTCGTCGGATCTAACCATAATCAAATGAAACCCATAAACGTCAAATAACGATAACGGTCAACGAAATATAATAAACGAGTTTGAATATAAGACTCCAACATTCAGATCTTAAATGGTAAATACTCATATTACCTGTAGATCGCTATAGGGAAGCAAAATACTAGACCAAACTCTCTCGAATCACACGTTGGAAGACTTTTCGGTTTGCAATTGATGAAGGGATGATATGGGGCTGCTAGGTTTGTTTAGGGAATGAATAATCTGTAATCGACAACCTCAAGACACCCCCTAACTCCTTAAACCCGTTTTTAAGTTTGAGCACTTGGCAATTTTGACCCCTAAAGTAACTAATGCCTTCATTATGCCTCTAAATGACCCGTTATCATATACCTAACATATAAGGACCTTTTTCTACTACAAATGAGGCACAATAATCATTTTATAACACAATTTTCAGTCAACGATAAATTTGCAACTTTCAACTTAGCATATATATCGATTTATCAAAATAAATCAATAAATGACCGACAACCACGAAGTGAGCAACGATTTAACTATTTCAACTTTTTGGGCAATTAATGTTTATAAAACATTTAATTTATAATAAAATTCAACTAAATCAACTAATGGGTCGTCTAAATACTAACGGACTTAAGAGTCAACTAATAGGTCAACTAACGGAGTTAACGGTCAACTAATAGTTAAAGATCGAAAAATGATTAGGATGTTACAGTAGATGTGTCAAAATCATGTTAGTATGTTAACGCCAATGTGAATTTGATAGATGTGGTAAATAAAAATATTTAACATTGCTCCAGCTAACATTTCTTAGCGGTCTCTTCTTTTAAAGATTTTGTATCCATTTTAAATATTGCTCCAGCTAACATTCTAAAGCAAATATTTAACATTGCTCCAGCTAACATTTCTTAGCGGTCTCTTCTTTTAAAGATTTTGTATCCATTTTAAATATTGCTCCAGCTAACATTTCTTAGCGGTTTCTTCTTTTAAAGATTTTGTATCCATTTTAAATATTGCTCCAGCTAACATTCTGAAGCAAATATTTAACATTCCATATTCTAGGGCCCATTGCTCCAGCTAACATTCTGAAGCAAATATTTAACATTTAGTATGTTAACGCCAATGTGAATTTGATAGATGTGGTAAATAAAAATATTTAACATTGCTCCAGCTAACATTTCTTAGCGGTTTCTTCTTTTAAAGATTTTGTATCCATTTTAAATATTGCTCCAGCTAACATTTCTTAGCGGTTTCTTCTTTTAAAGATTTTGTATCCATTTTAAATATTGCTCCAGCTAACATTTCTTAGCGGTTTCTTCTTTTAAAGATTTTGTATCCATTTTAAATATTGCTCCAGCTAACATTTCTTAGCGGTTTCTTCTTTTAAAGATTTTGTATCCATTTTAAATATTGCTCCAGCTAACATTTCTTAGCGGTTTCTTCTTTTAAAGATTTTGTATCCATTTTAAATATTGCTCCAGCTAACATTTCTTAGCGGTTTCTTCTTTTAAAGATTTTGTATCCATTTTAAATATTGCTCCAGCTAACATTTCTTAGCGGTTTCTTCTTTTAAAGATTTTGTATCCATTTTAAATATTGCTCCAGCTAACATTTCTTAGCGGTTTCTTCTTTTAAAGATTTTGTATCCATTTTAAATATTGCTCCAGCTAACATTTCTTAGCGGTTTCTTCTTTTAAAGATTTTGTATCCATTTTAAATATTGCTCCAGCTAACATTTCTTAGCGGTTTCTTCTTTTAAAGATTTTGTATCCATTTTAAATATTGCTCCAGCTAACATTTCTTAGCGGTTTCTTCTTTTAAAGATTTTGTATCCATTTTAAATATTGCTCCAGCTAACATTTCTTAGCGGTTTCTTCTTTTAAAGATTTTGTATCCATTTTAAATATTGCTCCAGCTAACATTCTGAAGCAAATATTTAACATTGCTCCAGCTAACATTTCTTAGCGGTTTCTTCTTTTAAAGATTTTGTATCCATTTTAAATATTGCTCCAGCTAACATTCTGAAGCAAATATTTAACATTCCATATTCTAGGGCCCATGTGCATCGCATTCAACAGTCTCTCATATTGAATACAAGGTATAATAGATATCGGTACGGATGACTTTTCCTTCTGTTATATTCCTCGTGTAGATGTAGTTGTTTTGATAACTTACGGCTGGCTTGGTCCGGGTTATATTTACATCTTATCAAATTAAATAGGAAAATTTTATCATGTTAACGAAAAAGGAAACATGTCAAGTGGGCCAAAAGCTGTTTGCATTGTATTTCTTAATGCATAAAACTTAAAACCTCATCTAGGATAGTAGTAAATAAAAATTATCTGGATTTATTGGATTTAGTGTTGAGTTTCTATTTATTGGATTTAGTTTTTGTGTAACATGGGCCGACACATATGGCACACTCATAACACATTTCAAGACGTAGCTGCAGGCAGTACGGGTGGCCTGGGTAATATGCTTGAAGCTGACTTGGGTTTACCCGAACACTTATTCCAAAATTTCCAAATTTTGTACAATTCGTGTGACGAAGATGATTACAAGAATTCTCTTCTTCCAATAACAATCTTCTTCCAATGACAAAGCTGACTTAATCTCATCTATTCTCTTCACTTGCACCTTACACTTATGCTGAGCCTAACGAGGCTCAAGCGTGGAGCTTTCCACGACAATTTGGTATATAACTTTATTAAAGCTAGCTAATTAAGTATTGGTAGAGTTTTGAACTTGCAAGAGACGATGATGTGCATATAAATGTTGTATGAAACAGAGGACTCCCATTTTGAAGTTGAGGATGAACGTGATAGAGTTTGATCTGGTAGTTGCAAGTTAGTTTATTCCAACAACTTTAATTTGGTTACATTTTGAGGTTTATGCTTGCCTATTTCATATTTTATTGAGATTTAGCGATTTTAATTGCTCCAGCTAACATTCTGAAGCAATTTTAACATTGCTCCAGCTAACATTTCTTAGCAATTTTAACTTGCTCCAGCTAACAGATTTTGTATAGCATTTTAACATATTGCTCCAGCTAACATTCTGAAGCAAATATTTAACATTGCTCCAGCTAACATTTCTTAGCGGTTTCTTCTTTTAAAGATTTTGTATCCATTTTAAATATTGCTCCAGCTAACATTCTGAAGCAAATATTTAACATTCCATATTCTAGGGCCCATGTGCATCGCATTCAACAGTCTCTCATATTGAATACAAGGTATAATAGATATCGGTACGGATGACTTTTCCTTCTGTTATATTCCTCGTGTAGATGTAGTTGTTTTGATAACTTACGGCTGGCTTGGTCCGGGTTATATTTACATCTTATCAAATTAAATAGGAAAATTTTATCATGTTAACGAAAAAGGAAACATGTCAAGTGGGCCAAAAGCTGTTTGCATTGTATTTCTTAATGCATAAAACTTAAAACCTCATCTAGGATAGTAGTAAATAAAAATTATCTGGATTTATTGGATTTAGTTTTGTGTAACATGGGCCGACACATATGGCACACTCATAACACATTTCAAGACGTAGCTGCAGGCAGTACGGGTGGCCTGGGTAATATGCTTGAAGCTGACTTGGGTTTACCCGAACACTTATTCCAAAATTTCCAAATTTTGTACAATTCGTGTGACGAAGATGATTACAAGAATTCTCTTCTTCCAATAACAATCTTCTTCCAATGACAAAGCTGACTTAATCTCATCTATTCTCTTCACTTGCACCTTACACTTATGCTGAGCCTAACGAGGCTCAAGCGTGGAGCTTTCCACGACAATTTGGTATATAACTTTATTAAAGCTAGCTAATTAAGTATTGGTAGAGTTTTGAACTTGCAAGAGACGATGATGTGCATATAAATGTTGTATGAAACAGAGGACTCCCATTTTGAAGTTGAGGATGAACGTGATAGAGTTTGATCTGGTAGTTGCAAGTTAGTTTATTCCAACAACTTTAATTTGGTTACATTTTGAGGTTTATGCTTGCCTATTTCATATTTTATTGAGATTTACAGGCATTTGATCGTGATTCATAAGTGCTTGAAGGATTTAATGTCTGAAGGATTCATGAAGAATGAAGGAATTTATAATCAAATGTAAATTTGTTATGCATTCAGTTGGAACAATAGGTTAATTGTAATTGGAAGTTGCAGACGGTTGGTCATTTTTGTTGCTTTTAGGTGCAACATTGTATTGATATAAGAGATGTGGAATGTATATACAATGTTTTCAAGTGTAAGGATTGTCCCTACAATTGGTCAAAAGCTAGAAAGGACATTTTGTACATCTCGTGTTTGGCTTGGTTTCCCAGTCATATGTTATACTTTGTTTTTATGCATTTAAGTTAATGTTTTCATCTATCTAATCTATTTTGTATTTGACATGATATTTATTTGTGAAAAAGTTTACTAATAGAAATTGGTTCGAGGATTGATTTCATTGATAAGTTAAAAGGAATATAGTTTACAAATATATCATTAGTAGTAAGTTTATACATGTTGAATATATATGTTGATAATAATTTTTTTAGATCATTTTAATTTGTTAAATAATCTAACAATAACAATACATTTATTATTTTTAGATCTAGGCACTAGTATTTGTATATTTATGAATCTAGGATCAAGGATAGGATGTCATTTAAAAAAAGTTGAAGAGTATAAAAGGATATTAGTAGGTAGCCCCTAATTATTGACTATAATCATAGTTACTCATAATTTATCCACCGCATGTCTATTTGATTAATTTAATTCTTGTAGTATCTTTATCTTTCCTCATCTATTTTGTAACTTGACTTGATTCCATGTCTATATCCTATCGGTGTGGTGTTATATCCAAATTTTAGTTAGGATAATTATTCAAAAAATTAATAAATCAATAAAAAAAATTGTTTTTTTAATAAATCAATCAAAAAGTTACATATAAATAAATTTATCTACAGTATTTAAAAAAAAGCATATAAAGTATTAAAGTTAATTTAAATTCAAATTACTTAAATACAAACGTTTTTATATGCTCAAAGTTGTGGGTTACTACTTGACAACAACTTTTCATCATGGTTTTTAGTTAATCCGAAAGATATGCATGCAAGTATCCATTGTTATGTAGCTTTGTGGCATTACGAAAAGTTCAAATTACCCCATTCCGTCCCCACTATTATTATATATATATATATATATATATATATATATATATATATATATATATATATATATATATATATATATATATATATATATATATATATATATATATATATATATATATATATATATATATATATATATATATATATATATATATATATATATATATATATATATATATATATATATATATATATATATATATATATATATATATATATATATATATATATATATATATATATATATATATATATATATATATATATATATATATATATATATATATATATATATATATATATATATATATATATATATATATATATATATATATATATATATATATATATATATATATATATATATATATATATATATATATATATATATATATATATATATATATATATATATATATATATATATATATATATATATATATATATATATATATATATATATATATATATATATATATATATATATATATATATATATATATATATATATATATATATATATATATATATATATATATATATATATATATATATATATATATATATATATATATATATATATATATAATTTTTTAATTTTCTACCCCTTATAGTAAACTTTAAGTGTCCAAACTTTTAGGTAATGTTGTATGTATATATGTTTGCATGACGCAACATCGATCCCGGGCAACGCCCTCCCGGGGCATCGCCCGGGGTCAAAAAACTACTATTACTAATAGTCAAAAAACAATTGTACATTTGCTCGCAACAGGAGATCTAGCTTACGTTGTCTTAATCGGGTCCGCGCTAGAGAGCCCTCTCACCCTCAATACCTAGTAGGAGGAGAAATCCCCAAAACCACCCAAAGGCACAACATTTAATTGGGGTAAAACCATGCCCCCTCTACAGGACTCAAACCTGCTTCACTGAAGGACTTTATTTATGAAAATTAAATGTCTTTATCATGTCTCGAACTCGAGAACTCCAACATGTAAAGCTGGTACTCAACCACTGAGCTATAATGAAAAGTACAGTAGTCTTTAGTGTTTAATGAAATGTAACTTATATGTTGTCGACATGGTATACAATAATATAATGGACCACTTACTTTATTTGTGTCAATTTAATAACCATGCATTCATATCGTTTTAGTGAAATACTAAATGTATTTTTTTCTATATATGTATTTTCTTTTTAACACCAATTTGTTCTAAACAAAGATTTATTACATAAATTATGTCATCAAGTTATATCATTTTTTATCTATTTCAAGGATAAAAATTAAAATAAAAAATAAGAATGGTTAATTAAAGAATCATATATAAAATTTTAAAAAGTATATCTTTGTTGTTATAAAAAACGGTATTGATTAAAGTTAATAAACAAAAATATGAATGCATAAATTTTAGAGGTCAAAAACTATTTTAAAACTAAATATAACGGTGGTTATAGTGTAATGTGTAATGTTACAGGTTTAACCTATCATGTCCACACAGGGACGTCTCAACCCTTTTCGGGGCCTAAAGCGAAGTTATGAAAATGGGTTTTATCGACTAGAAGTTTTACATATTAATAGTATATTGAGACTTAGACGCATTATATATACTATACTATATTTTCTTTCAACTTGTCTGTGAAATAGAAAAGAGACCCTCAAAAGGGACTTGAAAAACAGGCTTTCCATATATACATATGTGCATAAAAATGCAGCCTCAAATATTGGGGGTCCTACAGCTTACCCTTAAGACGCCCCTGAGTCCACAATGTTCAAGTTTATAGTGACATGCATTTAGGCCTCTCGTAGTAGAGTTCGTCGAACTCCTTCCAAAATCTCGTCCATGTCGTCTTATTTGGAAGTTAATGCTACCGAGTGTTCGTAGCTCGTCGAAAT
>CM067170.1:94345195-94355195 GCA_034093135.1 Erigeron breviscapus | reverse complement strand
ATAGGAAGGTTACAGATAAATACATCATTAATAAAAAGCTCTAGAGAAGAAAGTTTGAGAGTAATTGACAGGACAGTTACTATAGATTTGTTTGCTCCAGATACTATACAAAAAATAAAACAGTCAGGAAAACATTTTTCACATATAGGATTAGTAGTTATAGGAATAAAAGCTTTGGGTAGAAAAAATTTAGGAACAAAATTATTAGCATTATTATTAGATAAAAGTTGGACAACAGATTTAAAAAAGGCAATAATTTCAGGAATGGAAGTAGATCTTAGCCAAAATACAGCATTATTTTATTGTGCACCAGATATATTAAAAAATATAAAAGATTTACAGAATATTAAAATAGCTTTACAAACTAAAGGTTATGAAAATTACCAAGGTGATAATCTTGTAGTTAGTATAGGAGTATTAGGAAGAGCAAGTAATAGATCAGGTATGAAATATAAAATAAATATTGAAGGAATAGTTAATACTATAGCTTCAAAATCAATACAAATGATAAATCCAACAAAAATAGATCCTGAAGAATTAGCAGGACTAGAATGGAATTTAGATGAATTAAAAGAACAGAATAATGAGATTTTAGTACCAAAAACAAGTATTATATATGAAGGATTAAATGGATCACAGAGTCTTAGATTTGTTAATTTTACAAAAGAAGCCCCTAAAGATGAAAATAATACAGAGACAGAATATAGTTATATGGCTATAATAGATTATGATACAGAACCAATATATGATACAGAAAATGAAGAAGAAGATAGTGAAAATATATTAGATATAGGATTTAATAAATTTATAGAAGAAGAATATGATTATAGTTTAATAGAATGTTTAGAAGAAGAGGAAAGTACAATATATAAAACAGAACAAATTAATAAAACAATAGATCAAATAATAAATAGAAAATTTACAGAACATGATATACAAGAACAAGTAGATGACATGTTAATAGAATGTATGACAGAATTGGGATTAACATATGAACAAAGCTATAATAAATTACAAGAATATTTTAATTTACCGCTAGTTACAGATATTTCAGAAGGAAAAGTTATGATATCAGATTTTTATAAACAAGAACAAACATTTGTTAATATACAAGATACAGTAATGATCCCAAACAATAAAAGACCTAAAATTGAATATACTACAAGTACATCTCATACAACACATGATTACATGGGAAGAGAACCTTGGGCAACACCTTCAACAACATACAAAAAGGAATATAAACCATATTATAAAAATAAATATGTTAAAAAACCACAAACAAGAAAATGTAGATGCTTTATATGTGGAAATGAAAATCATTTAGCAAATAAATGCCCTGATAGAGGAAAAAATATAGAAAGAAGTAATTTAGTAGAACAAATAGGCGAATATGAAATATATTAACGAATATACACAAGATTTCATTAGATTATTAGCACAAACAGGACAGGGAATGGATGACAACTTATGTGATAAATATTTCATAAAATTACCAGGAGATTTAGGAAAGGTAATACATGAATCATGGAAACAGAATAATAGTAATATACAGAATTTAGGAATAGGACCTAGAGTTACACATACATTTGTAATATTAGAAGAAAAATGTAAAGAATTAGTATTACAAGAACAGATAAAAAAGAATGCTTTTGCGTTTTGTAAAACAGCTATTTATACACCACAAGCTTATGGACACAATGATTATAAGAAGAAAAAATTAAGAAAAAGTACAACATACAAAAAGGAATATAAACCATATTATAAAAATAAATATGTTAAAAAACCACAAACAAGAAAATGTAGATGCTTTATATGTGGAAATGAAAATCATTTAGCAAATAAATGCCCTGATAGAGGAAAAAATATAGAAAGAAGTAATTTAGTAGAACAAATAGGCGAATATGAAATATATTAACGAATATACACAAGATTTCATTAGATTATTAGCACAAACAGGACAGGGAATGGATGACAACTTATGTGATAAATATTTCATAAAATTACCAGGAGATTTAGGAAAGGTAATACATGAATCATGGAAACAGAATAATAGTAATATACAGAATTTAGGAATAGGACCTAGAGTTACACATACATTTGTAATATTAGAAGAAAAATGTAAAGAATTAGTATTACAAGAACAGATAAAAAAGAATGCTTTTGCGTTTTGTAAAACAGCTATTTATACACCACAAGCTTATGGACACAATGATTATAAGAAGAAAAAATTAAGAAAAAGTACAACATACAAAAAGGAATATAAACCATATTATAAAAATAAATATGTTAAAAAACCACAAACAAGAAAATGTAGATGCTTTATATGTGGAAATGAAAATCATTTAGCAAATAAATGCCCTGATAGAGGAAAAAATATAGAAAGAAGTAATTTAGTAGAACAAATAGGCGAATATGAAATATATTAACGAATATACACAAGATTTCATTAGATTATTAGCACAAACAGGACAGGGAATGGATGACAACTTATGTGATAAATATTTCATAAAATTACCAGGAGATTTAGGAAAGGTAATACATGAATCATGGAAACAGAATAATAGTAATATACAGAATTTAGGAATAGGACCTAGAGTTACACATACATTTGTAATATTAGAAGAAAAATGTAAAGAATTAGTATTACAAGAACAGATAAAAAAGAATGCTTTTGCGTTTTGTAAAACAGCTATTTATACACCACAAGCTTATGGACACAATGATTATAAGAAGAAAAAATTAAGAAAAAGTACAACATACAAAAAGGAATATAAACCATATTATAAAAATAAATATGTTAAAAAACCACAAACAAGAAAATGTAGATGCTTTATATGTGGAAATGAAAATCATTTAGCAAATAAATGCCCTGATAGAGGAAAAAATATAGAAAGAAGTAATTTAGTAGAACAAATAGGCGAATATGAAATATATTAACGAATATACACAAGATTTCATTAGATTATTAGCACAAACAGGACAGGGAATGGATGACAACTTATGTGATAAATATTTCATAAAATTACCAGGAGATTTAGGAAAGGTAATACATGAATCATGGAAACAGAATAATAGTAATATACAGAATTTAGGAATAGGACCTAGAGTTACACATACATTTGTAATATTAGAAGAAAAATGTAAAGAATTAGTATTACAAGAACAGATAAAAAAGAATGCTTTTGCGTTTTGTAAAACAGCTATTTATACACCACAAGCTTATGGACACAATGATTATAAGAAGAAAAAATTAAGAAAAAGTACAACATACAAAAAGGAATATAAACCATATTATAAAAATAAATATGTTAAAAAACCACAAACAAGAAAATGTAGATGCTTTATATGTGGAAATGAAAATCATTTAGCAAATAAATGCCCTGATAGAGGAAAAAATATAGAAAGAAGTAATTTAGTAGAACAAATAGGCGAATATGAAATAGAATTAGTAGAAGCAGGAGATTCAGATAATGAATCAATTTACAGTATATATAGCGATAATGAAGATGATAAGACAGTAGCAAAAGTAACTTATACATATATGAATACTGAACAAAAAGAATGTATACATAAATGGATAAATAGAAGAGGAAATAATCATATAAAATGTTACATATGTGGAAAATGGCCAAGTATAGAAAAAAGATCACAGTGTGCTAGTTGTTTTAATGAAATATGTTGTTTATGTCTTAAAGAAATATTCAACATAGATATAACAGAAGAACAATCAATACAAGTAAATACAGGAACATATAATGATAAAATAAAATTTTTAGAATTAAAAACAGAATTACATGATTATAAACTAAAAGAATTAGAAAATAAAATAAATCACTTACAAGAATTAATTGAAAAAAGAAAACAATTAGAACAAGAAATAACACAAATGAGTGAATTAATGCCAGAATAAACTACACATTTACAAACAACTACAGGATTTACAAATATGATACATTTACAGTGTAGATTATGGATAGATAATAATACATTTTTTGATCTAACAGGAGTATTAGATACAGGAGCTACTAAAAGCTTAATTTCTTATAGCTTAATACCAGAAAAATATCATAAGAAATTACCTTATTTATTAAATAATAGAACAATAGAAAATAGAATAATACCAATTACTCATTGTTTAGAACAAACAAAAATACAGTTTTTAGACTTTTCAGGAAATTATAGTATAAAATATGAAATGCCACAAATAATAATTAATCCACAAAATATAAAATCAAAAGATTTTGTTATAGGATTAAATTTTATATTTAATTTACAAGGAGCTATTACAATTTCTAAAAACATGATAACACTTAGTAAAAATACTTATAGTTATCCAACACTTAGATATACACAGACATCAGAGTTTGCACAAAAGCGTGGTGGACAAGGAAATTTAGAATTTCTAAAAACACAAGATAAAAATTCACCAAGAATAGAAAATGAATCTATAAAATTATTAACATAATTCATGTCACGTGAATTAGAAAAAGGGAAAGATGTTAGTAAAAGTATAAATTATCCTATAATATTACACTTAGAAAAAATAGGATTAATAGGTGAAGATATTAAAAAATCAACAGTTAAATACATTTGTAAATTTAAATTAAAAAACCCAGACATTATAATCAGAACAGCAAATATAGAATATAGTCCATTAGATAAAGAAGGATTTAAAAAACAGATACCAGAAATGTTAGAACAAAAATTAATTAGAAAATCTGAAAGTCCTCATAGATCAACAGCCTTTGTAGTAAGAAACCATAATGAAATTAAAAGAGGAAAAGCTAGAATCGTATACAATTATAAAAGATTAAACGATAATACAGAAGATGATGGATACAATATTCCAAACAAAGATAGTTTGATAAATTTGATACAAAAAAAGAAAGTATTTTCAAAATTTGATTTAAAATCAGGATATAATCAATTACAGTTAGAAGAAAATTTTAAACCATGGACAGCATTTACATGTTCTGAAGGCCAATTTGAATGGAATGTTCTTAGTTTTGGTCTAAAGAATGCACCATCAATTTTTCAAAGATTTATGGACAGTATATTTCTTAAATATGATTTTTGTCTAGTTTATATTGATGATATTTTAGTTGCCAGCGAAACAGTGCAGGAACATGAGAGACATTTACAACAGATCTTCGAAGAGATTAAAAAGAATGGTATAGTAGTTTCAAAAAGAAAAATGGAGTTATTTAAAAGAAAAATATCATAAGAAATTACCTTATTTATTAAATAATAGAACAATAGAAAATAGAATAATACCAATTACTCATTGTTTAGAACAAACAAAAATACAGTTTTTAGACTTTTCAGGAAATTATAGTATAAAATATGAAATGCCACAAATAATAATTAATCCACAAAATATAAAATCAAAAGATTTTGTTATAGGATTAAATTTTATATTTAATTTACAAGGAGCTATTACAATTTCTAAAAACATGATAACACTTAGTAAAAATACTTATAGTTATCCAACACTTAGATATACACAGACATCAGAGTTTGCACAAAAGCGTGGTGGACAAGGAAATTTAGAATTTCTAAAAACACAAGATAAAAATTCACCAAGAATAGAAAATGAATCTATAAAATTATTAACATAATTCATGTCACGTGAATTAGAAAAAGGGAAAGATGTTAGTAAAAGTATAAATTATCCTATAATATTACACTTAGAAAAAATAGGATTAATAGGTGAAGATATTAAAAAATCAACAGTTAAATACATTTGTAAATTTAAATTAAAAAACCCAGACATTATAATCAGAACAGCAAATATAGAATATAGTCCATTAGATAAAGAAGGATTTAAAAAACAGATACCAGAAATGTTAGAACAAAAATTAATTAGAAAATCTGAAAGTCCTCATAGATCAACAGCCTTTGTAGTAAGAAACCATAATGAAATTAAAAGAGGAAAAGCTAGAATCGTATACAATTATAAAAGATTAAACGATAATACAGAAGATGATGGATACAATATTCCAAACAAAGATAGTTTGATAAATTTGATACAAAAAAAGAAAGTATTTTCAAAATTTGATTTAAAATCAGGATATAATCAATTACAGTTAGAAGAAAATTTTAAACCATGGACAGCATTTACATGTTCTGAAGGCCAATTTGAATGGAATGTTCTTAGTTTTGGTCTAAAGAATGCACCATCAATTTTTCAAAGATTTATGGACAGTATATTTCTTAAATATGATTTTTGTCTAGTTTATATTGATGATATTTTAGTTGCCAGCGAAACAGTGCAGGAACATGAGAGACATTTACAACAGATCTTCGAAGAGATTAAAAAGAATGGTATAGTAGTTTCAAAAAGAAAAATGGAGTTATTTAAAAGAAAAATATCATTTTTAGGACTAGAAATAGGTAATGGTAAAATAGAGTTACAACCACACATTTCTACAAAAATATTAGAATTTCCAGAAAAATTTGAAAATCTTAAACAAATTCAAGCATTTTTGGGATTAGTTAATTATGCTAGAAAATTCATCCCAAATCTTTCAAAATTAGTAGGACCCTTATATAGTAAAACTACTAAAAATGGTCAAAGGCATTTTAATACAGAAGATATAAAGTTAGTAAAAACAATTAAAGAAGCAGTAAAACAAATTAAACCCTTAGAATTACCATTAGTAACAGATTATATAATTATAGAGGTAGATGGATGTAAAGAAGGATGGGGAGCAGTTCTTCTTAGTAAACCTGATAAATATAGTTCTAAAAATACAGAGAAAATATGTTCATACTCAAGTGGAAATTTTAATAAAGCAGGAACAAATTGGACAAGTTTAGATTTTGAAATACAGGCATTAATAAATGCAATAGAAAAATTTAAAATATTTTTACATAAAGAATTTACAGTTAGAACAGACTGTGAAGCAATAGTAAAGTTTGTTAAAAATGATCAAAGTAAAAAAGTTAATAGAACTAGGTGGATTAATTTACAAAACATTATACAAGGATGTGGTTATAAAATAAATTTTGAACACATCAAAGGAAAAAATAATGGCATAGCAGATATGCTATCTAGAAACATTAACAGACTTTTTAATGCAGATGGATCCAAAGGATAGAGGCAAAGGAAAGATTATACAGCCTAGACAGTTTAAAGGATCAACAGATAAAACAGAAAAGTTAATGCAATCTAGTACAAAAGCATATACTTCTGAACAGAATTTGGGATTAGATGATATAATCCTACAGGCACAGTCACAGTCTCAACAGTTACAACAAGTTCCTACAGTTTATCCTAGTCCTCATTTGAGAACTAGATCACAGTTTCAACAGTATAATAATGCACAAGGAAGGCAGTTTGAAAAAGCAACTCCTTCACATGTGTCACAGTTTAAACAGCCTACAGATTCCATATTTTTTGGAAATTATGCACTTCAAAAGTGTACAGATATTAACAGAAAGTTCAGACCTCTTGTAGGTGTAGAACTTACAGAAAAACAACAGTGTTTAGTAGATAATCTTTGGCATATTCAAACAATACAGAATGCAACATCTTTTAAAGTACAGATTTTAAATGCTCTATGCATTTATTTTAGTGAACAGACCATAAAACAGTCTGAACAGCAAAAGAAAAAATTTACTCATTATGTTATATTCCGAGGATCAAAACTTGGAATCTTTAACAAATGGGAAACAGTTGTACAGTATATAAGAGTTCCAAACCCTTTGTATAAAGGTTTTTACAGTTTTACAGAAGCTTTAACAGCAGCCAGAAACCAGTTTGGTTTACAAAATTATTTTATAGAACCTGAAGAAGTTAAATCTTTTTCAGAAATGGCAAAGACTCATCCTGAGCAAATTATAAAAGCTCAAGAAGAAACTATTGCAAATTTACAAAAACAACTTTTGGAACAAAAAACAGAAACAAAATCTTCACAGTATGACATAGAAAACAAAGTTTTAAAAGAAAAAGAAAAAATTCTTTTAGAAAAATTAGAAGTTCTTCAAAAGAGGCTTGAAGAAAAAGAAAAAGAAACAAATACATTTATCTACAGAGATTTCAATAGTTTTAAAGCAAGAATCTTAGATGTTCCTTTTCAAGAAACTCTAAGACCACTCCTAGAAGATTTTCCAGAAGCAGAACAAATGATATCAGACAAGGTTCGAAGAGAATTTCCTTTAATTCTCTTTGATTTACAATTAGAAATATTAGACATAACATTCAACGAAAAACACTACAATGGAGTCAAGGTGATACAAAGCTATAGAAGTGAAAAAGTTTCATACATGTTATTACAAATAAACTACGACAAGACAAGTATGACAGATGATCAAATAGCTACATTCTATCATTATGGAATGATAGACTATTTAGAATTCAAATACAGCAGAAGAGCAGAACTCCTTCTCAACAAGCTTGGAGAAAAATTACTCCTTACAGCAGGAAACATTGCAACACACAGCATGGAAGTAGTTGGTTGCAAAATAGTCTCTTCATTTCCAGAAATGGACAACCATACATACAGACCTGCAAGAAAAAGAATTTTTATTAGCGAAATACCAGAACAAAGACAAAAATTAAAACTAGCAAATTGTAATTCAAATATAGTAGTAGAATGGTGGCAATATCGTCCAGAAGAGATCTTAACTGCAAACCCAAAAGAACAAATAGAATTAGCAAGAAAATGGATAACAGAAGGACAGAAAACACCTTTAGTGAACAAGAATATAATCCTACATCCTAGAGTTTCACCATATAAGTTGTTAGCAGAAGGACATTACATACAAATATGGGGACATAGCCATTGGCAAATGACCTTACCATTTGTAGGAGAAAGTGAACAGATTAAAATTTGGGACATAATCAATACAGAAGAAGTAAACTATGAAGACAACGAAGATGTACATTCACCAGTATCAATCGACAGTACACACAGAGACTTCTAGAAGATGACGAAAGCCATGACGTTTTAATTTCAATAATTCAAGATTCGGTGGACGACATAGTGGACGACATATTCTTTTTTCTTTTCAAAAAGTTTTTTGTTTTCTTGTAATCAATATTATTCGCTTTTGTTTTACACGTCAATATGTAATTATAGAGATAGAGACATCCATAGAATAATTAGGATTCTCTAGCCTATATAAGGCATTCTTTTCTTTCATTTTGTACACAACAAAAACACATTACAATATTTAATAAAAGCCTTATGGCAGCTTAAATTTTCTCTCCGATTCTCTTAGTTTAATTCCTTAAATCCTTAAATCCCTTTGTACTTCATATTATATCCCACAAAAACAACAAAAAACTATAAAAAAAAAAATAAAATTTATAATAACCATCGTCTTAGTCTCCGCTGTGCATATCTCTTGTATTTCTTACTGTGCATAATCTATCTATCCTTCCGTTGTGAATACCTCTGTAAGTTGTATATTTGCATTAAGCAATTTATATGGTATAAAATATATGTTTATATTAAGATTATTATTCATATAGATTTATCTATTACTATAATATTAGGATATGTAAATAAAAATACTATTAATATATAATCCATGTATATATTTTTAGTGGTTTAACGGAAACCCAAAAAATCCGCCATACCCCCCTTATTTATATATATATATATATATATACATTACAATTTAAAAATACAGAAGTAGTCACTCATTTTAGCAAACCATTAGTTATCAGTATTTTTTTATATAATTAAACCAATGATTGTAAGATATTTTTATACTTTTCATCACAAATAAGTTAATATAACAACTGACTTTTATTGTTTATTTTTTAAGTAGAAATCTTCACCATATATTTATATTTTTCTGCTGAATTCATATATACGTTATTGTATAACTTTCATTATAACAAAAAGATAATGAAATGCAATTATACTTGTTCTTTTCACATCATCAAATCTAATCTTTCTATATATATACGATCATGGTACCCGCGCAATGCGGCGGCGGTAACGGCGACGACGGTTTAGTGGTGTTGGTGACGGGTGGTGATGAC
>CM067170.1:94287695-94340195 GCA_034093135.1 Erigeron breviscapus | reverse complement strand
ATATAGCCGTTTGTCACATGTGAATAGAAAACGTGAACAAATTCGTTCACAAGTTCACAAAAGGCTACTACTTTGAAGGTTTCTTCAAAAAGTTTCTTCTACAACATACATTTTTATATCATTTCACATGTGAATGAACAAAAAAAACATGTGAACAAATATATAATTTAAGAGTTCTCATGGTTCTTACAAAATAAATGGTTCTCAAAATAAGAAAACTCTCTCTATATATATATATGAAAAGTTATTTTAGGAACTCAATTACATAGTGATTATTTGTTGATTGTTTTTGAGTTAATTAGGTGCAATTTTGAATTTTACAATTATGTAGAGACATGAATTTTCATCCATTATACAATTTTTAGAGACATAAATTTTATGATCACATGTGCACGAATAGTGCTATGTGCACATGTATGCAGGTTGATCATATGTATGCAAGTATTTTATAAATTAATGTTTTCATGAGATTGGTGATGATCAAATGTATATAGATAGTTGTATGAACATTTGTAAGCAATTATATAGTCATATGAACATGTGTAAGCGATCATATAATAGATAATTTTAATTTAAAGAAGGTTCCTGCAATTTTTTGGGTTCCTAATATAACTTTCCCATATATATATATCTACTAGTGTTAATACCCTTTAATTTACAATATACAAATGGATTATATATACCCCGTATAAGTTATACTTATTTTTTACAACGAAAGAATTGAAGCAATAGAGACTTCTTCATTATTCTTTGCAATAAAGATTATTGTTCTTCATACACAACAATTAGTGATAAACAATGAAGATTTCTTCATTATAATTCATTGACAGTAATCAGCGATTAGCGAAGAACTAAAACAATTTCTCGAAGATTTTTCATTGTTTTTCATTTTTTTTAAAGGCAAAGAAAGTAATGTATATATAGACTGGCCTTCTAGCGAAACACTAGAAAGCCGTAAAGAGGTACAAAGTTACACATACACAACAAAGTTTAGAGACGGAAACACACGAACAACACGACTCTAAACTCATCTTGAGACTTGAACTGCGAGGAATGCAAAAAGGGTTAGAAAAAAACTCGCGCCAATTACGGTAACCCAAGACCCGAGAAAAAACCCTCAACCAACCAGATGCCGAGTCACCGGTTTTCACTCTGTGGTGTTTGATACGTCCCACGGTGTATCAATATACCAAAGTATATTGAACACAGAACAGTTGTAGAGGGGGGTGAATACAACTTTCTTCAATCTTTACAAACTTTTAACACAAAACGTTTTAAGATTCAGTTAATGAATATTAAGCAAGTAAGTAAAGAGCAGGAATCATTAAAACAGTAAAGCAAAACATTCTTGAACACAGATTGTGGTTTTCAAATGTAATCCTTTATTAAGAAATAATATATACAAAGAATTACAGGGTTGTTGCGGAATAAAGATAGCCTATAGATATCTAAACAACCCTATGAAATGACAAACAATCAATAAGTTTCAGCTCAAGAGAATCAGCTCAAGCTGATCTCGTACAGACTAAGCTGTGTGTAAGAGCAGAGAAACTTGTGTGAAGAATGATTCTGGTTGTTTACTGCTTTACTGTTTTAATTATTCCCGCTCTTTACTTACTTGCTTAATATTCATTAACTGAATCTTAAAACGTTTTGTGTTAAAAGTTTGTAAAGATTGAAGAAAGTTGTATTCACCCCCCTCTACAACTGTTATGTGTTCAATATACTTTGGTATATTGATACACCGTGGGACGTATCAATTGGTATCAGAGCGGTGGTTGAGAATTAACTTGACTTGATCCTTGCATATTTTCATTTATAGTAAAGCATTATGTCATCATATATTGACAATGGTTCTTCAACCCGACCACCCATGTTTGACAAAGATGATTTCAGTAGGTGGAAAGGTAGAATGTCTTTGTTCCTTGAATCCATCGATAACAATATGCCTGACATCCTTGCGGATGGTCCTTATGTTCCTACACAAACCATTGTGGTAGAAGCTGTGGTCAGGGAAGGTCAACCAACCATTCCTGCCACAGTTAAATCTATTGTAAAGGACAAGGCAGATTGGGGGGATGAGGATAGGAGGTTGGCAAACTTGGATGTGAAGGCTAGAAATTTCATTGTCCAAGTTGTGCCCAAAGATCTTTACCATTCCATTAAAATGTGTTCAATAGCTAAGAAAATGTGGGGTACATTGACTGTTATGTTTGAGGGTTGCTCTATCTCCATGGAATCCACAATTACTACATTGACTAGGAGGTATGAGAGATTTTTCTCTTTGAGAAATGAATCCTTAACTGACACTCATACCCGCTTTAATGCTTTGGTAAATGATTTAGCTGCTGTTGGAATTAATAAGAAAAATGAGGTTTTAAAGAGCAAATTTCTTGATTCATTACCACCCAAATGGAACAACTATATTTCTTCTGTTAAATTAAGTTCTGTTTATCATGATCTTGATCTCCCTGGACTTTTTGGTTTGCTTCATAACCAAGAATGTTCAGAGGCTGAAAAATTAATTGCTATGGGTGATTCTTATAGTCAGCCTACTGCTGCACTTGTTGCTTCTATGACTGAACACCCTAGTTCAATTAGTAATGAGATCATTCCTTGTGTTAATGATGATATTCCTGTGATGTCAAATCCTAACTCTGTTTGTGCTGAATCTGAGTGTGATGAATCTGATGGTGATGAACTAGCAAATGAAGTTGCTATGTTGGCTGAAAGGATCAGAAGGAGATCCTTTAATAAGTTTAAAGGAAAAGGAAGAGGTGGCCAAGCTGACAAGACCAAGAAGTCATTTGATATGTCCAAGGTCACTTGTTACAAGTGTGGCAAGACTGGACATATGGCTGGAGATTGCAGATCCAAAGAAACTGCTCAAGCTGTGCCAGCCAAAGGTGGAAGAGGTGAAAAATACTCTAAGCTCAAGACTAAGTACAAAGCCTTGAAAGCACAAGTAGCTGAGCTGACTGAGAAGGTGAACAAAAATGAGAAGAGTCTGGTAGCCAAAGACTGGGCTGAAAGTGCCACATCGTCTGATGATGAGCTGTACAAAGATGCCAAGTGTTTCATGGCTAAAGAACCTACTCAAAGATTTGCTGAAGATCTGGTGAAAATACAACAGCAATCTGAGTCAGCTCACCAGGCATCCACCAGTCAGACTGCTCCACCTGAGGTAACTTCTTTTTCCAATCTGCCTGATAATGAGAAACTGTCCAGACTGAATAAACTTGATGATGAGGTTTTTGCTACAAAAACACTTTAATCAAGAACTCAAAAAGGAAATACATATTTTGAAACTTGATAACAGCTCTAAGAGTCACACCATTGAAAAACTAGAATCTGAAGTTAAAGCTCAAAAGCAATTAAACTCCATTTTGATTAAAGAAGCTAAAACTGCAGAAGAAAAGTTTTTAAAAGTTAAACAGATTACTGAAACATGGTGTATCAGTTCTAAAAGAGTTACTAAGTGTGTAAATGACCAAATACCTCATCAGATCCAAGCTATTTTTGATGGTGATTATGATAGGGTCATAGCCATTGCTGAAGTATGTGCTATGGAGCCTTGTTATCAGCCTCCTTCACCACCCAAAGTCCAAACCAAAGAAACTATCTCTAAACCAATTAAGTTGGTTCAGAAATCTGGTATTGGGTTTAAAGATCCTGAAACCATTGGTCAGACCATTGCTGAAGCTGTGTCTGAAGCTGATCAGGTTGTTGAGTTAAAACCTGAAAAAAGTCTTGACTTGTCCAAGCTGACCATTACCCAATCTGTATCAGATTCAAAGACTAAAACAAACAAGAGTAGTTCAAAGAAAAATAAAAGAAAGGAAAGAGATCATAGTGTTCCTAAAGAGAAAATAAAGCTTTTAAAGAGTAAGAAGTCTGGTTCTCTAGGAAATGAGTCACAAGCAAAATCTGAGTCTGTTTCAAGTAACACCAAGTCTGACTCTGACAAGTTGATTTTAAAATATGTTGAGTCCAAAACTGACAAGGTGTCAATAAAGGCAAATTTTCTTAAAAATGTGTCTGATCCAAAAATTGTTGATCAAAGAAAATTGAGAGCTGAATGTAAGAAAGAGTTGGTGTCTGGTCTTCCAGTAATCAATTATGAGAAGGACAAGCTGTGTGGTGCTTGTGAGAAAGGCAAGCAACATAAAGCTACTTTTAAGTCTAAGACATGCTCAACCATTGATAATTGTTTGGATCTGCTTCATATGGACTTATTTGGACCAATCAGTACTCCATCATTCACTGGAATGAGGTACTCCTTGGTAATTGTTGATGAGTATTCAAGATACACCTGGGTTTTCTTTCTAAGACACAAGAGTGAAGCTGCTGACAACATTATTCATTTCATCAAGCAAGCTGAAATTCTCTACAAAAGGCTTGTTAGGCAATTAAGAAGTGATAATGGTACTGAATTTAAGAATATCACTCTTAATTCATTCTGCAGTGAAAAGGGAATTTCACAAGTCTACTCTGCTGCCAGAACTCCTCAACAAAATGGTGTTGCAGAAAGAAGAAACAGAACTCTTATTGAAGCTGCCAGATCCATGATGGCTCAAAACAATGTCAAAGTCTCAAGATGAGCTGAATTGGTTGTGGCATAAAAGGCTGTCTCATATGAATTTCAAAGACATCAACAAGCTGTGTAAGAAAGAGTTGGTGTCTGGTCTTCCAGTAATCAATTATGAGAAGGACAAGCTGTGTGGTGCTTGTGAGAAAGGCAAGCAACATAAAGCTACTTTTAAGTCTAAGACATGCTCAACCATTGATAATTGTTTGGATCTGCTTCATATGGACTTATTTGGACCAATCAGTACTCCATCATTCACTGGAATGAGGTACTCCTTGGTAATTGTTGATGAGTATTCAAGATACACCTGGGTTTTCTTTCTAAGACACAAGAGTGAAGCTGCTGACAACATTATTCATTTCATCAAGCAAGCTGAAATTCTCTACAAAAGGCTTGTTAGGCAATTAAGAAGTGATAATGGTACTGAATTTAAGAATATCACTCTTAATTCATTCTGCAGTGAAAAGGGAATTTCACAAGTCTACTCTGCTGCCAGAACTCCTCAACAAAATGGTGTTGCAGAAAGAAGAAACAGAACTCTTATTGAAGCTGCCAGATCCATGATGGCTCAAAACAATGTCAAGTCTTATTTCTGGGCTGAAGCAGTACACACAGCTTGCTTTACCCAGAACAGATCCCTCATTGTGAAAAGACACCAGAAGACTGCATATGAACTTCTTAGGGGGAGAAAACCTGAGATTGGTTTCCTAAGAATGTTTGGAAGTCCTTGCTATATTCTGAATCAGAAAGACCATCTTGGAAAGTTTGATGAGAAATCAGATGAAGGTATCCTACTTGGATATGCAACAATGATAAAGGCCTACAGAGTTTACAACAAGAGAACTAAAACAATTGAGAACTCTGTTAATGTAAGCATTGATGAAGTTTGTTCTAAGCCAGAGTGCTCTCCTCCTGAAGATGAAGACTTCAATTTTGAAAAACTGGTTGTACCTGAGAATGAGCCTCCAACTAACCCTCCAGTTGGAGCTGATAATGCTCAAACTCAGGGGGAGCAACTTATAGAAGAAGAAGAAGAAATTTCAATCTTTGAAAATGCACAAGCTGATCCTGCTCCTACTGAAGTAATTGTTCAGAATCCATTAAATGACTCTCCAACTGGTTCAGACTCCTCCATTCCTGTCCAAGCTGATCAGCCTCTTCTTCAAGCTGATCATGCTGAACCATCTAATCTGAATCAGTCCATTGTCCCAGTTACTAGATGGACAAAGAGTCATCCAATTAACCAAATCATTGGTGATCCACTCTCTGGTGTGAAAACAAGAAGAAAGGCAACATGCAACTTCTGCATGTTTGTCAATTTTGTAAGCAAGGTGGAACTAACTGAGGTTGATGAAGCTCTAGCAGATCCTTCTTGGGTAAATGCTATGCAAGATGAGCTAACACAGTTTGAAAGAAATAAGGTTTGGGAACTTGTTCCAAGACCTCATCACAAGACTGTGATTGGAACCAAGTGGGTCTACAGAAACAAAATGGATGAAAGGGGAGTTGTGACCAGAACAAAGCAAGATTGGTAGCTCTTGGTTACAGACAAGAGGATGGAATTGATTATGATGAGACTTTTGCACCAGTGGCAAGATTAGAGGCAATCAGAATATTCTTGGCCTTCTCTGCACACTGCTTCTCCTCCCCAAGCTGATCAAACTCCTTCTCTCTTACACTTTGAGTCTGCACAGGCTGTCAATGCCCCTTCCATGTCACAAGGAGGGGTACAGGCCTCAATTCTCCCTAAGGATACTTTGGTGCAACAACACACCTCTGTTGAAGGGCAATCAAATGCACAAAACATTACACCTGTAGAGTCTGTGTCTGCATCTGTCCTCGGACAGAGGGATTCTGCAGGTTACTTGGCTGTCTTTAAGGCAGTCATGTCAGCCCCTTGTGCAGCAAAGGGAACCATTGATGGTCCTCTCGATGTCAATGAGAATCTGATCACTATCTCCGGAAGTGATTATTCATTCGATGATGAGTTTGCCCATCCATCCTCAAAGGATGCTCTGATGGAAGATGCCAGTGGAGGAGTTGATCAAAATCAAGATCAACACATTCCCACTGGCCCTCAGCCTGAATTAAACGTTAATCTTTCTCAGGCTGACCAACTCATCATCAATTCTGACAGATCCACTCATGAGACTCACTCTCATGAGCAAATGTTCCAAAACTCCTTAAACCTCCACCCCTTTCTAAATATGCCCAATGACCCTGATATTAAGGATTGCAGGCTGCTCTTTCCAGAGTCAGTGGCTTTTAAGCCAACTGCAAGTTCTTCCCAAGGTGCCACTATCTCATTTTCAGATGTGGTGGGGCAGCTCACTGAGTTCATTTCAACCTCTAAGGTTGAGAGCTCAAAGCTGACCGAATGCTTGGAAAAGATCCAAAAGGATCAGGATTTGACGGATAAAAAGGTGGATAAGCTGAGTCAAGATCAGACTGCATTGAAAGAAAATGTTAAGAAAGCAGTTGATTTGATACAGCAGAACCAGAGCAAGCTGACAAAGTCTCTTGATAATCTTACAAAGGCAGTCAATGAAAGGAACAAGAGTACTCTAGTTTCGCCTTTGCCCTTCTTCTCCTTTCCCCCCACTCCCCTTGCAGTCATTGTCAGAACCAGAGCAAGCTGACAGAGTCTCTTGATAGTCTTACAAAGGCAGTCAATGAAGAGAATGAAAGAAACAAGAGTACTCTGGGTCAGATTGAGAATGTTGCAACCAAGTTTAAAAGGGAAGTCACCATAGAACTTTGATCTGCAAACAAGTCACAAGCAGATTTCAAGAATGATCCGATTGAAGTTTCTAAGGGTGTTAAATCCAAGATTAAACTCCTCCATGAGGATTATGTTGAGCTAAGAAGAGCCTGCTGTCTCACCAATGTCAAGATTGACTTGATCAACCAGGATCTCAAAGACTTCCTTGTTACTCCAGTGAGCTCTTTCCCTGCTGATGATGACAAAAAGGGGGAGAAGAATGCTACTAAGAGAAAGAGGAGTGCTATGAGTGAAGCTGAAATTGAGCTAGAAAGAGAAAGACAACAAGCTCAGGTTGACAAGGACATTGAAGAATACCTTGAAAGATTGAAAGAGAGACTGAATAAGGCCAGAGCTGAGGAGGCACTTAATGATAGAAGATTGGTTGTGCATGGTTCTAGGGTGGAAGCTGAGAAAGAAACAGTAGAGGAGATAAAAAGACCAGAATCTGAGTCTGGTGGTGAAAATGTTGGAAAATTGAATGAAGAGACTGAAAAGGAGAATGATACAATTAAGGGGGAGACTGTTAATGCTGAAAGGGGAGATATAAGGAAGGATGTTGGTGTTGAAAAAGATAAGAAAGTTGAAAAGAAAAGAAAGTCCTCCCAAGCTGTTCCTGTGCAAGTTGTGCCAACTCAAGCTGACCCAGCTCCCAAAGAACAAATTGATGAATCTTCATCTAGTGAAGACACAGCCACTCTGTCCCAGTTCATGATCAAGAAAAGAACAACAGAAGTTGGGTCAAGTGGTGTGAAGGTCTTAACTGATAAAGAAAAGGATTGGGAGCTTGCAACTGAAACTGCTCCACAGATTGGGGTAACAGTTGAGGTGACATACAAAATGATTAAGGAGGACAGATTAGAAAGAGAAAGAATTGCTGCAACTAAATCTGATTCTGAAATTGCAAAGGCTGTTCAAGAACAATTAAATAAGGAAGATGAAGAAGATCTTGCAGCCATTGGTTCCAAAAGGAAAGTTGTGAGCAAAGGTAAAGGAAAGAAGAAGGTGGTGGTTCAATCTACACCATCACAGAAGGTTAAAGATGTGAAAGAAAGTGTGAAAGCCCATAATTGGTTTGATGCTATGGAGAAAAGAAAAGTAACAGAAAAGATCAACTATAGAAAGCATCCAGAACCAATCCTCCAGGTTCAACTCAAAAGAAGAAAGGGAAAGTCCATTCCAAGCATCAGGTTCACAAGAAAAGGATTTGAGACAAGCTGGGAAACTCATGATCTTGACAATCTGTATGAGTTAGGTTACACAGAGTGGGTTGAATTGCATGATATCATCACTGGTATGCCTGGAATTCATAGAGAGACTGTCTTGGAAGCCATTGAGAAAAAGTAGGTTGCAATTGTAAAATACAAGATTGATATCACTGGCCTTCCAAGACCAAACGCATATGATTTGGATGATGAAGATGAGTCAGAAGAGCCACTCAAGAAGAAGAGGAGAAGAAATGTTAAGCTCAAAGCTCCTGAAGGTGATCACACAGACTTCCTCAGAAACTTGAACCCTTCATAGTTTCTTGGGCTATTATCTCCTGATGCTCTAGACAGAATTCTAAGACATCTCAATCTGTCTCTTCCTGCTGGTGTGGCTAATGCAAGAAGTGGAATGCACATTACTGAACCTGAACATGGTATGTTGTAACAACTCGCAAAAATCCTGGTAAATTTAAAATTTAATTAATTTATTATTTTCTATAATATTCTAGAAAAATCAAATTAAATATATAGGTTCTTTTAATATATGTTGATATATATATTTTCCAAATATTTAACATGCGTGAAATTATTAATTTTTCACAAAAATACTTTGAGATAACTTATTAAATAATAAGAAATTTAAATATTAATTTTACAACTTATAAAAACATCTAGCTGTATACAAATATACAATTACGAATCAACAATACATCTTTACTTTATAAAAGACGACTAATGAAGGATACAAAATCATAAGGTATTATGTCTAAAGCCTTAATATGATCACATTTAAAGTTTGATAATATAACGTCGACTATTTAGATTAAATCATGGGTTAAACATTTAGCAAACAATGATTATAAATTAAATAAATCATTTGTGTCGACATATATATAGAAATGATTATGAACGGACCAATTAAGAAGGTTCACCTATTTTTAGTCTACCCTTAAATCAGACTCAAATCAAATACTTTAATAATAATAATAATAATAATAATAACGACACTAATAATTACTTAAGGACAAAGAGTCCTTTAAAGTATTTTGACAGATTGCTAAGATTTCATATTGGGTGCGTGATTGTATAGTAAGTCTCGTGAAATCAAATTATGCAGATCATAATATAATAGATATAGATATAATAATAATAATAATAATAATAATAATAATAATAATAATAATAATAATAACGACACTAATAATTACTTAAGGACAAAGAGTCCTTTAAAGTATTTTGACAGATTGCTAAGATTTCATATTGGGTGCGTGATTGTATAGTAAGTCTCGTGAAATCAAATTATGCAGATCATAATATAATAGAATATAGATATAATAATAATACTAATTATTCTAGTCCGTGATGAAATTTTGGTTCTTTCTTTTATTTGCTTATATATATATATATTATATATATATATATTATATATATATATTATATATATATATATATATATTATATATATATATTATATATATATATATTATATATATATATATTATATATATATATTATATATATATATATTATATATATATATTATATATATATATTATATATATATATATTATATATATATATTATATATATATATATTATATATATATATTAATAATATATATTGTAGGTAGTATGTTTTATATTTTGGTAGGCTGTATGTTTTATAATCTGTGATATATATCTCTATATATATACTGGACTATTTCTGCATGTTATATATAAATACTTTATATATAATATATCTTATTGGCTAATAACTTCAAAAGAGGTAATGTTGACAAGACTTTGTTTGTGAGAAAGTATAATGGTGATATCCTTCTTGTACAAATTTATGTAGATGATATAATATTTGGGTCTAGCAGTGAAAGACTTTGCAAAAAGTTTTATGAATTAATGTCTAAAAAGTATGAAATGAGCATGATGGGAGAACTAAACTATTTTCTGGGGTTACAAGTTAAACAGACTAAAAATGGAATTTTCATAAACCAGGGAAAATATGTTAAAGATCTCTTAAACAAATTTGGTTTTAGTGATTGCTCACCTATGAAAACTCCTATGGGAACTGGTGATAAGCTGGATGAAGATAAAAATGGCAAATCTGTTGACATCACAGCCTATAGGGGTATGATAGGATCATTACTTTACTTGACTGCTAGTAGACCAGATATTATGTTTGCTACATGCCTTTGTGCAAGATATCAAGCTAGTCCTAAGGAATCTCATCTTAAGGCTGTAAAAAGAATCTTTAGATACCTTAAAGGTAGTCCCAATCTGGGTCTTTGGTATCCCAAAGACTCAAGATTTGATCTAATTGGCTATTCAGATTCTGACCTTGCAGGCTGTAAGATTGACAGAATAAGTACTTCAGGAGCTTGTCAATTGCTTGGCAATAGACTTGTAAGCTGGTCCAGCAAAAAGCAGCATTCAGTTTCTATCTCCACTGCAGAAGCTGAATATGTTGCTGCAGGAAGTTGTTGCTCTCAAATTCTTTGGATGCAATATCAGCTTCAAGACTATGGTGTCACTGCAACAAAAACTCCAATCTTTTGTGACAGTACCAGTGCCATAGCAATTTCAAACAATCCTGTGCTTCATTCAAGGACCAAGCACATTGATATAAGATATCATTCCATCAGGGATCATGTAATGAAAGAAGATGTTGAACTCCACTTCATTCCAACAGACAATCAGCTTGCTGACTTGTTCACAAAGCCATTGGATGAATCAAGGTTCAACTACCTCATAAGTAAGCTAGGTATGCTTAATTTGTAAAATGTAGTGAGCTAAGTAATAGCAAATCTGACCCCTTAGAGTTATACTAAAATTTTGAGGGTAAGCTGTGTCAGACCCAGACTACCCTTTCACACTTGGTGCATTTCAAGTGAAAGAGGGTAAGCTGAGTCTGACCCAGCTTCGTGGTTATTTTTGTTATTAAATATTTCAGTGCGTTTTATTACTTTCATTATTTTATTTAGTGTACTTGCTGATCCTATTGGAGTGTGACACGTGTAGTGGTCACAGTCGGTTACTGAAAAAGTACCACCACTACTTGTTGATCCTCCAATCAAAATCTTTCTCTCTCCAACTTTTTCAAACGGGATATTTTGAGTTTTGTATATAATATCAATTTAACCTAAATCCCAAATCACTTGTTCATATTTTTCTTAAAATCAATTTTTTTTCTCTCTAATCTGATTACTGTTTTATTAAATTTAATTTCTTCTAAAATTGTTTTCAAAATGGCATCAGCATCTGTTTCTATTCATACTAATGATTCTCAATCTAGTTCTTCTGAACCTGAAAGTCAATACCCAGCTCCGATAAGCGCCAATAAGTTTTCACCTTATGTGGTGGGAAATAAGGTAGTAGTGGTTCCGGCTGATCTTGATACTGGTAAAATCAAGATTGACAGTCTGGTTTATGCCAATATTCATCCTCCTTCATGGGCAAAAGGATACGATGAGATTGTGGCTTTCTTATGGCATCATCCATTTGGCAAGGTGATGATTGAAAAGCCAGACTGGGTGTTTCAAGATCTACTTTGTGAATTTTGGGCGAGCTGTGTTGTGAAACAGAACAAGAAAGGAGATGCTGCAATCTATGGCTCAATCCTCAACGGTAAGAAAAAGGTATATATTTCTTATGAGAGGCTTAGGTCTGCTTTTGAGCTGTCTTATATGCCTGATGATGAATATGATAATGTTGTGTCTCATACTGAAGCCAAAAATATTTTACAAGAAGTTGGATATACTGGTCCATTGGCTTCAGTGGTTAAAATGAAACATTTAACTGGTATTTGAAACTACTTATTGAGCACAATTTCTAAAACCTTACAAGTAAAGGCAGGCAGCTTTGATCAGCCTAATGTTCTAGAATTGCAGATTTTTCATGCAATGGTCACTATGACCAGAATAGATTTTGCTGGCTTAATATTTAAGGACCTTGTTGATCGCGTTCATAAGAAGAGTCTTACCATACCTTATGGCATGATTCTTGCTCTTATCATTGAAGCTATTCTTGACAATGATTACAGTCTGGCAACTGGTCAGACTGTGGAATGCAAGTCTATCAATAACAACATCTTCAATAGTCCAAGGTATCTGTGCAGGGTCTGACCCGAGCAATGCAGATCTACCTTGATTTTTGCAGAAAAAGAGAGAGGAACAAGAAGCACTTGGGGAAGTTGTCCCTTCTTCGACGCGATCTGAGTCTGACACTCAATCTGCTAATCAGGGGGACCCAGGTACACATGCTTCTGAACCTTCAAACTCTTCTGAATCTATTCAACATTCTACTCCTACAAAAGAGGGTGAAGGGTTGGCCAAAACATCAGCCACCCTAGCCACACCTTCGTCCACTCCTTCAAAATTCGATTCTAAAAGACCCCTTGTTGAGGACTTAGTACCTCACAAGGCCAAAAAGAAAAGATCGCAAAAGAAATCTGTGTTAGCTTCTGGGGTTGATAATGCAACCTCTTCTCTTGAGATCCCCCAAGGTGCAGTGGAAGCTAAGGAACGTTCCAAAGCTGTCCCTATCACCAAAGCTGACAAGCCGAAAACGCCACGCCCATCTGCACTCTCCCAAAAGAGTGTAGACGAGTTAAAGGGAACACCTACTGCTACCCAACCCTCCAAACAGGGTGAAGGTATTGAAAGAAAGATCTCCTCCCAAGGTCATACTGTGTCTGAACCGAAATCGCCATCATCAGCCTCCCAAAAGGTTGATGATATCATTAAAGGGGTAACAGAGGATCTAGCCCAGATCCAAAGTGAGTCAGAGTCAATACACATCATTTCTGAGGATGGTCAGCCAAAGGAGAGAAGTATCGAACGCATTGGTGACACTGCTTCTCCTCCCCAAGCTGATCAAACTCCTTCTCTCTTACACTTTGAGTCTGCACAGGCTGTCAATGCCCCTTCCATGTCACAAGGAGGGGTACATGCCTCAATTCTCCCTAAGGATACTTTGGTGCAACAACACACCTCTGTTGAAGGGCAATCAAATGCACAAAACATTACACCTGCAGAGTCTGTGTCTGCATCTGTCCTCGGACAGAGGGATTCTGCAGGTTACTTGGCTATCTTTAAGGCAGTCATGTCAGCCCCTTGTGCAGCAAAGGGAACCATTGATGGTCCTCTCGATGTCAATGAGAATCTGATCACTATCTCCGGAAGTGATTATTCATTCGATGATGAGTTTGCCCATCCATCCTCAAGGGATGCTCTGATGGAAGATGCCAGTGGAGGAGTTGATCAAAATCAAGATCAACACATTCCCACTGGCCCTCAGCCTGAATTAAACGTTAATCTTTCTCAGGCTGACCAACTCATCATCAATTCTGACAGATCCACTCATGAGACTCACTCTCATGAGCAAATGTTCCAAAACTCCTTAAACCTCCACCCCTTTCTAAATATGCCCAATGACCCTGATATTAAGGATTGCAGGCTGCTCTTTCCAGAGTCAGTGGCTTTTAAGCCAACTGCAAGTTCTTCCCAAGGTGCCACTATCTCATTTTCAGATGTGGTGGGGCAGCTCACTGAGTTCATTTCAACCTCTAAGGTTGAGAGCTCAAAGCTGACCGAATGCTTGGAAAAGATCCAAAAGGATCAGGATTTGACGGATAAAAAGGTGGATAAGCTGAGTCAAGATCAGACTGCATTGAAAGAAAATGTTAAGAAAGCAGTTGATTTGATACAGCAGAACCAGAGCAAGCTGACAAAGTCTCTTGATAATCTTACAAAGGCAGTAAATGAAGAAAATGAAAGGAACAAGAGTACTCTGGGTCAGATTGAGAATGTTGCAACCAAGTTTAAAAGGGAAGTCACCATAGAACTTTGATCTGCAAACAAGTCACAAGCAGATTTCAAGAATGATCCGATTGAAGTTTCTAAGGGTGTTAAATCCAAGATTAAACTCCTCCATGAGGATTATGTTGAGCTAAGAAGAGCCTGCTGTCTCACCAATGTCAAGATTGACTTGATCAACCAGGATCTCAAAGACTTCCTTGTTACTCCAGTGAGCTCTTTCCCTGCTGATGATGACAAAAAGGGGGAGAAGAATGCTACTAAGAGAAAGAGGAGTGCTATGAGTGAAGCTGAAATTGAGCTAGAAAGAGAAAGACAACAAGCTCAGGTTGACAAGGACATTGAAGAATACCTTGAAAGATTGAAAGAGAGACTGAATAAGGCCAGATCTGAGGAGGCACTTAATGATAGAAGATTGGTTGTGCATGGTTCTAGGGTGGAAGCTGAGAAAGAAACAGTAGAGGAGATAAAAAGACCAGAATCTGAGTCTGGTGGTGAAAATGTTGGAAAATTGAATGAAGAGACTGAAAAGGAGAATGATACAATTAAGGGGGAGACTGTTAATGCTGAAAGGGGAGATATAAGGAAGGATGTTGGTGTTGAAAAAGATAAGAAAGTTGAAAAGAAAAGAAAGTCCTCCCAAGCTGTTCCTGTGCAAGTTGTGCCAACTCAAGCTGACCCAGCTCCCAAAGAACAAATTGATGAATCTTCATCTAGTGAAGACACAGCCACTCTGTCCCAGTTCATGATCAAGAAAAGAACAACAGAAGTTGGGTCAAGTGGTGTGAAGGTCTTAACTGATAAAGAAAAGGATTGGGAGCTTGCAACTGAAACTGCTCCACAGATTGGGGTAACAGTTGAGGTGACATACAAAATGATTAAGGAGGACAGATTAGAAAGAGAAAGAATTGCTGCAACTAAATCTGATTCTGAAATTGCAAAGGCTGTTCAAGAACAATTAAATAAGGAAGATGAAGAAGATCTTGCAGCCATTGGTTCCAAAAGGAAAGTTGTGAGCAAAGGTAAAGGAAAGAAGAAGGTGGTGGTTCAATCTACACCATCACAGAAGGTTAAAGATGTGAAAGAAAGTGTGAAAGCCCATAATTGGTTTGATGCTATGGAGAAAAGAAAAGTAACAGAAAAGATCAACTATAGAAAGCATCCAGAACCAATCCTCCAGGTTCAACTCAAAAGAAGAAAGGGAAAGTCCATTCCAAGCATCAGGTTCACAAGAAAAGGATTTGAGACAAGCTGGGAAACTCATGATCTTGACAATCTGTATGAGTTAGGTTACACAGAGTGGGTTGAATTGCATGATATCATCACTGGTATGCCTGGAATTCATAGAGAGACTGTCTTGGAAGCCATTGAGAAAAAGTAGGTTGCAATTGTAAAATACAAGATTGATATCACTGGCCTTCCAAGACCAAACGCATATGATTTGGATGATGAAGATGAGTCAGAAGAGCCACTCAAGAAGAAGAGGAGAAGAAATGTTAAGCTCAAAGCTCCTGAAGGTGATCACACAGACTTCCTCAGAAACTTGAACCCTTCATAGTTTCTTGGGCTATTATCTCCTGATGCTCTAGACAGAATTCTAAGACATCTCAATCTGTCTCTTCCTGCTGGTGTGGCTAATGTAAGAAGTGGAATGCACATTACTGAACCTGAACATGGTATGTTGTAACAACTCGCAAAAATCCTGGTAAATTTAAAATTTAATTAATTTATTATTTTCTATAATATTCTAGAAAAATCAAATTAAATATATAGGTTCTTTTAATATATGTTGATATATATATTTTCCAAATATTTAACATGCGTGAAATTATTAATTTTTCACAAAAATACTTTGAGATAACTTATTAAATAATAAGAAATTTAAATATTAATTTTACAACTTATACAAATATACAATTACGAATCAACAATACATCTTTACTTTATAAAAGACGACTAATGAAGGATACAAAATCATAAGGTATTATGTCTAAAGCCTTAATATGATCACATTTAAAGTTTGATAATATAACGTCGACTATTTAGATTAAATCATGGGTTAAACATTTAGCAAACAATGATTATAAATTAAATAAATCATTTGTGTCGACATATATATAGAAATGATTATGAACGGACCAATTAAGAAGGTTCACCTATTTTTAGTCTACCCTTAAATCAGACTCAAATCAAATACTTTAATAATAATAATAATAATAATAATAATAATAATAATAATAATAATAATAATAATAATAATAATGGTAATAATAATAATAATAATAATAATAATAATAATAGATAATAATAATAATAATAATAATAATAATAATAATAATAATAATAATAATAATAATAATAATAATAATAATAAGAATATAGATATAATAATAATACTAATTATTCTAGTCCGTGATGAAATTTTGGTTCTTTCTTTTATTTGCTTTCTTGAGACTCCTGCACTCAAACACACACACACAGCACATAAACACACACACATATGGTTCCTTCTCGTTTATGTCTCTCGATCACTCATAAATATACATACATATATTACATATATACTTGAGATAGTTGATCATCATCAAGCTATCTTCACCACCTTTAAACCCCACGATCACCATCTTTCTCGACATCATCATCACCTTCTCCTTATGATTCTCGGCCCATCTTAACCACCATACATATAGATATAACTGATAGATATATGTATGTCACCTTTCTTCATCACAACCTCACGTACGGCCACCATTTTTATGGCCTTCATCACCTCCATCAACCCACGACCACCTTCTCCCTTCTCCTTATAATTCTCGGTCACCACCTTCATCACCACCTCACGACTACCATTAAAACCGGTCATCATCTCGGCCCAAACACCCACGGCTCCACCACCTTTCACACCACCATCTCACGCCACCCACAAATACATATATATATATATATATATGTATGTATAGATATAGACGTTGATATATGATCATTGAACATCATCATTTTTAAACAACATGACCACCACCTTTCCTCTCCCTCACTCTCTCTCTCGTCCTTGCAAACAAACCACGAGATGCTACTGTTATTGTAATTCGCCATCACTGAACCACCACCCCTACCACCGAACCGCTGCTATTATTGCCAAGTTTCTACATCACGTTCTTAGATACTACGCCTGCTGCTCGATCGTTGTTACTACTGCTGCTACTCATGTTGTTGTTACTGTGCAACGACCACCACCATGTACTACTGTAGCCGTTGCACAGCCACCATGCCACCACTGCTGCTGCTGCCACGTCGTCCAACCACCACCATCGACTGCTTAACACGCAAGAAAGATAAGAAACGTGGGTATAATCACTTAAACGAATTGAAACATTAACTCGGTTTCTATCTTTAAATGTTTTTCTCTCTTTTCTTGTTCACAGCCGAACCACCACCGTTTTTCTCACCACCAATCGACGTTCAGACATTAAAGGAGTATTCAAGGTTTGTGACTTGTTGTTTCAGATCAGTCCATGTTTGTTTGTTTGAGCACAAAACCTTAAAACGTTTTCTTTTCCTTAATATATATAAAAGTCGCGAAACCACCACGAGCCACCACCTTCCTTCACCATAAACACCTAGAATTGTCACGAAACAGGATATTTAATCATTTATAAGTTCCCCATAACAAATTTGAAACAAGAGATACAAAGTTATAATCTGACCGTTAACACCGTTAAAGTTTCTGACAGTTTCAGTCCTAAACCGTTAACTTTCTTACAGACTTAGTCCTTTGACCGTCAGTATATTTAATAACTACGAAATAGGTTATTTATAACAATAAAACTGAAATAAACTTGAAATATAATTACAAAAGTGTTAAAGTAAAATTTTAAGATTTTCTATATGAAAAACTTATGGAACTCACCAACTTTATGTTGACGTATTTTAGCATGTATTCTCAGGTAACTAGACGATACTCTATACATGGGACATTTTTCCGCTGCATACAACATACTGGACCATGGCCTACCCTCAGACTCTAGTAAAGACAAGTCAATTTGTTAAAGTCTCTGTCTACTGTTTAATATTGTTTAATATTAAATAAATGTTTTCAAGAATAATATCTATCATAAATTGTAATATAAATTTGTGAACAATGCTTTTATATAAATGTATTTTAAAACGAGAACGTTTTGTGTCGTTCAGTATATCTTGTGTTGTGAATCCATGTAAGTCATACCCCGGATAGGGCGGGTGTGACATATGTATTTTGTGGATGCAAGAGGGCAACTTGTATTCCAAAGGACTGCTGAGCTGAAAGAGGTACCAACTATGCACCTTTTTACCTTGTACAGATTTTGTGTTACTTTCAGTGAACAAGGTAATGGGTATGAGCAGTTCCTTATAGATGAAGGGTTAGATAGAAAAGTAGATGTGAGGATTGCTCCATCTTTTGAAGTTAAGCAAGAAACTGTAGAGTTGATTGGGGAATAAAGTCTTATTGTAATACTTTGTATTTCTCAATATATACAAGTATTTGTACAAATTCAGTTGTCTTGTTAAAACTTCATATCAGATTGAAAAGAACCCAAAAGATTCAAAGGGTCACAAGCTGTTAGTCATATTTTCGTTTGATTCTTTGTAAGCTGTTAGTCAAAAGTGTAGTTGGGTTTTGTCATCATCAAATAGGGGGAGATTGTTGTCAATTTTGTTAATTCTTTGTAAGCTATTAGTCATATTTTCGTTTGATTCTTTGTAAGCTGATAGTCAAAAGTGTAGTTGGGTTTTGTCATCATCTTTGTAAGCTGTTAGTCATATTTTCGTTTGATTCTTTGTAAGCTATTAGTCATATTTTCGTTTGATTCTTTGTAAGCTGATAGTCAAAAGTGTAGTTGGGTTTTGTCATCATCTTTGTAAGCTGTTAGTCATATTTTCGTTTGATTCTTTGTAAGCTATTAGTCATATTTTCGTTTGATTCTTTGTAAGCTGATAGTCAAAAGTGTAGTTGGGTTTTGTCATCATCTTTGTAAGCTGTTAGTCATATTTTCGTTTGATTCTTTGTAAGCTGTTAGTCATATTTTCGTTTGATTCTTTGTAAGCTATTAGTCATATTTTCGTTTGATTCTTTGTAAGCTGATAGTCAAAAGTGTAGTTGGGTTTTGTCATCATCTTTGTAAGCTGTTAGTCATATTTTCGTTTGATTCTTTGTAAGCTGATAGTCATATGTAGTTGGGTTTTGATTCTGTCACAAGCTGTTAGTCATATTTTCGTTTGATTCTTTGTAAGCTGTTAGTCAAAAGTGTAGTTGGGTTTTGTCATCATCAAATAGGGGGAGATTGTTGAGTCCCAATGTTAATTGTAAATTTAATGATGACAAATCTGACCTATAAACACTTAGTAATCTTTGGTTCTTGTAATCTGATCTGGGTCAGACTAAGCTGACACAGCTTACGATCTGTCTCTGACCCAGATCATGCTTCATACTTGTAATTGTAATATCTTATGGAAGCAGGTGTTATTCAAGCTGCATCAACAAAGTATTAGCATTCAGTCCAAGTCGAAGAGGAGGATTGAAGATAGAGACCAATGACGTGACTAGGAAGATTCCTAGGATCCAGGTTGGTGGTTGTTTTAATATTGTTTAATATTAAATAAATGTTTTCAAGAATAATATCTATCATAAATTGTAATATAAATTTGTGAACAATGCTTTTATATAAATGTATTTTAAAACGAGAACGTTTTGTGTCGTTCAGTATATCTTGTGTTGTGAATCCATGTAAGTCATACCCCGGATAGGGCGGGTGTGACATATGTATTTTGTGGATGCAAGAGGGCAACTTGTATTCCAAAGGACTGCTGAGCTGAAAGAGGTACCAACTATGCACCTTTTTACCTTGTACAGATTTTGTGTTACTTTCAGTGAACAAGGTAATGGGTATGAGCAGTTCCTTATAGATGAAGGGTTAGATAGAAAAGTAGATGTGAGGATTGCTCCATCTTTTGAAGTTAAGCAAGAAACTGTAGAGTTGATTGGGGAATAAAGTCTTATTGTAATACTTTGTATTTCTCAATATATACAAGTATTTGTACAAATTCAGTTGTCTTGTTAAAACTTCATATCAGATTGAAAAGAACCCAAAAGATTCAAAGGGTCACAAGCTGTTAGTCATATTTTCGTTTGATTCTTTGTAAGCTGTTAGTCAAAAGTGTAGTTGGGTTTTGTCATCATCAAATAGGGGGAGATTGTTGAGTCCCAATGTTAATTGTAAATTTAATGATGACAAATCTGACCTATAAACACTTAGTAATCTTTGGTTCTTGTAATCTGATCTGGGTCAGACTAAGCTGACACAGCTTACGATCTGTCTCTGACCCAGATCATGCTTCATACTTGTAATTGTAATATCTTATGGAAGCAGGTGTTATTCAAGCTGCATCAACAAAGTATTAGCATTCAGTCCAAGTCGAAGAGGAGGATTGAAGATAGAAGACCAAGATGTTAGTGGAAGACAACTTAGGATTAGCAGTCAGCTTGGAAACACTTAGGCAGATTGGTGCCTTGACAAACGGCCCAATCTGTATCTGACAATCAAGTGAAGATAACAACCTGGATTGAAGATAGGGACAAATGACGTGACTAGGAAGATTCCTAGGATCCAGGTTGGTGGTTGTTTTACATATGCGTGTCCATACTCCTATTGGTAGATGAAGAATGTGCGTCAGTACGTGGGGGACCACAAGTACCATGAAAGGCACGATTGATTATTCCTTTATCAACCACTGAATGAAGAACACGTAGCTGCAACGGACACCTAATGAAGGAGCGCTTTCGCCTATAAAAGCCTCATTCATGGATTGCATATGTGTGGCATTTCCTGAGAATCATTCTTCACACAAGTTTCTCTGCTCTTACACACAGCTTAGTCTGTACGAGATCAGCTTGGGCTGATTCTCTTGAGCTGAAACTTATTGATTGTTATTTGTCATTTCATAGGGTTGTTTAGATATCTATAGGCTATCTTTATTCCGCAACAACCCTGTAATTCTTTGTATAGATTATTTCTTAATAAAGGATTACATTTGAAAACCACAATCTGTGTTCAAGAATGTTTTTGGTTGTTTACTGCTTTACTGTTTTAATGATTCCTGCTCTTTACTTACTTGTTTAATATTCATTAACTGAATCTTAAAACGTTTTGTGTTAAAAGTTTGTAAAGATTGAAGAAAGTTGTATTCACCCCCACTACAACTGTTCTGTGTTCAATATACTTTGGTATATTGATACACCGTGGGACGTATCAGTGTTTTTGATGTATTCCCAAATAAGTCTCAAGGAACACTCGTATTACCCGAATCTAAAGGATTAGTGAAGAACTAAAAAGATGAACATTTCTTCATTGTTCTTCACAATGAATATACGATATTATATATGTTTAAAGTGTAAGTATAAAAACAATAATGTTTTTTGGCCTTCATTATGCATCGTGATCATTTTGTTTCACTTTGCGACTCATTATATGTATAGGTTTGCAATTATTAATATATGGTAAAAATTAATTATTATATGGTTGAAATTATTTATACAATAGTTTAGTAGAATAAACAAGTTTTTTGACCCCGGGCGTTGCTCCGGGAAGGCGTTGCCCGGGATCGACGTTGCGTCATGCAAAGATATTTTGGACACTTAAAGTATGGTGGTCAAAACCAAGAGTTTGATGGTAAAAGTTAGAAGCCTTAAAATAAGAGATAGAAAGTAAAAAATAAATAAAATTGATGATTAAAGTTAGAACTATAATTAAGTTTGTATACAAAAAGTTGGACTAAAGTTAAAAAATACAAAAGTTAAGTGGTAAAAATAAGTTTGAAGCGTTAAAATAAGAGATAGAAAGTAAAAAATAAATAAAATTGATGATTAAAGTTAGAACTATAATTAAGTTTGTATACAAAAAGTTGGACTAAAGTTAAAAAAATACAAAAATTGATGATTAAAGTTAGAACTATAATTAAGTTTGTATACAAAAAGTTGGACTAAAGTTAAAAAATACAAAAGTTAAGTGGTAAAAATAAGTTTGAAGCGTTAAAATAAGAGAAAGAAAGTAAAAAATAAATAAAATTGATGATTAAAGTTAGAACTATAATTAAGTTTGTATACAAAAAGTTGGACTAAAGTTAAAAAATACAAAAGTTAAGTGGTAAAAATAAGTTTGAAGCGTTAAAATAAGAGAAAGAAAGTAAAAAAAAATAAAATTGATGATTAAAGTTAAAAAAATAAATAAAATTGATGATTAAAGTTAGAACTATAATTAAGTTTGTATACAAAAAGTTGGACTAAAGTTAAAAAATACAAAAGTTAAGTGTCAAACATACCTGGAGAAATATCATAAAAATTTCAAGTGTAAATATAAATTACTCATTATTGATTTATTTTTTTATCAAGTTCACCATCTTTCATATCTTTCGAAGTTTCAACCACCATAGTTTGTTTATTGGGGGGTTTTTGAGAGTCCTGAGTTTCATCCCAGACATGCGTGGTTCGAGCTCCGCATACTGTCCAATTGGATGTCACTGTGGTGTCTCGAATGCTAACTGTTAACTGCTAACTACTAACTCGCTGTTAAAAAAAAAACAATACCAGGGCAAAAAGCTAAGTCCTAACAGCGTCAAATGTGATGGAGGCAGTGTTTTGAATCCCTCAAGTCAAGTGGCAATTTCATTTTTAAAGGATTGCATTCAATTTAACCTGAGTTTATATTTGACAACAAAATATCATTTTACTTCTTTTTAGAGGTCTTCCATATAGATGAGAGGACTGAGGAGTAGGGTTGGTATTACAAACCAAAAGAAAAGTTATGTTGGTGCAAACAGGGCTAAAAAAGTATTGTTTACTCTTATAGTATATGGTAAACTGATATAAAGAATATTCGAAAAGCATATGTCACAAAATTTTGCATTGTACATGGCTGTAGCTACCCATTGGAGAGGCTCCAACCTTGAGGTTGGCTGTAGCTACCCATTGGAGAGGCTCCAACCTTAAGGTTGGTTAGTGTTAGTGGATTTTATTGCTTATCTACTAACATTAACGGTGTTTAAGCTAGGTACGTCATCAATATTGTTTTAACATAATACTAGTTACGATATACGTTCCACGAAAATATAAGTTCAAATATAAAAGATCTACAAAATTATGTGATACCGAACTAATAAAGAGCTAAGGAGGAAATAACATACCAATTGGATTGTAAATCGCATGCAACACACGTCATTTTGTATAACTATCTATTTAATATTTCTTTTAGAGTAAATTATATGTCATTTTGCAACACGCCATTTTGTATAACTATCCATTTTGTTAACTATATATTTGAGGTATTTTTCGTCGGGTTGGTTTAAATAGGAAATGAAAAATCTATACGAATCATTCTTTATGATATATCTTTTCTTGACGTATCATTCTTAATGATAACTAGTAATTATACCCGCACTTTGTTGCGGACGTAATATATTGTAAGTAGGCTTCGTTAAATTATAAGTCATATAATGGTCGTTGACGGTGCTTAAAGAAAAATACATGATTTGTAGCAATACATTATAAGTCATGTAATGGTCGTTGACGGCGCTTAGAGAAAAATACCTGATTTGCAACAAATTTTATGACTACACTTAAATGCCGCTAAAGTTTTTTATCGTTTTTGCTTTATCTACGCAATATATAGTAGTACCTTAAACTATGAAATCTATACCGTTAACTACAGTTAAAGTTGTCTCACGTAATGTAAATGGCCATCGACGACTGTTAAAAAAAATGACCTAATTTGAGAAGATTTTTTGTCTATAATTAACGGATATTAAATCTATGTATTGTTTTTATTTAGTACACTATATATATATATAGATGTTATTTATATTTGTGGCTTAAAAAACAAAGATTTTGCCACATGTTTATTCGTGATTGGGCAATCAATTAAATCCCATTGGGTTAGTTAAAGTGGTCTCCCTCATTTATGATGGTTAATTGGAAAGAATGCTATCATACTAGTAAATTATGCATTTAATTGAGTACAATACCAATGTTTTTAACTTAGAAACCGATTATCAGTTTTTTTTTAAACTTTAAGCTGCTTGGTAGACTTGTACTTGAAGCATTTGACCTTATACTTTTAGCTACAGCACCTTGTGTGAGTGGAACCGACGTTGGTTTTTAGTATTTATATATAATTAATTACCAAGATTGTCTAAATGGATGTATATTTCTCAAGATTGTTCTTTTGATGAATGGCTTTAGAGACGAGCTGAGTTTGAAAAATCAGAAAACCACTTTGTACAGTTTCGTGATAAACAACCACATATACTAGCTTGAATTTTTTTATAGATAATCATATAGACGGTCGAGTAATTTACTTATTATCTTATAGTTGAATCATTAATCTTTCGAGAAAATTCAATTTTTCATAAAATGGTTTGGAACAGCGAAGAAATCCGTAACTCTATGTGCTCTTAAGGTACCATATTATAAAGTGAGCCAAAAGTTGAGACCATGACTTTGTTTTACAAAAGTCCTTTATGTTTTTCCTACAAAACATTTGCCGAGGGCTACAAAAATGGTCTGGAGTATAAATTAACCCAAAAACAAAGAAGCGGACGATGAAAATCGACGATGACCGGTGATGGTGACGGTAACGACTGGTGATGGCGATTTCGGTGGAGGTGACGACTGACGGTGGCGATGAGTGGTGGTTGCTGAGGTGAAAAGCACTGTAGGTTATTGATTTAAAGGTAATTGATGTAAAAAAGGTAATATAATTATTTTAATCGTTGAAAGGTAAATTTTGTAAATTATTTGACTAAAAGAAGAATGGGGTAACTAATATGTATTTAAGTATTTTATTTTAAGAGAACTAGCATGGTACCCGCGCGTTGCAGCGGATACCATTAACAGGGTGCAAATGAAGGGAAAAGAAAGAGAGATATTGAGACAGAGTTGCGTGTGTGTGAATTGCTACAAATGAAAATGTAAAGTTTTTGTGGAGGGTAGTTCAGACATTTCCCCCATGTAACTTTCAACATGGGGGCTATTTCTTTTATTATGTAGTAAAGTAATAGATATAAGAACTAATTGCATTTTTGGTCCCTGTGTTATCACATTTTTCGCACGTTTGGTCCAAACGTTTCATTTGTTGCATTTTTTGTGCCAAAAGTGTGCATTTTTCGCAAGAATGGTCCACTTTAACGATTCCGTCAATTATCAATCGTTAAGTGGATCATGTGCCACTCACATGATGGACAATATCGTCTTAATACATAAACATGGACCAATTTTGTCTTTTTACCCATACAAGACCATTCTTGCAACTTATGTCTAAAGATTTATTCATCTTTATTTCTATCTTATCTTTTTGTTCACTTTCTTCTATATTATCATCCACACATTCATTCCCAATAAAATCCACAAATTAATACATTTCTCTCATTTTAAAATCAGATCTATAACAAAAGCACTTATTTTTTCCATAACCATCCCAAATATCAGTTCACTTCCCAATTTTTCATTTTTCCATGTTAGTAATATCTATATTGACGATGTACCATCCTTAATCCTACGGACTCTCCGGATTACGTACATTAATGGAGGACTAAAGCTCTCGCTAAGACGAGGTCCAGAATCTAAGTTATAACAATCTAAGCGTAGCCTCCGATACCTAGCTACGAAGGCTACGGCTAGCCAGCAGACAAACAGTACAATTTAGAACGTGCACTAGTACGTACGACTTGTACTTGTACCTTCAGGCCAAAGATCGTGCCACAATTGTCTAACGATAACGGCTACATGTCTAATGTTACCGTTAACTCTCCAGCTTCTGGATCCTTTCTTGAGGGCCTATAAATACCCCTCAAAGGATCTACCAAAAACCCTAATGAAAAACACACACAAACACCTAAATATCACACTTGGTGGCATGAAGCTAATTAGTTCTTCACACCATTAGGGAACCGCCAACAAGTATAAAATAACCTATTTCCACCCTATTAATCACTCATTATCGTTTTCTTATACAAGATTAAACCCCCTTAAATTAAGAGTAACTTTACCCTTAAACAAGTGGCGCCATCCGCACTCATAACACCTTAATCTTGTACGAAAATGGTAGAGGATGGTGACCAACGGTCACCTCCGGGTTTCGAAACCTCAAGAACAGCACCACAGGCCCCTCCAACTGCCAGACAGTTAGAGGAGCTCACACCGCTCTTAAGAGAATATCTCAGACAAGTCGATATGCAAAGTGTACGGACAAGACTCACGTACTCCGATGAGACGGAAGCAATGGAAGAAGATTGTGAAGCAAAAACACCCGTCCACAGAGCCTCCGGAAATAGGCCAGAAGCCAGAGTCCATTTTGATGAAGCCCCAAGAAGAAATTTTGGTTACCAGAATGAAGACTATCGGAGAGGTCCGAACCTTCCGCCCATGGCAGAAGAGTATGTCCGTACAAAGGGACAAACGTACAATCATAATTATCACGCTTACAATAGCCCACCCCCCAATATAATCATTGTCCAAATACAAACTCTCAACAATACTTTACACCGCAGCCTACCAGGGGGTCACGAAACATGCGCATGCACTTTTCCACCCCGCAGCCTGGTAGAAGACAAACACAGAATATCCCCCATCAAAATGCAAACTACTACCAATCGCACCCTCCTAACACCACCAGGTACGCTCCGCACCCTCCGGGGTGGTTCCCAAGCGAAGAAGATATGATAGTACAAACAGAACCAGGACCTTTCGTGCAATGGATTGAAGACTACCCACTGCCGGAGGGAGGGTTGCCAAAGGGAATAGAGATGTATGATGGGAAGGAGGATCCACACAACCATTTGAAACACTTCAATGGGATGACCCGGATACAAAGGTGGAACGTTCCAATAGCTTTCCATATGTTTGCTCTCACTCTAAAAGATTTGGCGCGTGTTTGGCTAGATGCGCAGCCAGAAGGAAGCATAACAAGTTTTGAAGATCTAAAAACCAAGTTCCGCTCTCACTTTAGTCAGCAGAGAAAATACAAGAAAATGCACTTGGAAGCCCACAACATCAAAAGAAGAGAAAATGAAAGCGTCCGCCAATTCATAACTCGCTACACAGACGAAACGGCGTTGATGAAGGGCCTCAGTGAAAATAAAAAAATATCAGGTTTCGTTCATGGGTTACGTTTCCAACCCCTTGTGGAGTTCCTTTCCACAGACTTACCACAAGAATATACGGTGTTGATGGACAAGACTTATACTTTCCTAGTAGGCAAAGAAACAGCGGGCGGAGTCACAGGGCCAGGCTACGGCAAAGACCTTGACAGAAATAGAAGAAACAGGAATTCTCGACATGAAAGGTTCCGAACTGCTCCATTCAACAGGCCACAAGGAGGAGCCTCCGGAAGCCACTCTACTTTCCAGCAGAGAAGGCTCCGATGAGGGGTAACCTCCGAAACAAAGATATGTCTAAGTTTTGTAAATTTCACAACCGTTATGGTCACGAGACGAATGAATGCAAAGTCTTCAAAAACAAGGTCGAAGAAGCGGTGAAATCAGGAAAATACTCAATGCTACTGAAAGGCATCAAAGAACCAGGGCCAAGGCAAAGCCATGGTAAAAATCCAATGATTGAGGCTCCGGAAGCAAAAACAGAACCATTGGAGGAGATAATTGCAGCAGTGTTTCCGGAACGTCCGATAGCAGAAAGACCAGTGAACAGAACTGAAGCCTGGAAGAAGGTGGCCATAAGTTTCCCTCCGGTAGAAGATGAAGAAGCATCCGAAGCACCAATCATAATCGGAGCCATTGTGGGAAACCACCCAGTGAAAAGAATCCATTTAGACACCGGAAGCGGGTGTGAGATAATGTACGAGCATTGCTTTTTGAAGCTGAAAGCCACATTAAGAAAGAAAAGGAAAGATAATATAAGCCCTTTGGTAGGTTTTTCGAATGAAAGAACGTGGTCACTGGGAGAAGTCACACTAAGTGTCACCGTCGGAAAGGCTCCGCAGATAAGGTCCGAGATGTTAACCTTTGTGATAGTACGAGCGGAATCACCGTATAACATCATACTTGGCCGACCAGCAATGAGAAAGTTAGGCATGGTACCATCTCCAATTCATGCAATTGTGAAATTCCCAACTCCAAGGAGAATAGGTTTCGTCAAAACCGAGCCCCGTCCGGAGGTACAATGCTCCCAGATAAGGGCTCCGGAAGCCGGAGAGTGTTCCAGGAAGAGTGAAAATCTTGAAGTGGAGACAGAAAAGTTATATATCAACGACAGGTACCCAGAGCAACATATCATGATTGGCAAGCAGTTACCGACTGAATATAAGAGAAAATTAAAAGAAGTCTTGGACAAAAACAAGGATGTTTTCGCATGGACGCCTGCGGACATGACAGGTGTCCCTAGAGAATTGAAGATAAATGGTGAAATTTTTGACACCCAGCATCGCCTAAATACGAGACCACATCTGGAGCCTATCAAGCAAAAACGCCGGAGCCTAGCTCCAGACCGAAATAAGGCTGCGAAAGGGCAAGTGGAAGATTTAGTGAAAGCTGGTATCCTCATAGAAGTTAAGTATCAAAGCAGGGTAGCCAACCCAGTGATGGTAAAAAAGCATGATGGAGGTTGGAGAATGTGTGTTGATTTCACCGACATCAACAAAGCTTGCCCTAAAGACTGTTATCCACTCCCAGAAATTGATTGGAAAGTTGAATCCCTCGTAGGCTTCCGCCTAAAATGCTTTTTAGACGCTTACAAAGGCTACCACCAAATACAGATGCATCCGGACGACGAAGACAAGACAGCCTTCTACACGTCCGTAGGAATTTTTTGCTACAAGAAGATGCCTTTTGGTCTCAAAAACGTCGGAGCAACATATCAAAGGTTGGTGGATAAAGCTTTCGGAGGACAGATTGGAAGGAATTTGGAAGCCTACGTGGATGACATGGTCATCAAAAGCAGAAGTGAAGAAGATATGTTCTTAGATATCGAAGAAACGTTCAAAACCCTCCGATCCATTAACATGAAGTTGAACCCCAAGAAATGTTCTTTTGGGGTAGAAGAAGGTCAATTTTTGGGACACGTAATCACAAAGGAGGGATTTCGGCGGATCCAGAAAAAATCAAAGACATTCAAAGCATGAAACCTCTGCAGGCTCTTAAGGAAGTCCAAAGCCTCAATGGCAAGCTCGCAGCCCTCCACCGTTTTTTATCCAAGTCAGCAGATAGATCCTTACCTTTCTTTCACACACTTAAAGGTTGTCTAGAGAAGCAGAATTTCAGATGGACAGAAGAAGCCCAAAAAGCTTTCGTAGAGCTGAAAGACTACTTATGTCAATTACCAACAATGACAGCTCCGACACCTGGTGAGACTCTCCAGATGTATTTAGCAGCCTCTGGCGAGACTATAAGTGCAGTATTGATAACAAACAGAAAAGGAGTTCAACAGCCAATATACTATGTGAGCAGAGTCTTGCAGGCTCCGGAAACAAGGTACCCTGAGATTGAAAAACTAACCCTTGCTTTAGTTCATGCAGCCCGGAGGCTCCGGCGCTACTTCCAAGCGCACCCCATCCAAGTCTTAACAGACAAGCCTATCAAACACGTTCTCACAAGACCGGAGGTGTCGGGGAGATTAGCAAAATGGGCAGTGGAACTAGGAGAGCATGAAATCGAGTTCAAGCCTAGAAATGCAATCAAGGGGCAAGTATTAGCAGATTTTCTAGCAGAAGTACCATTGGTGGAATCAAAAAATAAAAGAAAGGCAGCAGAAGAAACAAGGGTGGAGAAGACGGAGGAGGAGCCCAGTCCAGAAGTATGGAAACTCTTCACCGACGGAGCCTCTAGTGCAGATGGCTCCGGAGCAGGCCTTATTCTGACAAGTCCAGATGGCCAAGAGTTCACTTACGCCCTCCGCTTCGACTTCAAAGCTTCGAACAATGCCGCAGAATATGAAGCACTACTGGCAGGTCTACGGATTGCAAAGCAGATGAAAGTAGAGCATATTCACGCTTGCGTAGACTCTCAAATAGTGGCTTTTCAAGTAGATGGAACGTATGAAGCTAAGGAGCCAGCAATGAAGAAGTATTTGGAAAAAGTCAGGCAGATAAGGCAAAGTTTCAAAAGCTTCAGAATTCAAAATGTCAGCCGGAGCCAAAACAAAATTGCAGATGCTTTGAGCAAATTGGCCTCAACCTCCTTCGCCCATCTGACTAAAGAGGTTCTTGTGAAAACTTTACAAAAAAGTTCTATTGAAGAAGAAATTGTTGTGGCGCCCGTAGAAGAAGAAGAACAAACTTGGATGACACCGATCATTAAATATCTGACAAGCGGACTGCTGCCTGCAAACAAAGATGAAGCAAGGAAGATTAGAATCAAAGCTCCGCAATATACTCTCCGAACCGAAGGACTCTACAGAAAATCTTATTTGGGACCATTACTAAGATGTGTTGGCCCAAATCAAGCAAAGGCAGTTATTCAAGAAATCCATCAAGGATGCTGCGGAGCTCACGCTGGACCTAGAATGGTGGTTGCTAAAATCACCAAGATGGGATACTACTAGCCATCTATGCATAATGATACATTGAAAGAAATTCAATCTTGTGATTCTTGCCAAATCCATGCAACGGTTCCGAAGGCTCCGAAAAATGAGTTGATCCCAGTAACAACAACGTGGCCCTTTTCTAAATGGGGCATTGACATCGTCGGACCTTTTCCACAGGCTCCGGGACGTGTCAAATTTCTGGTCGTAGCTGTTGATTATTTTACAAAATGGGTCGAAGCCAAGCCTTTAGCCACAATCTCAGGCAAGCAAATGGAAAAATTTGTGTGGGAACAAGTAGTAACAAGATTTGGAATCCCGCAGATCATAGTCAGCGATAATGGGAAACAATTCAGTCAAGGAATTTTTCCTCAGTTTTGCAACAACTTAGAGATCCAACAAAGATTCACGTCCGTAGGTCATCCGCAGGCTAACGGACAAGTTGAAGCAATGAACAAGCAAATCGTGCATGGAATTAAAACAAGATTGGGAAGATGCCAAAATGGGTGGCTAGAGGAACTTCACCAAGTATTATGGGCCATACGAACCACTCCAAAGACAAGCAATGGTGAAACGCCATTCAGTCTGGTATATGGCTCCGAAGCCATGATTCCAGCCGAAGCTGTTGTCCCAACTACCCGCAGGTTCAATACAGAAGAGGAAAATGAAGAACAGCTCCGACAGAATCTGGAATTACTTGAAGAGAGAAGGGAAGTAGCCTCCATCAGAGAAGCAGCCTACAAAGCACAAATCAAGAAATATTATGACCAGAGGGTCAAGAAGGAAACTTTCATGCCTGGAGATTATGTTTTTAGAAACAATAACGCAAGCAAGATGGAAAAAACGGGAAAGCTGGGACCCCAATGGGAAGGCCCATACCAAGTGACAGAGGCTTGCGGCAATGGATCCTACAAGTTGGCTACGCTTCAAGGAGAAGACCTTCCACGAACATGGAATGGCTCGCAATTAAAAAAGTGTTACTTGTAATTTTTTCTATCTTATTGGCAAGGTTACAGCCAACTTATGTAGAAAGGCTACGACCAAGGATAAATTAATCAAACCACAGTTTCGGCCAGTCGGAGCCTAAGCAACATAACATTCTTGAACAACTATTCTCAATTATGTACGAGCACAAAATTGTGCAAACAAACCTTAGAAAATTTTTCTAAGTAATCATTGCAAATCAAAATACGCTACGGCTAATCGGAGCCTACGCAGTGCAATGACTTATAAAAATTGTGACAATAAACCTTAGAAATTTTTTCTAAGTAACATGAGCGAAACACACTACGGCTAATCGGAGCCTACGCATCGCGATACTTATAAAAAACTTATAAACCTCAGCAAATTTCATCTAAGTGACATAAATAAAGCACGCTACGGCTAACTGCTAGCCTACGCAAACAGACGTACAGGCTCGCAACCTTGCGTCGCAAGACCCCAATAGTCTTGCAAGTAATGAAAAAAGCATAGCCTTTACAAAGCTCAAGGTTCCTTGACAAACACCTAAACCCAAGACTTGACAAACAAAAGCTTTTTTCATAAGGACATAAAGAAAACATACAAAATAAGGCTACGCCTATAATGGTAAATAGCTTCCGAAGACACGCAACGACCATAAATGACAGGCTACGCCCACATTACTAGGAAGTTTTCCAACATGATAAACTACTTAAAAACATACAAATAAACACATGTATGGCAACAGAAACATGGAAAACATTCAACAGGCAATAATAAAAGCAAATGAGCATGCATATTGTCTTGGCTACGACCCACTACCATCAAGGGCGTAACCTACGGAGCAGATAGAGCAACAAAGAAAAGAAATATTGTACTAAGCCTATCAAGGCTTTACAGACTAAAGCATGCAGAAAACACAGAAAATGTATATAGCCAACACAGGCTTTACAAACCCAATCATAAATTGTTTACAAGGACAAACAAGCCAAACAGATCAAGGATTTTGGACGATAGAGCCAGAGGGAGCCGCGGAAGATACAGTAGCCTGAACAGAGGCGGAGGCACCGGAGCTTGTAGGGGGAATGGCAAGGATTTCTGGAGCAGTCAAGTCAGCGTCGGAGGCAATCACGTTCAAATACTCGAATCTTTTTTGAGCAAACTTTTGTGCCGCCTCCTTCAACGCTGCGACACTCCCCTTTTGATATCCCAGAATCTGTGTGATATCCAGATCCGGAGCTTGCGCCTTGGCCTTCATCAACCCCTTATTAAAACCAACCGTCATCGCGCAACCCTGCACCGCTCCCATTTCCTTTGCAAACTCCGCGCTCGAGCGGAGCTTATCAAAAATAGAGGGAATGCCTCTAATAAGCTCCGCCATGTCCGCCGTCACCTTCTCTATATCCTTATCCATTTCCTAGAGTTTATCAAGTAATTCTTTCTCAACACTCTTACACTCACTTACCTCCAATGTCAACCGCTCCACTTTGCCCTTCTCCTCATGCAAATCATTTTCTAACTTGTTTCTTTCTTGCATAAGATCCTCAATCCTTTTCCGATGGGCGGAGACCTCCTGCTCCGCCATCTCCGCTTGTTGCTTCAAGATTACATTGTTTGCTTCCATGTCTGCCACCTTTTGGGTCTGGAGTTCTGGATCTTGAAACTCAAGCTTTTGGACCTTCCGACGCAGCTCCTTGTTCTTATCTTTCAACTCCTCCATCTCCGCCTCCATCAAATCCCAACGCCTCCAAAAATCATTCTAATAAACAAGAGATAAAATATAAGTTATTCTGAGTATGTAATGTGAAAAATATACATATATAGTAATAGCATGTAAATTAAAACAAAGGGATACGAAAGCATACTTGCTCCGCCAGTTGACGAATGGATGTCTCATTGGTTGAACTTCTGAACTCTTCAATAGAAAGCAAGGCAACTTCGTGAAGGCAGGGCCGGAGGCACTATTCGGGTAATGAAGTCTTCTTTCTCCTCATCTTTTTCTAAGTAACTATCACATGGTATTCTGGGAAAAACAACCTTGAATGCAGCTTTAGATTTTAGAATCTCCGGAATGCGCTGGGAGCGAAGCCCACCACTTCCAGAGGCTTCCGCCTCATGGTCGCCAGTGCCGGAGGCCCCGTCGTCTGAATCATTACCCTCATGAATGTCTTGGGAGATATCTTTCTTCATTCTTCTTACGGCCACGGGGCTTTTTCCGGCCCCATGCCTCGAAGGTTCCGCAAGAAACTCCCCTTCTTCAACATTTGGTTACCCCCAGTTTTCCAAAATAACATAATCTTGAAGTTTAGCTTTCTTACGAGACTTGGGAACACATTTTTTCTCAGTTTTCCTCTTTTGTCTGGTGTTTTTTCCGGAGGCTTCGCTGGTAGCAGTCTCCTCTCTCTCGTTTTTCTTCTTGCGCACAAGCTGACTGGCATAATCTTCCTCAATTTCTTTCTGGCGTGCAACAGTCTCCGGAGTATCTTTCAAAACTACAACATCCTTCTCATGGGAGATGCGGGGAACCTCTTGCGCAGCCTGTCCCTCCGGGAGGTCCGGAACGGCATCAATATCCTCTAAGTCACTCCCCATGTATGCCAAGAAGTCCATAACTGAAAAATAAAATAATAAAATATTAAAATTCATGCAACCAGGGAATGAAGATGTAAAACGAACAAGAGGAAACAAAAGAAGACTACGACAAACAAGAAAATAATATTTAAATTCTTGTAGGCCAAAGGAGAAGGGTCGGAGGCTCCATACCCTTCCCTTCTTTATTCACAAGACGGGGAACAGCCGGATGGTATGACCAGACCGAACTCAACTTGGCCAAGTACAAAACAGCCTCCGGAAGAGTCCGGCTCAATATCGGAGGCTTACACAGCCTTTCCACCACATCTTGATCAAATTCAATCTTTGTTGCAGTATCTGCTAGGGTTCCGCGGGCGTTGCCTTTCATGTTTAATAAAGATGGATATGCGGAGGGCACAACGGTAGAATCCACGTAAAAGAACCTATTCTTCCACCCCTTTATGGAAGCAATCACGCCGTATATACATTCCGGCAACTTCGAGCCAGGCCTTTTTTGAATAGTATACCAATCTCCGTCAGCTCCCAAGCAATAAAATTTGCGAAAATTATCTACCGAAGGCTCCGCATTCAAAGCACGGCAAGCGGCCTCAAACATGGTTATCCTAAGGGCTTCGAAAGGAGTCAATTGGGAGATGTGACATTTAAAATGTTTTAATACCTCCAGGAAAAAGGTGGTAAAGGGCAAACGAACATTAGCAACCTCAAACATGGCCATATATAAAACTATTTTGCCAGCCGGAACCATCCTCGCATTGTCGGAGGGGCGCGGAACGGTGTAATGATACCCTATAGGAAATCTATAGTCGGACAAAAATTGCACTAATTCATCCTTTTTAACATTACAAAAACTAATACATAGATCTTTCCTATTACCCATGTAACACCCTTCGTTTAAAAATACGGGTTTCCAAAAATTTTCGCCTAACGGCGTTATAACAAAGCGGAAGTAAACTTTGAAAGTCCAAACCAATTAAAATCTGTTTGGTTTCTTTAATCATTGGTGTTACTCGGTCATATCGTCAAAACAAGTTTAAATAGAAACCCGTCGGCTGCTCAACACAAAACAACCGACTACATAACATGCAAACTACATAAATGCCAAAACATAAGCAAGAGTCTAAAAATGTGTAACAACTATGGGTAGCTAAGGTCATCAGCAAGCTATCTACCCATTCCTCGCTCTTCTTCATCAACTACCTCAGCTACGCTAAACCTGGGGGAGCAACACATTTCAAAAGACAAGTGTTAGCTAACGAATTAGCTAAGTAAGATAACACTCAAGTTATAAAACATTTATCCCTTTCAAACATTGTGGATTTAATCAACGTCATTAAGGCACAACACACATCAAGCGTATCACATCACCAAAACTACATAATAGGATGAAACACCCTAAATGTGCTATCCTTCATTCTGCATTACACACATATAACCACATAACTGCATTACTACTTTTAACTACATTACTACGTTTTAACTGCTTTACTACATTTTAACTGCGTCAATGTGTAACATAAGTTACACCCGACTAGATGACAACCATTCAGTTGAACATCAAACGTCGTTAAGGAATGGCAAGCCAATCCCCGAGTAATCCGTATGCACAAGACAAATGAGGGCGGGTCAGACCCCTCGTATTACTCAACTGTATCTCAATGACCATGTTGCAAGGAGCCACCCAAGCAACCTACTTCAACGCACTTAGCCGGGCTAGGGCAAGTACGGGTTAAGCTTAACACTTTCCTGCATCAAAGTTTAACGAGCTCGATCCTGCATTATTTAGTTTAGGTGACTGCATTACCTAAACATTTACTACGTTTACTGCTTTTACGTTTTGGGCCTTAAACGTGCACGTGTCATGGCAACTTAACAAGTCTAGTGAACTAGATGAGCAAGCCATACAATCATGCACATATCAACAACAATCAACAACATATACTACATCTCAAAGCATCACAAGCTACTGCATATCACTTCATAACATAACACTACATTATACTTCATATCATAACATACACTACATTATACTTCATATCATAACATACACTACATTATACTTCATTTGGGACTGCATTTCAGGTCTCAATGGTCAACTACATAACCTATATCACCTCCCGTGTAACCCCGAATACCCACAAGCAATTCAAGATATAAGTTGGGAAGTTATTATTTGAAACCATCTTTTCGTTGAACCCTCAGCGTGTCAAAGTAGTGTATCTTACCTCGTGACGATCAATAAGCAACGTTAATGTATCTTGTTGTGATCCCGACAACCTATCTCGAGTTCATAGTCATTAAACCTGTATAAACCCAACCTAATAAGGTTATAAGACCATACATTAACTTAGGTGCACTTATAGGACCCTTAAACGCTTGTTTCGGACCTCAAACGGGCTCACAGACCCTTTATGTGGCGCATGCTTTGAATATGCGTCGCATATTTGCTTCAAAAATCACCTAGAAACCTCCCAGGCCCCGATATGCGCCACACATAGGTTATATGCGCCGCATATGGAGTGCTGGTCTAAAGACTGACTCGCGCCCTTCACTTGCAGGTGACTTTTCGACCTCAAGACGACCAAATGAGTCAAAACTTAGTTCTTATGAAATGTAGGGAATTCAAAGACCTTTCCAGAAATATAAAGTTTGACTCTTGAAGATCTCTAATGAATTAGTTATGGCGTTTGCAAAACAGACCTACAGAATTCGTCTTAAATCCGACCACTTCTGGAAATTGACATTTTTCACCCATATCTGGGCAAAATCAAAAGAAACATTGTTCATACCGAATCAAGAGGACACATAGACCTTTTCAAAAATAAAAGATTCATCTAATAACTCTTTTAATTGAAAGAGATATGATTTTTGTAATATTACTAAATTTTCAGATCTAGTAAACCCTTAGTTTTGCAAACAATTTTCGACCATCAGATGACCATAGCAACCATCACGAAGCGACACGTCTGCTTTTTATTTCCCATTTTTACTTTTGGGGGGAAAGAGTATAGAATAACTCACAAAAAGGCTACAGACTATAGCCCCCGGATCTGCTAATGCCATCCGGAGGATAAGTAAGAACAATCACGAATTTTCAAAGTGCTTTTAGCCTTACCCCACCATTATAAAAGGATTTAATGCTAGGCTGGGGGGCTTGACGATGTACCATCCTTAATCCTACGGACTCTCCGGATTACGTACATTAATGGAGGACTAAAGCTCTCGCTAAGACGAGGTCCAGAATCTAAGTTATAACAATCTAAGCGTAGCCTCCGATACCTAGCTACGAAGGCTACGGCTAGCCAGCAGACAAACAGTACAATTTAGAACGTGCACTAGTACGTACGACTTGTACTTGTACCTTCAGGCCAAAGATCGTGCCACAGCTGTCTAACGATAACGGCTACATGTCTAATGTTACCGTTAACTCTCCAGCTTCTAGATCCTTCCCTGAGGGCCTATAAATACCCCTCAAAGGATCAACCAAAAACCCTAATGAAAAACACACACAAACACCTAAATATCACACTTGGTGGCGTGAAGCTAATTAGTTCTTCACACCATTAGGGAACCGCCAACAAGTATAAAATAACCTATTTCCACCCTATTAATCACTCATTATCGTTTTCTTATACAAGATTAAACCCCCTTAATTTAAGAGTAACTTTACCCTTAAACATATATAAAGCCAAACATATATTATTAGATCTATACATACACAACATATACACTAACATGAGGGAAAAAAAACCCTCCACCATAACCCCCATCCTACCGAAACTCACCTCCACCACAACCAACCACCACCCCAACGAGCACCTCTGTAAAGAAAATGGATTCGAAACAGATGTAAAAGATGTCTTCAATAATCGGATGTAGAAAATGTCCTTTTATTTTATTAATATTAGTGTGTATATATATAATATCAAATATATAGAAAGTGTTGGCTGGATCTTTGGTCATGACATTAAAGGTCAATGACTACTGAATCTTTATATATTTGTTTGTTGAATGTTTGTTGTTTTTATACATTATATATAGTGCGGATTATAAATATATGGTCTTTTTGATTTTGTGTTGTTAAATGAGTTTTTTTTAATTTTATGATAGATTAATTGTATATATTATTAGATTGAGTGTTAGGCCTTGTTTTTTTTATTTAATAAACTTAATAATTAAGAACTTAATCATTAGTCAAATTTTATGTTTATTTTTTGACTTAATAAACAAAAATAACCATCAATTACCTTTATTTTACTTAATACGTACATACATTATTTATGCATTCAGCCAGTTAATACACTCAGCACTTAATGACTAAAAAAGAAACATGCCCTTAGTTTGATTATAGATGTTTGTTGGAAGATCTAATAAGAATTGTTTGAAAGAGATTTGGGAAAAGAGATCAGTATATTATTTTGTTTTTGACTTTATTTAAAATTGTTGAAAGAGAATTAGTTGCAAAATTGGTCCATATTTGTGTAAAAGGACGATATTACCCCTCATATGAGGTGCACATGATCCATTTAACGGTTGATAATTGACGAAATCGTTAAAGTGGACCATTCTTGCGAAAAATGCACACTTTTGGCACCAAAATTGCAACAAATGAAAAGTTTGGATCAAACGTGTGAAAAGTGTGATAACACAGGGACCAAAAATGCAATTAGTAGTAGATATAAATATAGATAATCAAATTTAAAGAAAAATTCTTTTATTCTAATTTTTTTTTTTCGAAGTCCATTTTATTAGAATTTTTTTCTTATTCTTATTCTTCCCATAATCTCCACAGTCACCTACAAAACTAAAAAACTCAAAACCTTTGACTTTATAATCACATGTCACCGCCCTGCCCTGTTACCGAATCATTACTCAATAATACGTAACAACAACACGCCGGCTGCCCGGCTCTCCATAATCCCAAAACACCCCTATTACAATATACGGAGTACTTAATAATCTCAATTTGATAAATTCTTTTGACTTTTATATAAAAAAAAAAGCAAAAAAATAAACCCAACCTGCCACGTGGCATCTTATACCCCACTCACCTATCCTGGTCCCACCTCCTCTCACAACTAAACTCCAAATTCGTGTATCTCTCTCTCATCGCCCATCACTTTTATTTAATTTTCTTCCAAATATCTTCCTTTTTTCCTCCACAATTTTACAAATTTATTTCTATCTGAAATTGTTTTTTTTCAAATTTTAACTCTTCATAGTAATATAATTTATTATACTTCATATCCGATAAATCCAATAACAGTAAAAGGTACGTTTAATTTAATTGTATGTGTATATATCTGTATCTGTATATATATCTATACATATATGATGAATTCAGCTGATTTTGTGTTTTGTTTCTTTTTGTTGTAGCTTCGAATCGATGTCTGGACCACTCGATCGATTTGCAAGGCCTTGTAAGCTCTTTTTTTTTTCTTCTTTTTATGATTATCTATACTCCTTTATAATAATTATCAAAAAGGGTTAGAAAATGGTTAGATGCAAAATACTAAATTACCTTTAATAAACACCCTCCTCTATGGAAAGGGTTATTAGAGATTAACAAATTTATCTTGCTAATTTACACTCTAAGTCCTTATCTTCTAAAATATTTTCACTATCACCATTACATCAACTTACACGGTTACACCACTCGACACCAATTGTCGATGTCATCACCACCCGTCACCGACACCACTAAACCGCCGTCACCGCCGCCGCATTGCGCGGGTACCATGCTAGTTTTACTTTATTATTTATTTATAAGATGATGTGAATTTTAGTCAATTAGGGTTTCACTGTAGCTAGGTTATATAACTACTTGTATTAGTGTTTGGATTAGTATAATTATGTGTTTTTATGTTCTCTATTTGTGAAAAAAGTGATTCGGTATGATGCTTAAGACAATGATTTTAGTATATGCATGACGAACAGATTGAGATACGCCGAGAAATGATGAGTAGAGGGGAAATGTGTAATTCATGTTCGAGTTTCATTGTAGTTTAGATACTGTTAGATACTAGTAAACTGAAAGTGTGTACAAGTGATGACTAGTACGAGGTTTAAATCGATGATCACAAGGTCGTTAGGAGCTAATTGATACCTGTGGACCATGTATTGAAAGAATTAGGAATACAGGGCTGATGTTTATTAGGCGTATCTTTTATCGTTTTTGTGTGTTGTACTATATCTTTGGGAATTGATGTGACAATGTCTTTTTTTTTTCACTTAAAAAAAGTGGTACATTAATTACTAGCATTTTAAGCGGCATGAGGGCATTAGGGCTCTTACCATCTAGAGGTTGTGGGTTTAACCTTCTAGTGGATATAGCTTCAGTCGTTAGTTTGGCCGGATATTCGTTTGTTCATAATCATCTTAGATTCTTTCCTTTTTGCGGATTTATTTCTGCTGCCTTTGTTATTGTTCCTAGTTTTACTAAATGTGTTATCTTACCAAGCACATCGATGCAGTATGTCATCACATTCACGATTTTATCTTTCCCGATTGTATACATATGCGTATAAGTTCATTGTGTTGTAAGTTACTGCCTCTAATTGTATTGATAAATACTCAAATCAATTCAATGAACACTGGTATTAGATGGAAAGTTTGAAGTTTTAATTATCGAGGTGATTATACTCCGGGATGCATAAAACTTTGCTTACTTTGTCCTAATATGTTTGTGATCTGACTCTAAACAATGATATCAATTAATGTGGTTTTGTTATCTGTCTAGCAGCAAAACTGATATTGCGTTTCTCAATTTAAACAGGATTTTGAGTTTCAAGAGTTGAGTGAAGTTTTAAAGTATTATCCCCATGGTAATCATGGAGTGGATAAAGAGGGAAGACCTGTCTACATTGAAAGATTAGGGAAAGTTGATGCTAACAAACTTATGCAAGTTACAACCATGGATAGATATATAAAATATCATGTTCGGGAGTTTGAGAAAAGCTTTGCTTTAAGTTTCCAGCCTGTTCTATTGCTGCAAAGAGGCACATAGATTCGAGCACAACCATTTTAGATGTTCAGGGTGTGGTATGTTTCCCCTTTGGCTATATTTTGATGGACACTGGTACTTTTGATGTAGTTTTTCTCAGTTATATTATTTCCATTTTTGAATATTTCAGGGACTGAAGAACTTCAGTAAGAGCGCCCGTGAACTTGTTATGCGGCTGCAGAAAAATTGATGGCGACAATTATCCTGAAGTAAGATCAGTTGCTTGAAACATGGAAGCTTACCATGCTTTGTTTATCTTTACCATCTATAACTAAATCTTTGTTTATTCAGACGCTTCATCAAATGTATATGATCAACGCTGGTCCTGGATTTAGACTGCTCTGGAGTACTGTAAAGTCATTTCTATATCCCAAAACGGTTGCAAAGATTCATGTATGCTTGACTATTTTGATGCTGTGTTTATATAAATCACAAGTTTACTATATAAGCCTGTTGAAAGATATCATTATATATTTATATCTAACATTTTTCTTTTGTTCTTTCTTTAGGTTCTTGGTTGCAAGTACCAAAACAAATTGCTTGAGCTAATTGATGCCAGGTAATTCATGAGTAAAATATTTTTTAAATAGTGAAGACTGAAAGTAACACTTCGTGCAGTGAGTTGCCGGAATTCTTAGGTGGCTCCTGTACATGTGCAGATCAAGGAGGTTGTCTATTATCTGATAAAGGACCTTGGAATAATCCTGAAATCTTGAAGGTTATCTTTACTAGCAGCACATATAAAGTTATGATGTTATGTTATTGCTAGTTTCGTCTTCATTGTATAACTGAATAAACTGTTAATGGACTCTGTACTGCAGTTGGCTGTTAATAGTGAAGCACGACGTGCCGGGCAGGTGGTTAAAGTTTTAGATAGTGAGGGAAAAATTGTTGCATATGCTAAGCCTCAGCTTCCGGTGGTAGGATGTCCAAACTCTTGTAATCTAATACTTCATTGTATAACTGAATAAACTGTTAATGGACTCTGTACTGCAGTTGGCTGTTAATAGTGAAGCACGACGTGCCGGGCAGGTGGTTAAAGTTTTAGATAGTGAGGGAAAAATTGTTGCATATGCTAAGCCTCAGCTTCCGGTGGTAGGATGTCCAAACTCTTGTAATCTAATACTTCATTGATGCTCCACCTATTTTCCCCATTAACTGCTTGAAAATTTTACGTTCTTATTCTTCTAAGCAGTTAAGAAGCAGCGATACATCTGCTGAATCAGGATCTGAAGCTGATGATATTGCATCCCCCAAAGCAATGAGGAGTTATTCACATCTTAGGTTGACTCCTGTTCGTGAAGAAGTGAGTATTGACCTTTTTCCTCCTGTGATCACTCTTTTATCCTGTGAAAGCTACAATGTGGGTCCTTATAGAATAGATTGAAATGATCGTTCCATGACCAATTACTGTTCTGTGTCAGAAAAGATTGACCTTTGATACAATATCAATATATCAGATAATTGCTTTGAGTGAACTTCCAACGCAGCTACTTATCTAATCTGTTACAGAATTGGTCTCCTTTTGAGTGTACAAGAATATGTGGAGCTCAGCATGATTGAGATAGCATAAGCAAACATTCTTTTACTTGATCTAATGTAACACAAAACTAAACTTGAACCTACTAAAACAAACTTAAATGTTACGTACATATAACTGAGAAATCAATTATTTATATCTCTTGCTTTTTGCCTTGTATCATCTTTTAATAAAATGTTATGACCTAAAAGTATATATCTAGCATTCTAGCTTTACTGATTTCTGAAAAGTTAGCGTCCCTATGCGGTTTCTTAGTTTTGGTTGGTTTTAATAATTGAGTATGGATTATCGTTGTTCATAACACCATATTATTGTAAAGCAATTATCTAAGTTATGTGTTGGATTTAGGCCAAGACGGGAGCTACAAGCTATGCTGGTCAATTTTCAGGATATGATGAGTATGTTCCCATGGTTGATAAAGCTGTTGATTCTGGATGGAAGAAACAACCTTCAACTCCAAAGCCTTATGACCTCAGAGGTCAGTAATACGTGCTTTCAGAAGTGTCGAACTGGTGGTCTAGTCAATTTGGGTAATAAGTTGAAACAGGTTGGGTCAATGCAGAACGTATTTTCTACAAATTATAAATCTTCGTAAATCCTTTGTGTGTTCGGTATGATCACAAAAGTTATAATATTTCACTAAGGACACACTTTGGGTGACTTTCTTCTCATTTCCGATTAAGTTACTTTTAGAAAATTTCCTCGTTGGACCCATTAGAGATTAAGTCATAAAACAGTATCCAAGTAAATCTATTCTTTGGTAACTGACTTGAAATTGCCATTTCCAGATTAGTGTAGTATTTTTACTGGCACAAGAGATTAACCTGATTCCAAATGTTGATACAGCGACACTTATTGAACCTACTGCTCAGAAGGGACAGGAAAAACTCCATTCTCAGATATGGCTGATGCTTGTGGCCTTCTTCATGACCATATTCACCCTTTTTAATTCAGCCATGAGCCGTGTAACTAAAAAGCTTCCTGATTCACCCTCTGAGGATACCCAAAATGCACAGGAATTCTCCTTTGAAGCAGTAAGCAAGGAAGAATTTCGGCCCCCATCACCTACACCATCCTTTAAGGAGGCCGAAATCCTTAATTCTGTTTTGAAAAGATTATGTGAACTTGAAGAGAAGGTTGATACACTCAATGCTAAGCCATCAACGATGCCATATGAGAAAGAGGAATTACTTGCATACATTGACAGTCAAGAGGAGAAAAAGTTCAGGGTGAGTTGAAACTGATACGATTGTTTAATTTTTTAGTATAGTTTTCTTGATAGTTGATGCTATTTATTGCTTCTTGTCTTTGCAGAAGAAAAAATCTTGCTGGTGAAGAGTTGACAGTGACGAATGTAAGGATGTATACGCAAATGTTTTTTTTTTCTTTTCTCATTTTTCCTTTGAAAATACTGTATTGTTAACATTTTTTTTTTTTTTTTTTTTTTTTTTTTTTTTTTTTTTTTTTTTTTTTTTTTTTTTTTTTTTTTTTTTTTTTTTTTTTTTTTTTATTTTTTTCTTTTTTCAAGGTCTAACATTACCTAATAAGCTCTTCGATAGGGACAAACGGATCTTGTAGTCCAAAGTTAAAGTAATTAATAACTATATGATACTGATAATGGGACACATTGAAGTTTGAATCTCTAGGAAAGGAGATGTTGCAGTTCTCACAGGATTGAGGAATCGGTGACCCAACTTTCATAGTGTGACACATACCGAATACACATAGGAATCATAACATTAAATATGATATGTATGAGGCTCAACCAGTTTCCCGTGTGTATCGTCTATAAACACTATAAGTCAACAAATTTACAATCGACAATTTTAGCTATCATAACCGCTTTTGTACTTTAAAACCCTGTAGCTGAATTCGTAAAGTTGTTAGAATTCCAGATAATAAAAATTCAGTTACATATCCGTCTCTCTATGTGTCATTAGAGGACTTTTCAACCCAATATATTGCTCTTTATTGGTGTGGCCATTGTTTGACTGGATTGGTGGCAACTTGGCAAGTGCTTTGTGACTTATGTAGTTATATGTATTACAATTGATACAATAGACAGGTTAGGTTGGTTGAGTAGTTAGCCAAATACGGGTTCAAGCCAAAACAATACCTGAAACACTTTGACAGAGAATTTGTTATATAATTAGTATTGTATGATTGCAAAAATATGTTCTCTTTTATTAATAAAATGATGTTGGGTTTTATTTGCTAGGCAGTCAATTAAGGCAACCTTTTGATTTGACTAGAATCAATTTAAGCTAATTATGTCTATTTGACCCATTAGAGATAAACCATAGCTCGAAATAAATGATTCAAATTGCCACCTCTATTGTTTGCTAATCTGACAGAACCACAACGTTTTGTGCAGGCCCTGCATGAAGCTTTGATGAGGCAAGAGGAATTACTTGCATACATTGACAGTCAAGAGGAGAAAAAGTTCAGGGTGAGTTGAAACTGATACGATTGTTTAATTTTTTAGTATAGTTTTCTTGATAGTTGATGCTATTTATTGCTTCTTGTCTTTGCAGAAGAAAAAATCTTGCTGGTGAAGAGTTGACAGTGACGAATGTAAGGATGTATACGCAAATGTTTTTTTTTTCTTTTCTCATTTTTCCTTTGAAAATACTGTATTGTTAACATTTCTTTTTTTTTTTTTTTTTTTTTTTTTTTTTTTTTTTTTTTTTTTTTTTTTTTTTTTTTTTTTTTTTTTTTTTTTTTTTTTTTTTTTTTTTTTTTTTTTTTTTTTTTTTTTTTTTTTTTTTTTTTTTTTTTTTTTTTTTTTTTTTTTTTTTTTTTTTTTTTTTTTTTTTTTTTTTTTTTTTTTTTTTTTTTTTTTTTTTTTTTTTTTTTTTTTTTTTTTTTTTTTTTTTTTTTTTTTTTTTTTTTTTTTTTTTTTTTTTTTTTTTTTTTTTTTTTTTTTTTTTTTTTTTTTTTTTTTTTTTTTTTTTTTTTTTTTTTTTTTTTTTTTTTTTTTTTTTTTTTTTTTTTTTTTTTTTTTTTTTTTTTTTTTTTTTTTTTTTTTTTTTTTTTTTTTTTTTTTTTTTTTTTTTTTTTTTTTTTTTTTTTTTTTTTTTTTTTTTTTTTTTTTTTTTTTTTTTTTTTTTTTTTTTTTTTTTTTTTTTTTTTTTTTTTTTTTTTTTTTTTTTTTTTTTTTTTTTTTTTTTTTTTTTTTTTTTTTTTTTTTTTTTTTTTTTTTTTTTTTTTTTTTTTTTTTTTTTTTTTTTTTTTTTTTTTTTTTTTTTTTTTTTTTTTTTTTTTTTTTTTTTTTTTTTTTTTTTTTTTTTTTTTTTTTTTTTTTTTTTTTTTTTTTTTTTTTTTTTTTTTTTTTTTTTTTTTTTTTTTTTTTTTTTTTTTTTTTTTTTTTTTTTTTTTTTTTTTTTTTTTTTTTTTTTTTTTTTTTTTTTTTTTTTTTTTTTTTTTTTTTTTTTTTTTTTTTTTTTTTTTTTTTTTTTTTTTTTTTTTTTTTTTTTTTTTTTTTTTTTTTTTTTTTTTTTTTTTTTTTTTTTTTTTTTTTTTTTTTTTTTTTTTTTTTTTTTTTTTTTTTTTTTTTTTTTTTTTTTTTTTTTTTTTTTTTTTTTTTTTTTTTTTTTTTTTTTTTTTTTTTTTTTTTTTTTTTTTTTTTTTTTTTTTTTTTTTTTTTTTTTTTTTTTTTTTTTTTTTTTTTTTTTTTTTTTTTTTTTTTTTTTTTTTTTTTTTTTTTTTTTTTTTTTTTTTTTTTTTTTTTTTTTTTTTTTTTTTTTTTTTTTTTTTTTTTTTTTTTTTTTTTTTTTTTTTTTTTTTTTTTTTTTTTTTTTTTTTTTTTTTTTTTTTTTTTTTTTTTTTTTTTTTTTTTTTTTTTTTTTTTTTTTTTTTTTTTTTTTTTTTTTTTTTTTTTTTTTTTTTTTTTTTTTTTTTTTTTTTTTTTTTTTTTTTTTTTTTTTTTTTTTTTTTTTTTTTTTTTTTTTTTTTTTTTTTTTTTTTTTTTTTTTTTTTTTTTTTTTTTTTTTTTTTTTTTTTTTTTTTTTTTTTTTTTTTTTTTTTTTTTTTTTTTTTTTTTTTTTTTTTTTTTTTTTTTTTTTTTTTTTTTTTTTTTTTTTTTTTTTTTTTTTTTTTTTTTTTTTTTTTTTTTTTTTTTTTTTTTTTTTTTTTTTTTTTTTTTTTTTTTTTTTTTTTTTTTTTTTTTTTTTTTTTTTTTTTTTTTTTTTTTTTTTTTTTTTTTTTTTTTTTTTTTTTTTTTTTTTTTTTTTTTTTTTTTTTTTTTTTTTTTTTTTTTTTTTTTTTTTTTTTTTTTTTTTTTTTTTTTTTTTTTTTTTTTTTTTTTTTTTTTTTTTTTTTTTTTTTTTTTTTTTTTTTTTTTTTTTTTTTTTTTTTTTTTTTTTTTTTTTTTTTTTTTTTTTTTTTTTTTTTTTTTTTTTTTTTTTTTTTTTTTTTTTTTTTTTTTTTTTTTTTTTTTTTTTTTTTTTTTTTTTTTTTTTTTTTTTTTTTTTTTTTTTTTTTTTTTTTTTTTTTTTTTTTTTTTTTTTTTTTTTTTTTTTTTTTTTTTTTTTTTTTTTTTTTTTTTTTTTTTTTTTTTTTTTTTTTTTTTTTTTTTTTTTTTTTTTTTTTTGTCATTGTCAGTCAACTAAGTAGGGCCTGAGGCCCCCTGTGAATCCGTAAATCTGAGGAGCATGCCGCAACAAAAGGATGGTCCCCTATGCATTTCATTCTTTCCGGAAGGGAAAAAAAGAAGTACCCCCGTCATAGTGAACCTCATGGGTAAAAACCCCCTATACTAGGGATGAGCCGAAAATCCCAAATCTCGATCCCGTCCCGATCCCGGTACTGAAAAATGGTACCGAGTCCCATTCGGGACCGGTACCGGTACCCGCTTTTGATAGTTTTCGGGATCGGTACCAATCGGTACCGGGACCGGGAAATACCGAGTAAATCCCGATGGTCCCGACTAGTCCCGTTATTCAATTTCTTCAAGATTCAGTGGGCTACTTAATGATGTAAAAGCCTATTATCCTAGTGAGTTGGGCCAACAAACTCCATACTATTTTCTCGAATACATATTCTGCTTGTTATACATGATTAATAAATCTAATACTATTCCAAAATTAATAAAGTAAATAACTATATAAAAAATAGAAAAGAAGCAATTCGAACTTCCCATCTAAGTACATACTTTATCAATATCCACAGCAAAAAAATACGATTCCAACTTTCAAGATCAATACCAATCCATCTAGAAATCATCCATTTTATACACAAAAACCTTAAAATGTCCATCTCAAAATGTGGGATGGTTTGTTTAAATCCGTTGCCCCATAGCATCTCTTATTAGTATCCATTTAGTTGAAATCGTTTACTCTTTATGCATATAATATAACATGCTTTTCTATCTTTAAGAATTTGATACTAGATGGTTATGATATCGAAATATCATATTGCAGGTAATAGGATACAATCATATCATATCATATTGCAGATTCAATATCAACTGATTTAAGATAATGATTCATGATATTTTCAATTGGGACTAATCGGGATTTGGTACCGATATCCCGGTCCCGTCCCGGTTCGGTACCGGTACCGGTACCGTCCCATGTGGGACCGGGATCGGTACCAAGTTTTAGAGATTTTCGGGACCGGGACGGTCCCATGCCCATCCCTACCCTATACCTCCACATCAGTCTCCAGGTTAGTTGATAGGCCTAATACAATACACAAGACCAAGAGATGTGACACAAATATTAGTTTTCATCAACGTGAGGTATCTAGAATAATGAAGAATGTTTTGTCCTTTTTAGTTTTTACCAGACACATTTAACTTTATAAAGTAGATGTACTCTAGCTTTATGTATTTCTTTTTGTGAAAGTGTGTAATTTGAAGGTATTATATGAAACCAGTAAATATATAGTGTACAATATTTATGAGACAAACTTAATTTTAAACAGAACGATTAACATATCAACTAGTACTTGGCTACACTACTTTATTACAAGTTAATTGTCCTTCTTTCTATTTTGGTATGTTTCAAATTGTCCATTTACAATTTTAGCAATCAAAAAATCATTTACAAATTCCAAATTGGTACGTTTTTCAGGCTCTCTTATTTGTTCTTTCTATTAGCATTAAGTCATTAACCGATAATATTAAAATATCATTGTGACACCGTGTAATTAGTGTACTTTCTTAGTTATTCAAACTATGTGATCTACGGAGGAGCAAACTTGTAAATTAGTTTAAACAATAGAAAACCTTCTAGCAGTGACCTTTGAATTATTCATGAACAATTTAACATAAAAGGAATTGGAAGATAAAGGTCTAAGGATAAACTTTTATTAAGTGAACAATCACAAATGTATAAAGAGTTGCTACATGAGGTGACCAGTTAAGTCATCTAGAATTAGAAATTTTATGCACATAGCAACTTTTTTATTTTGGTTTCTTTAGTATATTATTTGGTGCATCCCTACCTAATATAAATGTCACTTTAAAAAAAGTTCAAAAAAAGTTAGTTAATGCCTACTTGGCATGGTTTAGAATAAAAAAAACCCCAAAAATTTCAACATGGATAGGAACTGAATCGGTTTCTTTTAAAAGAGAGTGAGTTTGTAGGCCCAAAAATTGTATGTAAACCGTCTTCCTCCTCTCATTCTCTTACCCCTTCTCTCACTATCGCTCTTCCCCCCTCTCATTCTCTCTAACATAATCCATCTTCTCCGAATTATTATAGATTATTTTGTTCTTCAACATCAAGGAAATCACTAAAACAATCACAGTGATAAAAATATTGATTTTTTGTTATCCTCTTTCATCAGTGTCGTCTCCATCTGATTTCAGATAGCATAAGGATATGGCCCAATAATTAAACTGCAATAGTATTTTCGGTGAGTTTCATTATCATTCTGTTGATTTGATAAACATATTTTTTTGAATTTGCTCTACTTTTTTCAAAATACATCATCGGCATTCAATTCTAATTTTGAATTCAATTTGCTCTACTGCAATAGTAATTTCAGTGAGTTTTATTATCATTCTGCTGATTTGTTATACACATCCATTTTATTTGCTTCATTTATTCTGCAAATCTGTTCAAAGTATTTCAATTTCTTACTTACTTTCTTTCAAAAATTCGGATAATTTAATTCTTGATTATATATAGTTAAAAGCATTGTAGATGGAGATGAAATTTCTTTCCATGTCAAGAGGAGACCGACGGAAACATGAGCAGCACCAGGTTGGTTTGTTTTTTATATTTATTGGGTTTTGTTAAATACGTGTGCTGCAACTACTGAATTATAAACCAACTGTTCGATTAAATGCCCAAATGAAAACCCATTAATTGTTATATATAAAAAATCAATAGGGTAGTTATAGTATCTTATCTTATCTTATATATAATCTAAAATTGTAAGCATGAATTCAATGCTGGAGGATTAAGAATTGATTAGGGTTTAAAATAATTTACTGGGAATTTATGATTTCACTTGGGTTATTGGGTTAATCTTTCTTAATTTCGAGCAACAGTAAATTTGTGGCTTTATGTATATGTTAGATGTAATTGAAATATTATTATTTAATGTGTTAATTTTTGTTATTAATGAATGCTTTATAGATATATGTATATGTATATGTATGTATATTGATTGTGATATTAAAAAACCGAGTTGTGGTAATATGAATGGTAATTGAACATAATATTTTCAGGCACATGAGAAGCCACAATTGATTGCTTGCTTGCTTCATGTCCCCTGCAATTAAAGGTAATTAACTTCTTTGTATATATGATATCAATTAATTAGTTGAGTTTTTTTACAAAACCAATAAGACATCACCACGCTACCACAACCACCAGTCCACCAGCACAGTCCGCCAATCCGGCCAGACACTATCCTTCCGGAAGCTTCAAGCCAACAACAATGTTAAATTACATAAATTGTTATTTTGTTTAATATTTTATCAGTTTTATGGTTTTTAAGTATAGTTTTGTTTCTGTTTTTTTAGGTTGTTTTTTTTTTTTTTTTTTTTTTTTTTTTTTTTTTTTTTTTTTTTTTGTTTTTTTTTTTTTTTTTTTTTTTTTTTTTTTTTTTTTTTTTTTTTTTTTTTTTTTTTTTTTTTTTTTTTTTTTTTTTTTTTTTTTTTTTTTTTTTTTTTTTTTTTTTTTTTTTTTTTTTTTTTTTTTTTTTTTTTTTTTTTTTTTTTTTTTTTTTTTTTTTTTTTTTTTTTTTTTTTTTTTTTTTTTTTTTTTTTTTTTTTTTTTTTTTTTTTTTTTTTTTTTTTTTTTTTTTTTTTTTTTTTTTTTTTTTTTTTTTTTTTTTTTTTTTTTTTTTTTTTTTTTTTTTTTTTTTTTTTTTTTTTTTTTTTTTTTTTTTTTTTTTTTTTTTTTTTTTTTTTTTTTTTTTTTTTTTTTTTTTTTTTTTTTTTTTTTTTTTTTTTTTTTTTTTTTTTTTTTTTTTTTTTTTTTTTTTTTTTTTTTTTTTTTTTTTTTTTTTTTTTTTTTTTTTTTTTTTTTTTTTTTTTTTTTTTTTTTTTTTTTTTTTTTTTTTTTTTTTTTTTTTTTTTTTTTTTTTTTTTTTTTTTTTTTTTTTTTTTTTTTTTTTTTTTTTTTTTTTTTACATTGATCGGTTTTTTCCCACTTAATTTCTGTTGTTAGTACTCCTTATTATAAGGTGAAAAGGTATGTGAAATATGTAAGTATGAGAAGATAGACTACCTTATACAGCGACAAGTTGATATTTCTGAATTTATGATAAGTATAGTAATAATTTCTTACAAAAGGGTAACAGTTTAAGTCAAGTGTAATTATAGTTTATTGCTATGTGTTTTTTTTCCCTTTAACTTGGTTGTAGAGTTATTTTAACGTATTTTTTATATCGACAGCTTTGTTGATGCGATTTTTTTAGGTTACACAATAGGTGTTTAATGAATTGCTTTTTGAATCTTTAGTGGTTATCTAATAAGCCATGATATAGTATATTTGTATTACACGAAGAAACTAAAGGGCCTAACGATCTTACCTTTTTGTTTTTTAGGAAGATGCATCTAGAGAAGAATAGTTGACAGCAGAAAAAATTTAACAACCTTAAGGGACTTGATGGCAAACAAACTTCAAGGGTGAGCTGAAATTCTCTCTCATTTTTCTCTTTTATATATTATGGGCAATAGTTGTTCTATATGACATACATTGAAAGCTTCTAAATTTGCGGGTTCATGGTCTTACAAATTATTTCTCCATGCGGGACATTGAATCTATGTCGTTTATTGAGGCTCTTGGACAGTTCTCATACCGTGTTGTCAGGATGAAAAACCTGAATCTTTTATAACAATCTTTTTTCTTTCAAGCTAATGTAATGCATCTTAATCATTTTTACATTTTATTGGGTTATTGGTCGTATTGTTGTTTTACTAACCAGTCACAGGGTTCGATAGAGTGCCGACAATTTTCATTCCTGATATATATCAAGCAATTTAAAGGGGACTTAAAAAAGAATCTATTTCAGTACTTCCTACATATT
>CM067170.1:94245195-94280195 GCA_034093135.1 Erigeron breviscapus | reverse complement strand
AAATTTCACAGGAAGATGTAGCCAAGTCAATGAAACGGAAGAAATCAAGCATGAAGTCAACTTAAGAATTTAATGTTTAAGTATGTAGTTTGTGGCTTTTTTATGTTTAGTTATATGGTAATATTATGTTCACATGAATCTGTAATCGATGCTATTGTAATTTATCTTCCTATTTACGATGTTATTGGCTTACACAATTATGTTTCTAATTGCTTATGTGTATAATTGCTTAAAGAATAAAATAAGTTTAAAAAATTGCTTACGACTGCAAGCGCATCGCGCGGGTCTAAGCACTAGTATATATATATAGTTCAAAAAACAAAGAACTTCCTCTTCCTTCTTCTATTTTGCTTCTCTAGGTACGCCATGAGCTCTTTTTGTTGAGTAAGAGAATCATTAAGAGCCTGCATTATCAGAGCAAGAAAGGTTAAAAAGTAGTCATCAGCTCACAAAATTTAGCTTCAAATCAGCAAGTGGTCTGTCTGCAGTGTTTACATTTACTGCATTGCATGATCAAATGGTCACGTATTATGTATAATTTCTGATGTATTAGACCCCAAGGTATATTTTTCCTCATTTTTGCTGGTACTATGAGTTTAGATGATTGTGTACGAATTTGCTATAAATGACAACCGATACAGGCAAACTCTTGAATTACGTATATACCAAGTCTTTCTCATACCATGTGCTTGATTTTTAGTCCCAGCAATTTGGTAGGCGTCACCTTACTAGTTGTTAAACAATAAATGATTAGAGTTGGCTTTGTTAGGCCGTTTATATGGACATTGGTCAATTCGGGTTGCATTTTATTGGTGACGGGTAAAAAGCATAAGCTTCAGGTTTTATTGGTAACGGGTCAAAAGTATTTAATGGTGAACTGAGCCATCTCTTATGACCATAAATAACATGTTTGCCTTGGTTTTCAGATGAGCACAAGAATCTTAAAGGTACCTTCTTGGTAGCAGCAAGCTCTGTTCCCAAGGTGCTAAGACGACTCAAAACGTTATTAAGCATCTCCTCTTTATCAGGGGACAGCTCAGCTGGTTGACTGTTTAGGACAATCACCTTCTCCTCCAAGTCCGCTAAACGGTTCATCAAGGTTAGGTACTCGGTGGTGGAGATTGTGGATGCTTGCTTCTTCTTCTTAAGAATATTAGCTTCTAAAAAACCAGTGGAATAAAGAGTGGCATTTGTAAGCTTTCTGGGCATGCTACTGGTCACACGAACCACAGTCATAACTCCCATCATCAAGGCCATAAAGAATGTTAGCAGGCGGTTTACTAGCTTACTAGAACAAACTTGCTTGCAAGCATCACTATCTGTATTTACAAAACGAAAACCATAAATATATATTTAGCACTTAATGTTCTTTTAGGCAGTTTCAGATGAGATAAAAGCTATACTCGTCCACGTTGTTCAATTAAATTAACGAAAACCATAAATATATATTTAGCACTTTTTAGTTAACTGAACAAATAAATTACACTTCTGACAAGCATGTAGTGACCTTATTGACATCAAATTTTGTACCTTTGGTAACGACAAGCTTCTGCTCTGATTTACAAGAAGTTGCATCAACAGCCTTGTCAATCATGGGCTCATTTGCGCTAGGATTGTTATTGTTCGTTGGGTTCTAAGATCATTTCCAAACAAAATAATATTTAGGATCACTTTGGCCTTAAAAACTCTATGCGTATGATTTGATGTTACTAGAGAAATGAAGTTTGGACTAGAAATGTTACTTTCAATTGTTCAGGGGTCAATTGTGTAAATAGTTTAAGTCGGTTTCAATTTTAGTTGAGCGAGAACCATTGTATAAATACACCCAATTATATGAAATAAATGGGATTTAATGTGTGAAATAATTTCTTCTTCTCTCAAACCCTAATTTCTTCTATCAATTTGGTATCAGAGCTATAGGTCCTCTGACCTCTGGCCGTGATTCCGGCCACTATTCTGACGACTTTCCGCCATTGATTCCGGCGTCAATCGCATCTTCTTCTACTCACGCGATGACGACACGAAATCAAGAGTTGGAAAAACTCGCTAAGGATGTGGCGCGTATGGATCAAGTAACCGCCACTGGATTGAGCAATTTACAACAAACAATTGAATCAATTCGCCAGCAAATGGAGCAGAATCGACAACAAATGGAGCAGAATTTTGCTCGAATTGAAAGTCAACGGCCAGTCAACGTCGTAATTCCAGGAATTGATAACAGAATTTCTAATAACCGCCTTACAAAACTCGAATTCCCTAGGTTCGAAGGTGATGACGTGGAAGGTTGGCTTTATAAATGTGAGCATTTCTTTTCTCTTGATGAAACTCCTGCAAATATTAAAGTTAGATATGCTGCTGTGAATTTAGAAGGTAGAGCTTTGTCTTGGCATGTTGCTTATATTTCCTCTAGTGGTAAGGACATTAGAGATATTGTTTGGGATGAGTATAGTAGGTCAATTGCTGCTAGGTTTGCACAAACTTTGATAGAAGATGCCATGGGAGCCTTAAAAGCCTTGACTCAAACTGGAGACTTAGATTCTTATAATGATGAGTTTGATTTGTTATTGAATAAGGTGAAATTGTCAGAGGAGTACACTGTGAGCATATATTTAGAAGGACTTAAGCCTGAAATCAAATGTCCAGTTAGGATGTTTAAGCCTAAAACATTGAGTGAAGCATATTCATTGGCTAGATTGCAAGATAAGGCAAATAAAACACTCAATGTCAAATCTGGATATAACTCTAGTAGCAGTGGTTATAGATCTACTTACCAGAGGACAAATGCACTGACTAGTGTTGCAAAACAACCTATATTGGCCAATCCTATCAATTCAATTCCTTCAACATCCACTTCCACAGCTTTAGTTCCATCTACCTCTTCTTCCACTACCATAGGCCCCAAAACTGTCACAAACAAGTTTTTAGATGATAAAAGGGCCAGGGGAGAGTGTTTTTTCTGCAATGAGAAGTTTGTCTATGGACATAGTAGAGTGTGTAAAGGGAAGAAACAATTATTCTTAGTAGAGGTGGATGAGTATTTAGAAGGAGAAGATGATCCAGGGGGTGTAAAACAGAATACAGAACTGGCTTTGGTACAAGGAGATCCACAGATCTCTTTAAATGCTATGATAGGCATTCCCTCATACACTACCATGCAAGTGGTTGAATCTGTGGGCACAAGGAAATTCCACATTTTGATTGACAGTGGATCAACTCACAATTTTATGAATATCTCTCTAGCATTAAGATTGGTGTGTCCACTTATAGAAATTCCTAATGTGAAAGTGTCAGTTGCTAGTGGGGGCAATGTAGCTTGTGCAACACTTAGTAGGGATTTTAATTGGATGATGCAAGGGAGTTGGTTCACAGCTGATATGTTGTTGTTGGAGTTATCAAATTATGACATTGTATTGGGTATACAATGGTTGGAAACCTTAAATGATATTGTGTGGAATTTTAGAAATTTAACAATGAAGTTTTACATTGGAGATCAGCATGTTGAACTCAAAGGTGTAGTTCAGAAAGGATTGAAGGTATGTTCCATGGATAAAATGAATGCTTTGGTTGACAGCAAACAGAATGTTGTACATGCTGAACTATTTGCTATACAAGATGTTACCACCACTGACATGGTGTATCATCCTACTCTCAAAGGTTGTGAGGTAAGGAAAGGATTGGAGCCATTATTGCAAGTATATGCTGATGTGTTTGAAGTGCCTAAGGGTTTACCTCCTAGTAGGGACTGTGATCATAGGATTCAATTGAAAGATAAACAAATGGACCTTAATTTGAAACCTTATAGGTATCCCAAGGCTCAGAAAGATATAATAGAACAAATGACTCAAGAATTGTTGGATAGTGGGGTCATTAGACACAGCACAAGCCCATTTGCAGCTCCTGTGGTTTTGGTTAAGAAAAAAGATGGATCATGGAGAATGTGTGTTGACTATAGAAGACTGAATGAGGCTACAATCAAGGATGTCTACCCCATTCCTTTGATTGAGGAGTTATTGGATGAGTTACAGGGAGCTACAGTTTTTTCTAAGCTTGATCTTAGATCTGGTTACCATCAGGTGAGGATGTTTGAACCAGATATCTATAAAACAGCTTTTAAAACTCATGAGGGACACTATGAATTTCTGGTTTTGCCATTTGGTCTCACCAATGCACCAGCCACTTTCTAGGCCCTCATGAATACCACTTTCAAATCAGTTTTGAGAAAGAGTGTTTTGGTATTTTTTGATGATATTTTGGTTTATAGTAAGGGGTGGGATCAACACTTGTTGGACTTAGAGATGGTATTGGAGCTAATGAGAACTCACTCTCTCAAAGCCAAACAGTCCAAGTGTGCTTTTGCAGCTGATCACATTGAGTATTTAGGCCACATTATCACTAAAGAGGGTGTTTCAACTGACCCTTCCAAAATAAAAGCAATTCAAGAGTGGCCACTGCCTGAAAATGTTAAACAATTGAGAGGTTTTTTGGGACTGGCTGGATATTATAAGAGGTTCATTAAGCATTTTGGGGTCATTGCTAAACCCTTGACAAAATTGACTAAGAAAGATGGGTTTCAGTGGGGAAAAGAGGTTGAACAAGCTTTCATACACCTCAAGGAAGCCCTTAGCAGCCCACCAGTGCTTAAATTACCTGATTTTTCTCTGCCATTTGTTATAGAAACTGATGCTTCAGGAAAGGGAATGGGGGCAGTATGCAAAATGGGCACCCCTTAGCATTTATAAGCAAGCCCTATCCCTCAGGCAGCAATCATGGTCTGTCAATGAAAAGGAATTGTTAGCCATAATTTTGGCTGTTCAACATTGGCATCATTATTTGGCTACCAGTCATTTTATCATCAGAACAGATCATCATCTGCTGGAACAAAAAATTGTCACTCCATTGCAGCAGAAATGGTTGGCAAAGCTTATGGGGTATGACTTTGAGATCATTTTACAAGAAAGGCAGTGACAATATAGCAGCTGATGCATTATCAAGAGTTCAAGGAATGACTCTATTTCAGTTGGGACTTAGTTCTATTGATACTGATTTGCTACAGCAAATTAAAGCAGCTTGGCAGAAGGACAATGATATTCTGGAATTGATTGCCAAATTAAAAGCAGGGGAAATAATTTCCAACAGGATATGGGATGGTGAATTAATTTGGAGGAAGAAGAAGCTTATGATTCCTAAGGACCAACATTTGAGGCATCATATCATCACTTTATATCATGACTCACCTATGGGTGGTCATTTGGTATTTCACCCACTCTGGCCAGAATTAAGGATTTCTTCTATTGGAAGGGTTGTGTTAAAGATGTGCAGAGGTACATCAGGGAATGTGCTATATGTCAGAAGGCAAAATATGAAAGAGTTTCTTCTCCAGGCCTATTGCAGCCTTTACCAGTCCCTAAATCAATTTTCACTGATATCTCTATGGACTTCATTTCTGGCTTTCCAAAAGTACAGGGCAAAGATACTATATTTGTTGTGGTTGACAGGCTCACAATGTTAGGACCAGTTCACCTGGAACTGGCCAGTCACCAGTTCACACTGACCAGTCACCAGTTGCATCTGGTGACCCAGTAAACTGGTGACCAAGAAGATTTGTCCAGAAATATATTGAAGTCCAGTTGCATCGTACAGTCAACGCAACTGAAGACTTCCTCCAGTTGAGAACTGACCATGTTGAAGAAGCATTCCAGTTGAAGTCAAAGACAACAAATGGAAGATAGAGAATGACAATGGAAGCGAAGCCCAGTTGGCATTCTAGTCAGTTACAAACTGGAGACCATCAGTGGAAAGCCCTTACAAAGCTTTACACTGATTACGAGGAATTGACTTGTATGCTTTATGTACCTTTACCCGGATAATAAGCCTTATCTTATTATTTAAGTATTAAAAGGTACATAAAGGTGGTTATGTAAAGTCACTTTAACATGCGACTTTACACTGCTTTTTAAGGAATTAAATGCTATTCCTTAAATGCTCCCAACCACATTTGTACGGCTAAAGTTAACATTCCAATGTTAACTTTGCCTATAAATACAAGTCATTGCACAACCAAGAATATTACTTCTTCGAATAAACTTCGATAGAATTCACACTTTGCAAACCTGCAATATTCTTGGTGAACTTGTGCAATCTTCTCTCAATCGCTAAAAGGAACATTTCACAACTTTAAGTGTTTCGATTGTCTTGAGAAATTCCGAGTGTAGATCAATTGTATTTCATAGGTTGTTAGGATATTTACATTCGTGTATTATCTTGGTTCCGCATCAACCTTGTAATTTGTTTAATATCAATAAATAAATTACACATTGAAAAATACATATTGTCTCATCAAGTTATCTTACAAGTTATTTGTATTATTGCATTGTTCTTTACTTATTGTCTTTTATATAAGTAATCTATCTAGAACTTGGTATATACACACTGCAACTGGTCGTCTCCAGTTCAGTGCATATATTGCAAAGTAACTCCACCATCGACATAGAGGTGTCTTCAGTAGTACCATCTAACGAGTTGGGACTTACAAGTGGTATCAGAGCAGAAGGCTAATAAACTTGCCTAGATCTGCTAAGATGAACACTACTGAAGGTGGAGATGGTTCTGGTTCAGGTGAAAACCCCTCGAATACAAATGCACAACCTTTTCAAAATGTTAACACCAACCCTCCTCCTCCTACTGCCCCAAACCATGTCCATGTACACTACTCTAACACCCCTGTTCCAAAATTTGATGGAAACAGTGAGACATTCGGTACATGGAAGGCTAGAATGCTTTTGCATTTTGGTGGGATTGAAAGGTATATGTTGAAAATCCTTAAGGATGGACCATATATACCCATTGGGCAGGGTCCTAAATTCACTCTGCAGCCACGTGTTGTGTTGGATAGGGGTGTGGTTAAACGTGGAAACAAGGCTGCTATCAAAGTTCTTATTCATTGGGCAGGGTTGCCAGTCACTGAAGCATCATGGGAATTTCTGGATGAAATGCAGTGCCGCTTTCCTGAGTTTCAATTTTGAGGGCAAAATTCTTAAAAGGGGAGGGTATTGTTACTAGAGAAATGAAGTTTGGACTAGAAATGTTACTTTCAATTGTTCAGGGGTCAATTGTGTAAATAGTTTAAGTCGGTTTCAATTTTAGTTGAGCGAGAACCATTGTATAAATACACCCAATTATATGAAATAAATGGGATTTAATGTGTGAAATAATTTCTTCTTCTCTCAAACCCTAATTTCTTCTATCATTTGAAAATAACGCTAATGTAACTTATGTCTTCATGAAGAGGAGGTAGTTGTGCCTGCATGATGTGCTTCTTCTGCTTTTTGTAAGATTCTTCATCCAGCTTGAAAGAAGCCTGATTAGTACAATTCTAAATAACATAAGAAGAGTCATCACGTACCTATATTTACAGATTTTCTACTTTTTACAAAGCTGCTTACTATCTGAGGTTATGGCAAGATAGGCGGGCTGGGTAACAAGATGAATCGCATTTGCAATGAAATGGGTGTAAATGTTGGACAGACACATGGTATTGACCAGCAACCTTGATTATTTTCCTTTTTAAAAATCTTTATAAAGACATAATGCATCAATTATGATTACAAAAATGACATTATTACAATAAAAATTGGATCTTTGAACAAGACAAGCTAAGAAGTTAATCCATTCAGCCTGTTTGACCTATCTGACCATTTCCCTTCTAGCTAAATTTTTTATTGACCTGTTTAAAACCAAAAAACGCTATCCATACCAAGTCATTCATAAGTAAAGGGTGTGAAATTGCAACTCTAGTTACAGTGGAAACAATGACAGGAAAAGATATTTTATTTTTCAGAAGTTAAAGACTATGTTTGATGTTAGACCCTTATATAAAGCAGGTTTGTCACAGCAGATACCTTGTTAGCAGACTGATCCTCAGAAATGATCTTCTCTTCTGGAACTGCAAGCTTTGAACATATGTGTTCACCGTCATGGACCATCTGCCACACAATTTACCAATTATATATGTGTACAGATCACTATAGGATTCAAAAGGAGAAAGTCTCAAACTAATATGAATGATAACCTTCATGACATCTGGATCTTGCCATGGACCTCTATCGGAGCGCATGTGTAACACCCCAACATGGCGGAATCAGGGGATATCACAAGAAAAGCACATCATGACATGGAGATTAAATAGAGACGATACTACATGCAAATAAGGATTGGGCAATCCATGAATATAAGTTCAAATATGATTACAAGTACAACAAATGGATCACAAAATGCATAAGGAGCACATAACCATCAAATGTTACAAAAGAACAATTCAAAATGATGGCCAATAATCCTAAGCATAACCCGTAAAGGGATCAATGAATCACGGATCCAATAGTCAAGCCCGAATCCTAGCAAAGTCATGCAATCATCCATTTCGTCCTTGATTAACTTGATTACCTGAAAAGTGTACTAAAACGGGTCAACATAAAGTTGGTGAGTTCGTAGGTTTAAATGTTCAAGTCATAGTGTCGGGATAACAACCGTTAAGGGTATTCAAGGATGAGGACACTTACATAATTATCCATACGTTCACAATTCATCATAATCGACGTTACGTTACAACCAAACGTTCATATACAATATACACGTTAAACAATATTGTTTACAACAACGTTATGCCACAAATGTGGACTTACTCGTTATCACAATCATTCATCACAACAAGCATTCACAAATACGTTCATGGAAAACAAAGCATTTACGTTCAACAAGTCATCGTTTAATATCAAATCATTTCAAGTAAATCATTAGAACGTTTAAGTAAAACAAGTACACTTTTCACCCCTGTAACACCCGTCGTTTAAAAACTTGGATTTTGAAAAATCTTTGCCAAACGGCGTTTAAAATAAGCGGAAAGGATCACATATAAAATCTGCCCCATCCGTAACGGATGGTACCTTTAAAATTGGTGTTACTTCTAGCATCGTCAAAATAATAAAAGTAAATCCAAGCTTTGGCACCTACATAAATGCCCATCATTACAATTCTTAAACATAAACAAAATAGCCAAACATAAGGCTAAAGGAAGTCTAAGCGTTTAATGTCTTTGCTAAGCTTCTTTATTCATTCTACCCAACTCTCACCAAGCTAATCCTCGCCTAGCTCAAACTTGATTATCCTGAAGGCACAACATTTTCAAAGGACAAGTGTTAGCTAATAAAATTAGCTAAGTAAGATAACATAGATTTGAAAACGTTTGCCAATTACATATATTAACAAAATATGCATTTTATGCTAATATCACACACATTCATAACATCATAAGATACACATTAGGTTCATCATGTCCTAAGGTGTGCCTATGCTTTCTTTCTTCATCTTTCTTTCTTTATTTCTTTGCCAAGATGTAGGCTAAGTGACTTATGCCACTTACATAGGGATGTGGGGTTGTGTGTAGGCGGTCATAAACCATACTTGGAGTCCTCACACCCGACATGATGGGTAAACCATAAGGTGGTCCATCGGCGTCGTTAAGGAATGACAAAGTCAATCCAACTGAATAAGCCGTTTATGCCTTTACGCATTGGTGGTTAGTTACTCCACCCGGAATACTCAAACGTAACTATGCCACAAGGAGCAACTCAAGTGACCACGTACGCACCAGCCCCGAAGAGCTAGCACGGGTTAAGCTTAACACAAGACTTTACATAATGCTCGAGACTTTAATCGTTTAATTAGTTTAGGCTACGCTTTCACCTATACTAATCACATATCATCTTTTACTTTAGGGCCCTTAACGTGCACGTGAACATGGCAATCCTAATCAAGGACTAGTGACTAGGTGATCAAGCCACACATGCAAACATATATCATATCATTTCGACATTTTCATACATATATAATCATTCCATCATTTCATGCATATATACTTACCTCATACCATTGCAACCTGCATATGTATGTTAATCATCATAAATGGTAAGTAATACCTCCTTTGCAACCTCCCATAGTCACCCATGAGCATAAAACGTGCATACATATTCAATTGGAAGGTTTAACTTATGAAAACGTATTTTGTTGTACCAACAGGTGACAAAAGATGTTATCTTACCTCGATACAGCTTACCAACAAGTTAAAAGTATCTTATAGTGCTTGCTAAGTGCTCCCGACAACCTAGAATGAGTATAAGATCGAATATAAGCTAAACAAAATACTTTGTGCAACCTGGCATCAGGTGCGTCGCACTTGACATGTGGTGCGTCGCACAAATTCATCAGAAAATTCTGAATAGATGCAGGTGCGCCGCACCTACCCATTGGTGCGTCGCATATCGGGCTTTTGGCTGAAATCCATTTTCCCAAATCTGGCTGTGGTGCGTCGCACCACCCTCCTGGTGCGTCGCACCTGGAGTGTCGACCAGAAACCTTAATTTTGTTCTTTGATCAAACGAATTCCATACGAACCCAAACCCCAAATCCGCCCTGGGGACATAAAATTAACCCTTTTTCCAATACTTTTCAAGCCTTTAATCCATCAATCAATCCTTTAATGCTTTACTTCACAAATCAATCATTACAACACCCGAATAACAAGAATTCGGTAAATGTTTGATCAAATAACCCAACCCAAACCCTATGGCCTGGATCAAAATCACTTCTAAGACATACATGATCAGATTTAAGAGTAAGATTAGCCATATTACCTGTAGATGACTTTGAGGATTCGAAATCTTAATCAAACTTGATCGAAACGACACGAAACGATTGATTCTTGGAAGAAACTTGTTTTCAGAGGGAGGGGATCTGTTCCTAGGGCTTAATCATGAAAATTAGCAGCTATTGGAGTCTTACTAGACCTTAAACTCCTGACCATAAGTTTCCTTTAGTGCCCATAGGCCCCTCGACTTCCTAAACTTTACTTTCGTAGTTTAATTAACTTACCGGGAGACTTAACGATCTAACAAGCACTTAACTTTCATACTTTACTTTAAATTACTTTCATTTAATTCATTTTACTTCATTTCATATTAAACACATAAGCATTTAATCCCATAATCCCTTATAGGGCACATAAACATAACGGACCTAATGTTAATTAACGAAAAGTCAAATAGTCAAACATAAAACGTTCGGGATGTTACAATTACCTCCCCCTTAAGAGGATTCCGTCCTCGGAATCGCCTCAGAAGCGAACAAATCTGGATATTTCTCTTTCATCACCGACTCGGTCTCCCAAGTTAAACTTTCACCGTGGTTATGCTTCCATTTAATCAACACGAGATCAATCAACTTTCGGCGAAGTTTCTTTTGCTTTCTTCCGAGTATCGCTACTGGTTCGTCCACTATTCTTTTCTGAGGATTTATGCTCACATCCTCAATTGGAATAACACTAGACTCATTGGCCAAACACTTCCTCAAATATGAAACATGAAATGTGTGGTGAATTCCATCCAATTCTGGAGGTAGTTCCAATTGATAAGCTACATCCTTGATACGTTTCAGAATTTTGAAAGGTCCAATGAAACGTGGACTTAGCTTTCCTTTCTTTCCAAAACATAATCACTCCTTTCCATGGAGAAACTTTCAGCATTACCAAATCACCAACTTGAAACTCGATTGGCTTCCTTTTCTTGTCGGCATAAGTCTTTTGTCGTTCTCTAGCCACACGAAGTGCTTCTTTTGCTACATTGACTTTTTCAGCTGAGATTTCAATGATTTCAGGACCCGTAAACTGTTTCTCACCGGGTTCCATCCAACAACTCGGAGTCCTACATCTCCTACCATAAAGCATTTCAAATGGTGGCATTCCAATACTTGCATGATGGCTGTTATTATAAGAGAATTCTATCAACTTCAAATGATCATCCCATGCTCCACCATACTCTAATACACAAGCCCTCAACATGTCTTCCAATGTTTGTATGGTTCTTTCACTTTGTCCATCCGTTTGAGGATGATAGGCGGTACTCAAATTTACTCTAGTACCTAATGCTCGTTGAAGACTTTTCCAAAAACTAGATACATACCTCGTGTCTCGATCCGACACAATAGATAATGGAACACCATGCTTTGAGACAACTTCATCAATGTACATCTTTGCCATCTTGGTCAATGGCACATCTTGGCGCGTTGCTAGGAAATGAGCACTCTTCGTTAACCTATCAACAATCACCCATACCATATCATTTCCCTTCGGAGTTCTTGGTAGCTTGGTCACAAAATCCATAGTTATATGGTCCCATTTCCATTCCGGAATCTCTAATTGGTGCAACATTCCATACGGCTTTTTATGGTCAGCTTTCACACGTGCACAAGTCAAACATCTTTCAACAAAATGAGCAACTTCTCCCTTAATGTTTGGCCACCAATAGATAGGCTTCAAATCTGCATACATCTTGGTAATACCGGGATGGACTGAATATCTTGACCTATGAGTTTCTTCAAGGATCAATTCTTGGTTACCCCCAAGCAATGGTACCCATATTCGACCCTTATAAGTCTTAAATCAACGGCTGTTCGTCTCCATCACAAGTCTTTTCTTCTTTCCAATGCTTTCATTATCGATATTATCCTTCATTAAAGCCTTAACTTGGGCTTCCTTGATGCGGTCGAGTAACCCGACTTGGCTTGAACAACCATGCTCATCAATCTACAAGAAAAATTCTGCACTTTCCTACTTAATGCATCCGCCACTACATTGGCTTTACCGGGATGGTATTTAATCTCACAATCATAATCTTTCAGAAGTTCCATCCATCTCCTTTGCCTTACATTCATTTCCTTTTGTGAGAACACATATTGCAAACTCTTATGATCCGTATACAAGGTACGTTTGGTGCCATATAAGTAATGCCTCCACAACTTCAAAGCAAACACTACTGCAGCCAATTCAAGATCATGGGTCGGGTAATTCTTTTCATGAGGCTTCAACTGACGTGAAGCATATGCAATAACTTTGTCCCTTTGCATAAGGACACAACCCAAACCTGAAATAGAAGCATCACTATACACAACAAGATCATCAGTACCTTTGGGTAAGGCTAGGACAGGAGCTTCACATAACTTTGTCTTAAGCGTTTGAAAGGCCTTTTCTTGAGCTTCCGTCCACACAAACTTTACTCCTTTCTTTGTCAATTCAGTCATTGGCTTAGCTATTCGGGAGAAATCTTGAATAAACCTTCTATAATAGCCAGCTAACCCGAGAAAACTCTTAATCTCGGTGGGTGTCTTTGGCTGTTCCCATTTAGATACAGCTTCAATCTTGGCGGGATCAACTTTAATACCTTCAGAAGAGATAACATGCCCGAGAAATTGAACTTATCGGAGCCAGAATTCACACTTGGAGAACTTTGCATATAACTTTTTCTCCCTAAGAACCTCAAGAACAGCTCTTAAGTGCTCACGGTGCTCGGCTTCAGACTTTGAATAAATTAGAATATCGTCAATGAAGACAATCACAAAATGATCTAAGAATGGGCGACATACCCGATTCATTAAATCCATAAAAGCGGCTGGAGCATTTGTCAACCCAAAAGGCATGACAAGAAACTCATAGTGCCCATAACGTGTACGAAAAGCTGTCTTGGCCACATCTTCCTTTTTGACTTTTAATTGATGGTAGCCAGACCGCAAATCAATCTTAGAGAAATAAGAAGCACCATGAAGCTGATCGAAAAGATCATCAATACGCGGGAGAGGATACTTGTTCTTAACCGTTCTCTTATTCAGCTCACGGTAGTCTATGCACATGAGCATAGAACCGTTTTTCTTTTTGACAAAAAGAACCGGAGCTCCCCAAGGCGAGGAACTTGGTTGTATGAAACCTTTGTCAAGTAGCTCTTGAAGCTGAGACATTAACTCTTTCATTTCTGTAGGAGCTAAGCGATATGGTGCTTTTACAACAGGAGTAGCACCGGGTACAAGATCAATCTGAAAAGTGACCTCTCGGTCGGGAGGAATACCGGGAAGATCATCCGGAAAGACATCAGAAAATTCAGAAACTATATCAACATTAGAGATCGGAGACTTCTCTTTTCGTGTATCGATAACATAAGCAAGAAAGTGATTCTTGTTGTGCCGAATGCAATTGAGAGCCTTCATCAAATTAATAATCTTTATGCTCCCTTTCTTCTTATCTCCATAAACAGAAATGACCTCACCATCCGGAGTGGCAAATCGCACGACCTTTTGAGAACATAAAATGGTAGCATCATTTTGAGATAACCAATCCATACCTATCACTATATCAAAACCGGCTAGAGTGGTAGGCAATAACTGAACCGGAAAAGAGCGACCTTCAATCTCAATAGAACAATCATCATAACCTACTTGAATGTCACTAATGGTACCGTTAGCAATTTCGACCTCTATAGAGCAATCAAGAGGAGTAGTGACCCTATCAAGCTTAGGAGCAAATAAAGTGGACACAAAAGATCTATTTGCACCTGAATCAAAAAGTACAGAAGCAGGTTTTGAGTTAACAAGAAATGTACCGCTTACTACCTCATCGTTATCCTTGGCAGCTTCGACTGTCAGCTGAAAGGCTCGAGCTTTAGGCTTTTGGACAGTCGTCTTCTTTCCATCATCTCTTCCTTGTGGGCAATCCTTGATGAAATGACCGGTTTGTTGGCACCGGTAACACTTTGGCTTGTCTTTGCATTCTGAAGTAGGATGACCCGTACCACCACAAGTATCACACCTTCGGGTCTTATCTGAACATGGACCCGAATGAGGCGCCTTACAAGTACCACACCAATTCTTAGGCTTGGCATAGTTGCTGCCCCCACCTCTTGAAGATGAACCTTTCTTGAACTTCCTATTAGATCCATTTAACCCATCATGCTTCCTTTTTGAACCTGATTGCTTGTCATCATTAGCTTTTACTGCAACCTTTTCACCTTTGAAGTCATCATCCAGCCTCTTGGACTCCTTAATCGCAGCAGACAATGTAGTATGTTGCCTACAAAGGCCACGATAGCTAGTGGGGAGACCATCACAATATGCTTCAATCTGATCAATTTCCCTTGGCACCATACGACCTACAAACTGTAACTTTTCTGTAAACGAGCGAGCATACTCACCTATGGCACCGGGCTTAGCAGTCAAAGCTCTGAATTCCTTCTCAATCAGCCTCAACTCACGAGTACCCACATATTCTTCCAAAAACTTTTCTTTGAATGTATCCCAAGGCATAGCAGCAAGTAACTCGGGAGTCAATGAAACAGTAGTAGATCTCCACCAATTCCGGGCATTCTTTTTCAACACCCGTGTAGCACATAATACCTTCATATCATCAGGACAGTAGCATGAAGCAAACACTACTTCAATGTCAGTAAGCCATTCCATGGCGCCCACTACATCAAGAGTGCCATCAAACTCCTTGGCACCACACTTCTTAAAGCTTTCATATTTGAAGTGATGGACGCGAGGAGCACGAGGCGCCACTATATTTCCCGCACCATTCACTTCAGCAACAACATTTCCAGGAGCAACCTGTGACCTTACCATTGATGGCTCGCTACGGTTTGAGCGGTTAGAGTAATTCCCATCCGTATGCTCATCTCGTTGCAAGCTAGCTTCTCTCTCAGCCCTAAGTTGATTCAACTCTTCTTCATTCCTCAACAAGAGAGCTCAAATAGCCCTCAACTCTTCATGCATTTCAGCTTGGGTAGGAACTTGTTCAATCACTGGGTTAGCTCTATCAATCTCAGACCTTGTGGGTTGTGCACCCGAAAATGGCCTTCGAGGAGGCCTTTGGTTAACACCATTCCCAGCCCCATTTTGATTAGCCGGAGCATTGCTAGCATTAGCTCCATCTCTTTGACTGCTGGCACGAGTATTAACCATCTTTCTACAATTTAGTGGCGAACGTTAGAGATGAATCGAATGAGAACAATGTAAGGTTAGGCCTACTTAATTACACAAGCATACCATAATCGTATATAAGCCATAAACCTACACTCACTCTCATCCCAACCCGTCCTAAACGTATTTTCATCATAAAGCTAAAGCATTACTACCTAAGCCAATCATTTCTCATACGGTTTAAGTCCAAAATCCTAAGGTCTTGGTCGAATTTTGGTTCACTTAAACCATTTCTCTGATACCAACTTGTAACACCCGTCGTTTAAAAACTTGGATTTTGAAAAATCTTTGCCAAACGGCGTTTAAAATAAGCGAAAAGGATCACATATAAAATCTGCCCCATCCGTAACGGATGGTACCTTTAAAATTGGTGTTACTTCTAGCATCGTCAAAATAATAAAAGTAAATCCAAGCTTTGGCACCTACATAAATGCCCATCATTACAATTCTTAAACATAAACAAAATAGCCAAACATAAGGCTAAAGGAAGTCTAAGCGTTTAATGTCTTTGCTAAGCTTCTTTATTCATTCTACCCAACTCTTACCAAGCTAATCCTCGCCTAGCTCAAACTTGATTATCCTGAAGGCACAACATTTTCAAAGGACAAGTGTTAGCTAATAAAATTAGCTAAGTAAGATAACATAGATTTGAAAACGTTTGCCAATTACATATATTAACAAAATCTGCATTTTATGTTAATATCACACACATTCATAACATCATAAGATACACATTAGGTTCATCATGTCCTAAGGTGTGCCTATGCTTTCTTTCTTCATCTTTCTTTCTTTATTTCTTTGCCAAGATGTAGGCTAAGTGACTTATGCCACTTACATAGGGATGTGGGGTTGTGTGTAGGCGGTCATAAACCATACTTGGAGTCCTCACACCCGACATGATGGGTAAACCATAAGGTGGTCCATCGGCGTCGTTAAGAAATGACAAATTCAATCCAACTGAATAAGCCGTTTATGCCTTTACGCATTGGTGGTTAGTTACTCCACCCGGAATACTCAAACGTAACTATGCCACAAGGAGCAACTCAAGTGACCACGTACGCACCAGCCCGAAGAGCTAGCACGGGTTAAGCTTAACACAAGACTTTACATAATGCTCAAGACTTTAATCGTTTAATTAGTTTAGGCTACGCTTTCACCTATACTAATCACATATCATCTTTTACTTTAGGGCCCTTAACGTGCACGTGAACATGGCAATCCTAATCAAGGACTAGTGACTAGGTGATCAAGCCACACATGCAAACATATATCATATCATTTTGACATTTTCATACATATATAATCATTCCATCATTTCATGCATATATACTTACCTCATACCATTGCAACCTGCATATGTATGTTAATCATCATAAATGGTAAGTAATACCTCCTTTGCAACCTCCCATAGTCACCCATGAGCATAAAACGTGCATACATATTCAATTGGAAGGTTTAACTTATGAAAACGTATTTTGTTGTACCAACAGGTGACAAAAGATGTTATCTTACCTCGATACAGCTTACCAACAAGTTAAAAGTATCTATAGTGCTTGCTAAGTGCTCCCGACAACCTAGAATGAGTATAAGATCGAATATAAGCTAAACAAAATACTTTGTGCAACCTGGGCATCAGGTGCGTCGCACTTGACATGTGGTGCGTCGCACAAATTCATCAGAAAATTCTGAATAGATGCAGGTGCGCCGCACCTACCCATTGGTGCGTCGCATATCGGGCTTTTGGCTGAAATCCATTTTTCCAAATCTGGCTGTGGTGCGTCGCACTACCCTCCTGGTGCGTCGCACCTGGAGTGTCGACCAGAAACCTTAATTTTGTTCTTTGATCAAACGAATTCCATACGAACCCAAACCCCAAATCCGCCCTGGGGACATAAAATTAACCCTTTTTCCAATACTTTTCAAGCCTTTAATCCATCAATCAATCCTTTAATGCTTTACATCACAAATCAATCATTACAACACCCGAATAACAAGAATTCGGTAAACGTTTGATCAAATAACCCAACCCAAACCCTATGGCCTGGATCGAAATCACTTCCAAGACATACATGATCAGATTTAAGAGTAAGATTAGCCATATTACCTGTAGATGACTTTGAGGATTCGAAATCTTAATCAAACTTGATCGAAACGACACGAAACGATTGATTCTTGGAAGAAACTTGTTTTCAGAGGGAGGGGATCTGTTCGTAGGGCTTAATCACGAAAATTAGCAGCTATTGGAGTCTTACTATACCTTAAACTCCTGACCATAAGTTTCCTTTAGTGCCCATAGGCCCCTCGACTTCCTAAACTTTACTTTCGTAGTTTAATTAACTTACCGGGAGACTTAACGATCTAACAAGCACTTAACTTTCATACTTTACTTTAAATTACTTTCATTTAATTCATTTTACTTCATTTCATATTAAACACATAAGCATTTAATCACATAATCCCTTATAGGGCACATAAACATAACGGACCTAATGTTAATTAACGAAAAGTCAAATAGTCAAACATAAAACGTTCGGGATGTTACAACCCCAAATGTAGGAGAAAACGGGGCTACGAAACTCACCTTTGACGAGCTTACACGAGTTATAGTCAAATTATAAACGTCCAACAATCGCTTCGTGAACACCACCTATCAAACATACATATTACAATCACTTGTCAAATCCTAATCGGAGCTTTATAAGGGTAAGTAAACATTGGATAACAATCGGGACTCGATTTAGTCGTGTCTTAACTCTTAAACGTCTTAATGGCTCTACCGAACATAAACAAGGACACTTTGACATGACATTTTTAGAAATGGAGATAGATTCACCCCACATGGATGTTACCATGAGGAAATAGACTCTCATACGATTCCAACAATAGGTCATATGCCTAAAACGGACAAACGGATCAAAAGATATATACATATATATATATATATATCGTTTGAGTTAATATCTCAAGTTGGTTTCAAAAGTGACTCACGACTTTGAACGAATGGTTTGTCTTGTGTAAGGCACCAATAAGATCATAAGAGGACATTCTGGAAAGGTCGGGACGATCCTAGGATGCTAGAACCGAAGCTAGGAAAAAGTTAAGTGATTAAGACCCCCAATTGCGCCGCAACTTAGGATTGCACCGCAACAGGAAAACAGACGTTTAAGTTGCGCCGCAACCCACCCAGTTCAGCACCAGCTCGAGCCAAACACCCCCAAAACACTCATTTTGACTCCATAAATGACCAAGGAGGATCTAGGACCCGATTTCAAGCTTAAATCCACACATTTGGACATAAACAAACATAACCCACATCTTAGTTTCATTCCATAACATCATACAAATCCGGATTCACCTCCATTTCAACCAAAACTCTAAATGAAACCCTAATTTGACTCAAACCCGTTTTTGACCCGAAATCAACCAAGAACTCATAAGATTCGACTAAGAAACAAGTTCAATAACATAAAATGGAGAGATTTAGCTAGATTTCACTTACCAAAACAACCCGGATCTTAAATTTCAAATTCTTGGAAACTTGGAAAGGATGAACACTTCAAAACCCTAGATTCTTGCAAGATGATGATTATATTTGTTATTATGGTTAAATTACTTGGTTAAATCTAGGAGCAAAGCAATATTTATTATGAATTGGTTAGGGTTTTTGAGGTAGATGGAGAAATAAATGAATGAGAGGAAGAAAGAGAGAGAGATAAGGTAGAAATTTGGTAAAGTAAAAATGAGTGAGTGTGTGGGTGTAAGGTGGGGGACGGCCAAGGGGTCTCAATTATGAGTTCCCGCTCCACTAAATTCGACAAATAGCTAAACGTTATCCATTTAATCGCTAAAACAAACCCGTAAATGCAAATAAATTCAACGTTATATTAAAACATGATAAAACGTTCAATAACTCATATAAATTCACGAAATCGTTCACATTTTATTACATTCAATCAAAAGTCAAACCAAGTCAAAAGTCACGAATGTTACAGCATGCAACCACCTTTATCCGTACAGGTGCAAGTACCACCCAAGAATTCTGGAAGTTCACTGGCATGTACAAGAAAATGAAAATAAAATTATATGTAATTAAGAAAAAGCTACATACATATAGATACATGGGTTTTATGCCCTGGAAATTATTTCGGAAAGCTACCTGGCATCGATCACTTCCAAAAGCTTGCTCTGGTACTTAGTGCCCAAAACCTAGTCAACAATTTCCTTCACTTTACATGAGTTCAAAAAGATCAAATTATCTTGAGGTCAAAAGATTGGTACAACGAGATGTGGCAATATGGGTGGGCTAGGCAGTTTGGGTAACATGTTGTTGAGTCATGGATTCGCTGAGAGACTCAGCGAGTGACTTCTTCAGCGAGCTCTCAGCGACCATACATTATCTTCAGTTAAAGGATAAGTTCAATGACTCACCGCCATGTTTTGTAAGTCAAATATGGGCGGGAAGATGAAGATAAGAAGGCTGGTCCCCAAGGACACGTGTTGATAGATCAGAATGAAGACATGTGACCTTGTACCAAAATGGTACTAAGGTGTTTCTCTTTCATACCGTTTTGGAAAGAAACAAGATGGCAAACAGAGATTCCTGAAGACCAGTCTTACACACCAATAGATAGTTGACAACCTTCATGTGTCAACATCTATTGGGTTGTCATGTGATATCTTTTCTCCCCTATATAAGACTTGACCTAGCCGCAAAAGTGTTGGTGTGTGCCATATTACACTTAGTGTGTTTTTCTCTCTTTGTATAATTGTTAAGTTTTTAGTGTGTCAAAAACTTAACAATATTTTCTCTTCTATTTCTTTGTAAAACCGACCATGTATTCACTGTTTAATCAATGTTACTTATGATTAAACATCCTTACTCTCTTATCTTATGTTCTTAGAGTAATTTACATTAGTTGTTTAATTACTTAATCGTTGCAAACTTGGGACTTTCAGTTGGTATCAGAGCAGTGTTTCGATACACTGAAACTGATCTGAAAAGCGTTTGCAAGATTATCTTTGTTTCTGTACTTTAATTTTCTGCATCTAAAATCTTTTCTTTTCTTTCTTTTAAAACATTTTTCTTTACATGGCTTCGGTTCCTACTCTGGTTAATACCAGAGACTTTGGGTATGTCTCTATCCCACCAAGATTCGAAACTCATGATTTCGAATCTTGGAAAGAGAGAATGCTCCTACACATAGTAGGAGTTGAACCTTACTTGATGACCATTCTGACCAGAGGGCCATATGTACCGGTTCTGGTTACCAGGACACCAGAAGCCACCACTGATGCTCCTGAGGTTGTCACTGATCTCATAAAACCAGAAGTACAATGGACAGATGATGAGCGTAGGCTTGTCAATCTGGATGCTCGGTTAAGAAATCTTATCATCAACATCCTTCCCGATGACATTATGAAATCTGTCATCAAACTTCCTTCTGCAAAAAGGGTGTGGGATAATCTTTGTATCAGATTTGATGGTACATAAGATGTTCTTGCCACCAAGAAAATAGATTTAAAACGTGCCTATGAAGGATTCTTTTCTCTTCCTAATGAGAATCTGGACGGTACTTATAACCATTTTAAATGTCTTCTAAATGACATGACAAATGCTGGCATAGAGCATGATATGCTTGAAGTATGCCACAAGTTCATCGACAGCTTGCCCATTAAGTGGCAAGGTCTAAGACAAATCTTAAGGACCACTAAGTAGTTGAAACAGCATGATCTGGAATCACTTTATGGCACTCTTCAATTTGAAGAGAGAGCCCTCGCTCAAAACTTGAGAGCTGAAGCTGATTCCAAAAGACATGCTGGCTCTTCTTCTTCTTCATCTTCTCTATCTTCTGTCCCTCATGCTCATGACCCTCTTGCTTTGGTCTCCGCTGAAGTTAGCACTATTCATGTTAACAACAGCAGCTCTACCCCATCTCATATCCAGGACCTTGTCAATGACCTCGATTTCGAGGAGAGACAAGAAATGTTCTCGGATTTCATGCAATTTGCTCTTATCGCTGGTAAGAGATATTCCAAGAAATGGAACAGTCGTAGGTCGACTGCTTCCCAAAGACCAGTGATAGACAAATCGCAGGAAGAGTGTTGGAGATGTGGTCGAAAAGGCCATTATAAAAAAGATTGCAAAGTCTCTGTTCCCTCTTTGCAGGTAGCGAAGCCCTCTTCTTCGTCAGCTAGACCTTCTTCCGTCAAGCCTGCTGATGAATACAAGAAGAAGTATTATGAGCTTCGTGCAAAAATGGCTGAGGTAGAAGAAGCCAAAGCCCCTGCCAAAGGTCTTGTTGCTGAAGAACATGACTGGGCAGAATCTGACGTTTCTGACAGCGAGGACTTCGTAGATGCCATCTGCTTCATGGCACTCGCTGATGATCAGGCGCTGACAAAGGATCAAGTGTGCTCCAGTCAGTGGGTGAATGTCACAATCAAGAAGGTATGCACTTTTTCCTCTGCCTCTGAAGAGGACAAACCTACTATTCTTGAATCTCTTACTTGTGACATTCAATATGTCTAGTCAATTCGTGCTGACCTTCAGTCTAAACTCAACTCAGTTAGTGCTGAGTTAAGTGCTAAAGCTGACAAGCTCAAGGACCTAAGAAATGTCCATGTTGATCTTGAATCTCAAAAGCTTCTTAACCAAACCCTTTCTATATCCAATGAGAAGCTGAAAAATCGGGTCACTGACCTTGAGAAGATTGTAACCTCATGGTCTAAAGCCTCCAGGCTTCATGACCAAATCTTCAGTAAGCAGGTGCCCGCTCAAATAAAAGCCATCATTGGTGGTGATTATGAAACTGCCGCTGTCATAACTAATATGTTCAGCGACGGTCCTGCTCCTGAAGAGAGGATTCCTCAAAGTGCTGTGGCATCTCCTGAGGAAATGCTGAAAAATTACTTTACCAAAGGAAATGACTATCACTCTGAATTGAATGATGAGTCTCCCTCTCCCAGCACTTCTTCTTCCTCGCAAACTAGCTCATCAGCTAGCTTTGCTAAAACCGTCCTTCCAATTCATCCTATCATTGATATGATGCCAAATGAAGGTCGTGTTCAATATTCCTCCTCCCAAACATTTGAAGGAAATCCTTCAAGTGATGGTTTCAAGCCTCTTGCTCATCAACTCGTTGAAAATTTTCCAGTTGATGAGAATGCTGATCCTAGAGCCCCTCTTTCACTCTCTACTGAGAATGATGCTTATGTTCATCTTCCTCTCTACACTGATGATACCGTCAGTGGAGAAAATCTCGATTCTGCCTAAATCCTTCTATTGTTATCCATGCAGGCCTTGCTAGGAAAAGAAGTGTGGTATTTGGACAGTGGTTGTTCAAAGCACATGACTGGATCCAAGGACCTGCTGGATAACTTTGTAGCGACTGATGATCCCACAGTTGTGTTTGGTGACAACTCTACTGGCCAAACTGAAGGATATGGCTCTCTCTCAAATGGGCTAATCAAGTTCACTAAGGTCGCTTACGTGAACGGCTTGAAACACAATCTGATTAGCATCAGTCAACTGTGCGATGCTGACTACAAGGTTACACTTGATAAGCATCAAGGCATAGTAATTAATGTAAATAAAGAAGTAGTTTTGGTCGCTCCCAGAAAGAGAGATATCTACTTGGTAGATTTCACTCCTGTCAAAACTGACAGTGAGACCTGCTTCTTCTCAAAAGCTGCTTCTCAAATCAATTGGTTGTGGCACAAGCGTATGTCGCATGTGAACTTCAAAACAATCAATTCTCTAGCCAAGAAAAATCTTGTTCGAGGCCTTCCTCCTCTCACTTATGAGAAGGACATGCTCTGTGATGCCTGTGAAAAGGGTAAAAGCCACCGAGCCACTTTCAAAACTAAACAAGCCAATTCCATCAATGGCTGCTTCCATCTACTTCACATGGACCTTTTTGGTCCAGTGAATGTCCAAAGTCTAAGGGGTAGCAAATACACCTTAGTCATCGTGGATGAATATTCACGATATACTTGGACAATATTCCTTCATTCTAAGAGTGATGCTGCTGAGGAAATAATTAATTTCATTAAAAAGATGGAAAACCTCAACAGCATACGTGTTAAAGAACTCAGAAGCGACCATGGCACTGAGTTCAGAAACCACACTCTTGAAAGTTTTTGTGCTGATCAAGGGATTAGACAAAACTTCTCTTCTGTTAGAACTCCTGAACAAAATGGAGTAGCTAAAAGGAGAAACAGAACTCTCATTGAAGCTGCTTGAACCATGCTCAGTGAGTCCTCTCTTCCTAGTAAATTCTGGGCTGAAGCAGTTAGTATTGCTTGCCACACTCAAAATAGGTGTCTTATTGTCAAGCGACATGACAAGACTGCCTATGAAATTCTTAAGGGTAAGAAACCCCAAATTGGATATTTCCATGTGTTTGGATGTCCAGTGTTCATCCTGGATGATAAGGATCATTTGGGTAAGTTTGATCCCAAAGCTGATGATGGCTACTTTCTGGGATATTCTTCTATTAGTAAAGCTTTCAGAATTTTCAATACTCGCACTCAAAAAGTAGATGAATCAATTCATGTTACTTTTGATGAAAGCTGTTCAGCGCTAGGAGATCTCTCAAATGAGACATCTGCTGAAGGCATCCTCAGCGATCTTGCTGATCCTTCAGTAGAGTCAGCGACACATCATGATGTTGCTGACTCACCTATTGCTGATACTTCAAGTCTCTCAACTAATGATGAGTATGTGGCAGCACACATTTACTCTATTGATCCAGTTGAGCCTCTCCTTAGGACAGTTAATGCCACTTCCATTAACGTCACTCCTTTAGATAAACCTCAAGCTGCTGACGGTGATGCTGAGGACATCTTTCATGATGCTTCAGCGACTCCTGTTTCAGGAGACGCTGAGGATGACAATTCTCAGCAAGAGGTACCCACTGATCTCAGTGACCTTCCTGTCAGCAACTCTGCACCTTCTCTAACCATTGATCTTTCCACTTATTCTCTTGCTTCAAATGATCCTACCTCCACCTTATCCGCTGCCACTCATTCTTCTTCTATCCATACACCAGCACTCAAATGGACTGCTGATCACCCTCTTGACCATGTGATTGGTAATCCACACAATGGTGTCCAAACTCGCTCAGCGACAAGTAATACTTGTCTCTATGTCAATTTCTTATCTCAAATTGTGCCTGCCAATATTGGCGAAGCCATGGCTGATCCTTCTTGGGTGGAAGCCATGCAAGAAGAATTGACACAATTTGAAAGAAATCATGTTTGGTTTCTTGTTCCTCCTCCTTATAAGGAACCCAAAGGCACTAGATGGGTTTATAGGAATAAGATGGATGAAGCGGGTGTAGTCATTCGAAACAAGGCAAGACTGGTTGCTCAAGGCTATACTCAAGCTGAAGGCATTGACTATGATGAAACCTTTGCTCCAGTCGTTCGCCTTGAAGCTATTCATCTCTTTCTTGCTCACGCTGCCTACAAAGGCTTCACTGTCTATCAAATGGACGTCAAGAGTGCCTTTCTAAATGGTGCTCTTGATGAAGATGTCTATGTTAAGCAGCCTCCTGGCTTTGAGGATCCAAAGCATCCTTACTATGTTTACAAACTAAACAAAGCTTTATATGGTCTTAAACAAGCTCCGAGAGCTTGGTATGACACATTGTGTACCTTCCTTTTTGACCATGGCTTTCGTCGAGGAACCATAGACAGCACTCTCTTCATCTATAAGAAGAAAGCTGATGTTCTGTATGTTCAGATATATGTCGATGACATTATCTTTGGTTCCTTATCTTCTAAGCTCTGTCAAAAGTTTAGCACTCTCATGTCTAGTACTTTTGAAATGAGCATGATGGGTGAATTAACCTTTTTCTTAGGGTTACAAATTAAGCAGCTTCCCTCTGAAATATTTATCAATCAAGAAAAATATATTCGGGATATGTTGCATAAATTTGACTTCACCCATGTCACTCCAAAAGGAACTCCCATGTCCCCTCCTAATAACCTCCATGCTGACCCTGATGGTAAGTATGTGAATCATACTCTCTATAGAGGCATGATTGGTTCGCTGATGTATCTCACAGCGAGTCGTCCAGACATCATGTTTGCAACATGTCTCTGTGCTCGCTATCAAGCCTCTCCTCGAGAGTCTCATCTTCTTGCTGTCAAGCGTATCTTTAAATATCTTAAGGGTACACCCACACTGGGTCTATGGTACCCAAAAGATTCTGACTTTGAGTTGGTTGGATATTCTGACTCTGACTATGCTGGTTGCATGCTTGATCGCAAAAGCACCAGTGGAGGATGTCAACTGTTGGGGGGGAAGCTGACTAGTTGGACTAGCAAAAAGCAACACACAGTTTCCATCTCCACCGCTTGAGGCAGAATATGTCTCTGCAGCGAGCTGTTGTGCCCAAATTCTTTGGATGAAACATCAGCTTGCTGATTATGATTTGGAATATACCAAAATTCCAATCATGTGTGATAATACAAGTGTTATTGCTATTACACACAACCCTGTTCAGCATTCAAAAACTAAGCATATTGATATTCGATATCACTTTATTCGTGACCATGTCATGAAAGGTGATATTGAAATCTATTTCATTCCAGCTGATGATCAAATTGCTGACATCTTTACTAAACCATTGGATGAAACTAGATTCAAATTGCTTGTCAGCAAGTTAGGAATGCTAAATGGGGAATCAGAAACATGACTTATCATGTAGCTAACTCAGCGAGTTTAAGTCTGTCTTACTCGCTAAACCTAAAGCAATGAAGAGCTTAAAGTCTTCATCTAGTCCATTAGCAAACGGCTATGGTAAAGACTTCTTAAATCCGTTGATCCCTGTTGCTTTGGGAAAAATCAAAATAAAGCAATGGAGAGCTAAAAGTCTTCATCTAGTCCATTAGCAAACGGCTATGGTAAAGACTTCTTAAATCCGTTGATCCCTGTTGCTTTGGGAAAAAGCAAAATGAAAGCAATGGAGAGCTAAAAGTCTTCATCTAGTCCATTAGCAAACGGCTATGGTAAAGACTTCTTAAATCCGTTGATCCCTGTTGCTTTGGGAAAAAGCAAAATAAAAAGCAATGGAGAGCTAAAAGTCTTCATCTAGTCCATTAGCAAACGGCTATGGTAAAGACTTCTTAAATCCGTTGATCCCTGTTGCTTTGGGAAAAAGCAAAATAAAAAGCAATGGAGAGCTAAAAGTCTTCATCTAGTCCATTAGCAAACGGCTATGGTAAAGACTTCTTAAATCCGTTGATCCCTGTTGCTTTGGGAAAAATCAAAATGAAAGCAGTGGAGAGCTAAAAGTCTTCATCTAGTCCAGTAGCAAACGACTCTGGTAAAGACTTCTTAAATCCGTTAATGGCTGACAGTTTGCCAAAAACTGTAGTCAGCGACCAATGTTAGTTGTGAAGTCGCTGACAAAACATTAGACATGCTGAGCATCTTCCAGCATGTGGTCTTTCAAAATAAAACATAGGATATTTTCAAAACTAGTGTTTTTCAAAGTAACTATGTTGGTGACGTGGCAAGATTCTGAACCACATGTTTTTATAAACTCAAACTGAAAGGTCACCTCGATTTCTGCCTTGATCACGTCATTTGTCCGTATGTGACAGTCTGACTGACAAGTTACGACTGCACAATACGGCGCACACTCAAGTATTTTTGGATAAAATTTCTTTTCCTTTTATTTAAACGTTACTCTCAAAATCTTTTTATATTATATATATGTACGTATCGTATGCGTATATATGTATATATATACAAAACAGTTGTTGATTACAACTGTTCCACAGTTTGAAAAAGAGGAAAGAGAAATCATGTTGTAAGATCGTGGCCCACCACCATTCCCTATATAACCTCACTCTCTCAACCCCATTTTCACGCTTCCATATAACTATTCACTTTCTCTCTCCATCTGTTCATCTTCTTTCATAAATCTCCTTCATCTTCTTCTCAACTAAATCAATGGCTTCTTCATCTCAAATCCCTCAACAACAAGAAAATGTTGAGATCCCTTCTTCTTCTTCCCCCGCTGTACAAAATCCACCTGTTCCTGAGCCACAAGTTCAGGAACAAACTCCTATTACTTATTTAAATTCTCCAGTCTATACTCCTGTAAATGTAAATAAATCCTCTAAAGTTTCCTTTTCTCCCTCAAAGATGATTGTTAAACCCAACAATCATCTTGGCTCGCTTGACGTACCAAAAGGTACAAAAGGGTATAAGCCAATGCTGGATTTCATCCATGCATCTCCTGCAAGTCATTGCATCATGGCGGACCCAGAAAATATTTTTGTCCATCTTCTTAGAGAATTCTGGTGGACTTGTGAATATAATGATGCAAACAAGTCCATCACTGGGTCTGTCCGCCAGGAGGAGAAGACAATCACCATCACTCCTGCTTCTCTTCGTCTCACTCTTGGGTTTCCACAAGAAACCGATGATAATAAGTTTGTGGAACCAGCTAATGAAAATGAATGGAAGGCATAGTTGCCTTCAATTAGATATAATTATAACCTGAAGAACCCTCCAGCGATTCCAAGCAATCCATTAAAGCACAATCTCCTTGGGATCTGGAGAGTTCTGTTCACTCATGTGATTCAGTGCATGGGTGGAAATTCTGGGTCTTACAACCAGGCATCATCTACATCGATGCCCATAATCCACGCTCTTGTTGAAGGACGATTTGTGGATTATGCCCTGCTGGTCTTCAATGATATGAAGAACAAGATCAGCATGAACAATAGGTCACACACCGTGCCTTTTACAAGATTCTTCTCCCTTATTTTCAAGGAGGCGCTGGGTGATGAGTATGTGCTGCCAAATGCTTCAACAATTTCAACAGCAAGAGTTGGAAACAATATTTACAAGCAACCAGCTGAACACTTGGTTGCTCGCCTCACTCCACATATAAAAGAGGTACTCTTCTCTCTTGACTCTTCTTTATACCCCAAAGACAGCGACTGGGAGGCAGCACTTCCTACTAATGAAGTGGCTGGTACGGTCGCTGTGGATGCTCAAATGCCTTCTAAGGCTGGTTCGCTGGAAAACCCCCAGCGACCTCCAAAGCCTCTAAAAAGACCAAAAGTAAATCCAAGGCAGCATCCTCAACTCAAAATATACAATCTTCACCCTCCGCTGACGTCCCAAAATGTAAGCGGAGTGTATCAAAGGGCAACCCCAAGGTTAGGAAGTCCACAGCGCCCATGGACACTAGTACCCAAGCCACCCCATCAGCAGCCTCCCAACAGACTGTTGACGAGTTAAATGGGAACAACAGGCAGCCACCTCAAACTTCTGTAGGCGAGGTTGGTGAAGATATTGGGTCACCCCAACCCACTAGAAGTCAAAGTCCAACTCCACCCCTAAATAATTCCCCTTCTTCTTCTCAAATACCCACTGAGTCGTTGACAGCAGCCAGATCACAGGTGATGCTAGAGTCAACAAATTCTACGGCCGATGATGTCTTGGTGGAACAACACACTGAGACTGAGGCACCAGGTTCCCTTACCCCTCCTCCTTCTATTATCTTGGAAACTGTTTGTGCAGGGACTGAGACAAATATCTTACCAAGTGGAAATGAAACTGATGAAGATCTGGGCAGTGAGTTTGACCTCCAAGATGATGATGCTGAAATCACACTCGCTGCCGCAGAAGAGAGTGAAGAAGAGGCCAATGTTAGTGGTTTCTTGGCAGAAGACTTGGGATATTTACTGATCTCCTCTCCTCCTACTGAATTTGAGGATATCCCAGAGTCGTTAGCTGATATGCCTCCTCCACCATGCTACTCTCCAAGGCCCACAACTTCCCATGAACAAGTTGGCTATTTTGGAGAGTATGTGCCTGAATTGAATAATGTTGAGCTTCAGCAAAGGGTGCAATACTGTCACCTTCAAAGAATCAAGCCAACAATTTATGCTGAGGTGGAAGAACTTGATGATGAAATAATCATGGAAGTACCACCATTGCACCACCCAGACTTTTTCAGGGTTCCGTGTTCTAAATACCTTGTTTCCTTGAAGGCACTCAAGGTTCTTTCTGCTGATGAAGAACTCACCACTGCTTGTACGGCTGTCAATGTGCCTGGCCTCGATTATGTTGAAACTCATCAACTGCAAGAATTGTTGACAAGAGTGTAAATCTGTCAAAGCCAAGGAAATAGACATGGTTACTTATATGCCTGGTTGGTTGATAAGGTAGCTGAATTGCACTTTGGTGCATTGGACAAGTTTCAAGAGCTGGCAGCTGGAAATGAAATTTTGAAGGATGAGCTGGCCACTCTTCAAGGCATGGTGTTTGGCATCACCAAGAATCAAGTTACTGACACTAGGACTCATGAACAATTATTTCGAAGAAATCAAACATTGCTGAATGAAATCATGAAAAAGGTCAACATCTCTAATTCTTCTATCTCTGCTTCGCTTGACAAGTTGAAAGATGAAATCAAGTCAGCGAAGACATCTGCAGAGGTGCCTGGACTCTTACCAGCGCTCCAAGACCTCTCCCAATCAAATATCCTCTTCTCTGCTCACCTCCGTCAACTAAATCATACCGTTTCCTTCTTCTCAAAACATCAAGATGATTTTCGCACTTCTATCACCCAAGAAATTACTTCTCTCAAAGACAAAATCTTCTCTCATACTCCTTTCCAAGTAGCTGTTGACAAAAAGCTACTTGAAGAATCTGTCAACCGTACCAAGAAGCTTGAAAAAGAGGTTGGAAATCTGAAGGGCATGATGGTTGAAATGCTGGGCCTCCTCAAGAAAGATAAAGTGGAAGTAGCTAGTTCCTCAGCTACTTCCAAGGGGGAGAAAAATATTAAGGAGGATCCAGCAACTAATGTTGAAACTGTTCCCCAAGCTCCCCTCACTGAAAACATTGGTGATGCTGAGATGGTTGATGAACCGGCAGCAAACGTTGAGGGGGAGCAAACAACAAAAACAATAATTGCTGAGAAGGTTGTTGAACCGGCAGCAAGTATTCAGGGGGAGCAAGCTGAGAATGTTATTGAACCGGCAGCTGAAGTTGAAAAAGAAAAGGTGCCAGCGAGAGTTGAAAAACTAGTTGTTGCTGAGAATGTGCCAGCAAAACCAATCAATGTCTCAATCTTCAAGCCTACCGCTGAGTTCCACGCTGCCCTTGAAAAGAACTATGCTGATAAGGGTAAAGCAGTTTTGGCTACTCAAAGCAAGCCACCCAAAGTTCCAACCACAGCAAGAGAACAACAAGAAAAGTTAATGGCTGGAGCTTTTCCTAAGCCTTCACCATCTCAAAAGGCAACTGCTGAACTTACTCCTGAAGAAGTTGTGCTTCAGGAGGAGCTAAAAAGGAAAAAGAGAGAAGATGAGCTCTCTCAAAAATTTATAAGTGAGCAGGTTGTTATTGAAGAATTAAAAGATGCTGACGATGAAGTAAAGATGTTGGCTCAGCAGTCTGGTGGTCTTGAAGCACTCAAGAAAAATGAGGAAGAGTTCTATGCCAAGAAAAAGAAAAACTTTGAAGAAGGTCAAGGGCTCTACCTCAAATCAAGAGAAATAAGGCAAAGAAAAGAAAAACTTTGAAGAAGGTCAAGGGCTCTACCTCAAATCAAGAGAAATAAGGCAAAGAAAAGAAGAGATCACGTCGGTCAAGGTCTCACTAACCCAACAAGGGATGAATCTTTCCTACAAAGAAAAGGAGTGCCCAAGTTGTATACTCTGAAAAATGTTACTAAAGATACACTTGGGCCAACTGAATGGATCGAAATTTACAAGCTGATCAAGGACAAGACAACTGTAAGTTATGAACCGCTGATCAAGATGGCAGGTGAGCAGATAAAGCATACTCGCAAAATGGAACAAAAATACAAAGTCAAAGACTCTCTGCTCAGCGCTGCAAGACATCCCTTCCCTCCTCCTCAACAACCCAGAGTTGGATCAAAGAGATCAGCGTCTGGATCCCAAGTTTCTCGTCTCCCCACTGTACTCAGAATGATTCCCAAGACGGATATAGATGAGGAGCCGCTGCTAAATTTGAAAATGCCTTCCAGAACTCTTTTTATGGAAGGTACCTATGACGAGAAACTGGGAGGTTTCTATTTTAGCAATGTCCATGGTCATGAACTCTTCTTCAGGACCAACGAGATTGGAATTGCTCCCTCTGCTTTCCTTCTAAAAATAAGGAAGTATTGTGCTCAGACTTCGAATGATCCCACGTTTATAAAGATGATTGATCAAGAGTTGTTGAAGCCTGAAAGACAACAAGATAGAGCATTTATTGAGGCCAAGCAAGAATCTCAATGGGATTAAGTAGTCTTATGTAATTAATGTAATGCTGATTATTGTAAAGATGTTTGTCATATAAATAATATCAGCATTCCCTAATTCTACCTACTACTCTTAAAGTTCAAGCGACTTCTACTCAGCTAAGTCTCCTCAGCGAATAGGGGGAGATTGTTGAGTCATGGATTCGCTGAGAGACTCAGCGAGTGACTTCTTCAGCGAGCTCTCAGCGACCATACATTATCTTCAGTTAAAGGATAAGTTCAATGACTCACCGCCATGTTTTGTAAGTCAAATATGGGCGGGAAGATGAAGATAAGAAGGCTGGTCCCCAAGGACACGTGTTGATAGATCAGAATGAAGACATGTGACCTTGTACCAAAATGGTACTAAGGTGTTTCTCTTTCATACTGTTTTGGGAAAGAAACAAGATGGCAAACAGAGATTCCTGAAGACCAGTCTTACACACCAATAGATAGTTGACAACCTTCATGTGTCAACATCTATTGGGTTGTCATGTGATGTCTTTTCTCCCCTATATAAGACTTGACCTAGCCGCAAAAGTGTTGGTGTGTGCCATATTACACTTAGTGTGTTTTTCTCTCTTTGTATAATTGTTAAGTTTTTAGTGTGTCAAAAACTTAACAATATTTTCTCTTCTATTTCTTTGTAAAACCGACCATGTATTCACTGTTTAATCAATGTTACTTATGATTAAACATCCTTACTCTCTTATCTTATGTTCTTAGAGTAATTTACATTAGTTGTTTAATTACTTAATCGTTGCAAACTTGGGACTTTCACATGTCCAAATGGGTATCTTTCATACATGTCAAAATGGGTTAGGTAACTTAGATTATATTGACCTGAAATACTATCTGTCCATAAGCTTAAAAAACTAAAAGGTGTCTCAAATAGAATTAGAAACTTTTTGTTCTTTCTGTATTAATCTGATTTTTTTTAATAAAATGATTTTAAAGGTTTAAGGCAAATAAAATACAATGTGTGCCACTTTCCGCCTTTTTGATCCGTTTCCTTCTAAGCTCATTTGTAGATTTTTATCCGTTTGGGATAAACATAACCCGCAACAATCCATTCAGAATTATACAGTTTCAAATTGCCATATCTAGTATGAACTTACATGAATCTTGGCTGTAGTCTTTAGGTCAAGAAAAGATTTCACTGTGTTCCACAAGATCCTAAATCCAAATCCAGCATTGATAATGTACATGCGACACAGAGTCTATAAAGAACAGGAAAAATAAAATATATAGGAGAACGGATTATTAATAAACATAAACCCATAACAAGATACTTCTCTACCACTAGCTCAAGATTGTACCTCAGGATAGTTGTTACCATCAATACTTTGGAGACTTTGGATAAGCTCCCTAGCAGCTTTGTTCATGCTTTTTAGTCCCTGATTAATTACCATGCAACCGTGATTACCTTATCAGATACCAATGAGCTAGAACAGAATGTTATGTTTTTGGCTCATTTGACTAGTTTTGAGTTCTAAGAGTCACTAAAACTTCCTCGTGATAATATAATAAACATATTTTGCATATTAAAGATGTAATATGTATATTTATTGGTTGGGCATACAGTGAAATAGCACGATACTTTGGAATTGCTACAATACCGTACCAACATATGTTTATGACACAAAATACTTTCATTTTCTTTCCTTGGTCTTTATAGCAAGTGATTGACTTGTTAAGTCGGTAAAAGTGCTGTTTATGCTGACTTGTCAAATATACTAATATGGCATTTGATTTGACAGTAAATGTTATGTGGTTTTGAAATTATCCAACTTGCAGACTTAGATAACTTACCACTCCATGTACATCAAGAATAGTGGTGCTTTGATCAACATGTTTTTTAGCAGCAATCGAGCATGCTGGGAACTTATCACTAAAGGTCCTTTCAAACTCCATTACGTGATACTTGATACAACGCTCAAGGGTTGTAGCTTGCAAAAGCTTGGTAGCATCAACCTGACCAAGTATCTCAATGTACACCGGTCTTCCATCCTTATCAACCCCATGATGTCCAAGTGGATAATACTCGATGACACTTTCCTTTTCTTCAAAATCGAAGTCCTACAAATACGTAAATTGGAAATTTAAAGAAGCTTACAAAAATGGAGTATGACCATTTTGACATATAATCCTGAAAGTACCTCCATGATGGTATCTGCACCAAAATCTTTCCTCCACTGGAGCATATCAGCCCACATTTGTTTGGTCTTCTCAATATCAAATTTCCTGGCCTTTAAAAATCTGTAGTGTCATGTCAAAGTTGAAGAAAAAACATTGTAAGATGACCCGTAGACCGTCGTGTACTAACAGTTAGAAATTGTTTTGATGCTTTCCAATGCTACGCAGAAAAAAACAATGAAGTAAATGAAATCAAGTCAAGTTACAAAATAGATGAGGAAAGATAAAGATACTACAAGAATTAAATTAATCAAATAGACATGCGGTGGATAAATTATGAGTAACTATGATTATAGTCAATAATTAGGGGCTACCTACTAATATCCTTTTATACTCTTCAACTTTTTTTAAATGACATCCTATCCTTGATCCTAGACTCGTAAATATACAAATATATTAGTTTTCATGAAAGTTGCTGTGTTGAAATTTTTACAATTTTTAGTTTTTGCATATGATATTCTAATGTATTTTGGAAATGATATATGGAAGTGTAAGTTAGACTTTAAATTACAAGATTTAGCATATTTGCTAAATAGAGATACTTTTTTTTTAGAACGGCCCAAATAGATATACTTAAGTATTAATGAGTAACTAAATGCAAATGATATTCTAAATCTTAACTTGTTTGGGAGATTTTGTTTAACTTTGACAGGGCAACTAGTGTTTGTTTCC
>CM067170.1:94217695-94242695 GCA_034093135.1 Erigeron breviscapus | reverse complement strand
ATATATATATATATATATATATATATATATATATATATATATATATATATATATATATATATATATATATATATATATATATATATATATATATATATATATATATATATATATATATATATATATATATATATATATATATATATATATATATATATATATATATATATATATATATATATATATATATATATATATATATATATATATATATATATATATATATATATATATATATATATATATATATATATATATATATATATATATATATATATATATATATATATATATATATATATATATATATATATATATATATATATATATATATATATATATATATATATATATATATATATATATATATATATATATATATATATATATCTAAGTTTGGGTATGAGACAACCTTATATTCACTTTTCCTTTATATTATTGAGTTATGATTATATATGGTCAAAATTAATAAGTCTAAATACTTATAATTAATTCATCTATTAACATATGCTTTTTTGCTCCTTTCTCTTATTTTTCGCCTTTAATTTTAACACTGCCATGTTTATACATCATACACATGCTCTTATAAAATGACCAAAAATTTTATTTTATATTTTGAATGGCAAATTAATTTTTATTCTTAAGCTGGAGGACTAAAGAAAGGAAACTGAAGATAGAAGGGCTTATTCTGGAGATAGAGAAAGAATAGGGAAGAAAATGAAATCAAGTTTACGATGCCGTTTTCAATGTCAATTAGTCTGTCAGCTATCGATGCTGTACTTGGAGTGATCTTTCTCGCTAAAAAATTCTTCAGGTTTCCATTAATTTCATTTATATATCTGTATATGTATATCTATATATCTGTGTATATGTATATCTGTATCTATATGTGTATATATTATATATCTGTATATGTATATCTATATATCTGTGTATATGTATATCTGTATCTATATGTGTATATATTATAGCCGGCAATTGTTGCCCAGATTGGATCATATTGGGCAGTGAATTATTGTCCTATATATTTTTTTCTACCGAAAATGTTAGGACTGCAAAGGCCTAACCTGTCTATAATTGTCCTAATTTAATCGTGGTTTTAGACTTTAGTAACGTGTATATGGTATTAGGACCTTTTTCAGAAAGCTGGGCTATTTGATAGATATTAGAATGTGTTTTTTTTTTTTATCTTTCTATGTTGGACATGATCCTTTTAACCCTGGCCGATCCTATGTCTCTATGTGGCCCCTTTGACAATTGTGCTTATGAACTAAATGGGTCTAATCATCTGGGATGACTACGTGTCATGAGCCATGTTGGTATGATGCTCGCATATTGCAAGTTTTGAATCATTCTTGCATCTTTGATACCTTATTCTTGAGATCTACAAGACATTGACTTGTTACTCATAGTTTACAGCTTCTTTTGCTAACTATTGGTGGCATCTTCAGTACTGGTTTTGAATTAAATAGTTTTGGTTGTAACTTTGTAATTTGATATGTACCATATGGTTTGAGTTGGATCATAATCAGCATAGATGCGTCTACTAATCAATACTTCGATAGACTGAATATTGCTGATTATATGGGTAAACTCGTAAGTACTTTTTCAAAAAACCAATATCAAAATTGTAGTTTTCAAATAAACCCATATCAAAATTGTAGTTTTCAAATAAACCCATATCAAAATTGTAGTTTTTCAAATAAACCCATATCAAAATTGTAGATTTTCAAATAAACCCATATCAAAATTGTAGTTTTCAAATAAACCCATATCAAAATTGTAGTACTTTTCAAATAAACCCATATCAAAATTGTAGTTTTTCAAATAAACCCATATCAAAATTGTAGACTTTTCAAATAAACCCATATCAAAATTGTAGTTTTTAAATAAACCCATATCAAAATTGTGAGATTTTCAAATAAACCCATATCAAAATTGTAGTTTTTAAATAAACCCATATCAAAATTGTAGTACTTTTTCAAATAAACCCATATCAAAATTGTAGTTTTTCAAATAAACCCATATCAAAATTGTAGTACTTTTTCAAATAAACCCATATCAAAATTGTAGTTTTTCAAATAAACCCATATCAAAATTGTAGACTTTTCAAATAAACCCATATCAAAATTGTAGTTTTTCAAATAAACCCATATCAAAATTGTAGATTTTCAAATAAACCCATATCAAAATTGTAGTTTTTAAATAAACCCATATCAAAATTGTGAGTACCTTTTCAAATAAACCCATATCAAAATTGTAGTACCTTTTCAAATAAACCCATATCAAAATTGTAGTTTTTAAATAAACCCATATCAAAATTGTGAGTACCTTTTCAAATAAACCCATATCAAAATTGTAGTTTTTAAATAAACCCATATCAAAATTGTAGTACTTTTTCAAATAAACCCATATCAAAATTGTAGTTTTCAAATAAACCCATATCAAAATTGTAGACTTTTCAAATAAACCCATATCAAAATTGTAGTTTTTCAAATAAACCCATATCAAAATTGTAGATTTTCAAATAAACCCATATCAAAATTGTAGTTTTTAAATAAACCCATATCAAAATTGTGAGATTTTCAAATAAACCCATATCAAAATTGTAGTTTTTAAATAAACCCATATCAAAATTGTAGTACTTTTTCAAATAAACCCATATCAAAATTGTAGTTTTCAAATAAACCCATATCAAAATTGTAGTACTTTTCAAATAAACCCATATCAAAATTGTAGTTTTTCAAATAAACCCATATCAAAATTGTAGACTTTTCAAATAAACCCATATCAAAATTGTAGTTTTTCAAATAAACCCATATCAAAATTGTAGATTTTCAAATAAACCCATATCAAAATTGTAGTTTTTCAAATAAACCCATATCAAAATTGTAGACTTTTTCAAATAAACCCATATCAAAATTGTAGTTTTCAAATAAACCCATATCAAAATTGTAGACTTTTCAAATAAACCCATATCAAAATTGTAGTTTTTCAAATAAACCCATATCAAAATTGTAGATTTTCAAATAAACCCATATCAAAATTGTAGTTTTTCAAATAAACCCATATCAAAATTGTAGATTTTCAAATAAACCCATATCAAAATTGTAGTTTTCAAATAAACCCATATCAAAATTGTAGTACTTTTCAAATAAACCCATATCAAAATTGTAGTTTTTCAAATAAACCCATATCAAAATTGTAGATTTTCAAATAAACCCATATCAAAATTGTAGACTTTTTCAAATAAACCCATATCAAAATTGTAGATTTTCAAATAAACCCATATCAAAATTGTAGTTTTTCAAATAAACCCATATCAAAATTGTAGTACTTTTTCAAATAAACCCATATCAAAATTGTAGTTTTCAAATAAACCCATATCAAAATTGTAGACTTTTCAAATAAACCCATATCAAAATTGTAGTTTTTCAAATAAACCCATATCAAAATTGTAGATTTTCAAATAAACCCATATCAAAATTGTAGTTTTCAAATAAACCCATATCAAAATTGTAGACTTTTCAAATAAACCCATATCAAAATTGTGAGTACCTTTTCAAATAAACCCATATCAAAATTGTAGTTTTTAAATAAACCCATATCAAAATTGTAGATTTTCAAATAAACCCATATCAAAATTGTAGATTTTCAAATAAACCCATATCAAAATTGTAGACTTTTTCAAATAAACCCATATCAAAATTGTAGTTTTTCAAATAAACCCATATCAAAATTGTAGACTTTTCAAATAAACCCATATCAAAATTGTAGTTTTTCAAATAAACCCATATCAAAATTGTAGATTTTCAAATAAACCCATATCAAAATTGTAGTTTTTCAAATAAACCCATATCAAAATTGTAGATTTTCAAATAAACCCATATCAAAATTGTAGATTTTCAAATAAACCCATATCAAAATTGTAGACTTTTCAAATAAACCCATATCAAAATTGTAGTTTTTCAAATAAACCCATATCAAAATTGTAGATTTTCAAATAAACCCATATCAAAATTGTAGTTTTTCAAATAAACCCATATCAAAATTGTAGATTTTCAAATAAACCCATATCAAAATTGTAGTTTTTCAAATAAACCCATATCAAAATTGTAGTACTTTTTCAAATAAACCCATATCAAAATTGTAGTTTTCAAATAAACCCATATCAAAATTGTAGTACTTTTTCAAATAAACCCATATCAAAATTGTAGTTTTCAAATAAACCCATATCAAAATTGTAGTTTTTAAATAAACCCATATCAAAATTGTAGTACTTTTTCAAATAAACCCATATCAAAATTGTAGTTTTCAAATAAACCCATATCAAAATTGTAGATTTTCAAATAAACCCATATCAAAATTGTAGTTTTTCAAATAAACCCATATCAAAATTGTAGATTTTCAAATAAACCCATATCAAAATTGTAGTTTTTCAAATAAACCCATATCAAAATTGTAGTACTTTTTCAAATAAACCCATATCAAAATTGTAGTTTTTCAAATAAACCCATATCAAAATTGTAGATTTTCAAATAAACCCATATCAAAATTGTAGACTTTTCAAATAAACCCATATCAAAATTGTAGATTTTCAAATAAACCCATATCAAAATTGTAGTTTTTCAAATAAACCCATATCAAAATTGTAGTACTTTTTCAAATAAACCCATATCAAAATTGTAGTTTTTCAAATAAACCCATATCAAAATTGTAGACTTTTCAAATAAACCCATATCAAAATTGTAGTTTTTCAAATAAACCCATATCAAAATTGTAGATTTTCAAATAAACCCATATCAAAATTGTAGTTTTTAAATAAACCCATATCAAAATTGTGAGTACTTTTCAAATAAACCCATATCAAAATTGTAGTACCTTTTCAAATAAACCCATATCAAAATTGTAGTTTTTAAATAAACCCATATCAAAATTGTGAGATTTTCAAATAAACCCATATCAAAATTGTAGTTTTTAAATAAACCCATATCAAAATTGTAGTACTTTTTCAAATAAACCCATATCAAAATTGTAGTTTTCAAATAAACCCATATCAAAATTGTAGACTTTTCAAATAAACCCATATCAAAATTGTAGTTTTTCAAATAAACCCATATCAAAATTGTAGACTTTTCAAATAAACCCATATCAAAATTGTAGTTTTTAAATAAACCCATATCAAAATTGTGAGATTTTCAAATAAACCCATATCAAAATTGTAGTTTTTAAATAAACCCATATCAAAATTGTAGTACTTTTTCAAATAAACCCATATCAAAATTGTAGTTTTTCAAATAAACCCATATCAAAATTGTAGTACTTTTTCAAATAAACCCATATCAAAATTGTAGTTTTTCAAATAAACCCATATCAAAATTGTAGACTTTTCAAATAAACCCATATCAAAATTGTAGTTTTTCAAATAAACCCATATCAAAATTGTAGATTTTCAAATAAACCCATATCAAAATTGTAGTTTTTAAATAAACCCATATCAAAATTGTGAGTACCTTTTCAAATAAACCCATATCAAAATTGTAGTTTTTAAATAAACCCATATCAAAATTGTAGTACTTTTTCAAATAAACCCATATCAAAATTGTAGTTTTTCAAATAAACCCATATCAAAATTGTAGACTTTTCAAATAAACCCATATCAAAATTGTAGTTTTTCAAATAAACCCATATCAAAATTGTAGATTTTCAAATAAACCCATATCAAAATTGTAGTTTTTCAAATAAACCCATATCAAAATTGTAGACCTTTTCAAATAAACCCATATCAAAATTGTAGTTTTTAAATAAACCCATATCAAAATTGTGAGTACCTTTTCAAATAAACCCATATCAAAATTGTAGTTTTTAAATAAACCCATATCAAAATTGTAGTACTTTTTCAAATAAACCCATATCAAAATTGTAGTTTTTCAAATAAACCCATATCAAAATTGTAGATTTTCAAATAAACCCATATCAAAATTGTAGTTTTTCAAATAAACCCATATCAAAATTGTAGATTTTCAAATAAACCCATATCAAAATTGTAGTTTTCAAATAAACCCATATCAAAATTGTAGACTTTTTCAAATAAACCCATATCAAAATTGTAGATTTTCAAATAAACCCATATCAAAATTGTAGACTTTTCAAATAAACCCATATCAAAATTGTAGTTTTTCAAATAAACCCATATCAAAATTGTAGATTTTCAAATAAACCCATATCAAAATTGTAGACTTTTCAAATAAACCCATATCAAAATTGTAGTTTTTCAAATAAACCCATATCAAAATTGTAGATTTTCAAATAAACCCATATCAAAATTGTAGTTTTTCAAATAAACCCATATCAAAATTGTAGATTTTCAAATAAACCCATATCAAAATTGTAGTTTTCAAATAAACCCATATCAAAATTGTAGACTTTTTCAAATAAACCCATATCAAAATTGTAGATTTTCAAATAAACCCATATCAAAATTGTAGACTTTTCAAATAAACCCATATCAAAATTGTAGTTTTCAAATAAACCCATATCAAAATTGTAGTTTTTCAAATAACATATCAATTGTGAGTACTTTTTCAAATAAACCCATATCAAAATTGTAGTTTTCAAATAAACCCATATCAAAATTGTACGGGTGCAACCACTGTCCACTGGTAATAAAGCATAAAGAAACTGGCAAAAACTACCTACCAGTAACAGACTAACAGCATAGTTTTTGTAGTTTACAACTGATATCATTGAATAGCTTAAGTTTGAGAGTGTTTTCATTCAAACTAATATCAGACAAATTAGTGGCAAACCGGTAAACATCTTTGATTGTTCAGGAAATTAAAAAGTTCGAAAATGGCCGCATTAATTAACATACCAGTTAGGTTGTACATTTGAGTTTTAGATGTGAAACCTCAATTATATATACTCTGTTAAATTAGTGACAAACTGATACTTTGCAGATAATGTTAATCTATCAGTGTTCGTTTTAGCTACTTTTGCAATCAACCGTGTGACTTGACTTGAAAACCAGTATTTTGTTTTATTGCTTAAAATGCCTTTTGTTATGGCATATACCGGCTGGCAAACTACATAAGTCGTCTACAACTATATTAAACTATCAATCTAATTTCCATAATGAATCTAGTCAAAAACCAGATCAAATTCAGAAACTCCACAATGACATATCAGCACAAAACTCCACGTCATCATCATCACATTGGCCATATCCGACAGCCTGATGTGGCGGTGGTACCATCATCCCTTCTGCCATGTCAGCAGTCGCATATGTCCCTAGCCATATTCTTGTTTTTTTGTTTGGTTCTCTTACTTCACACACCCATTTTCCTGAATCCCTTTTTCTTACTCCCCGGTAAACCGGGTGACGTGTCTCCCTAAACTTCTTTCTCCCAGCTCGCTTTTTCGGGTTTCTTGAAGCTAAGTTCACGTCTTCGTCTGAAATACTGTCGGAAGTTGAACAAGAAGAAGATTCTGTTGTCGGAATGTTTTCAGTATTGAATTGAATAAAAGTAGTCATAATTAGTAGTTATAAAAGTGAGTGTTGGTTCTTTTTTTTTGAGTTGGTGTGAGTCAGTGAATAATAATTGTTGAATTGATTTGTTGGTTCTTTGTGTAAACTCTTTAATGTTCAATTTTATTTATTCTATTTTAAAAATCATTGTGATTAATATGATTATACAAAATATTTTTTACGGTAACAATATACATTCTTGAATAAAACCATTTACAATTTGGTATGCTTTAAAATAGAGTTTATGTGGAATATTAAGTTTTTGAAAGTATCAAATAAATTTTTTTTGTTTGTATGCATTTTTGTTTTAGAATCTGAGTTTGTTTACTTTCGCATACAGAAAATTTATGCGCCGAAATGCGGTTGAAACCTCTAATTCAGATGAATTTGAAAATGAAGCAGAAGTTGCACGCCTTGCTTTGGAGAACATTAGGCTTCGTGAACAACTTAGAAGGTAAATTTCTACAGCTACAAAGTTTTTACAGTTTGATCTTATCTTATTATCTGGTACTTTCTTTTTCTAGATCCCAAGACATCTGGGATGGCGAGAGAGAAATGTTGCTAACCGAAGTATCTGAGCTAAGAGATCAGGTACTTCCGAGTTATAATTGCAACTTGTCAATTTTTATTGTAATTGATACTTTGTAACTAAATTTTCCTTGACAGTTGCTCTCAGCCTTTTCTTTTTGATTTCAGCTGGAAAGAAGCCAAGAAGAGTTGGAGAAATGCAGGCATGACCTAAAATCTTGCTTAGAGACAAATAAGAAACTCTGCAAGGAAATTGCTGATCTAAATGCTTTACTGGATAATCAGAAATCTGTAATGCATGACCTTGGTGATGGTATTGAGGTCATAAAGGTAGCATTTAGTTATTCGGGTTATGTTTAATGTTTAACTGGTCAAAAGTTATGCAAAGTTTATTTTCAATGAATAATATATTCCAAGCCATTTTGTTGAAAACCTAAATTTTTATTGAAATAATATGACTTTGGTAATCACTTACGATACATTAATCACATATATAATAAATAGGTTATATTTGTTGTATAAAGGATATATTGGGGCAGCCCGACCTGCCACAAAATAGTACCTGTTTGTACCCAAACATTCTTTGAGCTGCCATAGAATTACAAGATCTTCAGTATAAGGTATAAAGATAATCAAGCCTTTTGGTTTTAACTAATGATTGTTCAACAACATTTTAATGCTTCCAAAGTTTGCACAGCGTGCAAAACCTATCCAAAACAACGTAGGCTACTATATTTGGTAACGTATGGTCAAATTTGCACATTTTTCATGCTCTTATCATGGAACTTTTCATGTTTGTCATTACAAGGCTGTGGTTAACGAAGATGCCTCGGGAGATGTTATGGCTCTGAAAGCGGTGCCACATCCGATTTATAGGCAGAAAAAAGTATTTCCTGAGAAATATTTACAGAAATCTGCTTCTATAGGCTCTTGTGAGAGGAAGTCAAGGAAAATTAGGCATATGAGTCAGCCGGATTTTAACAAGCAGTCAAGAAATGATTATAGTTTTGATGGAATGGACAATTCCAAGCCAAATGGGAAAAGAGTCGATTGTGCAGAGACTGCTGTGTTGAGACCAAATTTAGGGATTGGCTGGCAATATAAGAAGCAACTTCTTGAAAGATCGAAAAGGTCTAAAGTTTGTGAAGATAATTAAGGTATTTGGTCAAGTAAAAGGGTCTGTATTTTTTTTTTTTTTTTTTTTTTTTTTTTTTTTTTTTTTTTTTTTTTTTTTTTTTTTTTTTTTTTTTTTTTTTTTTTTTTTTTTTTTTTTTTTTTTTTTTTTTTTTTTTTTTTTTTTTTTTTTTTTTTTTTTTTTTTTTTTTTTTTTTTTTTTTTTTTTTTTTTTTTTTTTTTTTTTTTTTTTTTTTTTTTTTTTTTTTTTTTTTTTTTTTTTTTTTTTTTTTTTTTTTTTTTTTTTTTTTTTTTTTTTTTTTTTTTTTTTTTTTTTTTTTTTTTTTTTTTTTTTTTTTTTTTTTTTTTTTTTTTTTTTTTTTTTTTTTTTTTTTTTTTTTTTTTTTTTTTTTTTTTTTTTTTTTTTTTTTTTTTTTTTTTTTTTTTTTTTTTTTTTTTTTTTTTTTTTTTTTTTTTTTTTTTTTTTTTTTTTTTTTTTTTTTTTTTTTTTTTTTTTTTTTTTTTTTTTTTTTTTTTTTTTTTTTTTTTTTTTTTTTTTTTTTTTTTTTTTTTTTTTTTTTTTTTTTTTTTTTTTTTTTTTTTTTTTTTTTTTTTTTTTTTTTTTTTTTTGTGTAAACTCTTTAATGTTCAATTTTATTTATTCTATTTTAAAAATCATTGTGATTAATATGATTATACAAAATATTTTTTACGGTAACAATATACATTCTTGAATAAAACCATTTACAATTTGGTATGCTTTAAAATAGAGTTTATGTGGAATATTAAGTTTTTGAAAGTATCAAATAAATTTTTTTTGTTTGTATGCATTTTTGTTTTAGAATCTGAGTTTGTTTACTTTCGCATACAGAAAATTTATGCGCCGAAATGCGGTTGAAACCTCTAATTCAGATGAATTTGAAAATGAAGCAGAAGTTGCACGCCTTGCTTTGGAGAACATTAGGCTTCGTGAACAACTTAGAAGGTAAATTTCTACAGCTACAAAGTTTTTACAGTTTGATCTTATCTTATTATCTGGTACTTTCTTTTTCTAGATCCCAAGACATCTGGGATGGCGAGAGAGAAATGTTGCTAACCGAAGTATCTGAGCTAAGAGATCAGGTACTTCCGAGTTATAATTGCAACTTGTCAATTTTTATTGTAATTGATACTTTGTAACTAAATTTTCCTTGACAGTTGCTCTCAGCCTTTTCTTTTTGATTTCAGCTGGAAAGAAGCCAAGAAGAGTTGGAGAAATGCAGGCATGACCTAAAATCTTGCTTAGAGACAAATAAGAAACTCTGCAAGGAAATTGCTGATCTAAATGCTTTACTGGATAATCAGAAATCTGTAATGCATGACCTTGGTGATGGTATTGAGGTCATAAAGGTAGCATTTAGTTATTCGGGTTATGTTTAATGTCTAACTGGTTTATTCGGGTTATGTTTAATGTTTAACTGGTCAAAAGTTATGCAAAGTTTATTTTCAATGAATAATATATTCCAAGCCATTTTGTTGAAAACCTAAATTTTTATTGAAATAATATGACTTTGGTAATCACTTACGATACATTAATCACATATATAATAAATAGGTTATATTTGTTGTATAAAGGATATATTGGGGCAGCCCGACCTGCCACAAAATAGTACCTGTTTGTACCCAAACATTCTTTGAGCTGCCATAGAATTACAAGATCTTCAGTATAAGGTATAAAGATAATCAAGCCTTTTGGTTTTAACTAATGATTGTTCAACAACATTTTAATGCTTCCAAAGTTTGCACAGCGTGCAAAACCTATCCAAAACAACGTAGGCTACTATATTTGGTAACGTATGGTCAAATTTGCACATTTTTCATGCTCTTATCATGGAACTTTTCATGTTTGTCATTACAAGGCTGTGGTTAACGAAGATGCCTCGGGAGATGTTATGGCTCTGAAAGCGGTGCCACATCCGATTTATAGGCAGAAAAAAGTATTTCCTGAGAAATATTTACAGAAATCTGCTTCTATAGGCTCTTGTGAGAGGAAGTCAAGGAAAATTAGGCATATGAGTCAGCCGGATTTTAACAAGCAGTCAAGAAATGATTATAGTTTTGATGGAATGGACAATTCCAAGCCAAATGGGAAAAGAGTCGATTGTGCAGAGACTGCTGTGTTGAGACCAAATTTAGGGATTGGCTGGCAATATAAGAAGCAACTTCTTGAAAGATCGAAAAGGTCTAAAGTTTGTGAAGATAATTAAGGTATTTGGTCAAGTAAAAGGGTCTGTAATGTTGGTGTTCAATGGGGGATCTTGAGTTAAACCAAAGACTAGAGTTGCGAACAAAATCCTGAGGGTTTCCTCTAAACAGGTATATTAAGTACATTATCAATATATCATGCTATGACCACTAATTGTTTTTACATTCAAAGATAGCAGTTTTGCTCATTGCAAATGATCTATTCAGTTTTAGTCAGGTGCATTAAGCAATAGGATGTTGTAAGCTCTTTTTCACAAATTTGAGTCATATGTTATTAATCTCTTTTTAAATTTATATTTATAGTGTCGTGTGCTTTCTTGCTATGTGTTAGTATTTCTCGGTGACAAGGTGATTTACCACATGACCTAAAACATAGTCTGATGCATCTATACAAGTTTATAATTCAAGTTTCATTTTGCTTTAGGTTTTTGAAAGCAAGGAAATTCGATATTGAAAAGGCAAAGCAAATGTGGGCTGATATGGTTCAATGGAGAAAGGACTTTGGAGCTGATACAATTATCGAGGTGATTATACTCCGGGATGCATAAAACTTTGCTTACTTTGTCCTAATATGTTTGTGATCTGACTCTAAACAATGATATCAATTAATGTGGTTTTGTTATCTGTCTAGCAGCAAAACTGATATTGCGTTTCTCAATTTAAACAGGATTTTGAGTTTCAAGAGTTGAGTGAAGTTTTAAAGTATTATCCCCATGGTAATCATGGAGTGGATAAAGAGGGAAGACCTGTCTACATTGAAAGATTAGGGAAAGTTGATGCTAACAAACTTATGCAAGTTACAACCATGGATAATATATTCCAAGCCATTTTGTTGAAAACCTAAATTTTTATTGAAATAATATGACTTTGGTAATCACTTACGATACATTAATCACATATATAATAAATAGGTTATATTTGTTGTATAAAGGATATATTGGGGCAGCCCGACCTGCCACAAAATAGTACCTGTTTGTACCCAAACATTCTTTGAGCTGCCATAGAATTACAAGATCTTCAGTATAAGGTATAAAGATAATCAAGCCTTTTGGTTTTAACTAATGATTGTTCAACAACATTTTAATGCTTCCAAAGTTTGCACAGCGTGCAAAACCTATCCAAAACAACGTAGGCTACTATATTTGGTAACGTATGGTCAAATTTGCACATTTTTCATGCTCTTATCATGGAACTTTTCATGTTTGTCATTACAAGGCTGTGGTTAACGAAGATGCCTCGGGAGATGTTATGGCTCTGAAAGCGGTGCCACATCCGATTTATAGGCAGAAAAAAGTATTTCCTGAGAAATATTTACAGAAATCTGCTTCTATAGGCTCTTGTGAGAGGAAGTCAAGGAAAATTAGGCATATGAGTCAGCCGGATTTTAACAAGCAGTCAAGAAATGATTATAGTTTTGATGGAATGGACAATTCCAAGCCAAATGGGAAAAGAGTCGATTGTGCAGAGACTGCTGTGTTGAGACCAAATTTAGGGATTGGCTGGCAATATAAGAAGCAACTTCTTGAAAGATCGAAAAGGTCTAAAGTTTGTGAAGATAATTAAGGTATTTGGTCAAGTAAAAGGGTCTGTAATGTTGGTGTTCAATGGGGGATCTTGAGTTAAACCAAAGACTAGAGTTGCGAACAAAATCCTGAGGGTTTCCTCTAAACAGGTATATTAAGTACATTATCAATATATCATGCTATGACCACTAATTGTTTTTACATTCAAAGATAGCAGTTTTGCTCATTGCAAATGATCTATTCAGTTTTAGTCAGGTGCATTAAGCAATAGGATGTTGTAAGCTCTTTTTCACAAATTTGAGTCATATGTTATTAATCTCTTTTTAAATTTATATTTATAGTGTCGTGTGCTTTCTTGCTATGTGTTAGTATTTCTCGGTGACAAGGTGATTTACCACATGACCTAAAACATAGTCTGATGCATCTATACAAGTTTATAATTCAAGTTTCATTTTGCTTTAGGTTTTTGAAAGCAAGGAAATTCGATATTGAAAAGGCAAAGCAAATGTGGGCTGATATGGTTCAATGGAGAAAGGACTTTGGAGCTGATACAATTATCGAGGTGATTATACTCCGGGATGCATAAAACTTTGCTTACTTTGTCCTAATATGTTTGTGATCTGACTCTAAACAATGATATCAATTAATGTGGTTTTGTTATCTGTCTAGCAGCAAAACTGATATTGCGTTTCTCAATTTAAACAGGATTTTGAGTTTCAAGAGTTGAGTGAAGTTTTAAAGTATTATCCCCATGGTAATCATGGAGTGGATAAAGAGGGAAGACCTGTCTACATTGAAAGATTAGGGAAAGTTGATGCTAACAAACTTATGCAAGTTACAACCATGGATAGATATATAAAATATCATGTTCGGGAGTTTGATAAAAGCTTTGCTTTAAGTTTCCAGCCTGTTCTATTGCTGCAAAGAGGCACATAGATTCGAGCACAACCATTTTAGATGTTCAGGGTGTGGTATGTTTCCCCTTTGGCTATATTTTGATGGACACTGGTACTTTTGATGTAGTTTTTCTCAGTTATATTATTTCCATTTTTGAATATTTCAGGGACTGAAGAACTTCAGTAAGAGCGCCCGTGAACTTGTTATGCGGCTGCAGAAAAATTGATGGCGACAATTATCCTGAAGTAAGATCAGTTGCTTGAAACATGGAAGCTTACCATGCTTTGTTTATCTTTACCATCTATAACTAAATCTTTGTTTATTCAGACGCTTCATCAAATGTATATGATCAACGCTGGTCCTGGATTTAGACTGCTCTGGAGTACTGTAAAGTCATTTCTATATCCCAAAACGGTTGCAAAGATTCATGTATGCTTGACTATTTTGATGCTGTGTTTATATAAATCACAAGTTTACTATATAAGCCTGTTGAAAGATATCATTATATATTTATATCTAACATTTTTCTTTTGTTCTTTCTTTAGGTTCTTGGTTGCAAGTACCAAAACAAATTGCTTGAGCTAATTGATGCCAGGTAATTCATGAGTAAAATATTTTTTAAATAGTGAAGACTGAAAGTAACACTTCGTGCAGTGAGTTGCCGGAATTCTTAGGTGGCTCCTGTACATGTGCAGATCAAGGAGGTTGTCTATTATCTGATAAAGGACTTTGGAGCTGATACAATTATCGAGGTGATTATACTCCGGGATGCATAAAACTTTGCTTACTTTGTCCTAATATGTTTGTGATCTGACTCTAAACAATGATATCAATTAATGTGGTTTTGTTATCTGTCTAGCAGCAAAACTGATATTGCGTTTCTCAATTTAAACAGGATTTTGAGTTTCAAGAGTTGAGTGAAGTTTTAAAGTATTATCCCCATGGTAATCATGGAGTGGATAAAGAGGGAAGACCTGTCTACATTGAAAGATTAGGGAAAGTTGATGCTAACAAACTTATGCAAGTTACAACCATGGATAGATATATAAAATATCATGTTCGGGAGTTTGATAAAAGCTTTGCTTTAAGTTTCCAGCCTGTTCTATTGCTGCAAAGAGGCACATAGATTCGAGCACAACCATTTTAGATGTTCAGGGTGTGGTATGTTTCCCCTTTGGCTATATTTTGATGGACACTGGTACTTTTGATGTAGTTTTTCTCAGTTATATTATTTCCATTTTTGAATATTTCAGGGACTGAAGAACTTCAGTAAGAGCGCCCGTGAACTTGTTATGCGGCTGCAGAAAAATTGATGGCGACAATTATCCTGAAGTAAGATCAGTTGCTTGAAACATGGAAGCTTACCATGCTTTGTTTATCTTTACCATCTATAACTAAATCTTTGTTTATTCAGACGCTTCATCAAATGTATATGATCAACGCTGGTCCTGGATTTAGACTGCTCTGGAGTACTGTAAAGTCATTTCTATATCCCAAAACGGTTGCAAAGATTCATGTATGCTTGACTATTTTGATGCTGTGTTTATATAAATCACAAGTTTACTATATAAGCCTGTTGAAAGATATCATTATATATTTATATCTAACATTTTTCTTTTGTTCTTTCTTTAGGTTCTTGGTTGCAAGTACCAAAACAAATTGCTTGAGCTAATTGATGCCAGGTAATTCTCTTCATGTTATTTTAAGCCCTGGTCTATGATGTCTGCGTGTTGGTCTATGATGCCAGGTAATTCATGAGTAAAATATTTTTTAAATAGTGAAGACTGAAAGTAACACTTCGTGCAGTGAGTTGCCGGAATTCTTAGGTGGCTCCTGTACATGTGCAGATCAAGGAGGTTGTCTATTATCTGATAAAGGACCTTGGAATAATCCTGAAATCTTGAAGGTTATCTTTACTAGCAGCACATATAAAGTTATGATGTTATGTTATTGCTAGTTTCGTCTTCATTGTATAACTGAATAAACTGTTAATGGACTCTGTACTGCAGTTGGCTGTTAATAGTGAAGACTGAAAGTAACACTTCGTGCAGTGAGTTGCCGGAATTCTTAGGTGGCTCCTGTACATGTGCAGATCAAGGAGGTTGTCTATTATCTGATAAAGGACCTTGGAATAATCCTGAAATCTTGAAGGTTATCTTTACTAGCAGCACATATAAAGTTATGATGTTATGTTATTGCTAGTTTCGTCTTCATTGTATAACTGAATAAACTGTTAATGGACTCTGTACTGCAGTTGGCTGTTAATAGTGAAGCACGACGTGCCGGGCAGGTGGTTAAAGTTTTAGATAGTGAGGGAAAAATTGTTGCATATGCTAAGCCTCAGCTTCCGGTGGTAGGATGTCCAAACTCTTGTAATCTAATACTTCATTGATGCTCCACCTATTTTCCCCATTAACTGCTTGAAAATTTTACGTTCTTATTCTTCTAAGCAGTTAAGAAGCAGCGATACATCTGCTGAATCAGGATCTGAAGCTGATGATATTGCATCCCCCAAAGCAATGAGGAGTTATTCACATCTTAGGTTGACTCCTGTTCGTGAAGAAGTGAGTATTGACCTTTTTCCTCCTGTGATCACTCTTTTATCCTGTGAAAGCTACAATGTGGGTCCTTATAGAATAGATTGAAATGATCGTTCCATGACCAATTACTGTTCTGTGTCAGAAAAGATTGACCTTTGATACAATATCAATATATCAGATAATTGCTTTGAGTGAACTTCCAACGCAGCTACTTATCTAATCTGTTACAGAATTGGTCTCCTTTTGAGTGTACAAGAATACGTGGAGCTCAGCATGATTGAGATAGCATAAGCAAACATTCTTTTACTTGATCTAATGTAACACAAAACTAAACTTGAACCTACTAAAACAAACTTAAATGTTACGTACATATAACTGAGAAATCAATTATTTATATCTCTTGCTTTTTGCCTTGTATCATCTTTTAATAAAATGTTATGACCTAAAAGTATATATCTAGCATTCTAGCTTTACTGATTTCTGAAAAGTTAGCGTCCCTATGCGGTTTCTTAGTTTTGGTTGGTTTTAATAATTGAGTATGGATTATCGTTGTTCATAACACCATATTATTGTAAAGCAATTATCTAAGTTATGTGTTGGATTTAGGCCAAGACGGGAGCTACAAGCTATGCTGGTCAATTTTCAGGATATGATGAGTATGTTCCCATGGTTGATAAAGCTGTTGATTCTGGATGGAAGAAACAACCTTCAACTCCAAAGCCTTATGACCTCAGAGGTCAGTAATACGTGCTTTCAGAAGTGTCGAACTGGTGGTCTAGTCAATTTGGGTAATAAGTTGAAACAGGTTGGGTCAATGCAGAATGTATTTTCTACAAATTATAAATCTTCGTAAATCCTTTGTGTGTTCGGTATGATCACAAAAGTTATAATATTTCACTAAGGACACACTTTGGGTGACTTTCTTCTCATTTCCGATTAAGTTACTTTTAGAAAATTTCCTCGTTGGACCCATTAGAGATTAAGTCATAAAACAGTATCCAAGTAAATCTATTCTTTGGTAACTGACTTGAAATTGCCATTTCCAGATTAGTGTAGTATTTTTACTGGCACAAGAGATTAACCTGATTCCAAATGTTGATACAGCGACACTTATTGAACCTACTGCTCAGAAGGGACAGGAAAAACTCCATTCTCAGATATGGCTGATGCTTGTGACCTTCTTCATGACCATATTCACCCTTTTTAATTCAGCCATGAGCCGTGTAACTAAAAAGCTTCCTGATTCACCCTCCGAGGATACCCAAAATGCACAGGAATTCTCCTTTGAAGCAGTAAGCAAGGAAGAATTTAGGCCCCCATCACCTACACCATCCTTTAAGGAGGCCGAAATCCTTAATTCTGTTTTGAAAAGATTATGTGAACTTGAAGAGAAGGTTGATACACTCAATGCTAAGCCATCAACGATGCCATATGAGAAAGAGGAATTACTAAATGCTGATGTTTGCCGTGTTGATGCTTTAGAAGTAGAACTTATTGCTACTAAAAAGGTAAACATCCACTCTGTAGACTTGAAAGATTAGAATATGGTTTAGTTTAGTTTTATAGCGTTCTTTCTTATTGTCTACACACAACATAAGGCAATTCTTCATGATAGCCATGTTATTGCGTCATGTTCTATTTTTTTTCTTTTTTCAAGGTCTAACATTACCTAATAAGCTCTTCGATAGGGACAAACGGATCTTGTAGTCCAAAGTTAAAGTAATTAATAACTATATGATACTGATTATGGGACACATTGAAGTTTGAATCTCTAGGAAAGGAGATGTTGCAGTTTTCACAGGATTGAAGAATCGGGGACCCAACTTTCATAGTGTGACACATACCGAATACACATAGGAATCATAACATTAAATATGATATGTATGAGGCTCAACCAGTTTCCCGTGTGTATCGTCTATAAACACTATAAGTCAACAAATTTACAATCGACAATTTTAGCTATCATAACCGGTACTGTACTTAAAAACCGCGTGGTTGAATTTGTAAAGTTGGTAGAATTCCAGATAATAAAAATTCAGTTACATATCCGTCTCTCTATGTGTCATTAGAGGACTTTTCAACCCAATATATTGCTCTTTATTGGTGTGGCCATTGTTTGACTGGATTGGTGGCAACTTGGCAAGTGCTTTGTGACTTATGTAGTTATATGTAGTACAATTGATACAATAGACAGGTTAGGTTGGTTGAGTAGTTAGCCAAATACGGGTTCAAGCCAAAACAATACCTGAAACACTTTGACAGAGAATTTGTTATATAATTAGTATTGTATGATTGCAAAAATATGTTCTATTTTATTAATAAAATGATGTTGGGTTTTATTTGCTAGGCAGTCAATTAAGGCAACCTTTTGATTTGACTAGAATCAATTTAAGCTAATTATGTCTATTTGACCCATTAGAGATAAACCATAGCTCGAAATAAATGATATTATGTGTTTTTGTTAGTTAACCTGTTCAGTGATATAAAGTTTTCATCTTCAGTTTTTGTTTGACATTTTGAGCAATATAACAGCTTTTGATTGTGTTGTATTGGTGATCTTTTCTATTTACGGAGTACTTCTTATGTATGCATGTATGTTGTGCTTAACTTTACTTTTGTAATGAATAGATGTTGTCTGTAACAATGGCGTGGTGCTTTTAGCTCTCTGTTACTTCTCGTTGCTTCTATGCGAAAATGTGTTGATTTTATAACATGCGTTTATGAAATCAGATTGAAAATGCTTTTATGTATCTGTATGTGTTTTTTTTTTTTAGTTTGATATGACACTCACTAACTTGATATTACATGCAACAGGTTTTTAGGTCAAGGGATTACAGTGCAGCCCTATATTGTCTTAGACAGGTATTGGATTCTTTTTGTCTGCAGGTCATTGCGCTTAGTCCACTCTAAAGAGATGAAGTGTTTTAACTTTGGATTTTGTTTGCAGTTATTTGAAAAGGTCGAGGTGGATAAACCACTTGCAAGTCGCTCGACGTCTGCTGAAATTTATTGCATATGTCTAAATTACAAGGCCCCTGCAAAGATAGATCCCCGTCTTTTTGATGTTAGGCATCTATTTCAGGGAGGCAAAGAGGCCCCAAAGGTATCATAATTTGAATCATCTATAAAGTTGTTTATCTAGTTGTAGATATCTTTATGTTCGGGATCCCCTTTCAGCTTTTATCAATAGAAAACTAAACAGACTATTGTTTTGCCTGAACTTGCCAATTCAGGTTCTTGATGTACTTAGAGATCCGAAACAGTAGAGACATCGTGATGGGTAAGGCCTTTTTATATGCATTACTGATATTAGCTATGCAGTTATATGTTTCTCAGTGTAATAGTTGTTATATCTGTTTTTTTTTTTTAGTTTGATATGACACTCACTAACTTGATATTACATGCAACAGGTTTTTAGGTCAAGGGATTACAGTGCAGCCCTATATTGTCTTAGACAGGTATTGGATTCTTTTTGTCTGCAGGTCATTGCGCTTAGTCCACTCTAAAGAGATGAAGTGTTTTAACTTTGGATTTTGTTTGCAGTTATTTGAAAAGGTCGAGGTGGATAAACCACTTGCAAGTCGCTCGACGTCTGCTGAAATTTATTGCATATGTCTAAATTACAAGGCCCCTGCAAAGATAGATCCCCGTCTTTTTGATGTTAGGCATCTATTTCAGGGAGGCAAAGAGGCCCCAAAGGTATCATAATTTGAATCATCTATAAAGTTGTTTATCTAGTTGTAGATATCTTTATGTTCGGGATCCCCTTTCAGCTTTTATCAATAGAAAACTAAACAGACTATTGTTTTGCCTGAACTTGCCAATTCAGGTTCTTGATGTACTTAGAGATCCGAAACAGTAGAGACATCGTGATGGGTAAGGCCTTTTTATATGCATTACTGATATTAGCTATGCAGTTATATGTTTCTCAGTGTAATAGTTGTTATATCTGTTTTTTGTTGTTGTACGACACTGTTCGGTATTTCCTTTGCGACAACATGAGCAGTTGAGCACCACCGGTGCCACTAGGATCTTGTCAATATCTGATTTATTTAATTCTTTGAAGAAGTTTCTTAGTTGATTGAGATGAGAATCTTTTGTTGCCATTTATTCAAGGCAAGCGAGAGGTTATGGTTGTTGGATTATTACTAACTCTTTTAATATATCAGGTATGAAGACGGTGACACGACTTTGAGGAAAACTTCTTCAGCTACAGACATTATCTGGTCAAATGCTCCTCTTGATGTTCTTGGTACTGTTGGATCTATAACCTTTACAGATGCCACTTGTCTGCCTATCAGGGATCATGCATTGACTACAGAGGAGGTAATCTTCTGCAATGTTTTTTTGGAACGAGTGGAGCGAGATTGATGTGGCTTTTTATTGTACCATTTGATATATCCTTAAAAAGTCTTGTAATTATATATAACTTTTTGGTGTACCAGGTTAAGGCACTATGTGATGACTTGCGTGTTTTAGGGAAGCAAGACTTTAAGCATTTGCTGAAGTAAGGAACACTCTGCATTTTCTGTCGAGTATATTTGTGTTGTGCGTGCTTCAAACTTCACTACTGGATGTCGTATTTTTTACATGGAGTGTAGCTATGATGCGATTATTCTGGCCAAATTGTTGAATCTTATGATCACATTTTCTCGTAGTTGAAATGATGTAGCAATTCTCATATAACATAGAATAAATTATATGTTATATTATTTGTTTCATAGACTGTTTTTTTCTTGTTTCATATTTTTTATGTTTGTTTGGCATGTGTAGGTGGCGTATCATATCAGAAAGACATTGTCTCCAGAAAAGGAAACTCCTAAACCTGCAGATGTTGAACCTGAAACCAAAGTTGATGAAGACGAGGATGACGATGGACTGAAAGAAATGGAGGAGTTGACAAATGCTATGTTGCGGAAGAAAAAACAGGCCAAAAAGATTCTTGCAAAACGCAAAGCTAAGGTTTGTTTACATTTTGATTACTGTACATCTCAATTCTAAGTCTTTTTCTATCTGTTTTTTTAGTGTGTTTGCATATACCCAGAAGCAAGTTTTAATGCTGATACATTTTGGCATTTCATTGATATGTAGGATAAAGCAAGGAAAGCAACTGGCATGCAGAGTGATGTAATGGAAGATGGTTATACTGATATTGAGTTATTTTCTCTATCATCTATCAAGGTCAGATTCATATCTTTTGGTATCCATAAGATTTGAACTTTGTCTAAACCCCATTTTGCTGTCATTTAGGGAAAGAAAGATTTGGTAGCCGTTGATAACACCGAAGATGACGGTGCAATTAATGATATAGTAGATAGTGATGATGAGGGAGGCCAAGTCGGTTCTCAAGACGAGGAAGACAGCGATATAGATTCTGACGAAGAGCGTCGAAGGTGAGCACATGCTTTGTATCTGTTAGCTGATAAGATATTGGTTAACAGTTTTAGGTAGTTATATGATTAAGTGTTGCATTTTGCTTTCAGGTATGATGAGAAGATGGAGCAGTTATTGGATGAAGCATATGAGCAATATGTAGCCAAGAAAGAAGGAAGCACAAAGCAGAGAAAGCGATTAAAGCAAAAGCACTATGAGGATGGTGAACTTCTTGAGGTTTGGATTTCTTTTTTGTTCTCTTTATCGCACACCCTTAAGGCACACTTTTTTTGTCCTCTCTTGTTTGCAAATGATTAATGTTTGAAATATGATTAAAGAACTATGTTATTACGATGGTAATTTAATAAAAAAAAGGATAGAGAAGATAGGATAGAGAAGAGGTTAATGCAATGAAAGCTCTATTCAGAGAGATTAATGCCCGACCTGCCAAGAAAGTGGCCCAAGCAAAGGCCCGAAAGAAGCGGGATGCAATGAGGAAGATGGAGAAGGTTCGAAAGAAGGCCAATACTATTGCCGATCAAGCAGATATCAATGATCGATCCAAGATGAAGATGATTGATTCACTATATAAGAAGGCGGTTCCTGTGAGACCAAAATAAGAGTTGGTGGTTGCTAAGAAAGGGGTACAAGTTAAAACAGGTAAAGGGAAAGTACTTGTGGATAGGAGGATGAAGAAGGATCTGAGGAAACATGGAATGAAAAAGGAAAAGGAAAGAAGCAAGAAAGGTGGGAAAGGAAAAAAAGGTATGCCCAAGGGTAAAGCGGGAAGAAATGAAAGTAAAGGATCCGGTCCAGCTAAGGGCAGGACAGGAAGAAAGTGAACGTTACCCGCCCAGGGGTAGAAGAGATTAATGTTGAAGTTATAGACTTACAGCAATATTGGAGATAATGGGTTGGTTCTTCGTAAAGAAGATTTTTGAAGTAAAATATTGTTGTGTTTTGATTTTAGATTTTATAACTTTGTTTGAAGTATATTTATATTTTAGCAGCTGGAGACTATATACTTATATTTCATTATTTAACATTGGTTGATGCACATTATATGAAAATACCCTCACTACTCTTAGCTTCCCAAGTGAATGTTCGTCCATGACGGATCAAGTGGTGTTGCACATTGTATCAAAAAATATGGTATTCGATCTTCAACACTGCAATCCTTCTGACTAACTTGATAATTATTAGAAATATTTTCAATCAATAGTACAAACATTCTATAACAACATGGTTTAGTTTTACTTCTGTTATATTAAAAGATCTTACAAACTAATATTGAGGTTTACAGAATCATAACATGGTGTCTAAATACATGCTTATGGTGGTATACATCAAGTGAGGATACAATGATGTCCCTTCTACTCCTCCGGATGCCTCTACATCAAAACAAGTCTGAAATCCCTTCACGAATGCCGCGTATATGAAAACCATTTCCATGTTGTCTGGATATGGAGTTTCTAAAGACACAACAATTACATTCAAGACCACAAAATATGATAAGCAATGGCACATACTTTCACATTTTCACCAATGTATCTATGCTTTGAAACAAACCAGAAGTAGTAACCTTCTTACATTATGGTTGCTATAGTTGGTAAAAATGGAAGTATGTGCCATATTTCCTATTATTGGCAAGACCGGAAGTTTTGCACAATAATCTGAAGTTATAAGTCAAAAAAAATATATAAATTACTTCTGGATGCACATTACCTTTGATCTTCTTGAGAAGCTCTTCTTCAGTGACATAAGTCTTCTCGTACAATGCGGCGGGGCGGCGGTGACGACGGGTGATGGTGGCGTTAACGGTGTGGTTATTAATGTAAATGTAATTGATGTAAAAAGATAGTATAATTAATGAAAAGCGTATGTTTCAAAGAGGGACACTAGTGGAACATAAGATATGTATGAAGATTTTTGGTTTTATGTAAGGGTGTTTTAGTCATATCAAAGGCTTAAAGTTTAATAAAAAAAAAAGTCAGGGGGTGTTTGCTTTATTAGGTATTATTAGATTATTGATAATCTATGAGTGGGTTGTACATGTTCAAACTTATTTACCTTAAAATATTATAACCTATTTAAATACTTTTTACGTGAACAGTACATTCTGTTGAATTTAATAAACAAAATATCAGCCGCATTTGATTGAATCGAATTCTAAAGGGACATCGTATTAATGATCCCATCTTTATCTTTAGTATTTATTATCTTTATTTTATTATTATTATTATTATTATTATTATTATTATTATTATTTTGAAAAAAAAGACCGTTAGATAAGTTCAAACTTTTAATTACGACCTTTAGATCAAAATAATTGTATTATTACCAAATTTATTATTGAAAAAACACAACATTAGTCCTTGTATCTTAGATAATAATTAAACTTTATGTATTTAATTTAATTATTAAATATATATATATATATAACAAATATAATTCTATATATATATATATATATATATATATATATATATATATATATATATATATATATATATATATATATATATATATATATATATATATATATATATATATATATATATATATATATATATATATATATATATATATATATATATATATATATATATATATATATATATATATATATATATATATATATATATATATATATATATATATATATATATATATATATATATATATATATATATATATATATATATATATATATATATATATATATATATATATATATATATATATATATATATATATATATATATATATATATATATATATATATATATATATATATATATATATATATATATATATATATATATATATATATATATATATATATATATATATATATATATATATATATATATATTAAGAAAAGTAAAAACACTCACATTTTTCATTGCTGGTGATATCATTAGCAATGAAAACTTTTTAGAAATGTAATCAATCAATAATATATATACATGAAGATTAATTTTAAAACCCGTTGATCTAACTATACATACCATTTTGGAATTGGATTTTTCCCCACGCCCCAAAGGGTCGACTCTACATTTGTCGTCCCCGTAATCATATTATCTTACAATAGGCATCACCTAATCCGGATCAAGCTTAATCTGAAAATCCGTTACACAAATAACTAAGGACATCTAATTAACGTATATCCACTATCATATGATATATTACCATCTAATTAACGTATATCCACTAACCAATGTGGTCCAGTGGTTAGGAAACTTAGGTCGCGT
>CM067170.1:94112749-94216695 GCA_034093135.1 Erigeron breviscapus | reverse complement strand
TCAGTACTTCAGGTATCTTCACAATTGAATTATATTCCTTTTCTAAGCCTTAATGAAATTAATTGTTAAATGAATTTAACAAGGGTAAATTACATTTCTTAAGGATTATTATCGAAAATACCGATAATTGAACTTTTGTCTATTTTGTAGATGGCAACAACAAATCCTTCTCAAAACATACACCAATCGGCTTTTAGGTCGATTCTAGAAAGAGAAAGACTTTCTGGACCAAACTTCAATGACTGGTTTCGTCAGCTGAGAATAGTTCTAAGAGCCGAGAAGAAATATCAAGTCCTTGAAGAGCAGACACCCGTTGTTCCGGGAGCCAATGCTACAACTGAAGAATTGGCTGAATACACTGCTCAGTACGATAGACACAATGAGGTTGCTTGTTTGATGCTAGGGAGTATGGTTCCCGAACTTCAAAAGCAATTTGAGAATTATTTTCCATGTGATATGATCAAAGAACTCAAGTCTTTGTACAAAAAGCAAGCTGGAGTGGAGTTGTTTGACCTAGTTGACACACTTCATGACTTGCGACACGAGCAAGGAACACCGGTTAGCCCTCATGTACTTAAGATGAAAAGGTACTTTGAGCAATTGGAAAGGTTGAATTATGCTTATCCTCAGCCTATTGCTATTGGCATGATTCTCAAGTCTTTATCTAAGGACTTTGAGGAAGTTTGTGCGCAATTACAATATTGCATAGCATGAATAAAACCATTGCTGAACTCCATGCCATGGCAAATGAGTATGAGAAGAAGCTTCCAAAGAAGTCTGCTACACCCCAAGTTCTCACGATCAAGGGGGGAAGGATCCAGAAAGGGAAACAACCAAAGGCTGAGGGCAAGAATGATGGTAAGGGGAAGCAAAGTGCTTCAGTCTCGAAACCAAAGAAGACCCCTCCAGCGAAAAAGGAACATCCGGATAAAGACCAGGCTTGTTATCACTGCAATGAAGTGGGACACTGGAAGAGGAATTGTTCCTAAGTATCTAGCTGAGTTGAATGCGAAGAAGAAGCAAGCTGGTTCGGCCAGTACTTCAGGTATCTTCACAATTGAATTATATTCCTTTTCTAAGCGTAATTCGTGGGTTTATGACACCGGGTGTGGAACTCATATCTGTAATTGTTTACAGGGGCTTAGAAGGAGAAAGAAACTGAAGCCAGGATCTTTACAACTGTTCGTGGGAAATGGCCTACCGGCAGCTGTAGAAGAAATAGGCGACTATCATTTAGTTTTACCTACTGGTTTAGTTATTGTTTTAGACAATTGTCATTATGCACCATCTATTACTAGAGGTGTCATTTCAGTTTCTTTGTTGAAAAACAACGGATTCATTAATGTTTTTAATGATTATGGTATTTCAGTTTCTCAAAATAATGTTCATTATTTTAATTCTATTGCTTGTGATGGTATTTATGAAATTGATATGCATGGTTGTGATTCAAATGATAATTCAATGTATAGTGTTAGCAAACGAGTCAAGCCCAATTTGGACTCGACTTATCTTTGGCATTGTCGTCTTGCTCATGTTGGCAAGAAACGCATTGAAAGGCTTCAAAGTGAAGGGATCTTACAAACAAATGATGAATCATTTGAGAAATGCGTATCTTGTGTTTCTGGCAAGATGACAAGAAAACCTTTTCTGAATAAACCAGAGAGGGCTAAAGAGCTACTTGGACTAATACATACGGATGTATGTGGGCCATTTAGACATGTGTCAAGGAAAGGTGCTAGCTACTTCGTCACTTTTACGGATGATTTCAGTCGTTATGGTTATGTTTACTTGCTTAAACATAAACATGAAGTCTTTGAAACATTCAAGGATTTTAAAAGTGAAGTAGAGAATCAACTCGGTAGAATCATCAAGATTCTTCGTTCGGATCGAGGTGGTGAATACTTAAGCCAAGAGTTTAAAGATTATCTAAAAGCTTGTGGAATTATTCAACAGCTTACTCCTCCCTATACTCCACAGCATAATGATGTATCGGAGAGGCGAAATCGAACATTGCTTGAAATGGTTCGATCAATGATGAATCTTACAACTCTTCCTTTTTCGTTTTGGGATTATGCCCTAGAGACTGCTGTTCGCATTCTCAATATGGTTCCAACCAAGAAGGTTGACGAGATACCGCATGAATTGTGGCATGGGAGTGTTCCCAAACTGTCTTACTTAAAGGTATGGGGTTGTGAGGCACTTGTGAAACGTGATACGCTTGAAAAGCTTGAACCTAGATCTGTTAAGTGCATCTTTGTAGGATACCCAAAGGAAACAATGGGTTACTACTTCTACTTTCCTACCGAAAACACTGTTAAGGTATCTCGATTTGCTGAGTTCCTTGAAAGGAAACTCATATCTCAAGAAGACAGTGGGAGGATTGTTGAACTTGATGAGGCTCAAGTAGAAGATGTGTCAACTTCTGAAAATACTAGCAATCATCAACTTGGGGGGGGGGAATGTTCAAAGAGATGAATCTCATGAACTTCAAGTTGAAGATGAAGCGACTCCACTTCGTAGGTCCTCAAGGACAATACGTGCTCGTGAAAGATTAAATCTTATGGTTGAATCTGAAGAACACGCATTAGGAGACTTTAATGAACCTCCTAATTTCAAAGCAGCATTATCAGATCCGGAATCTGAAAAATGGCTTGAAGCTGCGAATGTGGAAATGAAATCCATGAAAGATAATCAAGTTTGGAGCTTGGTTGATCTTCCACCAAACGGTAGAATCGTTGGGTGTAAATGGATCTTCAAGAAGAAGACCGACATGGATGGAAATGTACACACCTATAAAGCTCGTCTTGTGGCGAAAGGCTATACTCAACTTTATGGAGTTGACTATGAGGAGACCTTTTCTCCCGTTGCGGACATTAGAGCTATTAGGATCATCTTAGCCATAGCAGCGTACTATGACTATGAGATATGGCAAATGGATGTCAAAACCGCTTTCTTAAATGGTTTTCTAGACGAGGAAGTCTATATGGTACAACAAGAAGGTTTTGTCGATACAAAACATCCCGACAAAGTGTGCAAACTTCAAAGGTCCATTTATGGATTGAAGCAAGCATCAAGAAGTTGGAATAAAAGGTTTGATGAGGAGATCAAAAAGTTTGGTTTTGCTCAAAATCCTGATGAGCCATGTGTATATCGCAAAGCTAGTGGGAGTAATGTTACTTTCCTTGTCTTATATGTAGATGACATATTGATAATAGGAAATCACATTCCAATGTTGCAAGACGTTAAATCTTATCTTGGAAAGTGTTTTCCTATGAAAGACTTGGGTGAAGCAGCATTCATTCTTGGAATCAAGATCTATAGAGATAGAAGTAAACGGTTGATTGGATTAAGTCAAAGTGCTTATATAGATAAGATCTTGAAGCGATTCAAGATGGAGAATTCTAAGCGTGGTTTTATACCGATGCAAGAAGGACTTAATTTATCTAGCAAGAACGGTGCCTCTACACCTGAAGAGGTGGACCGTATGCAAAGAATTCCTTATGCTTCGGCTGTGGGATCCATCATGTATACGGTAAGATGCACTAGACCTGATGTTGCGTTCGCGCAAAATATTGTTAGCCGCTATCAGCAAAATCCTGGAGAGGATCACTGGACTGCTGTGAAGAATATTCTTAAGTACATGCGTGCTACTAAAGAATTATTCTTGGTGTATGGAGGAAATCCCGATGCAGAGCTGAAAGTAACTGGATACTGTGATGCTGGATTTCAGACTGATAAAGATGATACAAAATCTCAGTCAGGATATGTCTTCGTTTTAAATGGAGGTGCAGTAGATTGGAAGAGCAAGAAACAATCTACAGTTGCTATGTCTGCTACAGAGTCTGAGTATATTGCTGCTGCGGATGCCGCCATGGAAGCTGTCTGGATCAGAAAGTTTATTTCTAGGCTTGACGTGATGCCCTCAAATAACTCACCTATGGATCTGTACTGTGATAATTCGGGAGCAATTGTCATTGCCAATGAACCTGGAGTTCAGAAAGGTGCCAGACATTACCAGAGAAGATATCACTATGTTCGTGAGCGAATTCGAATCGCGTGAAATCAAATTACTCAAAGTTCACACAGATTGTAACTTAGCAGATCCTTTTACAAAGGCTTTGTCAAAAGGAAAGCTCAATAAGCATGCCGAGGGCATAGGTCTTAAATTTTGCTAGTTATATCATGTAAATATGTGATTGGTATTTGGATAATGGGATGTTAAACAATTGTTATTTTAATTAATGAATTATATACTTGGTATGAGTGATTTCATTTTATAATAATTTTGTCCTATATTTGCATGTTTAAATCCAAGAATACTTAATATACTAGCTAATCAACCCGGGTGACTACCCAGGCATGATTAGGAAACTTGTAAATTAAAATTTGTATTAGTAAAGTCAAGGCCGGCTTAAATTTTTTGGCCGCCTTAAGCAGAACCAATTTTGGAAGCCTTTTTCTAAAGTTTCCCTTCTAACAACCTCATCCTTTATTCGAACTTGGTACATATGTTATTAATCTTACATAGGCCTCAAACTCTCATTCATAGTTACGAAAACATAGGTAGAAGTACAATATGTTATTAACCTACCGTGTTTGTTACCAACAAATAGCTTTTGATACTTCTTTTATAGTCTTCTTTTATTTATATAAGTTGCACAAAGAGGCATTGTGTAACTACTCCTGCTTACAAAAAATGTTCAGAGAACAGAAATTCATGAATTGAAATATTTTTACGTGCTTGACCTTTCTCCAATCCGTGTTTACAATTAAGGTGGAAGCAACTCTCTAGCTTAGTAACAACTCTTCTAGTTGTCTGCGAAATCATTACATTTTGATCTCTCGTCAATGGTATGAATTATAAGCTGTCCTAAATACACTGCGAGGAACAACTTCTTTAACTGCCGCCTTGCTTATGAAGGTCTAATATTTGTCAACTTTCAACCCCATATCATATAAAGTAGTCCTATAAGGAAAGGAAAGAAAATCAAAAAAAAAGTTACGAAGTTAAAGAAAGATAACTACAGAGCAATTATAATAATGTTATGGTGCAGATAAAATAATGGGTTTTCTTCCCACAAAACTGAAAGTTACCTATACACACAAAATTTGAAACACAACATATGTTTTACCAATGATATGACTAATTATAGAGAAAGTTTGTAAAAGCAATCAAGGAAGTACAATTGAACTCGAGCAAATGAGAAAGCTTAATACACCAAACTAACTTAAGTTATATTATACAGAGCAACTAATTACAGACATCCTAGTTTCAAAACACAAAAATTCTAAAATGGAAGAGAAACGGACTCCTTCCTTTAAGGATAAGAAGTTGCACTCAATAAACGACAAAGAGGAAACACCGTTAAACCTGATATATGTCTGAAAACGTGATACTAACTTAACCTTATACTTTAATCTCCATTACAAAATAAAGGGACACCATTAAGTAACTGAACATTGAACTTAGTTCGTGTAACTTTACAACTAAGAAGAAAAGATCCAAAAGCTTCCAATTTTAATATCTTACTACTTATAACATGGGTTAAATACTAAAATTCAAAACTCTAATATTCGATAGATTTATATCCATTATAAGCCAATGAACAAAACCAATTATAACGATACTACCTCTCACATAAACTACAATATTTACATTTTTCAACAATCCTTATTCATTTCTTCATAGGCTAAGATATAAACTCCATCGTTATTTATCCAATTCTACTAAACCTGGTATTCATTTTTAGCGCACCGATTAAGATATCAACACTTATTATTTCTCAAATACATTAAGCAAACTACAATTATCATTAACTATTTTTTCTTTTTTTCATGTGTCAACTTAAATACACTAAACACTACAATCACTATCTTTCACCATATCCATGTGTTTGTCTAACAAATTTTACATATCGAATGAGCAGACTCGACACCTACATTATAATTGTTTGCTTTATAAAAGTTTCAAATATATGCCATCTTAATGAATAGCAGAAACGGTTAGGGGAAAAAAACCCATTATTTGATTTAACATATATAGTGCATATCACTGAAGAATTGTGACAGACAAATGGAATACTTACATTGTGAAAGATGTAGCGCAAAGAATCTGTCAAGAAACGTACATTCGTTGTTTCATCCCGTATAAGAAGATATGGCCCATATTGTTTTCTCTGTGGCACATCTTGTTTCTCTTTAAGGAGTCCGCCTGGCATAAGCATACGTAAATTTAACTTATGAAGCATATAACAATTATAGTTGTTGACTGTTGGTTTTGTACTACTCACCTTAAGCTGTATTTCTTAATTTCCTAAAACTTGCATCAGGTCTTGTGATATTCCATAGCCTTTGTGAAAACTCCATCAATAGTTCGATCATCAAGCTGCATTTAGAGGTTAATTCATGTAGAAATTTTTTTAAAGAAATCACATGAGAAAATATATCATGTTCCTATATTAAGCGGCCCATGAACTCTTTTGATATAAGGAGCCTAAGTTATACAAAAGGACCTCGAGGGAAAGTGGGATACTACAATTAGCAAGTTGTGTGCATGTAACAAAAGAGATGAAAGGGTACCAAAGTGATAGTAATAATAGGCTAATAGCTAATAAGTGTGCATGTGACGACAATTAGCAAGTTGTGTTTTCCATATTAGTAGTAATTGACGATCAAATAAAAAATGTAGAATCCAACACCATAACAATCACGAGAGGTCAGTGCACAAACCTACAGATATGATGGCAAGTCCGTCTACGAAAGAATCATTTGTACCTCACATCTGATTGTTGGAGCAACCAACAGCCAACACACGTGATAGTTGCGGGCAGGAATAAGCAAGTAAATGGAAATTATTAAAAATGAATGTAGATTATTTACTAAGTTAAACCTTCACCAGAATGTGATAGCTCAACATCATGTATGCTTAAAGACTGATATCACTTTAGCACTGCAGACAAACAGATGACAACAAAAAAAACTGTGAATTCATGCTTCATCTGTAAATAAACGTTGTTATTTAGTAAAAGTTAATCTTTGCAACTGTAATGAATTACTGACCAGTTTCTATCATATAGAGGTACCTTAATACCTTATATGTGAATTCACTAAAACTGTTAACTCTTCTTCAAGTGACCAATTAGTTTAACTTGAGAAATCAAACCTTGAGTGGCCATCTCTAAGCTCATATGGAGGATCATACTGCATAATACGTTCCCATAAGCAAATAGAAATAGATAACGTCATGCACATTTGAGATTAAAAAATATATATATCTACAAAAGCGTTCAACGATGTAAAAGCATTATTGGAATATGAAGATCTCAGGCTTAGTTCCTTACTTTGTTGAGTACTGCTTTTATAAAAAAGTCATCACAATATTTTAATAAATGGGAATCCAATATATATACAAAGAGGGTTCACATAACTAATAGGGAGATTGAGAGAAGAAAAACCCTATATAAGAATCCATATTTTTCCATCTTAATTTAACTTCACATATATGGCTACAACTAACCCTGCACACAAACCATCACCATTGAAAACTTGAAATGAAATTAAAAAAAAAAGAAACACTAATTTGAAACCATAATATTCTTACGTCCTTAACTAAAATAGATTTAATCACATGATTTTGAAATTAAAATGAAGAAGATGAACCAATTGGTAATTGGTAAATGGGGCGGTCATAGGAATAAAAACCCTAAAAGTGAAATAAAAAAAAAACCCTTTAGGAATTCATACCTCAATCTTGTGAAAGTAGATTGTTTGACATGGTAAGTTTTATCAATCATATAATTTGGAGAATATGAGATTCTCACAATTTAGATGAGAATGATCGGTTATGGATGGGTATTATGATGTTTTTGTTTTCTGTTTTTGAATTGGAAGGAAAAAAGAAAAAGAAAAAAATATGTTTTGACGGAAGATTTGTGAAAGAGAGGGGAAAACTTGCCACTTGACACTTTTTTAAAAAGATTTTATTTTGGGATCCTCTTTTATTAAGAAAGAAGATTCTAAAACGTCCATTGTCGATTAACTATATGGGAATATAGTTAAACTAAGACAAATGTGAGAGATTGGTTAAATATTTAAGGGAATATTTTGAAGATGGTCCTGCCAAACTCACATGGTATTCAAAGAGATGAATATCGGACTTACCCCACTTAACGAATTTTCATTTTATGGATCGGCGTCATTAAGTGAAATTCGTGAAATGGTTACTTTATTTATCCTTAGACTTGATATACAAGCAGGTTATGCATGTGTGGATTGCATTTTCTTGATATAGTTCTAACTGTCCTGAACAAGGTAGTAATAAAGGACTATTTTCAGAAATGTATTGAAACGACATGACTAACACATGTAGTCAAAATATGATTTGTTTCTTCAATTTGCAACTGAAGAATGATACCATTTGGGCCCCTCATTAATTAATTAAGATGTTTGTATGCGCATACCCAAATGAACTCAAGAGGATGTCTTGATTAATTTGGTAATCTTTATTAATTGTAGAAATGAGAAACAGAATCGTTAAATTATGAAATGACATTGATCCATATTCATAATTAACAAGGGTATCTGAAACAAAGGGATAATAAAGACTAAATCATTTCAAATGATACTTTAAGAAACTATACTTAAATATTTCCGGGAGCATTGGCGTGTTGCTAGACGCTAACCAATGTTATTGCCTTTATATAACATGCTCAAGTGGGAGCTGTTGGTATGTGATCACGTTATAATAAACGCATGTCCGAAATCATTTAAGCCTACGGGGTCACACGAAATGACACGGTAACTCTATATTATTAATTAGTATATTAAAGTAATATATTAATTAATATATAATCACGAAATGATTAATAAACTAAATTAAAAGGTTAATAGTGTTTATTAATTAAAGAGGAGGTGTTTTAGTGAAATAAGGAATTAGACTTGTTTCCTAATTCCATACCAATGGGGCCGAAAATTTCAAGGCCTTTAGGCCTTGAGATTACTTGTCCAACAAGGTTAAAACCCTTATGTTTAAGCCTATAAATACAAGGCTAAATCCCAAGGGTTTTCTCATTCATTCACACAAGACAATAGATTTGTTTTCTCTCCTCTCTCCCTCTTTTGTTTCGATCGACCAAAGGGAAAAACCCAAGGGTTTTTCGGTTTTGCTTAGGGTTCGACTTTAAGGGTTTACACAACCGGGTTTGTGAGTTCGTGATTAGTACTAGCATACGGTATAGGGGTGTCTAGTGTGCAATCGTAGAGGGGTTTTCCTTTAAACCCTAAATAATAATAATCTTATAATCAATAATATTATTGGAAGCTTTGCGCAAAGGTACACGTTTCGATTCTCTCTTTGTTAATTAATATGATTGCATATTTGATTTATTCCGTTGCGCACTCGTGATTGTTTATATGTTTATGTTCTCATATTCTAACAGGAAGTAATTAAGAACTAATATTGATACATTGAGCTCGTGCATACTCATCAAAGTGTTGTAGTGTGAAAGAATTAATTACTTTCTATATTTATGTATCATAATAACGAGTTCACTTCAATCCCTCACGATTTATTTTTATTTCCGGACTTATTAATTACATAAGTTTCTGTTTGCATGTGTTTTATGTTTAGTTTATTGTAAAATAATGTACGTGAAGGTTGCTTTATTTTGTAACCCATCTTGATTATTGAATACAGAAGCATTCTCAATTTTCATTTAGAGAATATAACATGAGCATGTATGTTTTTATATATTTTCACATAAATAGTGTAGAAATTTTCTTGCATAATCATACATTCATGATTCATATTCGGTTTTAAACCTTTTCTCTCTCGGGCTTTTTATCCCACACAACCGTATAACGTGTTTAGTAACTTCTTTAACAAATCACATAATTGATTATTTTGACATCCAAAAGTGATTAGTGTATAAACAACAATTACTTGTTTACCATCCAAAGTCATCCATCAAAAATTTCAAACCTTTTATAATTGAAATTCACCAATGAGCTTGCTGCGTGTGAGTTGTGACTGTGTGACTTGCGCAAACAACAAAGAAATGGCCCAAAACTTGGGTTTGTACTTTGGCCTATCTGAAATAATAGTCAGAGCCCAACAAAAATAATAAATCTCAGCCCACAAGTGCGTTTGCATCGCAACCGACTTCTTCTCTTTTTATTTTTAGCTTTTGTATTTTGTGTGCCTGACGGGGCTGACGCCATGACTTTGCCTCGAACATACCTGAATGTCATGACTTCACTTGTACGTCATTTTTAAGTCTTCTTTTGCCCATTTAAGCATTTAAATAGCTACATAAGGATTCTGACCGTTCAAAAAAATAAACCTACAAATTATTTATGCAAATATTAGTAACCTTCACAAAGTTTGACTCAAAATGTATACAAGTAGTTGATAACAGCTAACATCTATTTATGCAACATATATCAAGAGGCGGTACTAGAAAAAAATTCCAAAGGGAGCAAAATTAAAAAATCCGTGAAAATAAATATAAAAGGGGTCATAATATTAAAACCTATAGAAAATTTTTAAAAATCGATGAAAATCTTAAAAATACATGACAAAATCTAAATTTTGAGGGGGACGTGTGCCCCCTTTGCCCCCATGTGGTACCGCCAATATGTATAATTGAACTAATATCATGAACCTGCTTGTTGGTTGGTCGATGTGATTGAAAACAAGCTCTTTTTCATCGTGTTTTATCATATTCTTTGACATGGTTGGGGTGAATGTTAATTATAGCATTTCGTGAATTTCTTGGTTTAGATGCGCAAATTGAGATGGTTTGGTATGTCAAAATGAATACCTTTTACCACAATTCGGGTGAGATTGTATTGGCATTTTCTGGTACCTTTTTAATCAACGAATCAACGATTAATGTGTTAATTAGCATTACAAACGTTGAATTCTTAGAGCAATAGTTTAGGAATCTTATCAGATACTTGTTAATATACCCACGTAATTAGTATATTTTAAACAATCTTACAAGTGATACATAAAATTTATAAGTATATAACTTGCTTTTAAGTTGAATAATATAGAAGAAAAAGAAAAAAAAAACCATAGCACATACGTGTTGATTTGAATGAGTGAAATCGTGAATGACGATGTAACAAACACACATATTAAATTTAGATAGATAGAAGGGTGTGTCATATGCACTAGAAGGATACCATCAAACAACGGGTTTACGTGTACGGTGGCAGCTATCAAGAATAACCACGCAATCCCTTTCTTTAATTTCATTACACTTTTAATGTCTATATATTTATTTATTTTACTCCAATATTATTTATATATATATATACTTTGATGTATGGACAAAATAACTAAAATATTTGTTTTAAGTGTATTTGGAAGAAAAATATATAAGATACGAGTATATACGAATCACATTTCTTTCTTTATTTATAATAATAACTAGTAAGATTTGGCCCCGCTTTGTGGGGCTCCAATTGTTATGTTGATACGGTTTCGTTTTCCTAGTCTACTTACGTTGAACCTACTTAATATAATCCAAAAGAAATAAAAGTGTGAAAAGATCAAGAAATAACTTGAAAAAAACAAAAAATGTTTGTGCCAGAAAACTAAAAAAACCGAATAAAAAAGTTTGCAATATCTAATACATACATTTAGTTTATGCAATAAAACCAAAAATCAAAAACAAAGGAAAAACAAAAATCTTGAGTAAAAGTTTTTAATATATTAGTTAGAGAACACAAAAGAAAAAAAATCCTGAAAAAAACTGAAAGAAGAAACTCTAAATGGGATACGATATGGAAAATATAAATAGTGATGCAGGGTATAAGATGAACCAATAAAAGAGAGCACCAAATACCAAGAAAAAACAGGAAAAAAAAACCCGGACGGAATCTGATATGGCAAAATCCGAGTACGAACGCGGGTGTAAGTGGACTAATAAAACAGGCGAGGTATATAATGAACCAACAAAATAGAATACGAAAGGAAAAAAATTGTGCAAGAAACCAAGAAAAACAGGGGAAAAAAAACCCGAACGGGATCCGATATGGCAAAATCCGAATAGGAACGCAGGTGTAGGTGGACCAATATAACAGTGGCACGTGGCGGTGGCACGAAAGAAAAAAAATTGTGAAAGAAACCAAGAAAAACCGAAAGAAAAAAACTCCGAATGGGATCCGATATGACAAAATCCGAACAATAACGCAGGTATAAGTGGACCAATAGAACAGTGCCACGTGGAGGTGGCACTGTTCATTACCACCATCTTTAATGATAATGTAATGTAATTAGTAATTAATTTAGTTTACTTTTCATTGTTTATTATGGGAATTATCTATATCCACTTGTCACAAGTCTTTCAACCTAAATAAAATGCACCACTGGTTTATTTGTGAGTAACATCTTAAAGCGTGACATGACATCACATTGCATAAGTTTTTTTAGTTTTTTTTACCAAACTAGTGTAGTGAGAAAAATTATTTACCAAATTAGTATAGTTTTAAAAATATTTACTAATTTACTAATTACTGATAGTCTTGCAGGAAAGGTATTGCCACTTTCAATCTACTTCGATTTGGTTCCTAATTTCCCATATTTGTTTTCATTTTATTATGAAAGGAATGTTGCAATTGAAAGAATTACGAAACGAAATAATTTGTTGCAATTGAAGAAAAGGAACATAAGAAGGCAGCTAAACAATTGATAAATTTTAGAAATTATACTAATTTGGTAAATATTTTTAAAACTATACTAATTTGGTAAATAATTTTACCCCCGCTACGTTAGTTGAAAAAACTCTAAATTTTTTCTCTTCAAGATGTATCATTTATTTTGGCTTAAATTACAGACATGTTAGATACTGATAGAGTTATTATGTAAGAATAAACTCTTTATTGTGTCTTGATAGTCTACAAATTCATTCAAAGTCATATGAACCTTACATATGTATCTCGATCTCTTGATTAAATGTAATCAAAGACATCAAAAGTCAAAACCGCTATAGTCCCACCACTCGTATACCAAAACTGGTCGAGGGACTATTTTGTAAGTCTCCAATAATATACCATTCCTTCTAGTCGACATACCTTTTGTAGTTCACACATTTCCTTTTAGACTGGGAAAGGATTCCATAAAATTATCCCAGTCAAGTTGGGATAATTTTGACCCTTGAATAAAAATCAAGAGTCAAGATTTAAAGATAAGTTTTAAATATTGACCCTTGATTTTCATCCAAGGGTCAAGATGTTCCCAACTTGACAACTTTATGGAACCCCCTCCCTTTTAGACTCTGCAAATAAAAAGCAAAACCCACTTCTGTTTCCAAAACATATGACATGTATACATTTGCCTTTTTGTCAACGTACACTCATCAATGCACTACTAGTACAACTACGTATCTATATGCGGTATGTGTCACACAATCGATCGACTACTTGACATTAGAAATCTTGTGGGTTACAAAATTGACCAAATTTATATCTTCCACACGTTGACGTTTATGCGTAAATAGAACTCATATAGTCCCTCAATTAGTGTTAAAATGAGGCAAGGTCCCTCGATCATATTAGTTTGATAGGATTCATATATATGTAGTCACTTATAATATGTCAGTGGTTATTTCTAATATCTCATATAACTATTACTATGAGTATATATAATGCAAAAGAAATATACATATACAAGCTACCCTTTGATGAGAAGACGTATAAAAATTATCGTTATATCTTAGTTAACGTTAGGCAGGAAAATGTATGGTAGGATCGATTATTCTTGGTGTAGCATGAATAAATTAGTTCTATAATCTATATTATGTTGAGTTTCTATTACGGTTATACATTTATATATATAGAGTTAAGTTATTACGAGAACTAAGAAATTGTCGAGAACTAATCATATCCATTAAATAAAATAGATCAAGGGACATGATGGTATTTTGTGTAATTATTGTGAATAAAAATTAATTTATAAGTGAATAAATATTGATAAGGGCATAATTGGAATATAAAATACAAACCAAAACGTACGAAATTTATGGATCGATGGTTACAGAAAATCAAAATAAAATTGTCAACTTTCTTCTTATTTGAAGTAGTCCACTTTTTTTAATCTTTATTTTTGATAAAATAGGATCCCTAAAGCTAAAATTTTAGAAATGTGCCAAGTGGCAAGTTGTTACCATTTCCTTAAAAAACTTCCGTAAAATCCTAATATATGGATTTTGAAAAAAAAAACTTAGAAAAGAAAGAGGATAAGTTTTAGATGTTTTATTGGAAAAAGGTTTTCCCAACGATAATCTAATTGAAAATACTATGAAATCAAAAGACTTCCGAAACCTAATCGACTACTACAACAACAATTGTTTAGTATACTATGACTCTCTTGATTCTCATATTGAGATTCAAGATTCTTTTTTTTTTTTTTTTTTAACTGTTTCATAAAAACGTTTATTCCAATAAGGTATGTGAGATTTTTAAGCTTTTTCTCATTATTTACTTTTGTAGGTGTTTTTTTTTTTGATTTATGGCTGTAGTTTTGTTCTAATAGCGAATTTCAATGTAATCTAATTTAGTTTTACCTTATGGTAATTTTTGTTCTTATAGTTATTTCATTCGTAACTACTCTTGTGTATGTTGCTATTTTAGATATGATCTTATGTCATATATCTCCATTCAATACGTATATTATCAAACTTGGACGGTGTTGAAGATTATGTAGAATTTATAAATGATACAAAATTTATTAAACAGATAAAAGCAACAAATGGAAGTACATTTTTGATAAAATAGGATCCCTAAAGCTAAAATTTTAGAAATGTGCCAAGTGGCAAGTTGTTACCATTTCCTTAAAAAACTTCCGTAAAATCCTAATATATGGATTTTGAAAAAAAAAACTTAGAAAAGAAAGAGGATAAGTTTTAGATGTTTTATTGGAAAAAGGTTTTCCCAACGATAATCTAATTGAAAATACTATGAAATCAAAAGACTTCTGAAACCTAATCGACTACTACAACAACAATTGTTTAGTATACTATGACTCTCTTGATTCTCATATTGAGATTCAAGATTCTTTTTTTTTTTTTGATTTATGGCTGTAGTTTTGTTCTAATAGCGAATTTCAATGTAATCTAATTTAGTTTTACCTTATGGTAATTTTTGTTCTTATAGTTATTTCATTCGTAACTACTCTTGTGTATGTTGCTATTTTAGATATGATCTTATGTCATATATCTCCATTCAATACGTATATTATCAAACTTGGACGGTGTTGAAGATTATGTAGAATTTATAAATGATACAAAATTTATTAAACAGATAAAAGCAACAAATGGAAGTACATTTTTAGGTGGAGAAGATTAAACAGATAAAAAGCAACAAATGGAAGTACATTTTTAGGTGGAGAAGATTTTGATAAAGGCATTGTTGGACTATTTGGTAAGTAAGTTGAAGAGGGCTCAAGGTATAGATCTATCTAAGGATAAGACAGCTTTACAAAGACTTCGAGAAACTGCAAAAAGGCCAATATTTTAGAAATGGAAGTACATTTTTGATAAAATAGGATCCCTAAAGCTAAAATTTTAGAAATGTGCCAAGTGGCAAGTTGTTACCATTTCCTTAAAAAACTTCCGTAAAATCCTAATATATGGATTTTGAAAAAAAAAACTTAGAAAAGAAAGAGGATAAGTTTTAGATGTTTTATTGGAAAAAGGTTTTCCCAACGATAATCTAATTGAAAATACTATGAAATCAAAAGACTTCTGAAACCTAATCGACTACTACAACAACAATTGTTTAGTATACTATGACTCTCTTGATTCTCATATTGAGATTCAAGATTCTTTTTTTTTTTTTAACTGTTTCATAAAAACGTTTATTCCAATAAGGTATGTGAGATTTTTAAGCTTTTTCTCATTATTTACTTTTGTAGGTGTTTTTTTTTTTATTTATGGCTGTAGTTTTTTTTTTTTTTTTTTTTTTAACTGTTTCATAAAAACGTTTATTCCAATAAGGTATGTGAGATTTTTAAGCTTTTTCTCATTATTTACTTTTGTAGGTGTTTTTTTTTTTTTTTTTTAACTGTTTCATAAAAACGTTTATTCCAATAAGGTATGTGAGATTTTTAAGCTTTTTCTCATTATTTACTTTTGTAGGTGTTTTTTTTTTTGATTTATAATCAATCTGCTTGTGTGTTTACGATTCTAGATTAATAATTGTTTTTTTGATTTATAATCAACCTCTGCTTGTGTGTTTACGGATCTCTATGATCTTTTTTAGATGAACGAAAGAAAAGGTGTATTGAAATTATTATAAACGACTAAATGAGCATTGCTTATTAGCGGTGTCATGAGCATTTCGCAGAGGTAAGAAGTTGGATTTATGGAGGTAATATACATGTTTAGTTATTTCATTCGTAACTACTCTTGTGTATGTTGCTATTTTAGATATGATCTTATGTCATATATCTCCATTCAATACGTATATTATCAAACTTGGACGGTGTTGAAGATTATGTAGAATTTATAAATGATACAAAATTTATTAAACAGATAAAAGCAACAAATGGAAGTACATTTTTAGGTGGAGAAGATTTTGATAAAGGCATTGTTGGACTATTTGGTAAGTAAGTTGAAGAGGGCTCAAGGTATAGATCTATCTAAGGATAAGACAGCTTTACAAAGACTTCGAGAAACTGCAAAAAGGCCAATATTGAACTGTTATCAACATCTCAAATAGATATCGACCTTCAATTCATAACAGCAGATGCATCTGGTGCAAAACATGTTAACATGAGCGAAGTTTGAAACTTTAGTTGATGAATTGATTACAAAGACCAAAATTTCGAGTTTAAGTTGGTGGAATTATGATCAATAATCAAAGGGTACAAGCTATAAGATCCTATTATCATCATCATAATGGACTAATCACTAATGGTACAAATACCATATGATGAAGTAACTCAAATCAGGTGAATTACTTAAAATCTTAAATCATGTTCAAACGAAAATATAAAACCCAAAACGAATTTGGAGGAATCTTGAAACAAAAATACATAGGAGGGAAGTTTACTTAACATGTGGTCATTCAAAGTTTGAATTTGTTTTTCAATCCTACCTTGCTATATGATTTTCATTATTCCAGTAATTAGATGGATATAGTGTTTTGGGCTTTGAAGTCATGTATATGTGAAGTTTTTTATCAGTCAAGGTTAAAGCAATTTTATGAGTTAGTACTCATGTTAAACAATGTGTTGGATGGACTACTACAAATATTATTTTCACTTATAAGTTTCGACTTTGTAACATGCTATAATGATTCCAATGAGAGTGACTATATATTACTTGGATAAAATAGTTCGAGTGTGAATATGTAAGAAATAAAAGTTGTAATTAGTTTAGTGTAATCAAATATCGAAAGCTTTACTTATATTTTCCTAATCATGCCCGGGTAGTTACCCGGGTTGATTAGCTAGTTAATAATAATATTTCAATCAAACCATTATGAAAAAATTACGAGACACATGTCTTCATTAATTAAAAATAAATGATTGAATAATGAGATTTACACTTAAAACTTTGTATATAAATGATACAAAATTTATTAAACAGATAAAAGCAACAAATGGAAGTACATTTTTAGGTGGAGAAGATTTTGATAAAGGCATTGTTGGACTATTTGGTAAGTAAGTTGAAGAGGGCTCAAGGTATAGATCTATCTAAGGATAAGACAGCTTTACAAAGACTTCGAGAAACTGCAAAAAGGCCAATATTGAACTGTTATCAACATCTCAAATAGATATCGACCTTCAATTCATAACAGCAGATGCATCTGGTGCAAAACATGTTAACATGAGCGAAGTTTGAAACTTTAGTTGATGAATTGATTACAAAGACCAAAATTTCGAGTTTAAGTTGGTGGAATTATGATCAATAATCAAAGGGTACAAGCTATAAGATCCTATTATCATCATCATAATGGACTAATCACTAATGGTACAAATACCATATGATGAAGTAACTCAAATCAGGTGAATTACTTAAAATCTTAAATCATGTTCAAACGAAAATATAAAACCCAAAACGAATTTGGAGGAATCTTGAAACAAAAATACATAGGAGGGAAGTTTACTTAACATGTGGTCATTCAAAGTTTGAATTTGTTTTTCAATCCTACCTTGCTATATGATTTTCATTATTCCAGTAATTAGATGGATATAGTGTTTTGGGCTTTGAAGTCATGTATATGTGAAGTTTTTTATCAGTCAAGGTTAAAGCAATTTTATGAGTTAGTACTCATGTTAAACAATGTGTTGGATGGACTACTACAAATATTATTTTCACTTATAAGTTTCGACTTTGTAACATGCTATAATGATTCCAATGAGAGTGACTATATATTACTTGGATAAAATAGTTCGAGTGTGAATATGTAAGAAATAAAAGTTGTAATTAGTTTAGTGTAATCAAATATCGAAAGCTTTACTTATATTTTCCTAATCATGCCCGGGTAGTTACCCGGGTTGATTAGCTAGTTAATAATAATATTTCAATCAAACCATTATGAAAAAATTACGAGACACATGTCTTCATTAATTAAAAATAAATGATTGAATAATGAGATTTACACTTAAAACTTTGTATTACTAAATCGAGAGACATAAAAAAAATTTATCGTCAAATTACTAGTATGATGCATATATGTGAACAAATTAAACGGCTGGAAACTTTCAAAACCGATTAATGAGGATTCAATACAATCTATAAATCAAAACTAAATTACTAATATAAAAAAAATCCTATTATAATATACCAAGTATTCATACGTGTACATGAATTGTTCATATGTGACTTCAGCTGTATACACGTGTTTTTGTCTGTGTGCACTTGTGTTTATACATTTCATATGTGATAATGGGATATGTACACATGTGTGGTTCGATGTACACATTTGTCTGTCAATCGTGTCACTTGTGTTTGTGTGGTACAAATGTGTGGATGTTGAAGTGGATGTTGAAAAAATCTTGAATGTGTAACTATCAATTTGTGTACATATAAATTGTAGTTATTTCATCATGTTCACATGTAACGCCGTTAATAAATTTTCGAGGTGTGCATCAGTGAACATCTAATTCATAAATGTGACGACTTCACTAAGATAAAAAAATTAAAGTCGGTCAAAGAAAAGGTAAAATAAAGAGAACATGTAATTTGATGTGGTAAATAGTACAAAAATATTGCATATAAATAAAAATTAAAAAAATTTAACAATATAAGAAGACGTTTCTGAAGACTAGAAAAACCAAATAACAGATCCTTAAAATATTGGATTCCATTCCAAGTTTCAAAGGATAATGCTATTTATTTCAATGTGCAGTGATAACGTTTCTGATTTGTATTTGTTGTTCTATGTAATTTGTAAAAATTCAAAGCCATTGTTCTATGTAATTTGTAAAAATTCAAGCCATGTTCTATGAATTTGTAAAAATTCAAAGCTTGTTCTATGTAATTTGTAAAAATTCAAAGCCATTGTTCTATGTAATTTGTAAAAATTCAAAGCCATTGTTCTATGTAATTTGTAAAAATTCAAAGCATTGTTCTATGTAATTTGTAAAAATTCAAAGCCATTGTTCTATGTAATTTGTAAAAATTCAAAGCATTGTTCTATGTAATTTGTAAAAATTCAAAGCCATTGTTCTATGTAATTTGTAAAAATTCAAAGCATTGTTCTATGTAATTTGTAAAAATTCAAAGCCATTGTTCTATGTAATTTGTAAAAATTCAAAGCCATTGTTCTATGTAATTTGTAAAAATTCAAAGCATTGTTCTATGTAATTTGTAAAAATTCAAAGCCATTGTTCTATGTAATTTGTAAAAATTCAAAGCATTGTTCTATGTAATTTGTAAAAATTCAAAGCCATTGTTCTATGTAATTTGTAAAAATTCAAAGCATTGTTCTATGTAATTTGTAAAAATTCAAAGCCATTGTTCTATGTAATTTGTAAAAATTCAAAGCATTGTTCTATGTAATTTGTAAAAATTCAAAGCCATTGTTCTATGTAATTTGTAAAAATTCAAAGCATTGTTCTATGTAATTTGTAAAAATTCAAAGCCATTGTTCTATGTAATTTGTAAAAATTCAAAGCCATTGTTCTATGTAATTTGTAAAAATTCAAAGCCATTGTTCTATGTAATTTGTAAAAATTCAAAGCATTGTTCTTTCTGATTTGTATTTGTTGTTCTATGTAATTTGTAAAAATTCAAAGCCATTGTTCTATGTAATTTGTAAAAATTCAAAGCCAAACACATGATATACAAATATATGACAATATCCGTATGGTTTTGATGATAATGGTCGAATGGATTCACATGATGATGATGATTGTGGAAGACAGTTATGGTTGTGGTTCAGTGAGTAATTTATAAGATTTTGATAATTAATTAAACTTTATTACTAAAATGACAATATTATCCTTGTATATATTAGTTCTCGCAGTTCTCGACATTTTTTCTGGTTCTCATTTTAACTTTTGACTATATATATATATATAATAATATATATATATATATATATATATATAATTTAAGAAAAGGGCATTGATTATGAACAAAAATAAGTTTTTCTCGTATATAGACGTGCTTAAACAATTAAAGTAGGCAGACAATATGATTAACAATAAACAATATTCTAAATTTGGAACTGCTTCAGTGATATAGATTGGTGTCCGCGCAATGCAGCGGCGGTAATGGCGATGGTGATGGTGGATTATTAACGTAAAAGTAATTTCATTGCGGTCGGAGATGTGATGATGAATTGTTGCATGGGATATGAATAGGGGGGAGGAGGGGGAAGAATTTGAGTTAGGGTTTTTGCTATTTGTTTCTGCGTGAGGGAAAGATAGAGGTTGAATTTTTTTAAGGGCATTTTAGTCACAATCTATAAAATAGAAATAAAGATGTATTAAGATGGAAGGTAAATGTGTCATTGTTCTTAAAATTAAGGAGTGGGAGGAAGAGTTTGTTTTATAAAGGAGTATAGACTATTGTGCATCTTATATGTGGTACCATCAAAATTATAAATTTGGTTGTTGGATATACATCCAAGTTCTTGTATCAATAGGTGAGCAAACTATATGCATTAGTATAAGATGACGAGTCCATCTTTATCTCATCAAGTGATATCTTTAGTATATGCATTTTATCAATGGATATAAAATTAATAAGTTATTTTATCGAAAAAAATTCATTACATACCCTTGGGGTATGTCATATTATTAAGTTTCGTCCCTCTCGTTTTTTCGTGTCATTACATACCCCTACGGTGACTTCTTGTATCGTTGGTCACCCCTCACTTTAACGAACGTTAGATTCCTCCGTTAAGTCCCTCATGTGCATTGCACATGAGGGTATTTTAGTCCTCTTAACTATCTTCTTCTCTACAATATCTGTATCTATATTTATCATCTTCATAAACACATATTCATTTCTTTCCCAGATCATAAATTCCCATTTATACATATATATGTCTATATATTCAACCATTACATACAAATCTTAAATGATAAAATCCCATATACACAAAAATCCCAGCTCATACAAATCCCATATATGTATATATATATTCCCAAATCTATCTCTCTATATATTCGTAAAATTCTAGATCTACATCTGGATAAAAGTGGTGATAGCCAATCGATTCACATTCAATCAGATTGTATCCCATTTCAAAGTCGCCATATGCCCCCCAATCGATCTTATGGTAAATAACCAAAAACAACAGCAGATCTGACCACCATCACAAAGTCGTCATATGCCCCAAACGATTCACATTCAATCAGATTGTATCCAATTTCACACGCAAAAACACGCCGACACACGCACTGGATCTGTATTTCAGAGATTATATATATATATATATTTAATTTATATATTTGTATGTTATATATTAATTGATTGTGAAAGAAAGCTAGGTGAAAGAAAGCAGTGATACATAAGATCGATTAGCCTCCATATCTTGAGTTTGCCGGCGGTTTTAGTCGGAATTCAGTCTAGAAGTTGGTCGGCGGCTAGAGCTAGAGACAAAAATCGCCCCTACCAGATCTTTTTTTTTTTTACTATATACAATATATATGTACTCACCAGATCTTCATCATCAATGTTTGTGTGTTTTTTAATGTATTGAATAATACCTGAAGATTAGATTTAGAAGATATGATCGGAGGTTTGTTCACAGAGAGAATGGAATGTGTCTTGTTAATTTTGTATTTTTCCTAATATTTATATGTGTATGTATACATATAGCCATATAGGTAGTGAGTTTGGTGGAATTGTTTTATAGATTCAGGTGATGTTAGCTTTGGGAAGAAAGGGATTTTGAAAAGGGATGGGTTTTTGATCTGTTTATGTCAAATGGTTGGGGAGAAAAGTGTTATAGGTATATGTTATATGAGAATGGACAAAAATACCCTCACGTGGTATGCACGTGAGGGGGTTAACAGAGACTCGCGAACGTCCGTTAGGGTGAGGGGTATGTAATGATACGAAAAATCACCATAGGGGTATGCAATGATACGAAAAAACTAGAGGGGCGAAATTTAATAATATGACATACCCCAGGGGTATGTAATGAAATTTTCTCTATTTTATCTTACACTTTGTGAAAAGCAAAGCGACTCATTGGAAGTTATTTTATTTTATTCTTAAACTACACAATCTATACTATATTATAAAGCAAATTCACTTTTGAACTTTCAACTTTTCAACATTCAACATTCATCTCAACCACTCATTTTTTTCTCTCTCCTCAAATCTCAACCACTTATTTTTCTCTCTCCTCCATAAATCATTTTATTCATCTAACTCATTCAAAATCTTTTATCTCAAAAACCGTACATCGATAAATTATAAAAATTATATGAGTGTTCTTAAAATTTGATGCTCTTTCATTAGAGATGTCATTCGACATACTTTCGACGAATTTTTAAATCCGAGGGCGGAGCCCGTACGGCTAAGGCATTTGGTTATGACACTCTATGACATATCACTTCCTATAACATATCACACTCTATGACCTATCACCCTCACTATTTTACCGCTGCAACGCGCGGGTACTTAGATCTCGTTAACTAAAACGTAGATGGTTTAGTACTCTTAACTTGCGTAAATAGTGTATAATATAAATAAAAAGTAGTAACACGTTACATAAAAATATTAACAAAAACAGTGTTCTTTAAAGTGTGAACTTGTTGCTTGAGATAATACATAAGATACAAATTTAAATATATATAATAATAAATGGGTTTTGTTAATATGAATATAAATATAAATATAAATATAGATACAAACACAACAGGGAGATGTTTAACGACTTTACCGAAATCCAATTTTGACGCCCCTTGTTGGCCATCGCCCCCACTTCATTTCATTTCCCCCCTTTAACCAGGTAAAATGCTATTCTAGTTGTTACAATAAGAATAAGAATCAGATTCTCTCTCAAACACAAACACACTTATATATACATACATACCCACTCCTTTTTGTTCACCTATTATTAATTATCAATTTATTTATAATTATATTTAGTTGCATATATCTAATAACCTTTTTTTTTTCACCTACAACAGCTTACACTTCTTTCTCGCTTTCCGGTGACCGGTGAGTTAGGTACGTTATGTGACGTCACTTCCGCTAGCTTTCTGTAGTCATAGTAGTATTAGTGCTATGTGATGTATACATACATAGAGTCATAGATACACATACATGTATATTTGTGCATCGCTATTTACAAGCGTTACTATGCTTAATATACCGTAAAATCGGTTATTCATTTTTTTCCTTCCAAATATTTAATGCTTAATTTTGAGCTAATTGACTGTAGTATCCGTTAATCGGCACTAATTTCGGATCTCTAATTGCTATTTTTTTAATGTTTTCCTTTCATTTTTAATTATGTATACGCCCGTGCAGACACACACATATATATACATATACGAGTATATTATAATGTTTCCTGTATGACTGATAGAACCTCTTTAAGCTCCTTCACCTTGTAAATTACCTAATGCTATTTACTGTAGGTATTTTCTGTTAAATTCACTAATTAGTAAATTTACTAATTGCTATTATTATATATGTTTTAGTAATAATGATAATGAAAATATATATGATATGGAAATTAAAGAAAAAGAAGAGTAAATTCATTATTTTTTTTTAGCTATATATATTTATTTTTTTATTTTCTATTTGTCATTTATTAATTTCTAATCTAGATATAATTTTCATAAATGAGGTTCCTAGCTGTTTCTTTGGATTTCTAAATCACTCTGAGACGGAAATGTTATTTACTAATATTCCGGTATATGTAAGTAGGAGTTAGGTATTTGATTGTTCATTTCTTTATATATTCATATCATGATTTTAATCTGATACTATGTTACCAAAGGGATGGAAGTTGATCTCTGATTATTATTATAAATATATAAGTAGTAATATGTGTATATGAGAATTAAAAGATTTATTGTCTGCAACGTTTGTCTTTTTGGGTCCGGGCTGACATATATTTAATTGGACGTTGTATTATTGACTGGAATGGTAGCAAGAGTTAAATATTTTGAGCAGAATATGCCTATACCTTCCAATAAATTTCTGAATGTTTTTTTTACCTGTTCTTAAAAAGAGCTATAAATGTTTAAGTTCATGTTTTACCTAGCCCCTTTGTGTTTCAACTAAAAGTATGTTTCCCGGAGATCTTTGAAAGCATCAATACGCTTATGTATATTGTCTTGTACCTTGTACCATGTGTCGGCCGTTTGATATTTATATCTAGTTTCCAATTTCTATTTACCCCCAAGTAGTCACTCTCTGTAGCTTTTTAGATACAGGTTTACTTATATAAGCATATATATTAGTATATTGTGAATTGTCAGATGTATTATGGGTATCTGTAATGAGTTATGAGCTTTAATCTTTCATCGCCTTAATTAAAAGTTCTCACAATCATTGTTTTCATGATTATTCAGATTATAGAAGCTATAGTGGCTTGGAGCAAAAGTAGTTGATGTCTTGTAGTGGGTGCTCCAAGTAGCTCTTGCACAATTGCATGTGATCTAGGATGGGTTCTGCTTGTTGTGTTGCAGCTAGAGATAGAACTATAACAAATGAATTCACTAGTGATGCTGTGCCGAGAAATATCAGATATTCGCCATCATGGAGTGTTCGGTGGGATAATCGGCGTCGTGTAGCAGGGGAAGAAGCTTCTATGAATTGGTTGTCTGATGGTGTTGGAACTAATGACAGACTGGACAATAAATCGCAGACAACTGTAGGAACTGCTTATGCATCAGAAGAGGGTAGTCCATTGGAAAGTTTCCGGAATCGCACTTGGCAAAAGTCCTCACCTTCTGAAGGATATACAGTGCCTCATTCAGGTAACTGTACTTTAGTAAACAATAAATATGATGGATTTAGACTGTTGAAATGATACTTGGAATCTTAATCTCGTTTTTCATTACTCAGTTGGTTACTAGGTGTAGATTCAATAAACCACCAATAGATTTTGTATCAGCTTTGAGAAAATTTACAAATTGCCTAAATTGATTAGATTCTTTTTCCTTGCACGAGAAACCATCGATCATTATAGTGTCAGGACTATTGTATTTTTTATTCAAGAAAGTGATAGACTCTAGCTTGTTAAACCTAGAACTTGCTTCACTTCTTTTAGTGGGGTATAGTATCTTGGATTATTAGTCACAATAATCCAGTTGTTCCACATAAGGTGAAATGGCTCAAGGTTATCCTTATTTATTCTACATTTTTGCTGGAAGGTTATGAGCAGTGAAATGGTTTTTGTAAGTAGTTAGGTACTAGGTCTGTCTGCTAGAGTGTTTGGGAAGTAGTATGTAGATCCCATCAAGGTAGAAGTAGTAGTAAGGGTGTTGAATATAACAGTTATTTTGGTTAACGCATGTACTATGTATGGTGGAACTATTTATCGATACATAAAAAAGGCAAAGTGATCCTTTTAGCATTACCATGTACAAGATGTACTACTTGAGATGTTCAGCATTTGTATAAATATATAATCAGTCTTTGTTGTGTGTGTGTGTGTGTGTGAGAGAGAGAGAGAGAGAGAGGGAGAGAGAGAGCAACTTTACAGTCAATAATTCTGCTTGTGTGTTGTATCATGTCAGTTAGATGACATGGTTCAACCGTCGACCGCCGTAATCAATGTTTCGAGTAGTATCGTTAAAATGTATTATAACATTGAAACATGTTACTGAATATTTAATGTCTTTTTCCTGTGTGTTGACTAATGATTTTATAGTTTCTTCTTTCTTGTTAACCCCGTAAAGTCCTTTTAGTAAAATCATTAGGACTTCAACAATTTAAAAAATGAAAAGAAGAAAAGAAACCTAACATCAAGCACATGGAAGATGATACTATAAGTCATTCTATTGCTATAAACTTTGCATTATTACGATTACTATTTATTTACGTCATTATCAAACATAACAATAAACAAACACTAGAGATATGTTTTTGTGTCATATTCTGCAAAGACATGTTGATCTTCCGCACCACGCATGTGCACTTGCTCTGATAGTATGCAATCAATGTCAACTATTTATGTTTTCAATTTCTGATGGACGCGCTTCCATTATATCATGAATCTGTACAGTGTTTTATTCCTTTTATAAAAGACTTCATGTGGCTTTGATGCTTAGTGATTATCTGACTGTATTATGCCCTATCTTATGTTCTTCTATCTGTCCTTGCAGACCAATCCACCTCTCAAGTTACTACTGAGGTCAGTTACTGTTCGGGTTAAATGTTGTCTGAAAATCATAAATTGTTTATCTATCATTCTCTTAAAATCTTACCTTCTTTATGCACCAAGTAGATAAAGGAATCGAAGGAAACTCAGCTTAGTTCAGAACCATCTCCAACCATGATGTCATCATCCACACACTTGGTTTCTTCTTTTTCTGCATCCCCTTTGACTTGTTCCCAAAGTCAACTCTTGCCCCCATCAAGATGGCCTGGCCGCTCCCCAGGGATGAAGTCTCCAAACTTCTCAATATCTGAAGAGGGATCCCCTTTTATGCTCCCTGGGTGGAGTAACGAATCAAACTGTGGGTCTCATGGTGGATCATCAGATGGTTGGTCTGTACCTGCTTTTAGTGAGCTCGTAGCAACCTCTCACAGAGAACGATGGTCTTTCGATAGCGAGTCTCTTAACTGTAATCATGATAAACTTAGCAGATGTAGTGGCAGGGTTTCTTCTTCACCCTCCATTGATATGCGAACATGTGGTGTTTGCTCCAAGTTATTAACAAAAAAATCATCATGGGGAACCCAAAAAATTATAGCCACTAATGAGCTTGCTGTTGTTGCCATTTTGATGTGTGGGCATGTTTATCATGCAGAATGTTTAGAAAATATGACATCTGAAATTAACAAGTATGATCCAGCATGCCCTGTTTGTACTATTGGGGAGAAGAAGCTTATCAAGTTGTCAGAAAAAGCTCTGAAAGCTGATTTGGAGTTAAAGGCCAAGATGCACAAGAAATCAAGAAGTCGGGTGGTGGATGGTGATATGAATGGTGATGATAGTATGTTTGATCAATATAGGAGTAGCGGGTGTGAGGGCAGAAGCCCAAAAATGAGCTCAAGTTCCAGCATGAAGAGCTCTTCAGGAAAACCTTTCTTAAAGAGACATTTTTCTTTTGGTTCCAGAGGAAGTCGGTCGCTGACAGAAAATAATTATTGTCGGAAAAAAGGATTTTTCTGGGCGAAGTCGAGCAGGGAGTGACCTTATTCTCTCTAATAAGGTACCATACTACCTTGATATGACATAGACTTTGTACTTATGTTATTAACTGTTCTTTAGATGCTTGCTTGTTTACCTAATGCTACTTGGTAGAGGCTTGCGGTGCTAGTTAGCCAAATGGACACTTCCAGATAGAGGTGGCTATTTTGCCCATGTATTCATGAATAGGCTGGTTAGGGCATGTCTTATCTCTAATGGACAAATGGGTAAAATTAGCATTCAGAAAGTTTAGAAGGAAACTCGTCAAAACCCAAACTGTATATTAAATGGATAAAAGTATTAAACCTCCCAAATCATTTTATAGAATAACTTAGATTCATCTTGAGATAATATAATTGTTGTAAGTTTTGACACTAATTTTGGACAAGTATTCCAGGTCTGCCCAATCCACCCTACACAAAGCCACAGGACCATTACAGTTTGGGTTACCCACCCATTTGAATCATCTACTTGCAACAGCAAGTGTATCTTTGGAAGTGTTGTCACTTACACATTTTAGCGAAGGATATCTTGTCAACCCGGAACATGAACCCACAGGAAGAGTGCTAATTGCTATCTTATACCTGTTTAACACGCTTAAGATTGCTGACATGTTCCAAAAACTTAGGATCTACATCAGCATGTTATATAATGACAGTGTCCCTAACTAATATCCAGTCTTCATATACTATTTGTTTTCCATATTGTAAGCATCAGGTTCTTGTATAATAATGACATTATCTCTTTGCGTAGGTGGATTAAATGATTGGTATCTCTGGAATTATAGACTTAGTAGATGAAGACAAGATGTCAGTTAGGTGGGGTGATGTCATCATCTTCAATATCTCAGGTAGGGTTAGTTCATCAAGACACTGTAAAGCAGGTTTTGAACAAACACATAATCATCATTATCTTGATCAATTTGGTATATATAATCAAAGCAATTTAAGGGCCTGATAGAAATTCCTTTTTAAGTGTGTGTTTTGTAAATTTTATAAACGTATTTGTGTTTGCTTTCTTTCATTAAAAGGGAAGATAATTGAATGGTGGTGGTAACAGAATTTGGCAGTTTTTTTGTGCCGTTACTGACTTGTGTTTGATTTTGTTTCATGCGTCGATTTTAAACAAATATAAGAGCTATTCTTCGTGGAATATATTTGGATCTTAAACAAAGTGAAATGATATATATTGATCACTCCGAGTTATTAGGAGGATTGGTAGGTACTTATAATAAGTCTAGATTTTTTCATGTAGTTAAAGAGGTTATCCCAACTTAACGCACCGCTGTTTCTCACTACGTTTTCAGCTGGTCGGCATTTGTAACGTCTTAGATGCTCACCTTTTTTCCGTTGATTTTAATTTCATGGCCTTTTAGACATCTAAATAGGAGCTATTGCCTATTAGTATCTTAAGACGTCAGTATTGTGGCATCTTCAATTCCTTGTGTCCCAAGTTGCTCCTTGCGTTCCAGAATGCCGAACTCGGAACTCCATAAGCTCAACAACCAACATGAAGTCCACAACGACAGGGTGCACCACGCACGCAAGTAATTTGGTTTGGACCCGATACCAATCGGTTCAGTTATTTGTTTGCCTTTTCTTATCATCTCATCGATATCAATATGGTGCACCAATCAAAGCAAAACTCAATTAAATATATGGAGTATATCGACGTTTTATTCGGCGTTTGTAGCTCTAATCTTCTTAAAGTGACTCATGCAATGAAATACATACGTGGCATGTATCAACATGGCCAATCATACCATACGTGTCATCCCATAGTTTACATGCAAAACTAAGCCGACCTCTACATACATGTCACGACAAACACCGGCAACATAAAAACCAACACTAATTCTACTCTATTCGATCAAAACACATTCTTGAATATATCTTTAAATCAAAATAAACAAAAAAATATATGGCAGATATACGTGACGAACAAGGCCGTCCAATCCAACTTACCGATGAATACGGCCGCCCGATCCAACTCACTGACGAACATGGTGTTCCCATGCACCTCACCGGGGTTGCAACCACCGTTAAGCCGACCTCTCATGAGGCAGGTCACACAACCATCGGTTCGGAGCTTCATGATCAAACCACGTCCCATGATGAGGCAACTGTGGGTTCCGAAATGCATGACGGAACCCATTTTGCACCAACACCAGTGGACTACGTCAAGCACGGTGCTAGTGCAGTCGCTGGTGCCGGTACAGCAACTATGGGTGTAGTAGCTGGAGATCATGAAAAACCTTCTGCCAGTGCTGTTACCGGGAGTGGAGCACCGGTGAGCCATACCCAAGCTCATGGCGCTGCAACTGACAAAAAAGAGCTGGGACGATCAACTAGTTCCAGCTCTAGTTCGGTAAGACCTAAAAATTTGAGCCCACGTATCTATTGTAGTTTTGGAGTACATGTTAAAACTACTTTATTTACTTAGCATTAGCAAAATACGAGCATCTCCAATGAAAAAAAAAAAAAAGAAGACTCAAAGCTTTCTAATTTGCCCACCTTGACATTAATTAAAAAAGCTATCGATTCTAATAGAAAGCTTTCTCTTTAGTTTTTTTTCCCACTTTGATTTGAAAAAAGGTTTTGCTCAAACGGGTGAAAATATTCGACTTATCTATCAAATAAGCTATTCAACTTAATGGTATCAGGATTTTCTCTTTTAAAAAGTTTTCAAGCTGTTTATTACTAGCCAAAGGTTCAACTGACCTTTATTTATTAAAAAAATAAAAAAAAATAAAAAAATAAAATAAGAGAAGTATTTGGGTACCACGAGTTACTGATTCGAACAAGTGAATTTTTTTTTTTTTGAAAGACGTTTATATATAGTGGCACACAACGTATAATGTAATAAACAGTTTAAGTAATCCAAATCACATAAATGGTTATTAGTGTGCATATTTTGATTTTTTATACTTGATTAAAATTATAAAAATGAAGAACTAACTAATGATTTACGGTTGTAGTCGGAAGATGACGGACAAGGAGGGAGAAGGAAGAAAAAAGGTATAATGCAAAAAATAAAAGAAAAGCTTCCGGGACACAACAACAAAGACAAGGCATCTGCAACCGCACACAGCGACAGCACCGACAAAAGCAGCACCACCGGTGGAGCACCGGTGGCCGGTATAAGGGTTGAACAAGAACATGAGAAGAAAGGTTTTATGGATAAGATTAAAGACAAGCTTCCCGGCCATCATTAATGATTTTATTCTCTAATTACTAGCAGCGACGTCGTCTCTTCTTGTCTTATAGTTTTTGTTTAATGTTATCTTTTTTCTAATATGAAAATCTCTATGTTTTGTATGGATTATTTATATAGTACGTACTGTGTTTGTAGGTGGATTTCGGATTCACGATATTATTTGTAACTTAATTTATTAATGAAAAATGTTTGCTACCACATATATAGACATAGTGCATATATTTGATAACACAAACTATATTCGGGTGTAGCTAGTTTTCTATAAACAAATCTGAAGAATTAAATTTATGATGAAAGTTTGGTACAGAACTTTCAAGACTAAAAAAACCAGAACAGTGTTATGGTGTGTATGTAGATTGTATAGTATGAAAGTTAATAGACACAAGGAACAAATCAAATCATATCAAAACACCAAGCTCATCAAGTCATTAGGAAGCTTAGCAGTACACGTATGCTACATAGTAGATCATTGCACATATGTAAATTGATGTAAATTATAACTGAATTCTGTTAGAGAGTTAGTTAGGAAATAGATAGATATAGACTGTATATGTATAGGTCAGTAGGCATATAAATACCCACTCCCTTACTCTTGTATTATTATCAGTTTCATTTTCTATACAAAATAAATCCCCAAAATGCTCTCTATAATTTCTTTATGGTATCAGAGCAATTTCCGATCATAACCGCCATCAATCTGATCATAACCGCCATCTATCCACCATAACCGCCATCTATCCGCCATAACCACCATCATCTGACCATAACCGCCATCTATCCACCATAACCGCCATCTATCCGCCATAACCGCCATCAATCTGATCATAACCGCCATCTATCCACCATAACCGCCATCTATCCGCCATAACCACCATCGCTCAACCCTAAATCACCATAACCGCCATCAATTAACCCTCATTCACCATGAATTCGTCATTCCGCCATCTATCCGCCATAGCCACCATCGCTCAACCCTAAATCACCATAACTGCCATCAATTAACCCTCATTCACCATGAATTCGTCATTCAAACTGATCAAGAACACATAATTCAGCAAAATCCACCATTAAAATCATTCAATTTCAGAAATTCCTTGTTAAAATCCACAAAACCTAACCTAATTAGAAAAAAGAAAAAAAGAAAAGAAAAGGAATTGAAAAATGCCAGAAGCTGAAGTTGCTGCAATGGAAGTCAACACCACTGATGTGAATTCTGCAAGTCATCCTCTCTACTTTCATCCTACTGATCATCCAGGTCTAATTCTAATCTCTAAAAAGCTTCTAGGATCTGAAAATTTTAGTTCTTGGAAGAGGTCCCTATCAATTGCTTTAGGTGCCAAAAATAAACTGAAAATTGTGAATGGAGAATATGAGATACCTGCTGTTGATTCTGTTCTAAGGCCACATTGGGAAAGAGCAAATGACATGCTCATTTCTTGGATTTTAAACACTGTATCTGAAGAAATTGGAAATAATTTGAGTTTTGTGGATAATGTTGCTGCTTTGTGGAAAGAATTGAAAGAACATTATGAACAACTAGATGGTCATAGGATTTATCAATTGAGTAATGAAATTGTTGAACTAAAACAAGGAAACTCCACAATTGAGGTTTATTATCACAAGCTTAAGAGTCTATGGGATGAATTGGATGCCTTGGAAGCACCACATGCTTGCACTTGTAAATGCACTTGTGACAATGGCAAAACAAATGGAGAAAGGGACCAGAGGAAAAGGCTTATTCAATTTCTAATGGGATTAGAGGAAAGTTACACCAATATTAGAGGACAGATCTTACTAATGCAACCATTGCCACAAACTGCAAAAGCCTACTCAATGCTAAGACAAGAAGAGAAACAAAGGCTTGCACACAAACCACCACACCTCACAATGCAAACTTCATTCAACTCAATGGTTACAAACATACCACAATACAATCAACAAAGAATGAACAATCCACAACTGAGGATGAACACTCAAGGAGGAGAAAGAAGGAGCAATTTCAAGCCAGGAGTCATTTGTTCAATATGCAATAGAGAAGGCCACTACAAGACTGAATGCTACATAATTGTTGGTTATCCAATAGGTCACCCTCAGCACAACAAGCTTCCAATGAGATCTGCACCTTCCAAACAGCCTGCTTATTACAACAAAGGAAAGACAGTCAACTTGGCAGCAGCAATGACAGAAGAAGACACTCCTTTTCAGACTTCTGATGCAGCAACAAATGCTAGGATGGATCAACTTCAAAATCAACTCAATCAAGTGTTTTTGATGCTGCAAAACAAAGATGGAACAATGACCACAAATGATCTCCTCCAGGCTCAAATGACAGGTATAAGACTTATCCTTGCTGCTTTCATTTCTGATCTTTTAGGGACTTGGATAGTTGATAGTGGGGCAACTGAGAGTATATGCATTTTACTTTCACTAATGCACAATGTGAGAAAATTACCCAAACCCATTTATGTCATAATACCAAATGGCACTAGTGTCCCTGTGAATATTGTTGGATCTGTTTATATTAATGACAACCTCACTCTCCAAGATGTACTTTACATCCCAACCTTCACCTACAATCTCATTTCAGTAAGTAAGGTCCTAAATTCAACACATTCTGCAGTCATTTTCACTGCTAACAGCTGCACATTTCAGGACCTTAAAGGTTCCACAACCCAAGGAAAACTCTGTGGTGGACTCTACATTGTACCTACTCAATCTCAAGTCACTACTCCTCACAAACCAACCATTCTGACATCAACCAGTGGAGCAAGCTTATGGCATACAAGACTGGGTCACTCCTCTCTTCCAGTCATCAAACATATCAAATCCATACCATCTTTCAGTTCTTGTGATTCTGTAAATAAATGTTATGTGTGTCCTTTAGCAAAACAACATGTATTACCTTTTCCTTTGAGTAAATCTCATGCAAAATGTATGTTTGATCTTGTTCATATGGATGTATGGGGTCCTTATAGACACCCAACAATCAATAAATGCACTTACTTTCTCACAATTGTGGATGATCATTCAAGGGCCACATGGACCTACCTCTTCCCTCCAAATCTCATGTCACCTCCACTGTTAAAAGTTTTCATGCTTTTGTTCAGAATCACTTTCAAAAATCTATCAAAACAGTGAGGAGTGATAATGGTCTAGAATTTGTCAATAACTCTCTATCCACATTCTTTCAAACTGTTGGCATTATACATCAAACCACTTGTCCCTACACTCCACAGCAGAATGCTAGAGTGGAGAGAAAACATAGACAATTACTTGAAATGGCTAGATCAATTAAATTCCAAGCAAACTTTCCTAAACATCTATGGGGGTATTGTATTTTAGCAGCTACTTATCTCATTAACAGACTCCCCTCATCCATTTTACAAAACAAAAGTCCTTTTGAAATCCTATACAACAAAACACCATCATTAGCTCATCTCAAGATCATTGGATGTCAAGCATATGCCTATGTACATTCAGATGACAAATTTGCACCAAGGTCTAAACCATGTGTCCTACTTGGATATCCACACAATCAAATGGGTTATATCCTATATGATATTGACACACACAAACCCTTCACTAGCAGAAATGTCCTCTTTGATGAATCCTCATTTCCTTTCAAAACCAAAGCTCCAAAACCAACACATGTCACTACACAAACACCCACAACTGCCTATATTCCATCCTTATCTTTTCCAACACCCTTCACATCTTCTAATCCTGATAATTCCAATACCCTCGACTCTAAAACACCAAGCTCATCACCTTCCACATCACCCTCTCAACAACAATCACCCAACACCTCATCACTCTCTACAAATCAAGCTGAATCTCCCACCATATCCTCTAACAATACCTCCCAACAATCACACACTGTACCTCTACCACCTCCAATCTCCACCAGAACCTCCAACAGAATTAAAACACCATCTGTCAAACTTCAGGACTATGTCTGCTCACTTCCCAAACACCACCAAGCTAATTTTCTTACTTACTCAAATCTCTCACCAAACACCCTTCATTTTGTAAATGCAATAGACAAGTCAGTTGAACCACATTCATATTTCCAAGCCTCTAAGGATCCAAAGTGGATTCAGGCAATGCAAAAAGTGATTGAGGCACTTGAACAAAACCAGACCTGGACACTTGTCCCTCTTCCCACTGGAAAAACTCCCATAGGGAGCAAATGGGTGTTTAGAATTAAATATAATGCAGATGGCACAGTAGAAAGGTACAAAGCAAGGCTTGTGGCAAAGGGATATCATCAACAAGCAGGCATTGACTATACAGAAACTTTTGCCCCAGTGGCAAAGATGGTCACTATCAGAACACTTTTAGCAGTCAGTGTCCACAACAATTGGATAATAGAGCAGTTAGATATCAACAATGCTTTCCTTCATGGGGATCTCCATGAAGAAGTTTACATGAGTATTCCACAGGGTTACACAAAGGATGTACCAGCTAACACTGTTTGCAAGCTCATCAAGTCACTCTATGGACTAAAACAAGCAAATAGAAAATGGTTTGAGAAGCTGACATCTTTTCTCAAAACTCTGGGTTTTCACCAGAGTTATGTTGATACCTCTCTGTTCATCTACAAACAAGGTCCAATTTTTACTGCCCTACTCATCTATGTAGATGATATAATCATCTCTGGTAATACTGGATCTCACATTAAAGATGTAAAGGCTCATCTTCATCATCAATTCAGCATCAAAGACCTTGGCACACTTCATTACTAATTCCTCTGCCATATCTCTTGCTTCTAATCCTGTTCAACATGCAAGAACCAAACATATAGAGATTGATTGTCATTTTGTTAGAGACAAAATCAAAGCAGGCCTCATCCATCCAGTTTTCATCCCATCTACAGCTCAACCAGCAGACCTCTTCACCAAAGCTCTACCTAGACCCCTACATTACAACTGTTTGTCCAAGTTGGGCACTTGTGATGCTTACACAATGCCCACTTGTGGGGGGGATAATGAGACACAAGGAACAAATCAAATCATATCAAAACACCAAGCTCATCAAGCTCAAGCTCATCAAGTCATTAGGAAGCTTAGCAGTACACGTATGCTACATAGTAGATCATTGCACATATGTAAATTGATGTAAATTATAACTGAATTCTGTTAGAGAGTTAGTTAGGAAATAGATAGATTTAGACTGTATATGTATAGGTCAGTAGGCATATAAATACCCACTCCCTTACTCTTGTATTATTATCAGTTTCATTTTCTATACAAAATAAATCCCCAAAATGCTCTCTATAATTTCTTTAAAAGTGAATACTATAAATACTAATTAGCTTGTTCGTGAACAATAGATTTTAGAATAATGAATTAAAAAGTGACGATTCTTGTCAAAAACGTGATAATATGCTCGTAAAGATGTTTGGAATATGGAGGTGCATAATAATTAGTTTGAGTAAATTATACGAATGGTATAGTTTGCATGGATCTATACTTCTACACTATATTTTACTATATAAAACAAATTACTTTTTTCCTGAAAAAGCAATTCAGACTTTAAAATGACCATATTATCCTTGTTCTTTATTCACTAATTTAAACATCTTCACCTAATATACCTAAAATACCCTTAAATAATCATACTAACCCCTCTTACATCAATTAATTTTACATTCATCACCACACTACCGCTGCCACCACTACCACCGTCGCCACACCGCCACATCGCGCGGGCATACTTCTAGTTTCAATAATCTCACTTTTCAGGCAGTCTCATCTGTGTAAGAATTAGGAATTCCTCTTCCAACTCGTCCCAGAATGGGCGTTATGGCAAAGAACAAGAAGAAAACTAAAGAGGAAATTTGTCCAATAGTCACAAATGGTGCCTCCACAGGTTGACATCCGATCCAACCTAGTAGTAAGCAATCCGCCAAATGCACCCCTAGGCACAAGTCATCCTCGTACCGGGCTTGGACCATGTCTCCCGAACAATCTCAGTACATATGGCGCAAGACGATTCCACATATCGAGGTCGGAATGGGATCGGGTGTTTTCACGTCTCACCGTAGTGCCCGGTTTGTCTTGATTTCCGATTGATGAACAAGAAGGAAAATGGAATTCTTGTATTTTCTGACTCGCCCCCGGCTACGTGTATCTGTTTCAGTAAAGACCGAAAAGAAAGACCCGCTGTTCTATTTTCGTGTTACCTTTTTCTTCATCGTCAATGCGGATCGTCCCTTCCTTGGTGAAAAGGGGACTTCCACGATTTCATCTATATTTAATCTCTTAAGAATAGCTTATATAGTCATGATTCAATTCAGATCCACTGACTTTTGATTTCTTTCTCATTTTTCGGATCTGATTGGAACAATTGAGAAGTAGGAAGACTTTGGCGATTCATATCATAATAGGTATAATATTTATGTCCCAGCACTAATTCTAAGGTGGCAGGGCAGCTAGTTTGAGTGGGGCCTGATGGTTTCCCGAACTTCTTCTTTCATTTGCAATTAATAAGGAGCTAGTTGGGGAGGAAATATCGATGGCAATCAAGGATGGATTTCTATTTCGGAAGGGGTGCTTACTGAAAGAGTTCAACACTACGCTCATTGCTCTTCTTCTAAAGTCCCTTGGAGCCAATTGCTTGCCTGAAGCTTGACATGATGAAGGCGCTTTTAAGCCCTTCCCGAAGGAAAGACTTCTTTCCCAAGAAGTGCAGCAAGTACTTTAGTAATTTGGGGATTTGGCAATTATTGATGGAATTCCTTCCTTCTTTCTTGAAGTGACAGAATTCTTTATTTATTTCAGGAATTTTTTTCAGATATGACGGAATTGATATCGCCGTGAAATCTTTCTTTTTTTATTGCTTGCTTTCTTCTGACTCCTTACGTATACTTCACTCGTTGGGTTCGGCTGTCAGTTTCAAATCTTGAACCAGAATTGATCGATAGAAGTGCTTAAGCTGGAGGTGGAAGCATGAGTTCAGAGTTAGCAGCTCTTACAACAGCTAGGCAAGTGAGCATTCCTCTTTTTCCTTCTCTTGAAATTGCATCCTCCCCTGCTGCTAGGAGTTCTCCTTCCATCTTATCTGCGAAGTGTAAGGTCTCGTCTCTATTCGAATAAGCCATTCCATCCTTCCATATTTAAATTGAACCTCTCCCTCTCCTGTAAGTCGAGCGGCTTTGCACCTTCGCCGGTTAATATTCTTTCTACTAGACTAGTTCTCCAATAAGAGGAGTCGGGGACGCGCTTTATGGCTTAGAAGAGTAGCAGGCATTGGCTCTTTGCTATAGTCCATTAGTGGTATGGTATAAAGTCTAATCCTTCTTGTCAGGTAAAGAAGCAAAGGGATCAGGTGCGAACGGAGCTTCGAATGACTGAACTCTCATCACTGTAAGAAGAAAGGACTAGTAGCATTGCTGAGGAGTCATCTAGGTTGTAATGTATGGCTTTCTCGCACAGTCCTTTGGCAGGGCTGCGAGCCTACCCTTCTCGAGCCTACAACAATAGCTTACGCTTACCAAGCCTAAAAATAGGGCTACAGCAAGCAAAGCAAGCTTTCCCCCTTCGTTTGTTGTGGGTCGCGCCTCACCGCAGGCACTGAATGAATGAAATGAGTGGGGATCTTCCTTCCCCCTTGCTAATTACCAAGAACTTCGTTGCCACTAGTGAGACCGAAGAACCGCCAGGTTGTCGAGGACACGTCTGAAGAGGAGGCCGGCGGCCTCTAAGTTTACCACCCTACCCACTAATGGACTATGAGGGGGGAAGGTGAACGGAAACCGACCGAAAACCCGAACCGCTTGACCCCTTCATACTCGATTCATTAGGGTTGGGCATGGATGGAACCAATCAGAAGTGCAAATCGCGCAAGCGAAGCCGTTGGTCTTATTTTTCTTTTGTTTGGTCTATTCATGGTCTAATTTTTAACTGCGGTCTAATTGGGTCATTACTCATTGTTTTGGAGAACAATGAAGATTCATGTTTTTTCATTTCAATGAAGGTGACTTGACGCTAAGGTCGCGTTTGGTTCGCAGAATTTGATGGAATCTGATGGAATTAGAATTGAATTTCATTCCTTAGTGCGTTTGGTTGTTCAAAGATAAAAGAATCTCATTCTGTTGGAATTTAAACATTCCATCATTTGATGGAATCTCCCTTCCTTGGGGATGGGAGAAGGAATTCATTCCTTCCTTTACTTGAATTCTTGAAAAATCAAAAACACCCGGAATAAGTTTCGCTTGTTTATGAAACTGTTAATCCGTCCTAACAAAATGCCTCTTTAAAAATGACAAATGAAACAACTTGTGATGTGACGTAACAGCGAGTTGATGAATAAGCTTAAAACTTGCCATACCTTTGAGGCTTTGACTGGATTGTCAATTTTCTTAAGAGTAATTATGGGATCAACGATCTCAACCAGTTAACCCCAACCCCATCCCTTTTCTCTGGATGTGTGATATGAACCAGAAAAGTGGAAAACTTATAAGCGGGGGCATAATAAGGTAAATGCATCACTAAACAACTGAAAAATAAATGAAAGAGGACAATTATATCTTTTAGAAAACAAGCAAGAAATAATCTTTTTATAGTGTACATTACAACTGCCCACTTGATAAGCTAACTGAACCCAACCCCTTGTTTACTCTTTACCAAAATCGGCACTGTAATGAGCACTGGATTCAAGCTTCTTGGCCTCATTCAGTTTACGGACAGCCTGAAACATTTTCCAAACACAACAATATCAGATATATTAACTTGACATGCCCCAAAATGACAAATGAAACAACTTGTGATGTGACGTAACAGCGAGTTGATGAATAAGCTTAAAACTTGCCATACCTTTGAGGCTTTGACTGGATTGTCAATTTTCTTAAGAGTAATTATGGGATCAACGATCTCAACCAGTTAACCCCAACCCCATCCCTTTTCTCTGGATGTGTGATATGAACCAGAAAAGTGGAAAACTTATAAGCGGGGGCATAATAAGGTAAATGCATCACTAAACAACTGAAAAATAAATGAAAGAGGACAATTATATCTTTTAGAAAACAAGCAAGAAATAATCTTTTTATAGTGTACATTACAACTGCCCACTTGATAAGCTAACTGAACCCAACCCCTTGTTTACTCTTTACCAAAATCGGCACTGTAATGAGCACTGGATTCAAGCTTCTTGGCCTCATTCAGTTTACGGACAGCCTGAAACATTTTCCAAACACAACAATATCAGATATATTAACTTGACATGCCCCAACTAATGTTACAAATGAAACTAAAAAGAAGGGGAAAAAGGGGGTTTTCAGTTTAACATTCAAGTCCATATGTTGTAATGACCAAAGTAAAAAGTGAATGGTCACAATTACCTTCATGAAATCTTCATGGATAACATAATCACGTTCTGCACGGATTGCAGACATACCGGCTTCAGTGCACACATTCCGAAGATCGGCTCCATTAAACCCCTGAAAAAAATGTCATTGGTCAGCAGTTCTGAACAAACACAATCAGATGCAACTACATCTATTAGCTTAATGACATATCATACCTCGGCAAGTTTGACAACAGCCTCGTAATCAATTTCACCATGTTTAGCAATCCCAGCTGCATGAATTTTAAGAATTTCCATTCTTGATTGCTCATTTGGAAGCGGGATTTCTATTTTCCTGTCTAAACGACCAGGACGAAGAAGAGCGGGATCCAGAACATCAGGTCTGTTTGTTGCCATAATCATTTTTACCTAAGGAAAGAACCATATTAAATCCTCTCCAAGTAAAGCAAATCTAGTTAATTTCTCAGCAGGATTTAGATGGTCCAAGAGACGCATAATTCCATCAATTGGGATGACAAAATATGAGCATAAATATGGTTTTCTTCACAAACCTTGCCAAGCTGATCAAACCCATCTAGCTGATTAAGCAACTCCATGAGTGTTCTTTGAATTTCACGGTCAGCACTAGTTCCCTCACTAAAACGACGTCCTCCAATGGCATCAATTTCATCCATAAATATGATGCAGGGCTGGATAAAGAAACGTTATAAATCTAGCTAAACTTTGACTTGAAGAAGATAAAGCTTCAATCATTAATACACTGTTTAACAAAAACCACTAACTACCAAATACAACAGAGTTGGAAAACAGGGAACGTTGGGTGATGGGTCAAAACAAGTCCGGATAAATTCTTGTAAGAGTTAAAACAGGCGGTGCAGGTTTCAAATAATTTTGTCCAAAAACTTGTAGTGTTGATAAACAACTAGTGATGTATTAACTCAATACTAACTAGTGTTATATTATCATTTCAAAAACAAAAGCTAAAAAAACTACTTACATTATCTCAAAAGCAAAAGTTAAGTTTGAATTAATCTATGAGATTTACGTATTAAGCATGCATCATGGGTGACTTTCAACCCCTTTGACCCAATCTGTTACTCTTAAAGCTTTTTTTTTTTTTGACTTGGTGTTGATGGACATAACATGAATTAACTAATTCATAAATAAATGGCTTGAAATTCATGCTCCACGGCAAGGGAGCTAAAAATAGTTGCAGTGCTGTATATGTCAAGTAATAGAGAGACTGAAGGGTGGAAGCAGTACTTGGTGCTCACGTGCATAATTAAACATTTCCCTGATCAATCTTGCACTCTCCCCTATGTACTTATCAATAATGGCACTTGATACGACCTATAAACAATTTCCGAAATGGAAGCATAAAACATAGGTCAGCAGTCATATCTTGTGAAAATACGAATGCATTATAGAGAACAAAGAAGTACCTTCAAGAAATTAGCATCAATATTGCTAGCAATTGCTCTAGCTAGTAATGTCTTCCCAGTACCAGGAGGTCCATAGAGAAGAACACCCTAACAAAAAAAAGAACATCTCTCTAGTCATCCTAAGAAGAAGCAATAAACTTCAATAATCTTTTAAATATTGGGGAAGGTGTCAATAGGTACCTTGGGGGGTTTGATGCCAACCCTTATGAAAAGCTCAGGATTCATCAGAGGCAATTCTATAGATTCCCTTAGTTCCCGAATCTGATCTGATAGCCCTCCAACTGCAGAATAGCTAACATTTCCAGGATCTTCGTGAAGCATGTTATAAACAACTGGATCAACCTGTAAAATTTTGTGAACATGTAAGTAAAACAAGTGGACAAACAATTATTAACCAAAAGAACAATTTGAAGTTATTTTTAGCACATATACTAACTTCACGGGGGAGTGCACGCATAATGGTTAGAGTTGTCATATCAAGAACCACTCTAGTCCCAGCTGTTAGTTTTTCCTTGTCAACTTTACTGCGACATCCAACTACATACCTTGGACCGCTACTGGCTTTGACTATCACTGTAATATCAGAAGCAGATTTTATTAGTTAAAAGAAACCTCCATGTCCCTCAAAAAGAAAGTGTGATATACTTGTTGATGGGCACATTACAAAGTAATGCAGTCTAATTGTTTATAGGGTTGCTAAGCTGAGCATGAGAAAGTTAGAAAGCTATAAAGTTCAAATGAAAATAAAGGGAATAATGGAAGTATTATATACATCGTTCACTATCCAGAGGCCTGAGAACTTCGCCTATGATCTGTCCAACACTTTGAAGAGACTTCAAATCTTCTTCTGTTTTGGCATAATCTTTCTTTGTACTTCTCAAAGCCTCTCGCACTGCAAACATCAAGTTCTGTTGTTAATCTAGCATAGAACACTCATATAAAACACAACATAATTTCTATTGCAAAATAGATCATCGTGCAAATGATCATGAAACAGATACCAATACAATTCCAGTAAAAGTTACGCATAAAACTAATTAAGCATAAATTAGCAATGAACTATCAGTCCAAAATAAGACCCTGTACACTTGCCAAAACTAACATAACATAAAATGATAAAAAGTTATACCTAAGAAAGTAAGACAATGTTTGAAATACTAATCCATGTACAAATATATGATACACAGATTTGTTAATTGAATCCAAGCACCTTGGAAGAAGATTAAACACCAATGACAACCATACATATCTAATTCTTTAGAGTGACAGGAAATAATAGCTACAGGTAGAAGTCTAAGTATTGTAAATATAAGCAAGATTCAAAGACAAGTAGGATCTCCAATTTTGTAAAAGAAACTCTTCATTTCAACATTAGTTAGCCCGGGTAACCAAAAAACATTATAAAAAATCTTGAAAAACCTATCGATAATTGACTGATAGTGGTGAACACCACTAAAGAAGTATATAACCCACAAAAGAACAAAGTACTATATCAGATATTTACAGCTTACTTAGAAAGTTAGCATTAAGTTCATCGATAAATGTCATAGATATACATGTAAGCACCACAATTCACTAACACCACTAGTGATCCTTAACAACCCCATTAAAAGTTTGGACCTTGCTCAAAATAACACCGCGATTTTATTCAGCTAAAACAAATCAACAAGTCCCATGAGTAGTGAAAGAACCTACAACTAGTCTAATTTTGAAGACAGATACTCATACAAAACTTTTCACAACCGATATAACACATAATGCGACTACACGATGAGAAGCATTATCATTACTACAATTAAGACTCATCATTATTGTCAAAATATTAGCAAAAATCATTCCAATTTCTATCCATATCATTAAGCTGAATACACTCAACGAAGTTGTAGGTTGTCAAAACATTTACAATAAATAATATAATATCCTATAAAAATCATAAGCATAGCAAACCCTAAAATTTAACAGATTAACTATACCAACAACAACAAACACTAAAATACTTAAAAATATATTAAAAACCTAAAGCCTAAAACCTACTGAGCTGAATAAACAAATCTATAAATACATTATCTGTATATACATACATATAAAAGCTTAGGTTTTTCGATAGGTAAACTAGAGAAAAAAATTGACCTGCGCGAACACGTGATTCGAGTTCTTTATGTTGAAGCATCTTTTTCCGATACTCGGCGGCGGCGGTACGGCGGCGTACCGCATCTTCGCCTTCATTACTCGCCATCGGAACATTGATTGATTGACTGATCTATTGATATATATAAGGAGAGAATAAGAATTGTTGTTCAAGAAAAGTACTGATTTTTATGTGAAAAAATTGGGAATCCTGTATCTATATTTTCTCCAGGCTTCTCTATTATAATAATTTATTTTTGTTATTGGGCTTGTATTTATATGGGCTTACATCTAATCTAATAAATTCCATATGTTAGTATAATTGGGCTTCTTCTCATGACACGCCACTTCACTTCAGCTCGAATTCGAGCATAATAGTTTTCGATTTGCTCAAACACAAACTTATTACACAATAAGTTTCAATGATCCGAGTTTTTCTTTTATAAAAAAAAAAACAAATTGATTTGGCTCACCAAGTGAATCTCATTTACAAGAGACTTTCACGAGCTTTTATACTCCAAAAGTCCAAATGATGGTTTTATACCGTCAATAAGATTATTCAACCTCACGAAGTCAGGATATTAAATGAGTCTATTGAATTCGAGCTCGTAAACAAGTAATTCAATCTTGAAAGTAAATTATTGGAACAATTGATAAACATAAATGAGTCTACAATAATCGAAAAACATAAATGGATGGTTTCACAACCATTCACGTCAATATCGTTAGATTTATGTCAAGTTAGTCTACTTTACCCATGCCAAATGATTTTACTAACCACACTCGCAGTACTTCCAATGAAAAGTTAGAAAACGGGTTCATAATTATAAAATATTATTTCTATTTCTCATATTGAAAAACATGTTATAATCTGTTTGGTGGAATGGGGTGGTAAGGGGGTGTGTGTATGTATGTTTGGTTGGGGTGGGGAGATGGAGGGCGGGGGTGTAGGGGACAGGCGGTGCTAATGGGGCGTAAAGGGCAGTGGTGGGGACGTGAGTGAGGGCCAGGGACGGAGGCGTAAGAGAAGATAGTTAATATAATTTGATGTTTTTAAAATTTAGAAAATAAAAATGAAAGTGAAAACAATAAAAAATGTTTTCTACTTTCTATTACAAAAGTAAAAAATAGTGTTTTTTGATTTATTGAAACTCTTTTCTTAAATAATTATGATTTGATTATGTTTTTTTCATGTTTTTTTTAAGGGTAATGATTTACATGTCTAAAATATAAGCCTAAAAATATGCCTAAAACATTCAACAGATGACACATGAATATCACTCATTCTCTTTCCTAATCTTCACCTTCAATCATGCCATGTGTCATCATTAGATTTTTAGCATATCAATCATTTTCTTCTTTTGATTAATAAAATTAAAAAACAACATATGTTATACCCAACCCACTTAAAATTTTTAAAGATTTTATCTTCTGAGAGGAATTTTTTTTTAAGGTCCTAAAGTTTTCATCAACCGAAAAATAAATCAACATTGGTAACATACAAGCCCACTATTCACAATTCATGGCTCCCTAAAATAAGCAATGATCAACCTAATAACCAACCTAATATTTTTATCACTTAACAAGTATAATACATTCATTCTCTTTCCAAATCTATTCCTTTGATTATGTCAAATGTCATCGTCATATTATTAGGTTGATCATTAGGTGATCTATTAGGTAGTTTACTCCAATCCAAACTTCTTACACACGGATCCCAACGAAATGATTACAGCTGCGCACGAAACTCACTTGACCCCACACCTCATCCACTCTCGTCTCGCCACGTGTACCACCTTCCTTTTCACATAGAGCCAAAAATAAGCTCACTACTCTGCATATACCTATACATACATACATAGACCAACATCTCACCTAAATAATCACTACTCTGCATTCACAACGACGACGTCGTTTCGAGAATCAAAAAGTGTAATGCTTTCTATTCACTATCACTTCCTTTTTTTTTTCCTTTGTGTTTTTGCTTAAAGTTGATGATAGCTACATTTTATTTATTGATTTTTTGAAATTTTGTGCTTTTTTTTTTCTATATTTTATATTTGCAGATTAAAGGATTGGCGATGAAGATAGGCCGTACGACGGAAATGCATTCCGGTAAAGTTTCTAGATGTTCTGGTACGCGCACTCATCGTATCGTATGTTGTGTATGTGTATATACACACACACACACACACACACATATATATATATATATATATATATTATATATATAATATATAGATATATAATCATTGTATGTATGTATGTCATAAAGCTCATAGTAAATTGTTTTTTGTATATAACCATTAAAAATATTAAGTAACACCCACTAACATTTTCCATGGTTTATGGGTCCCGGTACAGTCTAGGACCGTGCATCGGGGAGGTTGAGATATAGACAGTTTTACCCCAGTCTAGGTTCTACTTAGGATAGAAAAGACCTCTGTCAGTGCAAGGTGTAAAGATCGAACCCTTGACCGCTGTTTCGCAAAGGTGACCCAAGCCTTGCTTTGTAAATATTTTTTTTGAAAGGCATTCTAATCTACTCTTACTCCTAAATTACACGCATGCCTGAGATGAAACTCAGGACTCTCTAAAAATCCCTATTAATCTACCCCACAAATGTGGGAAGTGGGACTCGAACCCAGGTGGATCCCCCAAGGTCAAAGACCATTAGTCATTGTGAATATTATTTATAGAGTCGAGTTTACAATGTCATGCTTCAAAGTTGACTCGATTATAAAGTTACAGCTTGAAACGCAATTGAAACTTCATTTTAAAGCTCAATATGGCTTGAAAATCTACTCGAGTGTCTTAAGTCAACTTAGATGAGTTTTTTTTCTCAGAGTAGTTCTTGAGTTAGATTAACTTGATTACTCATAAATGCCAGTATTTTTAACTACATGAACAAAGAAAATACAAATGCTGTGACACCGCTAAAATGAAGATAGCAAAACGAAGGGTAAGAAGTAAAATAAAGTAACCGATACATCTCATCTGCAAAATCATATTGTAAGAAGCTTTTGGTAAGGAACCCGATAAATACATCTCAACTTTTGATTCATAGACCACAGATATATATGCATCAATAACTTCTACAACAAAGTGTAGAAATTGTGCATTTCGGTGAGTGAAGCAAAGTATATGACTATACACTGAATTAATCACCTCCTTGTAAGTGTAACATTTGCCATGTTAGTTTAAGATAGTAACTAGTGAGCTTCTTTTATGAACTCTAAATCAAGGTTATTGGCAAAGAAGCTTCTTTCGGCTAGTTGGTTCAGATGGTCTATAGTTATTACTCACAAAACATTACTGATTTGGTTAGTGTAGCTGATTTTTTGTTCTTATACTTATTGAGTTACATTTACGGATACAATGAATGAAGACAATTTTTTTACATTCATCTTCTTGACCGTACCCATACATGTTTTGGTAACTTTTATTGAGTAGTTTGTGGAAGCATAGAATGATTGGTTTATGTTAATGATGTAATTGGAAGTTTTTTCCAAGTTTTTACTGTGGTAATTGGTAAACGGTCTCATTTGTAAACTTGAGGGCTCTTGTCTAAACTTTACAGCTGTACACTGTATATGCTTAGCATAATTTGGTTATGACATAAATCTGCAACACCATCTCTGCTTGTATTTTAGCTCATTAACAATTACTCTGTAATTTCCTTTCAGATATATAAGCACAAATTCATGTTTGACACCTCCAATTTTAGTGGTTTAACATTTGCATTATTCTTAGGTCTTTGTTGTAAACTTTGTATATTACATAGGGCATTTCTTCCTAAAGTTTATTGAGATGCAGGATTTCTACTATCTTTTGTTAACTTGGATATGCATGTCTGTTAATGAAGCAGTTAAACGTAAATTGATTCTTGAAAGTAGCGAAGAAAGTGCAACCCCGAGCCCTAAATATACTGCATACTCGTCCGATAAAAACAACTGCAAGAAATTTGATTATAGTGATCCAGTTGCTCTTAGAAACATGGTGATAGAGCTTGATTCTCCCAAGTATGGCTCTGTCACAAAAGACATAGAAGATCTTTTTGCAAGAAGGAAGATTCCGATTTTAAATAAAATGTCTTCACCTAGCGTTAATTCAGCAGAGCTTAAATCTGGGAAGGACTCTTCCAACGTGATTGACGATACAAAGCATGAAAACGTTATGTCACACCTGATAATTAACATTGACTCGGATGATGATGATGATAAACTAGCAGTTCAGACTCCTTCCCAACCATTCCAGGATGTAGTATTGAATCAACCTAGCAAGAACCTTTCAATGGTGCATTATTTGGTTGGTTCTCCTGTCTTAAAGATTTGGTCTAATTCATCATATCATTCGATGTACACATCTCTATATACTTTTCAATGCCATATGTTATAAGCTAAAAGACTATGTTGTAGTATAGTTATATTACTATATGTAGAACATCTTGAGATACTGGATCCTACCCATTGATGATAGTTACATGACCAATTTCTTTATGCTTCTAATAAACATAGATTTTTGCCTGAAATGTTCCCTTTAATATTTACATTCCGGCTTTGCATTAGTATATTAATGGTCCTGTGCATTTCTCTAGTGTCTTTTTGGGATCTACCCTTTATAATGCTTGTTTTCTGTGGTTTGTAAATCTGTCTAATGTATGTCAGATGCAGATAACCGAGGAAGCAAGGAAGAATATATTTGACCTGAAATCTATTTCCCCGGCAGAAGTTACTGGGACCCAGAACAGAGCTGAGATTGATGGTCAAGTTTCCTTGCAAAAGCTTCAGGTATGTATTCATCTTTTGTCACTAATTATGAATTATGATATACTTGAAATATCATGTTAGTCGTCTTCTTTTTTGCCTTTGTAATTCGATGTAATTATCACGTCTCTTGTTGGCCACTGAATAGTACTGCTAAAATGTACATGACTAGTGTCATGGCTTATACAATAAGATAGATGCATTATAACAGTTTCCAGCATTCTCTGGCTATAATACTTTTTCATGGTGTCCACATGACTATAATTCCCTAGCAAGACACTCACATGTAGAATTAACTGTCCAATATGTTGCCATTTGTGTACTGCATACAATCAATTTATTACTATGATTTTGTCATGAAGGACACACATAATTTCTCTATAGTTTGATTCCAGTTGTTGGCACAGTGATATTTTGCAGCAGAACTTTTATGCTGTATGTGATGTTCCAATACCCCGATATTGAGATCAGGAGTTGTACTTCCTTTAAAGAGAATTAAATTGCAGCTTATTATATTGAACATCCAAGCAAAAAGAATTAAAAAAGTAATCATTTTCTGCAAAGATGCACAACTCTACTCCAAGTTTATTAATTTACTTATATGTATGCATGTTTTCCTTCTTCTTGAGACCTTTAGGCATGTTCAGCCTTAAGCACTTCTCAAGCATTGAGGGGGTAAGGGGTGAGGTTAGTCTCCCAGCACTCATTTTATACCCATCAAGTATCACCTTCTCTACATCTGAAAGGTGCTCCAACACTGCAACTAAGTCACTTGGTGCAGATTAACTGGCAACATTAATATTAGTAATATCTTTCCTGCTTGTGATTATAAATGTCTGATGTGCAACATCTCCTTCTAGTCATAATGGAAAGAAAATACACACGCTATAGATATTATTTACAACATGTTCCTTTATTCTACATTATTTTGATTTCATTAACATGCAGAAGGGAGATTCTGCTCCAGGCCAAATTTCAATGGAAGGGGAAGATATAACTGCTGTTGAGCACAATGTCGAGAAAGACAATGATGATGATTATGATGTGAAGAATGAAATTGACAGGAGGGTAAAAGATGATGATGTGGAAGTTAAAAGTGACAAAGAAGATGGTGTTGTGGATAGTCGAAATGACAAAATCATAGTAGATGACGGGGAGAGTAAAAACAATCATGATAAGGGCATGTATGTCGGCGTTGAGGATGATACTGACATGCAAGAAAATGATCCAAGATCCGATTTCAACTTTGATGGCCTGGCTGATATATGGAAAGAAATGGCTATTGGATTAGAATCTTCAAGGGTAAGTAATTATAAGTTAAATATTTCTTATCAACATGCTCATAAATCAAAGGAGTTGCTAATATACAGTCATGATATTGGATAGGTTTTTCATGAGTAAATAGAAAGCTACATTTTTTTGTGTGAAAAGGGATAATCAATTAATCTTTTAACATTGCCTGTTATAGCAATTATCTTAATTAAGTGGTAATCTAGGTAACTGAAGCACCTACTTAGGTCTTTCATTCCAAGTTTGTGTTCTATTCTGTACATTGTGCATTGTTTTGGGTCAAAATATATTCCAAAAAAACTTATTAATGGATTGTCAGTGGTTAAGCTTTTGCTGTGAGCTGATCAGTCTCATCTTTCAAATGAACTTTTGAAGTAATCTAGGTTGTCAATAACACCTTTATTCATCATTGATCATTAGTTTGGACTTGAACTTAATGTTATCTAAGCTGATGAATTATATATTCTGTTTATTTCCATCAGGATATAGACCCTTTATCTACGGAACATGCAAGTGAAGATGAAAAAGATTGTGATCATTCTTTTATTTTGAAAGAAGATATTGGTTCCGTTTGCCGTGTTTGTGGAATAATTCAAAGGAGTATAGAATCCATAATTGAATACCAGCGTCCCAAGGTTTATTTTCTCAGTACTACCTTCTATTTCTGTTATATGAACCAAAAAAATGATTATTTCACAATTTATATGCTTTAAGCTGACTGTCTTGGTTAAGAACTTAAGATACCTAAATTCTAGTATCCTACTGCCTTCTTGATGACAACATACAGTATAGCTATCATGCGGCTGCTACTTATAATAGTTAATGTGATAATTACTGTTTTTTATAGTGTAAATCAAGACCTCAAAGAAATTAATGATACACTTACATATCATGTGGATATCTTTTCTTTTATATCACTAACATCAGACATTACTTTATTTCAGGGCTCAAATAGTATAAGAACTCGTTATTATGAAGCTGGCCAAAAGAAATCAGGAGCTTCTGTGGCTCCTATTGCTGATGGGGTGAAGTTACCTGGAACTGATTTCACTGTTTGTGACCTATCTGCTCATCCGAGGCACATAAGTCAAATGAAACCACATCAAGTTGAGGGCTTTAATTTTCTTCTTAGAAACTTGGTGTCTGAAAACCCTGGTGGTTGCATCCTTGCGCATGCTCCAGGATCTGGAAAGACATTTATGCTCATTAGTTTCATTCAAAGTTTCATGGCCAAGTATCCAGATGCTAAACCAATGGTGATTCTCCCTAGGGGTATTTTAGGAACATGGAAAAAAGAGTTTGAGAGGTGGAAAGTTGAGGAACTTCGGTTGTTTGACTTGTATTCGGTAAAAGCTGATGGTAGCAGAGGTCAACAGCTTGAAGTGCTAAAACGATGGATTAATCAGAGAAGCATACTATTTCTTGGGTACCAGCAGTTTGCCTCTATTGTGTGTGACATTGATACAAGAGCTGAAACAGTCAGTTGCCAGAATATACTATTGACATACCCTTCAATTCTCATATTAGATGAAGGTCATACTCCGAGAAATGAAGACACTAATATACTAACTGCTCTTGAGAAGGTCCAGACCCCTAGAAAGGTGGTTCTTTCCGGAACCCTTTATCAAAATCATGTTAGAGAAGTTTTCAATATTCTGAACCTCGTCCGCCCAAAGTTCCTGAAGATGGAGACTCCCAAGTTGATAAAAAGGCGTATTTTGAGCAGAGTACCATATGAAAGCAAGAAAAACCTCATCAAGAATAGCACAAACAATGAGTTTTACGAGGTGGTGGAGCATGCCTTGTTCAAAGATGATAACTTTAAGAGAAAGGTGGCTGTCATCGAAGATCTTCGTGAGATGACTAGTAAAGTTCTTCACTATTACAAAGGAGATTTCTTGGATGAACTACCTGGACTTATGGACTTCTCGATCTTTCTCAACCTCACCTCGAAACAGAAACGTGAGATTCCAGGATTGAAAAAGCTACCAATTTTCAAAAGGAACTCCAATGGGAGTGCTATTTATGTTCATCCCGGTCTTAAGTCACTTTTGAAGACTACGGATACAAAAAAAGACAGAAGCGATGACAGTGATAGCAAGATTGATCACCTGCTAGAGAAAGTCGATGAGATGGAAGGAGTGAAAGCCAAGTTTTTCCTCAACATGCTCCGCCTTTGTGTGTCTGGAGGGGAGAAGCTCTTAGTGTTCAGTCAATATCGATTGCCCCTAAAGTTTTTGGTTCGGCTGACCATGAAGACTAGAAAGTGGAGTCTAGGGAAAGAAATCTTTATGATAACGGGAGATGATAACAATGATGATCGCGAGGCATCAATGGACAAATTCAACAACTCACCTGACTCTCGAGTCTTTTTTGGATCAATTAAAGCATGTGGGGAAGGAATCTCTCTTGTTGGGGCCTCAAGAGTCATCATTTTAGATGTTCATTTGAACCCCTCAATTACTCGCCAAGCACTAGGACGTGCCTTTAGACCAGGACAAGTCAGGAAGGTATACACCTACCGGTTAGTTGCTGCAGCTTCACCTGAAGAGGAAGACCACGCCACCTGCTTCAGAAAAGAGTCTGTCGCCAAAATGTGGTTCGAATGGAACGAGTATTGTGGTCATCACGACTTTGAGATGGAGACAGTCAGTGTCAAAGATTGTGGTGACGAATTTCTGGAAACGCCATGTTTGAATGAAGACATTGCCGTCATCTATAAAAGGTTAGTAATTTCTAGCCGCATTACCATCTATACATATATAGTTTCTGATATTGTATTCTGTATTTCTGTTGTGTCCAACCTTGTAGATGATCACAAATGAGGAAGGCGATTGGTGGTGTTGTTTGGTAGCTATATACTTCTTCACAGTTACATGTTGATTATGGTGATCATTATAACCATAGCAAACATAGATCTAATGCTTAGTAATATGAACCACAGTTGGTGCAACTTTTTTTTAGCTTGTTGTATGCTTTACTCTGAATCAGCTGATTTAAGAAGTGTTTGTTGCTTTCTTGAATGCATACCTCCTATTGGTTTCCATGAGTAATATGTTCTCTGCCCATTTGGGATAGGATTGTTGGTGTTCCAATTTAATTTAAGCAGCTTTAGAAAGACTTATGTATGGTAAAACTTCTTAGTTGTTATTTTATGATCTCTATGACTATCCACAAATTTCATATACTGGTACTTGCTTTCTATAACGATATGATATAGATGTACATGTTTTCGTTAGTGACATGTTTTTCGCTAGAGTATTTTCACAATATTTGAACCACATCTCATTTTCGCCCTTTTTTAAAACTTGTTTTTAAAGTATAAGATGTAATAATGGGACCGAATAATCCACCAAAACAGCTTTGTTTGGACATTTTTTACCCATTTGAAGTAAAAAATTGACAAATTCAACTTCTGCGTGCTTGTTATATGCTTCACCTTCACTCAGATTTATATAAAGAATATATGTTGCTTTCATGGCTTCCACCTGTAGTCCGGTATCATGATACATGCCAAAAATCAAAATTATTGATCAATTAGGAATAATAACACCATTTTTGTTAGAATTTCCGAGCATTGGTGATACGTCTCAAGGATATCCTATTAAAACTAATCATTTAACATATGTAAATCATCTTATTGCTTGAATGCAATACTTTGTCCTTCCATAAAATAAAGAAGTGAAGACAATGTCAAACATTTTATAAATAGGTCAAAACGCCAATCTATTCAAAACTTCCTACTAACGCTAAACATTGTAAACTCAGCCCATCAGTCTACACACAAAGTGCAGTTAGGACCAAGTTGAACTCATCCCACCCAAAACCAGGAACAATCCAGGTTGGGACACTACAGGCTAAGACTATTACCGGGGTCAAAGTTACAATCCGAATCCATCTAGATTAGTTACAACATATATCAATGATATTACTAAGACATGATTTTTGAAGTATCCTCCGAAGAGCCTAAAAGTTCTACAAGCCTTCTCTGATTGATTTCTAATATTGAAGGAAATTCCCATGACTATCAACACTCACTTGGAAGAACATTGTAGAAATGGTAGACCTCGTCTTCATCAATAACCCCAACCTCGGTCTCACAAACCATACAACAAACGGGACTAGACAACTCATTATCGGCTGAACCACCTTTTTTAACTCGTTTCCTTTTCAAGCTTCCTTCTTCTGATACTTGCTCTTTCTTGATCTTGCAATTAACTACAAAAACTGCTCGGTATTGGGTCACATATTTCTCATGCCTGACAACAAGAGCCAACATTACATGATTAGATATAAAGAAAGAGCAAGAGCAATTTAAACAAGCAACATACTTGTAAACATACGGAAGTATCAGACAATAAGGGGGGTCTATTTTTGCAGTGATAGTAAAACTAGAACACAATATAACTCCCATGGACATGGCTTAAAATACCTCAAAAACCTAAAGAACCACATTCTTCTGACAATGAACATGCAAAATATTCATGAATTTAGTTAATCCAAATACCTTTGACACTCCAGGCACAGAGTTGTAAAGCAGGCAGGACAGCTAAGCACTGCATCCGAATATTGACCTTTTCTTTTCTTTTGAATCCACAATTGATCTTTATCATCAAGATTTGGATCATAGAACTCGGGTTTGACCGAGTAGTCTATAACATCATCATCTGAAACTGATTGTACATACAATGTCAGCAAAATAAGTATGAACTATATGATATCTTCATCACAATACAACATAGATAAGATGTACCTCCAATCAACGATAATGCATATAAAAGTTCAATTCATCAAGCAAATTACCTTCAACATTCAAAATAAAAACATTATATAATATAGGGACGGTCATGTAAACTTTCAAAAAACCAAACATAGTGTTGATGCACGTTGATGTGACAACAGCAACTTAGATTTGATTATGTCTTATTCGTATATGTAATTGATAGATTATGAACATAATGTTTTGGTAATGATCGATTACATGTTTAGGTGTTATATATGTTTATATATGATGTTTGTTATGTATGTTATACAAGTACAAACATAATATACGTTAGGATTCCTTGTACGTGAAATACTAGGAATATAACTATAAAGCTGATTTACAACTAACGAAGATAATCTTCGTTAGGCACTAACGAAGATAATCTTCGTTAAGATGGGCTGGGCTGCTAAGTTCGTAAGAACAAAGCCCAGCGAGTCTAATATTATCAGAAACATATAAATACGAACAAAAACCCTAAAATTAAGAATGACGTTCAGTTTAACACACCTAAGGCAACTAAGTTCGTTTGTGATATATACCAAACGAATATAGAGCAATATAAGGCTGATTATACTCTTGTAATTAGCAATATAATAGATAACTAATCAAACAGTTATCTCGTGAGGATTCCGCACTCACGACATAACCATAGACGATCTCGAGAGCGATCCATAGCTATCGAGGGACTCACACATAGATCTAGAAAACTAGAACTCTGAGTTCCAGAAAATAAAAACTTGACGGAGTAGTTAATACATCTTTGTAAATCTAGAACTAGCAATGCCATATACAATCATCGATGTGTTTACCATCGATAATTAATAATGACACATTTCCCAATAAATAATACACTTATTTACATGTATAACATATTCAAATTAAGTTGCTGCAGAAATTCTATATATACAAGTATAACACTCTCGATTTTACCAGTTCAATAAAGAGGCCAATAACTGTCACCCTTCCACATATGTCCATTATTTTCATACTGCACATATCATTACCAAAACCATATAGATAATTGTAAAATTACCAATATCAATTTAATGGGGGACGTCAGATATAAGCTGCCCCTTCAAAGGTAGCAGAATTTACGCAATAGATCAAGTTGGCAAATGTATGCTTTTATCGTCAAATATATAGAATAAATAATTGTCTAAATCAGAACATATGACCTCCTTTATAGGTAAAAGATTAGTTTTTAGCTGTATTTCTGAGAGAAATATTTTGGAGCAGTTTGCATGCGAAGTATATAAATGATACTTTTTTCTCATGAAGCAGACGCACTCTTTCCTCAAATTCGCTATGTTGGCTAGTTTCTGGTGACTATAGTTGCATATCATTGGCGAAAATTTGCCAAATAAAGGAGATAATGCACTTTGGATCAACTTAAAAGAAAAACATTAGTGTATCATGGATAGGCGCATTAATTTTATAATCTGTAAAAAACGTATAGCATTATAAAAGGAGTGAAACATGAAAAGCTATCGTATCAAGTTGGGAACCACTGAGATTGCAAACTTGAACTTTGAGCACCGTAAGTAATTCCTCAAAGTCTCAAACTTGGACAGACGGATCACAGAGGCAACCAAGGATTGATCGTATGGTGAGAAACTCAAGTAACATACATGCTATAACCATGACAAAAATATCAAAAAAAAAGAGTAAAAAACCTAATCCAACATAAAGTTCGGGGAGTACTTCTAGTAAGTAAAAAAAAAAAAACTAAATAATTATGTGAGTGTAAGATTTCTATAAACTAAGTAAGTAACACCCAATGCCATCTTTCACGGGTTTTGGGTCCCAATAACACGATGGTGTATGGGGGAAGTTTAGGTGTAGACAGTCTTACCTGCTTCTAGGCTCTATCTAAGATTTCTATAAACAATCAATCTAAATTGTTAATTTGTTTTGTAACTATTATCATCATTATTACAAAGTAAATAGTACCTTCTCATAAATCCAAAAAAAAAAACTAAAAAAGGAATTCAAGTGTTAAATTGATATACGCACTGCAATCGTAACAATTATAGATAATAACTTAACCAAATATATGCAGAAAAGAAGCTTACCTGCTGTGTCCTGAACATCTTGATCTTGATTATGGTTTATTTCCTTGGCGTCAATAGGCATATCCTCCTTCTGTTGCGACATCTGCAAAAAGATACGAATTAGGTCCAGCTCCAAAATTACGATTCGGGGTTAGTAACACAGAGTAAGAACCAAAAAAGGGTAAAATAACTATTTGGGTAACATTACATAAAATCAAAAATTAAAAATAAGCCCAAACCTGAGATATAAAAGGTGGTCTTGAATGGGAACTCAATACGAAGAAAGAAAGGTTAGAGATGATCAAGTGTTTGATAGGATGAATTGAATTTTGTGGGCGTTGTTTTTTTTGGTCAGGGTTGAGGGTTTTGACTTTTGAGGTTCAAAAAAAAATAAAAATAAAAAAAACCATGAACTAGGGTGTGGGATATTGAGTATTGACCCAGAGATATCCAACATCCGCAAATATTTAAGCCATACTCATTTGACGACTTAGTACATGGATTTTATGAGTTTATTGCCGACTCGGTACATGGATGTTATGAGTTTATCGGCATAGAAATTTTTTCTATGTAAGCAGTTGTACAAAGTTTGTTATAATGTTATTCGGGTATATTATGTGTGCTCCGCAAGGTAGCCAGAGCCAGCCAGGTTTTCATGAAAAAGGCATGATCGTCTTCAACTGCATAAAAGTAGTGCGGAGAACTAGTAAGAATTAAGTCTGCCATCCAATTTGGATGATCCGTCGAATCCATTGCTGACTTCACCATGATCGATTAGGTGAAACGGTTATGCAAAGTTGTTTGTTCATACAGGCACCCCTTATGCTCTGACACCATTCAGCAATATATTTTTTTGAAAAATGCTAAATGCAGTCTTTGAGTCTATACTTAACGTACTGCACTTAACTTGCATAAAAAATTTATACATTTCATATCAAAAGCCAGTCGACCCTCGAGTTTTATAGTAAGTATACAACTATTTAATGCACCTTAAATGTGCCCTAAGTGCTGCGTTTAACAAACCCCATTTTTATAAGACACATTATTGACTTAATGCCTAAATGGTATGAGACATCCCCCATGAAGGGGGTCTTCCGCCATGTGGCGTCACATCAGCAAAGTAGGCATTCCATGACATTATCCAAAACTAATGGGGGTGAGGCAACTTTGCCCCTATGGGCATCTTACGCCATGTGGCAATGCCTTTTTCCTTTCTCTTTTTTTTTTATATTATACAAATACAAGACTTTTTTTGTATATATTGAATACAAATTAAAGTATATAAAATAGCTAACAAGATAAAAACCATAAAAACTAGAAGTTCATATAAATAAAATACCACATATTCTTATAATGTGAGTACAAAAAAAAAATACCCAAAAAAAAAAACATACCGGACAAAGGATCTTCCGTCACCTCGAGCCAAGCTTTGACTAGATTCAATTGTTCGTCAACCGTCAAGAAGTATACCGACATTTTTGAATATATTTATAAGAAAAACTAATAAGTGTGTAGTTGAATATAGAGAAAGTGATGAGGTTGTATAAAAATGGGTGGATTTATATAGGAGTTTAAAAAGAAAACAAAAGATAAACCATTATAATTTGGTCAAAGTATCCGTTACTTGGCATGGGAGGATGGGTAAGGTGAGTTTTGGTCCACAGTTTTGTCATTCCGTTGACTACATTTTTTTGGTCCGGAATGCCTGTCGGGCGATGTTCCGGGCGTTTCGGAGGCGTCCTGGCGGCAGAGTTGTTGTGAAATCGCCTCATACCACATAGTCTAAGTGGAGACAAATGTTTACATATCATTATGGTAGTAATTGACATGTCTAGAATTACAACATTTGATTGGATATTTTCATTACACCTTTAAACCCTCTTAGAGTATTAGCATTGGATTGAAGATTAAAAAAAACTCAGTATAGTTGATCACTTGATCATATATTTGACGCCTTGACTGTATAGATATACTGAAGATTTACAATTTGAAGTTTAACAATTTTAGTAGAATAATCATCAAAGATAAATGGATTTGACGAGTTTATCATTTGAGATGGAGTTAGTAACAAACAATTTTTCACGCACTCATTCAAGAAGATTGATTATACAAATATAGTTTTGATAAAAAGAGGTTAATTGATCGAAGAGACCCCGTTTTACGTCTCGCTTTTTAGTCCCCGAATGGGATACGACCAATCCACGTGATCACAATTTACTTTATTTTATTTAATTTTAGATAAGGACAAAACCAGAAAAACAAAAAATGCATAATGAAGTACAGTTTACTTCTATTAACTTTTGTAGAAATCAAGTCACGGGCAGAAGAAACCGATTGAGTCTCCTACACGCCACCCCATCGATCTCCACCGTACGTAAAAACTCATCTTTAAAGAACGAGAGATAGTGCTCGCGCGTTGCGGCGGTGAGATGGTATGGGTGATAGGTCAAGTCATAAAGTATGATAGTCAAATGCTTTAGTCGTACGGGCTCCGCCTCGGATTTAAAAATTCGTTGAAAGTATATCGAATGACATTTCTAATAAAAGAGCATGAAATTTTAAGAACACCCATACAATTTTTATAATTTATCGATATACGGTTTTTGAGATAAAAGATTTTGAATGAATTAGAGGAATAAAATAATTTATGCAGGAGAGAGAAAAAAATGAGTGGTTGAGATTTGAGGAGAGAGAAAAATAAATGGTTGAGATTTAAGGTTATTATAGGTATAGGATAAAGATGTTTAAATTAATGAATAAAGAAAAAAGGTAATTTAGGTAGTTCAAATCATCTTAGCCAAAATGCTATTAGATAATAACATACACGCGCTTTTCATTTATTTTTCTTACCGTACGTAAATAATCGATCGCCGACTCCAAGCTAATTCAGGTAACACCACTTCCATCCTCAATTTCTTATCATCATTATCCTCAATTTGGTTATAAAAGTTTTATCTTTTGTTATTTTTCCATGTATTTAGGATACAAAGTTCAATTTTAGGTACACAATCATATTTTTTCAGTCATCCCTAAGATTATACTTTATTTTTACTTAATTACATGAGTGGGAAAAGTGGTTAAATCTATATGGAAATTTGTAAAAGAAAAACTAATTTAAAAATACCAACTTTGACAACTTGGTATGGCTCCAAAGAAGGATTTTTTAAAATTTTGACAATGATGTTGACATGGATGCTCCAAGACTTTGAAAAGTCACGATGTGAATGCCTACATGGACTGTCATATATATAGTCAAACTGTCAAAGGTGATGACTGAGGTAGACCTTGTGGACTGCTATGTAGGTGGTCAATGCAAGACACACATCATAAACATCATGTTTTGTGTCAAATTACAGTTTTACAGTATAAAAAAAAAGCTAAAATTTGTCACGTTTTTATTCATAGAATGCCATTGTTATACATGTTTGGGTCATCTCGTAACCAGTTACTTTTTATATTGTATAACTTTGTCTTTATTGTCATATACTCCCTCCGTCCAATTAAAAGTGTCACGTTTTATATTGTTATCCAACGTCTTTTTATATAAGAATTATATTCCTTTTATTACTGTTTAATTGGGTTACAAAATGACTGAAGCGGTACACAAAGCAAATCTTTAAAAGTGATAAAATGCCAAGAGTGGCACTAATTTTCTGCAAGTGCATTAGTTAGTTTGGATCATGAAATCGAACATGACTTTAAGTAATGTCAGTATTAGTTCAGGAAGTAACTTACCTCAATTTCATTTAAATTTGGTTTAAAGAACTACTACATAGACAGTTACCAGTTTTGTAAATCATTTTTGCACTCGTTGATTGTATGACCCCTATGATCATTTAGAATTATTTTAGGATAACATTAGGAATATTATATATTATCGCGTTTTGCAAATGCATATAGAGTTAGTTTGTATTATGAAATCAAAAGGAATATATCGGGTTTTTTTTTTACAACTTTCTTTTGTGTTTTTCTTGCTGTTAGGACTATATATAGATGGATGCTGGTGGCGGGATGGAAGCTCATCAGGTTGAGGGCATCACTTTTCTTTTAAGCAATTTATGCATTACATACTAATCAGTTTACTAAAGTGTTGCGAATTTTTGCGTTGCATACTACTGTATTAGTTAGTCATCATGAACACCATCTTTTTTTTCCCACTTATATCTAAATACCACCTATTGGCTCTAGATCATAGGAGATGGTTACGTGGAAGGTGAAAACGACAATATAGAAGTTTATAACATGGAGGGTGAAAATAATTATGATATGGGTGCTGAAGGCGACAATGATGTCGGCATGCAGGAAAGCGATGCAGAATCTAATGTCACGGAGGAAAGTAATCCACCAGCTGATGTCGACTTTCATGGTCTAGCTGACATATGGAATGAAATGACCGCTGGATTAGAGGCGTCAATGGTATAGATAATGTCTTACTTATATCTTATCGGCATTCTCATCACCAAAGAAAAGTAGTTACAATTGTTTGTGGAACGGGTTATCAATCTAAATCAATCTTCTATGGGAAGTAGTTCATTAACATGATAATAAAGTAAACTGATGAAATGCATGTTATGTTTCTTTGTCAGGATATGGGTCAACCATCATCTAATGAACATGTGATCAAAGACGTAGAAGAATGTGATCATACTTTAATCTTCAAAGACGACATTGGCTATTTCTGTCGTGTTTGTGGAATAATTAAAAGGAGTATCGAATCCATAATTGAGTTCAAGATTCCCAAGGTCTGCTTTCCTCATGCATCCTTCTCTCTCTGCGCCTTTTTCTTTATGATCTACGATTTTTTTTCTTTCTTATAAGCTTTAGTTTGAATCTGTCAAGTGACACTTAACAGTAGGGGTTGATGAGTTTGTCAATGAAAATATTTCATGTGGACAAACGAAATGTAACATAAAGTATTCTAACTGGAGTAGGTCAAAAGAAATGTAAAATAGACTATATATATTTTTTATGATATTTTTGTTGCAGTTCTTGATTTTTTGACCCCTAACATCATTAGTTCACTTAAAAGTTGAAAGAAGATCGTTGCAGCTATATTATGTAATTTTAAGCACCTTCACACCAACTCAGTGACAGTTGGATGCTATATGGTTAGGTTTCTTCAAATGCACGAGTTATTTAGTATAAAGTCGAAAAGAATCACAAAGTGATTTCTTTCTTGTTTCTACAGTTTCAAGGATCGCCGATTGATCTAAGTGGCCAACATCTATAGAAGGTTAGCACTTAACTTCTTTTCTAAAACCACTACCATTAATTTTAGTAGTTGATACATAATATTCGCGTGTTTCCTGCGCAGATAATCACGATGAGGAAATGATGGACGTGTGCAGTTTTCTTATTTTGCAGTCGAGTGTCGTTAATGATCAGTATAACTTATTGAAGCATGTTACATATTGAATGAAACAAAGTATGCACTTACGTATCGAATAGACTTTCTGATGCTGGTAGTTGAAAAATTGTTGACTGACATCATATCTTAATGGAATGAACCATTACTACATTTTCTTGATTTTACAACTTTTTATGCTTCTTATATGCAACCATAATTTTATTTCAGTTGCGTGTAAATACGTTATTATGATTGATGCTTTTTTTCTTGGGATGGATTTCTTACAATATTGGTGAGTGGTGACTTTAGATTTGGGAGTTACAATTAACATTTCTTTCATTAACTAAACTATGATGATGGTTCCTGAGAAATGGTATGTGTGGAAAGCTTCTATTCTCGCAGTGTTGTAACCTTAACGTTAGTGACACCCCTTCGCTGATGATTGGATTTCTGAGAAGATTGTTTTCATTGACATCTGGATCGGCCCTTTTTGTGTCCTGTGCTTGATAGGATGATGCTGCACTCTGGTTCATATTTTGTGCTTGATCAAGTGAACTCTCTTTCGGTGCGATTTCTGATGAAGAATTGGAGTCCATTGCAGCCTCTGCAGATTCTTCTTGGTATATTTCTTCCACCATTGGCTTCCATAAACGAACTCTTGCATTTATAAACCAATTTGAAACCTGTACCATATGATAATGTTTGATGCCAAACCAACCCCAGATCATAATATCATATAAGAATGTATTACAAGGCTCCATTCATATTGAAATTTTGGTGCAGTTCATTCTGGTGTACGCGTATGGAAATTTGAATCAGAATGGAACTCGCAAACATTCATATTGAAAATTTCAAAACTAACGTCATTATCTTGACTGCAGTGCTGAGAGATGCAGGAAGCTTACCTGACTTCTAGTCAAGCCTGTTTGTCTGGCTAGCGTTGTCTTTTCTGAATCTTTTGGATATCTGGTAAAAACATATATAAGAAACTCAGAGCTTGGAATCAAGTCTTTTGATAAAACAAATGGTTCTAAATGGTGTTAAAGAAAAATTACGGATGAAGAAAATGCTCAAACAGCCATGCACGTAGAATTGACACACAACTTTCAGGAAGTCCTCTTTGAGGCCTCCAAACTTGTTCTTGCATCGTGCCAAATTGTTGAACACGGTTCTGTTTTCTAAGCTGCTGATCCACAAATCTCAGTCTGGATATCACAATTTCGTTTTCATTTGAATCTGTGTCACCAAGGCTTCTTGATACGACTTTTATTTGGTTGTTAATCGCATCTCTCAAGCACCGAAAATGGCTTGAAATGATTTGGAGAGCACGTGATGTGTAGGGCTTTGCAGCTCCACGCCCGGCCAGTACATCAAATGACGATACAATAATCTGCATTTGATGGTAATATTGTTTGTATCGTCTATCAACCTGTGCACATAGTCAGTCTTTCTTTTAAGTTCATATAGTTTTACTTTCTTGAAATTGTCTTGGTTCATAACACGAAATAAAGAGAGAATTTTGAAGACATGGAATCAAACCGGCATATAAAAGAAAGAAACTCACTTCGTTCAACATAGACGACAGCTTGGTCATCTTGTTCTTTAAATCTTGTTTCTCAGCAGGTGAGGGTGATCTGGAACCTTGTTGATTCTTTGATTCCCCAAAGACTTCTTGAGAATCGCTCATGGATTCGTGTTTAAAATGTTGTTTTACTATTTTGACATTAACAAGTTCATCAAGTAGTTGTTGAACTGGTATTCGATACTTGGAATCAGAAATCATATTCCCGGTTAAATATGGATAGCCCTCGGAATTTTGGGTACTTTTCTCCACGAAAACAGGAAAATCAACATTAGGATTCTCATACTGATGCGAATGGAACTGGATCCCCGTGGGTGGATAATGTGAATCCATTTGATGCGTCAACAACATTTCATGACTCCAACAATCTTTTATGAAACCAAACTCATTTTCTTTAATCTGCATTTCACCGAGTTCATGTTGTGAAACGACACCAGAATTGTGGATTCTAACCTTTGGGAAGTTGATGGAGATGTCGATGTGTACATTGTGCAATCCGGCAGAGGTTTTTTTAATCTTCCATTTTTGAAACTTGGTATTTCAGTTGACATGTTTGTTTTGCAATCTCTTTATTGAATTTTCTGCAAAAGATTGAAATTTATGAAGTATGGTTCAATTGAACAGACATTTAAGATGGAATCAGATAAACAGTTGACGATATGAAACATTAATTGGTGAGCTAAAAAAGGACACAAACATAATAGCAACCAGTACTTGGATCTTCTGTAAAGATATTTTCCTTCTATCTTTACAACTGCTTTCAATCAGGGTAAAAAAATGGAGAAAACAATATTTATTTATTTATAAGTTTTCCACAAAAAGTAATCACTTTTAAGACAAGCCCATATAGTTTAACCACAAATCCTCATAAGACGATAGCCTGCAGATGATATGAAATTAAGCGTAATTGTAGTAATATCATTTTACCAAATTATAGCGGATATTGCAAGAAACTTACGAAGATTTGGGACACCGGATGCTTATATGATTCTACATTTGACCAAACATACCGACATTAAGAGGTTGCAGGTTCGAGTCTTGTTAGACAAATGTGTGATCGATCAATACCGATGTGTGGTGTGGATATTTCTTATTAAGAAAAAAACTTGACCTTTTCCGGTTTGATCAAGAAATAGTTTTTTTTTGGTTTGTTACCTTTACTTTCCTTGCTATAAATGTATAAGTTTTTCTGTAGCTGAAAAAGAGTAGAGAAGAGCTAGTTGGTGATGAAGGTGGTGGTGGTATTTGGTTAGGGAGAGCAATCTCTAACAGCTAGTTGGTAGACATAAATAAAATCATCCATTAAAACTCAAACCTCTCTAGAATTTTAAAACTCTTCTTAAGCAAGGTGATGGAAGGTATGACTTTCTGCTATATCTACCAGATTATCTATTTTCTTACCCCTTTTTTTTTTTGACAAATGGAAAAGATAGTCGACATATATACATTAATTTCGATCAAGTTATTTTTTCTTCTTAAACTTGACATATACATGAGGAAAACGACTCAAAAAAATGTCCAAGTAAATTAGCTTACACCTGCAACTCAGTAATATTTCAAAATCGAGCTTTGATGTCACAATTCTACGATGATTAATATTTGGTACAAGAGAAATGTACACTTCTAAAAGAGTTTACATAACTTGTTTTACAATATGAAGCGACACTGTTAGAACAAAGAAAAAAAAGACAGAAAGACAGAAATAGATTATTTTCACTATATAATTGGTCCATTTCATATGTAACCTCGTTTTATAAAGTTTACCATGTCTGTTCAAGGATAAAGTTACCCTTCAATTAATGTATGAAATCTTGTAAAAGGGGATGATTAGAGAATTAGTTTACTTGTTGGCGATTCCCAATTGGTATGAAGTCAACAGTTAGCTTCACGCCACCAAGTGTATTTTTGTGTGTGTTTGAGTGAATTTGTCATGCCCTTGAGTTATGATCAAGGACATGTATTTATAGGGGGTCATATGGGAGACTAGTTCTGGTCCCCAATACATGACATCAGGCGTGTAAGAGGTTCCTGACGAATGACATCGGATGGTAAGAGACCGTTATTCGGTGCGTCGTTTACCTATGTACGAAAGTTGACTTTGTAGAAACGGACAACGCTTCTGATACAATGCTCAGGCTATCGTCACTTATGTACTATCCGAGTTTGCTAAATGATGCCGTAGCCTAATTATATTACCCTGCGGCTTATGCGCAGGGTTAATGTTTGTTAGGCTGCGGCCTTGGTGATTAAGTAGGCTACGGATATGATACGTCATCAAGCCCACCAGCCTAGGGCGATTTTCAAATCTCCCCAAGTAGGATTCGAACCTACGACCAATCGGTTGCGGCCTTGGATTAAGTAGGCTACGGATATGATACGTCATCAAGCCCCCCAGCCTAGTGTTGTTGTTTACTAAAAATGCTAGGCTTTGGTACTTCAGTCATGGTGATGCAGTGAGTGTTTTATGATTATCCGGAGGCTTTTGATTTTTCCGTAGGCTTTTCTTACGTTTTTGCTACTTATATCCCTTCTCCCCCCCCCCCCCCCCCTATTTTTTTTTGAAAATTTGAAAATATAATTTGGGGTTAGAGGAAAGGAACGGTCGCCTTGGAATCTTCGTTGTTGGTTGTGTCCGTAGATCATCTTCCCTGCCACGTGGCTTAATGCTCTTTTGTCGTTTTCTTACCCCTATAAATAGGGGGAGGTTTTTCACTTCATTTTCCATTCTCAACTTTCCAAATCCTCCTTTTTCTCTCAAACTTAGAAGTCCGCAGCCTAATTTACTGTTCCGCAACCTTCTTCTCCTCTTTCGTAGCATTCTTCTTAACTCCGCAGGTTAGTTTCGTGTTCATCTTTTGTATCTTTCGATATGGGTAATAAGAGAGATTTAGCTATTCATTTTTGTTCCGAAGGTAGAGAGGGTTTGTCGTCGCTGCTTTCTAATTATAGGTTTCCTTCCGGTTATGGGTATACTGTTCCTTCTCCTTCTGAAACCATTAGGGCGGTTCCGAAGGGTAAAATAGGGTTATACTTTGGTATGTTTGAACTAGCAAATATTCGTTTACCCTTCACAGTTTTCTTTTTAGAAGTGTTAAAGCATTTCCGTTGTCATATTTCCCAAATCACTCCTTTCGGAGCCCTTCGTGTGGCGATGTTTGAAGTTGGCTGTCGAGCCCGCAACATAGAGCCCACCGTAGGTTTATTCCATAAGTTCTTTAGATTGGGTGCCGCAGGAGACTGGTACACATTTGAGAGGCGTCCTGGGTCAAAGCTTCCGGAATGTTTATACGATGTAAAAGATTCGGTGAAGGGTTGGAAGTCTAGGTTTTTTTACATGAATGACAGTATTATCCCTGATGATTATCGAGTTATTTTGCACATGAAAGGTGAGGCTCGTGGATCTTTGGCTGACTCGAGTGCGATAGTGGGTGTCGAGCCGGAGCATGTTCGTTTGATGTATAGCCCACCCACTCGATGTCGTACCCTTCCGGAGGCTATCTTGTACTTAGCTAAACTGAGTCCTTTGTGGGCCTTTCATCCGTCCCAACCTAGGATCGTTGGTCAAGATGGGAGGGGTACGGCTTCTCCGGACCTTCTCTCTTGGCCTTATATGTTGTTTCTTCAATTAAGTTGTTGTTTTTGTTTGTTTTTTTTATTTATTTATATATATGCCGCTACCTTTCCGCATGCTTTTTCTAACTATCTCTTTTGTTGTTTTCTTTTAGTTATGAGTTTCTTTGAGTATATGGAGGCGGATGAGACGGAGGAGAAGTCCTTTGATATTCAGTCGGATGTTGCAGAGGGGCAAACGGTTAGAACAACGGTGCTGCCACCAACAATTCTCTTTATACGTTAAATAAAAATGGAAGAATTAACTATAGCAAAAAATAAAAAATGTAGTAGCAGTAGTATATTAATAATAGGAGTAACGAGTAATTTAGGCTTTGAATTAGCCAAAGCAAGTCTCCATGCATCTCATCCGACATTTGTCTTGTCAGATCTTCTTGTTTCTCTGATCCTCACAAGTCTCAAAAGATTCAGATTCTGTCTGATTCCGGCGCCGTTATTCTTCAGGCAAGCTAGCTCATCAGCTCTTTCCTATTTTTATATTTTTTGTTACAAGTTAATTGTATCTATATATAGTTATGTGACCATTTATGCTTGTGTGAAGTTTAATTTTTGCTTCATTATTCTTTATTATTGGAGTAAAAATTAAAGGGAATGTTTACATTCCAACGGAATGAGATTTCTCCGTCTTTGAACAACTAAATACACAAAGGAATGGAATTCAATTTCATTTCCATCAGATTTTGTGAACCAAACGCGACCTAAGTTTCCTAACCACTGGACCACATTGCTGATGGTTGAATGTACTAATATGCTAATATATCATATGATAATGGATATACGTTAATTAGATGTCATTAGTTATTTGTGTAACGGATTTTCAGATTAAGCTTGATCCGGATTAGGTGATGCCTATTGTAAGATAATATGATTCTGGGGACGACAAATGCAGAATCGACCCTTTGGGGCGTGGGGAAACATCCAATTCCAAAATGGTATATATGGTTAGATCAACGGGTTTTAAACTTAATCTTCATGTATATATCATAAAATGTGAGTGTTTTTACTTTTCTTAAATATTGGTGGCTGTGTGAGCGATGTGTGCAAAGATGGTCACGTGGAAGGTGTGTGAGATGTAGGTGTGATAATTGAGTCTCAAATTGTGGTGAGATGGGTGTCTCTGACCATATTATCATATATATATATATATATATATATATATATATATATATATATATATATATATATATATATATATATATATATATATATATATATATATATATATATATATATATATATATATATATATATATATATATATATATATATATATATATATATATATATATATATATATATATATATATATATATATATATATATATATATATATATATATATATATATATATATATATATATATATATATATATATATATATATATATATATATATATATATATATATATATATATATATATATATATATATATATATATATATATATATATATATATATATATATATATATATATATATATATATATATATATATATATATATATATATATATATATATATATATATATATATATATATATATATATATATATATATATATATATATATATATATATATATATATATATATATATATATATATATATATATATATATATATATATATATATATATATATATATATATATATATATATATATATATATATATATATATATATATATATATATATATATATATATATATATATATATATATATATATATATATATATATATATATATATATATATATATATATATATATATATATATATATATATATATATATATATATATATATATATATATATATATATATAACTCTTTTGTTTTTATATTTTTCGTTACATGTTAGTTGTATCTATAGTTATGTGACCATTTATGCTTGTGTGAAGTTTTATTTTTGCTTCATTATTCTTTATTATTGGAGTAAAAATTAAAGGGAATGTTTACATTCCAACGGAATGAGATTTCTCCGTCTTTGAACAACTAAATACACAAAGGAATGGAATTCAATTTCATTTCCATCAGATTTTGTGAACCAAACGCGACCTAAGTTTCCTAACCACTGGACCACATTGCTGATGGTTGAATGTACTAATATGCTAATATATCATATGATAATGGATATACGTTAATTAGATGTCATTAGTTATTTGTGTAACGGATTTTCAGATTAAGCTTGATCCGGATTAGGTGATGCCTATTGTAAGATAATATGATTTTGGGGACGACAAATGCAGAGTCGACCCTTTGGGGCGTGGGGAAACATCCAATTCCAAAATGGTATATATGGTTAGATCAACGGGTTTTAAACTTAATCTTCATGTATATATCATAAAATGTGAGTGTTTTTACTTTCTTAAATATTGGTGGCTGTGTGAGCGATGTGTGCAAAGATGGTCACGTGGAAGGTGTGTGAGATGTAGGTGTGATAATTGAGTCTCAAATTTTGAGTGAGAGGGGTGTGATGTTGGCGTGCCAGTGTGTTGGGAGTGTGAGACCCTTACCATATCGTATGCTCTAAGATAATGATCGAGTTTCATAATTTATATCCAAATACCCCTATAAGCATTTTAGGTTTAACTTAGTTCACCTTAGCCTTGTCGTGCAGACTGCAAACATTGTGAGTTTTCTTTTCATAAAAAAAACCATGAAATGCTGATTTATAAAAAATGGAATTGTGCAAATGAGAATAATCTCTTCATAGTTGAATTCTAGGGCTCATTGCATGATGAAAGGAGCCTTGTCGAAGCACTTAAGCAAGTAAATGTCGTTATATGTGCAGTAAATTCGAAACAAGTCCTTGATCAAAAGCCTCTCATTTCCGCCATCAAGAAAGTTGGATGCAATGAGGTCATATTGTAACTCACAACTTCTTCATTCGATTTTAATTTTTCGTATGTTTATGGTATACTTTTCTTGTCTATGCTGTTTAAGTTTTCACCATGCTCTAACAAGAGGTCTTCTGTGTTCAGTTGAATAAAACAACAACTCACTTTTGCAAATTCCTGTTTCAAGCAAATTACATTTCTTTATGAATAAATTAACCTACTTTTGAATGTTTACATATTTCAAGTTTGGACAATGACAATTTCCAATTGCAAAATGAAACTAAAGCTCTTTTTTTCCTGAAAGACATAAACTCACATTCTTTTACACCTGTTATTTACACCAATTGTCTTGAATTAGGCTTGAACCCACAATCTCTTAACTGATTCACACTAAAGTCATCCATTGTGAGTTTATCTACAACTAGATAAACAACTTTATAGATGATTCAAATTATGATACCTTTGGGGCCTCTTTGCCTCCCTGAAATAGATGCCTAACATCAAAAAGACGGGGATCTATCTTTGCAGGGGCCTTGTAATTTAGACATATGCAATAAATTTCAGCAGACGTCGAGCGACTTGCAAGTGGTTTATCCACCTCGACCTTTTCAAATAACTGCAAACAAAAAAAAAAAAAAAAAAAAAAAAAAAAAAAAAAAAAAAAAAAAAAAAAAAAAAAAAAAAAAAAAAAAAAAAAAAAAAAAAAAAAAAAAAAAAAAAAAAAAAAAAAAAAAAAAAAAAAAATAGGAAGAAAAAAAAAAAAAAAAAAAAAAAAAAAAAAAAAAATGTAATATCAAGTTAGTGAGTGTCATATCAAACTAAAAAAAAAAAACAAATAACGTGTAAAAAGATACCGATATCAGTAAACAATATAGAACCAACATTTAGAGATGAAATTTGCTTACTTCCATCATGTAAAAAAAAACACATACAGATACATAAAAGCATTTTCAATCTGATTTCATAAACGCATGTTATAAAATCAACACATTTTCGCATAGAAGCAACGAGAAGTAACAGAGAGCTAAAAGCACCACGCCGTTGTTACAGACAACATCTATTCATTACAAAAGTAAAGTTAAGCACAACATACATGCATACATAAGAAGTAAATAGAAAAGATCACCAATACAACACAATCAAAAGCTGTTATATTGCTCAAAATGTCAAACAAAAACTGAAGATGAAAACTTTATATCACTGAACAGGTTAACTAACAAAAACACATAATATCATTTATTTCGAGCTATGGTTTATCTCTAATGGGTCAAATCGACATAACTAGCTTAAACTGATTCTAGTCAAATCAAAAGGTTGCCTTAATTGACTGCCTAGCAAATAAAACCCAACATCATTTTATTAATAAAAGAGAACATATTTTTGCAATCATACAATACTAATTATATAACAAATTCTCTGTCAAAGTGTTTCAGGTATTGTTTTGGCTTGAACCCGTATTTGGCTAACTACTCAACCAACCTAACCTGTCTATTGTATCAATTGTAATACATATAACTACATAAGTCACAAAGCACTTGCCAAGTTGCCACCAATCCAGTCAAACAATGGCCACACCAATAAAGAGCAATATATTGGGTTGAAAAGTCCTCTAATGACACATAGAGAGACGGATATGTAACTGAATTTTTATTATCTGGAATTCTACCAACTTTACAAATTCAACCACACGGTTTTTAAGTACAAAACCGGTTATGATAGCTAAAATTGTCGATTGTAAATTTGTTGACTTATAGTGTTTATAGACGATACACACGGGAAACTGGTTGAGCCTCATACATATCATATTTAATGTTATGATTCCTATGTGTATTCGGTATGTGTCACACTATGAAAGTTGGGTCCCCGATTCTTCAATCCTGTGAAAACTGCAACATCTCCTTTCCTAGAGATTCAAACTTCAATGTGTCCCATTATCAGTATCATATAGTTATTAATTACTTTAACTTTGGACTACAAGATCCGTTTGTCCTTATTGAAGAGCTTATTAGGTAATGTTAGACCTTGAAAAAAGAAAAAAAAAAAGAACATGGCGCAATTTTGTGTTATTGACTTACAGCTGTATACAGTGTGTGAAGCCTCGATCATACAATGTTCTACTACAATAACATGGCTATCATGAAGAATTGCCTTATGTTGTGTGTAGACAATAAGAAAGAACGCTATAAAACTAAACTAAATCATATTCTAATCTTTCAAGTCTACAGAGTGGATGTTTACCTTTTTAGTAGCAATAAGTTCTGCTTCTAAAGCATCAACACGGCAAACAGCAGCATTTAGTAATTCCTCTTTCTCATATGGCATCGTTGATGGCTTAGCATTGAGTGTATCAACCTTCTCTTCAAGTTCACATAATCTTTTCAAAACAGAATTAAGGATTTCGGCCTCCTTAAAGGATGGTGTAGGTGATGGGGGCCGAAATTCTTCCTTGCTTACTGCTTCAAAGGAGAATTCCTGTGCATTTTGGGTATCCTCAGAGGGTGAATCAGGAAGCTTTTTAGTTACACGGCTCATGGCTGAATTAAAAAGGGTGAATATGGTCATGAAGAAGGCCACAAGCATCAGCCATATCTGAGAATGGAGTTTTTCCTGTCCCTTCTGAGCAGTAGGTTCAATAAGTGTCGCTGTACCAACATTTGGAATCAGGTTAATCTCTTGTGCCAGTAAAAATATTACACTAATCTGGAAATGGCAATTTCAAGTCAGTTACCAAAGAATAGATTTACTTGGATACTGTTTTATGACTTAATCTCTAATGGGTCCAACGAGGAAATTTTCTAAAAGTAACTTAATCGGAAATGAGAAGAAAGTCACCCAAAGTGTGTCCTTAGTGAAATATTATAACTTTTGTGATCATACCGAACACACTAAGGATTTACAAAGATTTATAATTTGTAGAAAATACGTTCTGCATTGACCCAACCTGTTTCAACTTATTACCCAAATTGACTAGACCACCAGTTCGACACTTCTGAAAGCACGTATTACTGACCTCTGAGGTCATAAGGCTTTGGAGTTGAAGGTTGTTTCTTCCATCCAGAATCGATAATCACGTATGGGTATTATATCTCAATATCAACTGATTACATGATATATATATAAGGACCATATCTACACTCTAGTCCCTATAGTATAAAACTAATATTAAATACATATATAAATTGTCTAATATCCCCCCGCAAGCTAAGGCCGGGGAGCGACCCGTAGCTTGGACCGTAAAAGAAGAAAACGTTTTGACAGCAGCGGCTTGGTGAAGATATCGGCAATCTGATCATCAGTGGAGATAAACTGAACCGAGAGTTGTTTACTAGCAACCCTTTCACGAACAAAGTGAAAATCTACCTCAACATGCTTTGTACGTGCATGGAAAACTGGGTTTGCAGATAGATACGTTGCACCTAGATTATCACACCATAATGTAGGTACTGACTGAGTAGTAACATGAAGTTCACGCAAAAGAGATTGAAGCCAAGTGAGTTCAGCAACGGTGTCCGCCAAAGCTTTGTATTCTGATTCTGTAGATGACCGAGAGACAGTTTTCTGTTTGCGAGCAGACCATGAAACCAAGTTGGATCCGAGATAAACTGCATATCCCCCAGTGGATCGACGGTCATCGGGGCAACCGGCCCAGTCAGCATCAGAAAAGGCATTTAAAACACTATGCTGAAAATGGCAATTTCAAGTCAGTTACCAAAGAATAGATTTACTTGGATACTGTTGTTTTTTTTTTTTTTTTTTTTTTTTTTTTTTTTTTTTTTTTTTTTTTTTTTTTTTTTTTTTTTTTTTTTTTTTTTTTTTTTTTTTTTTTTTTTTTTTTTTTTTTTTTTTTTTTTTTTTTTTTTTTTTTTTTTTTTTTTTTTTTTTTTTTTTTTTTTTTTTTTTTTTTTTTTTTTTTTTTTTTTTTTTTTTTTTTTTTTTTTTTTTTTTTTTTTTTTTTTTTTTTTTTTTTTTTTTTTTTTTTTTTTTTTTTTTTTTTTTTTTTTTTTTTTTTTTTTTTTTTTTTTTTTTTTTTTTTTTTTTTTTTTTTTTTTTTTTTTTTTTTTTTTTTTTTTTTTTTTTTTTTTTTTTTTTTTTTTTTTTTTTTTTTTTTTTTTTTTTTTTTTTTTTTTTTTTTTTTTTTTTTTTTTTTTTTTTTTTTTTTTTTTTTTTTTTTTTTTTTTTTTTTTTTTTTTTTTTTTTTTTTTTTTTTTTTTTTTTTTTTTTTTTTTTTTTTTTTTTTTTTTTTTTTTTTTTTTTTTTTTTTTTTTTTTTTTTTTTTTTTTTTTTTTTTTTTTTTTTTTTTTTTTTTTTTTTTTTTTTTTTTTTTTTTTTTTTTTTTTTTTTTTTTTTTTTTTTTTTTTTTTTTTTTTTTTTTTTTTTTTTTTTTTTTTTTTTTTTTTTTTTTTTTTTTTTTTTTTTTTTTTTTTTTTTTTTTTTTTTTTTTTTTTTTTTTTTTTTTTTTTTTTTTTTTTTTTTTTTTTTTTTTTTTTTTTTTTTTTTTTTTTTTTTTTTTTTTTTTTTTTTTTTTTTTTTTTTTTTTTTTTTTTTTTTTTTTTTTTTTTTTTTTTTTTTTTTTTTTTTTTTTTTTTTTTTTTTTTTTTTTTTTTTTTTTTTTTTTTTTTTTTTTTTTTTTTTTTTTTTTTTTTTTTTTTTTTTTTTTTTTTTTTTTTTTTTTTTTTTTTTTTTTTTTTTTTTTTTTTTTTTTTTTTTTTTTTTTTTTTTTTTTTTTTTTTTTTTTTTTTTTTTTTTTTTTTTTTTTTTTTTTTTTTTTTTTTTTTTTTTTTTTTTTTTTTTTTTTTTTTTTTTTTTTTTTTTTTTTTTTTTTTTTTTTTTTTTTTTTTTTTTTTTTTTTTTTTTTTTTTTTTTTTTTTTTTTTTTTTTTTTTTTTTTTTTTTTTTTTTTTTTTTTTTTTTTTTTTTTTTTTTTTTTTTTTTTTTTTTTTTTTTTTTTTTTTTTTTTTTTTTTTTTTTTTTTTTTTTTTATTTTTTTTTTTTTTTTTTTTTTTTTTTTTTTTTTTTTTTTTTTTTTTTTTTTTTTTTTTTTTTTTGTTTTTTTTTTTTTAACGTATTGTAACAACCGTCACCTGAGCGTACCATCTGATTATACTATTCCGATCATGACTATTGTAGACAATCTTGTACATGTCCACATAGTTAGTTATTTATTCGATTTAGTTCATGTACATGTGCGTGAGTATGAGCTTAAGTAAGAATAAAGTGAATTGGTGTTCATTTGAGTTCTAGTGCATATGATATTCAGAAAATCATCGCAATAGTTCAAGATCATAAGAATACTAATTGTCTAATAAGAATCAACAGCTTTATCAACCATGGGAACATACTCATCATATCCTGAAAATTGACCAGCATAGCTTGTAGCTCCCGTCTTGGCCTAAATCCAACACATAACTTAGATAATTGCTTTACAATAATATGGTGTTATGAACAACGATAATCCATACTCAATTATTAAAACCAACCAAAACTAAGAAACCACATAGGGCCGCTAACTTTTCAGAAATCAGTAAAGCTAGAATGCTAGATATATACTTTTAGGTCATAACATTTTATTAAAAGATGATACAAGGCAAAAAGCAAGAGATATAAATAATTGATTTCTCAGTTATATGTACGTAACATTTAAGTTTGTTTTAGTAGGTTCAAGTTTAGTTTTGTGTTACATTAGATCAAGTAAAAGAATGTTTGCTTATGCTATCTCAATCATGCTGAGCTCCACATATTCTTGTACACTCAAAAGGAGACCAATTCTGTAACAGATTAGATAAGTAGCTGCGTTGGAAGTTCACTCAAAGCAATTATCTGATATATTGATATTGTATCAAAGGTCAATCTTTTCTGACACAGAACAGTAATTGGTCATGGAACGATCTAATTTCAATCTATTCTATAAGGACCCACATTGTAACTTTCACAGGATAAAAGAGTGATCACAGGAGGAAAAAGGTCAATACTCACTTCTTCACGAACAGGAGTCAACCTAAGATGTGAATAACTCCTCATTGCTTTGGGGGATGCAATATCATCAGCTTCAGATCCTGATTCAGCAGATGTATCGCTGCTTCTTAACTGCTTAGAAGAATAAGAACGTAAAATTTTCAAGCAGTTAATGGGGACAATAGGTGGAGCATCAATGAAGTATTAGATTACAAGAGTTTGGACATCCTACCACCGGAAGCTGAGGCTTAGCATATGCAACAATTTTTCCCTCACTATCTAAAACTTTAACCACCTGCCCGGCACGTCGTGCTTCACTATTAACAGCCAACTGCAGTACAGAGTCCATTAACAGTTTATTCAGTTATACAATGAAGACGAAACTAGCAATAACATAACATCATAACTTTATATGTGCTGCTAGTAAAGATAACCTTCAAGATTTCAGGATTATTCCAAGGTCCTTTATCAGATAATAGACAACCTCAATGATAAAGTTACCCTTCAATTAATGTATGGAGATCTTGTAAAAGGGGATGATTAGAGAATTAGTTTACTTGTTGGCGATTCTTAATTGGTATGAAGTCAACAGTTAGCTTCACGTCACCAAGTGTATTTTTGTGTGTGTTTGAGTGAATTTTGTCATGCCCTTGAGTTATGATCAAGGACATGTATTTATAGGGGGTCATATGGGAGACTAGTTCTGGTCCCCAATACATGACATCAGGCGTGTAAGAGGTTCCTGACGAATGACATTGGATGGTAAGAGACCGTTATTTGGTGCGTCGTTTACCTATGTACGAAAGTTGACTTTGTAGAAACGGACAACGCTTCTGATACAATGCTCAGGCTATCGTCACATATGTACTATCCGAGTTTGCTAAATGATGCCGTAGCCTAATTATATTACCCTGCGGCTTATGCGCAGGGTTAATGTTTGTTAGGCTACGGCCTTGGTGATTAAGTAGGCTACGGATATGATACGTCATCAATGTCTCTATACAATTTAGTAATCCAGTTGTTACCGACAGAACTTTGTACAATTTTTATAGAATAAATTTTGAAGTACTATCACTGTGATTCATATTCAACGTATAATCAATCGTATTTACAGCATATATAAATTCATTCCACTAAAAATATAAAATTTCTATAAAGAAAAAAAGTTGCAATTATGTTAATACTTTGGGCAACATATGTTTAGTTTGTGAAAAAGTACGCTCAATTATGGTACTGCATTGAAGAAAATAATACAGAAAATGCATACACTAAATTCAGTGACGACCCTAAGAATTCAAACACCCCGGCCGAGCCAAGAAAAAAATGCCCTAACTTTTACCGAATTCAAATATATAAACAATTTTTTTTATAAATGATAACTAGCATTATAACAAAAAATTATATATGCATAATAAGATCATAATTTTAGAATTACATACCATAGTAGTTACTTATTTACCCGATGATTCGTGAAGCTCTCCTAGCATTCTTCATAACAAATTGGTTGATTACCTATTCACAGTTTAATGCTAAAGTATTGTATATTTACATTTAAGACATTAATTAAAATGAAATCAAATATATATTTATATTATGCCATATCTTTTTAGCATATTATACATTATAATATATATATAACAATTTCAAAAATTTATGCCCCCTTTAAAATTATGCCCCGGTTGGGAATCGGGTTTGCAAAACCTCTAGGCCTCCCGTGACTAAATTACCCAAATATATAACTTTTCTTTCATTAAAAATCTGTGAAAAATCAACACATTCTGCTAAAATAATCACGGTTTAATTTCGTTTCCATTTCACAGTACAATGTCCAAAGCCAGAACATTGTTTGAGACTAGTGTTTGGAAATCAGTAAATCAGGCCCAAAAACCAAGGAGTCGATGTGGGTATTGTAAAACAAGTATTAAAGTAAAACTAATAGGACAAGATCTTGACCCTTAGATCATTGTTAAATTGATGCACGAAGATTCACGAAGCAATTGATGCCTGATGATTTTTATGATACACGGTGATTTTCAGTGAAGATGAATCTATTGTTTTATTTGTTTTACTTTAATACTTATTTTATTTTACCTAAAACTTTCTGGACGATTATGTACTTTTGCTAATAGAGTAACAAAGGTTTTGCTTTCAATGATTTACTGAAAAAACTAACTTAGCTTAAAAAGGTCTTGTTTGTCGATGGTTATACACGTTTGCTATTAAAAAGTGTACGTAGCATGATAATCCGTAGAATGCAATTTTTTAACCATGTATTATTAAACATGCTTTGTATTATTATATTGTATAACATCTTCAAATATATTTAATAACATATGGTTAAAAACTGATGATGCACAAATTTATCATTTATACAACCTTTAACTTCAACTAGTTAGAAGTTAGAACAATACTTAATCATTCTATAAAATTGTAAAATGATTTTACAATATTATATCATTTCTTGTTAAACAAAATAAATCAAAACAATACTATTCTACATTTTTTTCAACTCTCCACCACACTTAGTTGTCATGTGTCCACGTTTATTTTTATGTAATCCTATATATTTACATTTTGACATGTGTCAATTATATGTAGGCTTCAGAAAAATAATTTGTGAATTTACATTCCATTAAATTTTTCAGAAAAAAAAAAGGAAGAAAAGAGAAAAATACATAGAAGCTCCTTTTTTAACTTTCCTTTTTTAATTTTTTTTTGTATGTCTTCCTGTCTGAAAAACATTAACAACAACAACAACACCACCTGATCATCAAAAATCATGGCCAAAACCAGAGCCACAAGAAAAACCCAAACCCTAATTGATTCATACACCATCAAATCAATTCATAAATCCATCAAACGTATAATTCACTTTTTCCCAACACACATATATATACATACATATATCTTTCTCTATATCTATATATATATCTATCTATCTAACTACTTAGTTAGTAACTAACTAAAATATTTGTGTTATTTATGATTTTCAGCTGGAGATTGCGTGTTGATGCGGCCATCAGATTCTTCAAAACCATCGTACGTCGCAAAAATTGAAAAAATCGAATCCGACAGTAGTAGTAAAAAAAGATCATCAAAGAACAACAACAACAACGTTAAAGTTCATGTTCAGTGGTATTACAGGCCGGAAGAATCGATAGGCGGCCGGAGACCGTTTCACGGAGCAAAGGAGTTGTTTCTTTCCGATCATCATGATGTTCAGAGCGCCGATACCATTGAAGGAAAGTGTGTTGTTCATACTTTTAAAAGCTATACTAAACTTGATGCTGTTGGAAACGACGATTTCTTTTGTCGTTTTGATTATAATTGCTCTACTGGTACCTTTGTTCCTGATCGAGTTGCAGTGTATGTATAGATTTTTTTTTTTTATAAGTATATTTTTATTTAAATTATTGTTTAATACTTTAATGGACTAATTGTGATGTTAATGTGATAGGTATTGTAAGTGTGAGATGCCTTATAATCCCGACGATTTAATGGTTCAATGCGATGGCTGCAGCGATTGGTATGTATGTTGGTTGTATTTCAAGTACTGTAACAATCTGTCTCAAGTAGTTAGAAAGATAGAAGCTTAAACGCCTTATAAGTTGCAAGTGATGAGTTCCTAAGAACGATAGTGATGTTGTCATGTTCAGATAGTTTGAAACGGGTCGTTATAGCAAACCAAAACCCGACTCATTTAGTAAGCGTTTTAGACTATTAGTTGTGTCGATCTGTTTAGTTATAAACCAAATCTGTTTATATTTGTGACACCCCTATGGCTCTTAGAGCTTTTTACCATTGTTGTATGTTGATATATGAAGTTATTGGCTAGACAACTTTTTAGGGGTTGATACAAGTGTAATGTCCTAATGGTTTGTATCTAGTAAATGTTAGCCATTTCGTTAAAGATTCTTGTTTAATAAGGATCTAACTCGACACATGATATATTTGGATAATTGGATGTTTGAGATCTTGGATTCTAGGTTGTTAGGGAATGATAGAAGTTTTAATGTATTTGGTTTAGGTTTCATCCTGCTTGTATAGATATGGAGCCAGAGGAGGCTAAAAAAATCGAGCATTTCTTCTGTGAGAGCTGTTCAGCTGAAGAACAGAAGCTGCTCCAGAATTCTAACGCTGCTTCCATACGTACGGATATGAAGGTAATTTCCATGTCTAAAGACATGAAAGGTTTGCACAAGATTGTTTTGCATAAATTATGTCAAAATTTTTACCTTTCTTTAAAATCATATAAACGGAGTGCATGATGACTGAAGTCACTGATGAACTTTCAGGTGGGAACAAAGCGTCGTCGGCGATAATGCATGTACGGGTTTAAGGATCAAACTTAAACTCGATGTTTAATATATGGTGTGGACCTATATAAAGGCAGCGATAGTAACGCTACGAAACAAACTTAATGTATATGGTTCCTTAAAAAGCGTATCGTAGTCAAATTTATGTATATTAGGGGTTTCCTACTCTTTTGTGGTTTTTGTATCCATATGTGTATTAGAGTTCATCTTCTATGTACTTAATTACCTTATATATATATTTATATATGTATGTTACGAAACAAACTTAATGTATATGGTTCCTTAAAAAGCGTATCGTAGTCAAATTTATGTATATTAGGGGTTTCCTACTCTTTTGTGGTTTTTGTATCCATATGTGTATTAGAGTTCATCTTCTATGTACTTAATTACCTTATATATATATTTATATATGTATGTTCTAAATCTTCACTTGGGAATGATATGGTTTCCTTGTAGGATGCGTAGAGGTTAACTGGTGACTGTTATGTGCAGAGTAGCATAATTCACATAATAATCTCACCCTCTAGCTTTCCTTGCTAAAAATACTGTACTTATTTAGTTTCATTTTCGTTAGGTTTTCTTTTTCTTTGTAACTGGTAGAACAATCACTGCCAAATTAATTAATCAGTTCAATTTGCCCATATAGTCGCTAGTAGGGGTGGCAAAAATAGCCCAACCCGACCTGAATGGGTGTGGGTTATTTGTATCACCTTATTATACGGGCTTCAGACAAGCTATTCATTCAGCCCTTGTGTAAAGACAACAAATAGCGAAGGTAGCATCAACGAGTTATACTTTCTTGTTTGAAACATGATATAATTGGTGGTCTTGATTATATTGGAGCTTTAGGATCTCTCACAAAGATAGTTCTGTACCCCTTGATAATTTCAATAGTGGTTTTGTGCTACTACATTTCTTAAATTCTTATCTATTTGTAGTGCTTGAACCGTATATGTTGTGCTAATTAAGATGTTTATATCGGAAAAAATATAACAAAGCAAATTACATAATCCATTGCTGTTAAGTTGTAAGATGTTTTGATTTGGGCTATGATATGGCTCTGTTCTCAGTTAAAACTTCTACTAGAACATGTGATTACAACATTTTGGTTGTGTTGTTGCTCATGTGTATTATTTGTTTGTTGCTTTCGTGACTTCGTATGTGATTAGAATTTTGATACGTTAAATTATACTATTAAATATATAAAAGAATTCCTATCATCCCTAAAAAAGTTATCATTATTTGAATCATCTAATGTTTGAGCATTAATTTGATGTTTGTGCATGAACAATATGAACGTCCATTGTAATTACGAAGAATAGTGTATATAACGAGGTCATCCTTGGAGTGGACAATAGTTTGATGTCAAAATTAAATCTGTAATTAAAGATGCCACTGTTAATCTATACCTTTTTGTCAAGATATATAATAGATATTTTGTAACTAGGTATAGATCAAATACAGTGTGACACCAATGTTGATGATTGTGACGCTAGAAAGGGAGGAATCTTTCAAGGTAGATTTAGGTAATGGCTTATGGTTCTAGTGGGGAGATAGCCTCAACCTTGAACGTGACATTTATGCTTCTGACCTTCCCATCAAAAACATCATTCTTTAGAGTTCCGTTCATATTCGTTCTTATCATCTTATGCCGTTCCTTATTGGTATAGCGTAGATCCACGAGGAAGTATTGCACTCTTTACCCGTTATTGTGTAAAAAAAATGACATAGATAGCCAAAAATTATCTTAAATAATATCAAAATACTGAAGTTTTTTCGAGTTTTCAAAAAATACCACAAAATTGCAACCTTGTAAGAAAGTGTTGCATTTCTGGGCAAAATCTCAACACTGCAGATAGGCCTTGTATTTCTAGGCAAAATCACAAGCACTCCTTCAATATTGAGCTTAATAAAAACTCGGAAACATTTATTTCTTCAGAAGTCAAAGAAGGTTGGTACATGTCAAATACGGCAATTTTGCATCAGAAGACATTCTAACTAGCATTACATGACTATTTCATAAACAGAACGGTCAACATTTCTTATCCTACAAATGAGGTCTCGGATTCGATTGTCTCTTCAACCTCTAAATGTATTTGTGCTCCCAAAAGAAAGAAGAAAATTTCTCAGACTTGTCAACTACTACAAGTCTAATATCAATGTATATTTTAGCGTTATCTCTATAAAAAGGATTTTGTTATCATTTTCATTATTTTGTCTAGTGACCGCATTCATTCTTCAACAAATTTCATGGAGCTTGATAAATAGTACACAATCAGAATTTTGCTTACTTTTTAGCATAATAAAAGTTATTGACTTGTAGGTTTTGGTTCCTTTATCGGGAAAGAAGTGAAAAGGATCCACCCATTGTGGACGAGAATCGTGTGCCGTATGGGCCACAAAAATGACCCTATCACGGCCACAAGTGGTGTGCCTTTTTGTCAACTTTGAGCTCTTTGCCAATATGCACTTTTTCTTTTTATAAAATCCTTTTAGTCAAACTTATTAAAATAATGATCAGAGCCTTTTCATTTTAAACAATGATCAATTTCCAAAAGTGAACTTAAATTAACTAGGCAATTTATATCGACTATAGGTAAAAGTACATAAAAAATCACTCATAATCTATCATAGTCGTTGAAAAGGTCTAAGCTTGACATGAAGGTAGTTATATCGCGTTATTTGGTCAAGTCTTGGTTGTTGAATCGTCCATAGGATGCCAATATCGATTGTAGAACATCACAGAGTCGCCTCGAACAGCATATCCATCAGCATTGCGGTGCCAACTATAGTAAGCATGTGTTCGGTTCTTGATCTCCAAAGTTGCATGACCAAAGCTCGCTTCTCGGTAGGCTGAGTACTTTGGTTGTGGCTCCGTCATACTGCATAATAATAGATAGGGAAAAAGTTATTCAATTTATTCTCACTTTAATTTCAAAAACCATTTTTTCTAATTTATTCTCACTTGTTAGCTAAGCCTTCAATATTTCCCCCGTCGCCTATAGTTATATACACTGGGGCAGATTGATCAATCACCGGAGAGCATTCCCCGTTCACAATGTTGTAAGCAATATTTGATATACGTTCCTGTATAATAGTTTAAGATACATTCAAACCAAATATACTGCCTTTTGGGTAATTTATAGCACTTACCGAGCGTTCATAAGCATGGACATGACCAGCAAACACAAGATCAACTTTGTATTGCACGAACCATGGCTCAAACATGACTCTCATGGTCTCCCCTTCCATATAATGGTAACTGTTGCTATTGTACCATGGTGAATGCATTAGAACAATTAACCATGGGGTCTCCTTTCTGTTAACCTTTGGTAGTTCCTCAAGAAGCCATTGGTGTTGCGGTGTATACATCCCTACACAAGTCACATTATATCTAAGAGTAACGATAAATTAGCTTAAATTTATGAACCTCTAAAGATGCCTAATCCGTTAATTGACACATGAATTATGACTCTGTTTTTCACTATACCCCTTTTTAAAACATGCCATTCAGGTCTATCAATAATTCTTCTATCTTAAGTCATAACTATAAAGTTTTGTATTACTAGTAACTTTAAAATATTCAAAAAGTCCAAAGACCGAGTGCTTACCATAGGCCGAGTAAGAAGAGAGTACAATAACATAGGCTGAAGCTCTTTTGATCGAATACCATAGTGGCTCTGTGCTGCCTGATGCTCTAAAGGGGACTCGGTAACGATGAAGAAAAGGCTTAAATGGTTTGGTTTCACCCTGAGACGAATAGAGATACTATCACTCACTACAAAGTCTAAATTTAACTAAAATGATTATTTTGACAGTACAACATATGAGTTTAGCAGCTCGAGTGCAATACAAAAAACTGAAAAAGACAAAAAGTGAAGCAATTACTATTTGTTATAGCATCTATTTTTTGCATAAACATAATTTATGATATCCCATATTTTAGTGTGTCTTACACAAGGTAAGGTTCACATTGGGTGATTTTTGCATACTAAAACACTTTTTATTGACACTTTTACCTTTTATTTTTTGTCCCAAAAGTGTCAATTTTAGCCTTACATAAAAATTATGTTTCACACAACACATGTATATCAGTACACTTACTATGCTTGGCTCGTAATCCAGCTCGTGATTACCAGCAGTCCAAATCCATGGTTGAAAGGCAGTAATGCGTTCAGCAAACCTCCCCCAACTATCCCATCTCGAATTGTCATGGAATTTATAGTAATCAGCATATGATATATCGCCAACAAACAACACAGCCTGCCCTTTCACCGGGTTCTTTTCATAATGTGTGAGTGTAAGATTCGAATCATATGTTTGACCAAGATCCCCTGCACAACATTATTATAGTTAAATCAAACCGAACCACATTATATAACGATAGCTCAAATAGTAGTTAATGTAGCTAATTACCCATGATCCCAAAAGTGTATGGGACGTCTGGTCCGACCGGTGGTGGAGTCATGAACCAAAACCGCCTTGTGGTGTGACCAGTCCCAAGCTCATAATGGTACTTCGTGTTAAACTGCAATATCATGTTAAACAATGAAAAGCCGCGATATTACGTCTTAGGGGTAAATTAGGTATTTTAAGTTATAGATATACAAACTTTTAGACCATGAAGTGCTATTAGGCTATCTTCAATGCTAAGGATATATTTTTACGATCCTTAAAATCTTTTAATTTTACCTCTAACCATATAATCATCTTTACATATTCTTATTACATATATAAACAAAGAAATAAATAGCATGGATATCCTAAGGATATCTCAAAACATGTCCTCAACTATAGACAAACACCATATGGACAAGACAGACACACTTCAATGCTATGGACAAGGAAAAATAAGTAAGGATTTGTAAAAGTATCACCATTGGAGAAATCCTTATACTTTCCTTAAAAACAACATTTTATGAGTTAAACCATAAAAAACAAGAACAAAAACAAAAAAAATCATATTAGATTCGAATTTGAAATCCAATAAAGGTACCTCCAAATTCTTGAGATTACAATGATGAATGAATCCAGAAGTGTAATTGTAGTATTTGTAAGTAGTGATAGAACCAGTGGCTTTGTATCTTTGGCTGTTTTTATCGGTCCAATAGACCACCATGCTTGAACCGGGTTCATCTTGAGTCACCCAAGACACAATTACTGCTCTGCCTACATGGTCTCCTTGCGTTATATGCACCTGCCACAAACCCAAACCAAATCAATCCAGCGTACAAATTTTAATGCATGAAATACAACTAAAAAAATTTAAATTATTTGTTGTGATCCTAAGATATCAAGCAGACTATAACTTTTAACTTTTTGCATGTAGATCTACCCATGACTTAAGCCCCGTGAACCCATTCCGGTCACATGGTTCAACTAGAAATATATACATAGATAGATACATAAAATATATATATAGTACCTGTTGAGGAGCATTGTAGCCAGGAGGATGAGAGAAGACATCACTATCGAAAGGCATATCGATAGATTTAACTTCTTTTCTAACAAAAGAACTTGTAACTCCACCATTAATAAATGCTACTTGGTGTAACAATATTACCAACACAACACAGAAGTAACACACGTACAACCCCATTTGTAGTGTGAAAAACACACACACAGTGGAAGGTGTTAGTTAGTGTTGGTTTTGAGACAAAGGATAGAAGTAAGCAAGAAATGGCATTTTATACAGGCGATATAAGAGTGAGGGTCAACACTCTTGGTATTTTATTTAAGAGGTTCATATTTTATGGAATAAAAATAATAATATTTTGGAATATATGTTTGGTTTGATAAAAAGTTTTGTCTTTTGCGTGGCATTTATTAATTTAATTTTGCAATTTTTTCATTAGAAAAACAAACAATTGAAACAAAATGCTGAACGAATTTAACAGACACAATTAAAACAAAATGTTGAACGAATTTAAGTTTTTTCTAATACGATAAATGATGCCCTTTGACTTCCTACCATGATTGATAACTAATAGTTTGACTGGTGAGGTATTGATATTTTTGACCTTGAGTAAGTCATCTAGATTAGAGTTTTTATTTTTCACATTTGTATGAGTGAATTGTTGAGTAGTTTTGAGAAATCTGAGATTGCAATTTAGGTATTGACATAATTTAAGAGTAAAATGAGATAAATGATCCGACACTGTGATTTTTCCTAAGCTATCTATGGTAAATTTTATGTTGTCATATTTAAGTCGTAATTTTTGTCAAAGTGACAATTTTATTTCCTTTTAATGACTATATATCTAATCTAAATTAATGAACTTTTGTAGAGTAATATTTTATATTGAGTTGTTTATGTTTATAGGAATTGTTTCATTATATAGTAAAAAAGAAAGCTAGTGAATCATGTGGATTTTTATATAATATTGAACGAGAATCATGTGGAACTTTATCAAAATCTTTTTGGAAAAAAAACAACATTTTAACATTGAAGTATTAGTCATTTAGTCATACATCAATAACGGGTGCTTTATAATGTTTGTTTTATATCATCGTGACATCGTTTATGTTTTATATCATCTACAACTGTATATTTCTAACTTCGATGGTGTATATATAATTTCATACTATTTTATGTGTATTTCTAACTTCGGAGGTGTATATATAATGTCATACTATTCTTTTTATATTTTTATATTTTATTTTGGATGTAAAAATACCATGAATGATATGTATTTATTCATTTTAAGAAGATGTTAGAATACATTTTTTCCTACATTTCATTTTGTTGCTAATTACATAGCATTATGTATTTAGTATATTCTTATATAAATCGGAAGTACCATAATTGAGTTCACTATCTTATCTTAGTCCTAAACATATCCTTATTTCTATTATATCCGACAAAATACTTAAATATCTAACTAGAATTCAACGAATTGTGATGTATGGCAATCAACAAGGATAAAGATCAAACATGGGCCAATGCTTCATTGGTCCACACTCTGCTTTTTCAAGATTCTTCTCACACCTATTTTGAGATTCGTGTTGACCGTTTTATCGGCCATTCGTTAGCTATTTTATTTTCATTTCTGTTTTCTTTTCGCATTTAATTATCAATGATGAGTTGGTACAGTGATTTGAAGTTCTCCTATTGACTTATAAGTCCCAAATTCAAATCCCCATTCAACCAAATATGAGATATAGGTTGTCCTTCTATAAAAGTTTGACTTGAGTATACCCAGGTTTAATTCTGAGGGGCATGGTTTACCCATATTAATCGTCGTGCTTTCGAGGGAATTAGTATGGGGTTTCCCCCATTGGGTATTTAAAATAGACATTTCTACTTCGAGGGAACTCTCTAGCGCGGACCTGGTTAAGACAACGTATGCTAGACCTCTCGCTGTCGAATCGCGACACGAAGTTTTAAGCGAAATTCACCTTTAAAAAAAAAATTGTACAAATTTAAGTAAAATAAGTTTTTTTTCCCGTACAGTTAATATTATTGATATTGAAACCTAGCAAGATGCCAGAATTACAATACATGAAAAGGAAATTACATTACATGAAAAGCAGGAAATTAATACAACGGGGAATAAGTAAAAATTAGATGTTGCTGAAAGAGCTCCATTGGGACCAAGTGACTTCGGTTCTGGTCGTTCGGTTGATAAGCCACATGTAGCTTGTTTGCTTGAGGTTTTTGATTGCATAATGAAGTGATGGGGCTTTGCTTGAAAAGATTTGGCCATTCCTTGTTTGCCAGATAGTCCATGTGTATGTTTGAATGATTAAGTTGACGTATCTCCAGATTTTGGGATTTGGACTGGAGCTTTTATGTCTGTTAAAGAGACCACGAATTGTGGAAGGTTTGTATCGTGGTAAACGACACCAAGCTGTGAGAGCTCCATATGTAATCAGCGAAGGGGCAGTGAAGGAAAAGATGCTCGGTGGTCTCTTCATGTTGATTACACAGAGCGCAAGAGGTAGAGTTAACTGGAATGTTTCGCTGGACCAGTTGATCACGAGTGGCTAAACGATTCATTTCCAGTCGCCATCCAAAGACATTGACTTTAATTGGAGCTATCTTATTCCATGGGAAAATCCATCTATGAGGGCCGTGGTGTGCTGAAATGAGAACTTCCCTCATGGACTTAGTAGAAAATCGTCCAGAGGGATCTTGAGTCCAATGCCATGAGTCGTCGCTTGAGTTCGATAAGGAAGTGCTTGAGATCTGGGTCAACATGTTTTGCAGCTCATACAGTTCTGATTGAGTAGAAGGAGGGCGAATCCAATCCCATTCCCAGCTGGAGAAACGTCCCAGTCCAGTGTGTCGATCCGCAATGGTGCAACTTTTGTGTTTTTCCAGACCATATAGAGCCGGGTATGTGAGGTACAATGGTTTGTTCCCGGTCCATATGTCAATCCAAAATCGAAGTGTGGTACCATTCCCAACATTGCATGTGAAGAAACTCTCCAAAGAAATATCAAAAACATTAAGGTGGGAGTTTAGGTTGGCGATTGGTTTCCAAACTCCCACCAAATCTTTCTTAAACGGAATTGGAGAAACTTTCCGAGACGAGTTATGAATCGCAATGATTACTTGTGACCAGAGGCTGTGGGGCTCGGTTTTAAAATGCCACCACCACTTAGAGAGTAAAGCAATGTTCTTATTTTGCAAACAACCCAAACCAAGCCCGCCCGAGGATAATGGAGCAATGATATTATCCCAAGAAACCCAAGGAATTTTTCGGTTTGAAACCGAACCCCCCCAAAAGAAAGCCCGACGAATAGATTCAAGTTTAGTAAGTACACTAACCGGGGCCTTATACAAGGAGAAGTAATAAGAAGGCAAACTGTCAAGCACCGAACGGATAAGGGTTATGCGACCACCAAGAGATAAAGTAGATGCCTTCCAAAGCGAGAGGCGGTTTTCAAGGGTTTGGATGACCGGTGTCCAGTTCTTTGTGAGGTTCATGTTGGCGCCAACTGTTAGGCCCAAATAGGAGATCGGGAATTGTCCTTGGTTGCACATGAGTATCTGACAGGATGAGTTTATTGCTTCTGGGGATAAGTTGATGCCAAAGAAAGAAGATTTATGGTGATTTATTTGCAGCCCCGAAACCAAGTTGAAGCATCTTAGAATACGAGAGACATTCGCTAGATGGGTGGTGGACCAAGATCCAATAATGAAGGCATCATCGGCATATAAAAGGTGAGTGATTTTTGGGCCAGAATTTGGTAATTGGATCCCCGAGATAAGTCCCAAAGTTGAGGCCTGAGTAATTACATTTGACAGGGCTTCCATGCAGATTAAAAAGAGAAAGGGAGAGAGTGGGTCACCTTGTGGTACCCCTCGCTCGCAGTCGAATTCGGGGGTGGGGCAGCCATTGACAAGCACTGCCGATCTGGTGGATTTTAGAATGCCATCGATCCAAAGAATCCACTTGCTGGGGAAGCCCATTTGATTCATCATCGAGAGTAGAAAAGCCCAGTTAACAGAGTCAAAAGCCTTTTCAAAGTCTACTTTGGAACCAAAGCATTCCCGTTTGTTTTTTTTTGCCCAAGATACAATCTCATTCAGGATAAGTGGACCATCAAGGATGTTACAGTCACATAGGAAGGTTGTTTGAGTTTGTGAGATTACCTTTGCGATTATCAACTTAAGACGGTTTGCAAGAGTTTTGGATATGACCTTTCTGATGCACCCGATGAGGGTTATAGGTCGAAAATCATCCAGTGATTTTTGCTGAGGATCTTTTAGGAATTAAAGTGATGTGGGAGGATCTACATCCACGGCTGATGCTTCCAGAAGAGTGAAAATCTAGCATGATATTGAAGAAATCCCATTTGAGAATATCCCAATATCTCTTGATAAACCCGAAATTGAAGCCATCGGGTCCAGGGGCTCGGTCACTATCATAGTCCCATACAGCTTTGGTGATCTCAAAGAGAGTGAAAGGGGTGATGAGTGTGGCTGCGTCTTCAAGAGAAAGGGTTTTAAGCCCTTTGCATTGGATGGTGGGCCTTGACTTGATGGGCTCAGTGAATTTTGTTTTGTAAAAACTGAATGCAGCCTCACGAATTGATGGTGGATCGACAAACCAGTTACCATCAATTAACAGTCCATTAATTCTCTTCTTGGCTATTCGACTATTGATTATACTATAAAAATAAGCTGAGTTTTTGTCCCCATGTTTAATCCACTTCGTTCTGGACTTTTGGTAGAGATCCAGGGATTTTGATTTCTCGAGTTCCTGGAGCTTTTCTTTTGCTTCGATCCAGCGGGCAATTTCATCGTCAGAGAAATCACGATGGTCCACAACTGCATCAAGAGAGTCCATTTGATCTTTGATGTTGGAGATTTGAAGGTTTTGTTGGGTTTTTGTGTGATTGATCGAGGCTTTAAGTGTGATTTTGAGTGCTTTATGTTTGGATTTGAGAATATGATCGGGTCGACCAAGGAAAGGGCCAGAGTGGAGGCTGTTGGTGATCACTTCGTCGATGCCGGGTTTTGAAAGCCATGAGTTGAAAAATTTGAATGGGAAAGGACCGAAGTCAATGTATGAGGTGGTGAGAATTAATGGTCGGTGGTCAGAGAGGGAGCGTGGAAGGGTTGTGAAGGCGGCATTTGGCCATGTGTTGATGAAGGATGGGGAGACAAGAATCCTATCAATTTTGCTCAATTTGGTCCCATTGTCTTTTACGTAAGTAAAGAGACTACTGTGCATTATGTATTCTTGCAAGTGGTTCTGGTGAATAAAATAATTGAAAGCGAAAGCACATGTAGGAACAAAAGTTGAATTCTTACGGTCTGTGGGGCATCGAACAGCATTGAAGTCACCCAATAGGATCCAGTGGCCGCTTAAGTTGGAGATGTGGGTGGTGATTTCATTCCACAGATTTTGCTTTGACAGGAGATCTTGGGGTGCATAAATATTAAGAATATTGCATGGGGAGCTGACTCCATTAATGAGTCCGATGGTGATAAGAAAGTTGGGTGATTTGATGGTATTTGTAAGTGTGAAAAAATCTGGGTCCCAAATGGTCAGGAGGCCACCAGATCTGCCTTCAATCCCGGATGATGGGATAAAGTCAAATAGGAAGTTTGAGTTACCCCAGAATTTTTGTGGGAGAGAATGGTGGACATTTATCAGATGGGTTTCCTACAAACAAAGCAGGTTGATATGGTGGTCCGTTTTTAGTTGCTTAATCCATCGAGACTTACCATCATCTTTGGTTCCACGGATGTTGATGGACAAATAATTCATTGGTTCACCATTTTTGCACGGTCAATGATAATTTGGTCAGCTACAAGTTGTTCGTGACCTTTGAGCGGGACACCAATGCAATTTCCAACCTCGAAAGTATCAGAGACTTCTTGAAGGAGAGAAGGGTTGGTTTCTGAAGATTTGATGATTGGATGAGGCTCTGATTGAGGTGACGAAGAAAGATCAAGAGGGCAGAGGGGGTTCAACGGGCTGGTGTTGGATGTATGAGTGTTGTTTTAATGGTTGTCGGATGATGGCAGTTGTGGTTCAATCAGAGGATCATCAAAGTTAAGAGCTTGGAAGGGGATGGGTGTGGGTTGATGGCGGAGTGAAAGGTGTTTATTTTTTGATAATGATGGGGCAGTGTGATGAGGTATTAGAGGGGGGCAAGGTCTTGTTTTAGGCAGTGAGGGCGGGGAGTTTAGATCCATGTCCATGCAAGGAGAGAGTGATGGTGAGGTCTGGCGTTGGCGTTTGCGAGGGGTGAAGTTGACAGGTGCATGGTGAAAAGGTGGTGGAGGTGGAGGGGGTGTAGGTTGGGTGGTGTTTTGTTGGTTTGTGAAAATAACGGTTGGATTATCAAAAAGTGGGAATTTGTTATTTTGGGTATTATTAGGGGAATTTGAAGGGTTTGGGCCACATGTGATTAGAGATATTGGGAATAGGTGAAAAGGGGGGGATATTGGTGTCAGGCAATCTGTCAGATTTTAGGGGAAATGTTGTTTTTGTCTCTATACAAATTGGGCATGGGAGGTGGTGTAAGCATTTAATGCTGAATTTAAATTTTCTGCATTGAGTGGAGGATCAACTGGTGTCTTATGGTTTCCGCTTGCCGGAAAGGTCTCCCGTGAACCTGATTGAGTGAGAAAGGATGGAGACCAGTTGTCATTCTCTTCGATGACCCTAGTGATGAAGGTCTTAGATTTCCATCTTACCCTGACTTGTTGATCAATTTTTTCATGAGGCTGCACAAGTAAGATGACTGATTCGGAAGCAAGATTTCCAGAGTTTGTATTTGACAATGGGGGTTAGATTATGTGACCAAAGATGCCTGCAATTTTGGTAAAAACCTCATTACCCCAGAGGGATAATGGAACTCCATGAATTCGGACTTTGACGATTCTGCTCAATGTGATGTCCTGACCATTCCATAGTTCAAAGAAAGTGAAATGTTCTTTTAGAAATTCATCTTGGCAATCAAGAAATCTGGAGGCATAGGTAGTAGCATTGAATGCAAGGAGAACGGTGAGACCTCCTACATAGTGAATGTTTGTGATGTTTGTGGGAGCAAAGGATGTAAGTAATTCTTGTAGGTTGTTTAGAGTGGTGAGGTCCTTAGCAGTAGCAATGATGGAGGTTTTGGCCCAAATGGAAGAGGAGGTTTCGATCGTATTTGGCAGGGTGACGGTGAGTGGGTCGCCGCTGGTATTTGATTTAAGGATATCACAGTATGATTTTTGGGGAAAGGGGCGATATGGTTGGGAGTTATTATTGGAGGGATAAGAACGGTGGTGATGATTGGTGTTATGGCTGTTATGTGAGTTTGAATGGGTGGAGTGGTTGTGGTTGAAATTCCGGCTGCGGTGGTGATTGAAGGTGGTGGGTTGGGGAAAATAATGTGATGAGTACACTGGTTTTACAGGATTTCCACGTTTATCAAACTTGGAAGGAAAGACTCCTAATATCAATCCATTGGACTTAATATTTTTGAGAGTGGTAATGAAGGTGGAGGGGTCTGGGACGTTTTTGAAACGGATGAAACCGAAAGGGTTGTTGTACTTGTCTTTCTTTTTGGCGATGTAGGCATCAACAAGATTTCCCCGGTCTTGAAATAGGAGTTTCAGATCATTGTTGGTTAGGGAGGTGGGGATATTGTAGATATAAAAGGTGGTGACGGTGGCTGAAGGTTTTTTCTGGTGCTTGACGTGTTGCCAATCTTCTTCATTCCCAGTAGATGGCCGGCAGTTGCTCTCATTCTCTCTCTCTCACACTCTCTCATTTAATCCAAAAGGTTTGAATGGTCATAAGTAAAATAAGTACTTGTGTTTTTAACAAGCAATTCCTCAAAAGCTTAAATCAAACCTTAAACTTCACATTAATACACTATTATTATGAACACATTACAGCCCATTAGCCCAACCGATACCAATTGCCTTAATCTTGTCAAGGTCCAAAATGACTCGTGCTACTATAGTACTATCAAGTATCAACTATGTATTTACTGTCTAATCTTTTGCACAAAATATATAGCTTATAGAATATATAGAGTGCGAAAATAGCTTTCATTCATACTAATAAAAGAGATGATATTAGTACCACATATCTTAATTAATCTACCACATTTATGCATTACTTGTTTGTACAGTTTGTGATAATAAAGTGTGGTAAGTTTATCAAAATGCATGATACATTTATCATCTCCCTACTAATAAAGAGAGCTAAAATAAATATTATAGTCCCGATATCCCGTATGCAAGATTTGTGTCTAATTTGATCACAGCAATGTATACAATTTCATTTTGGTTTGTATGTATAGTATATACATATCCATGATGTATATGTGTTTATTCTAGATATGTTTTAGTCATTCAAACAATTTATATTCCATTTGTACGTGTGGTTTTGGCTTGAGAGTGAAGTGCAGAGAATGTATCTAGTAATGTTTCCCCAAAGCAACCTCTACTAAGACTTGTAAGCTTCACCAACGCATTAAATTACACCCATAAGTTATCCTTCAATCAATATGATCAATCCTCAATCATGTCTTAATCATCTAGCTATTTGATTTTAATCGATCAATAAAATATCTAATATATAAATAATCCACGATAAAAATGATTATACAAAAATCTTTTCATAGCATCGATTCAATTAATAAGATCCTTTAAATGAATGTTAAGAAGAAAAATTAATAAAAAACGACACATGACAAATTTTAGATATGCCCATTACTAAAACGGAGTTATTGTGAGAGTGAATCGATGCTTTTCAATTCCCAACCAGAATAAAATGAATTTTGGAGGCCACTTGCTTCGTGTGGTGGTGATCACTTTGGAAACATTGAAATTAAGTTGTTCATAGGACCATTGACGATTCATGCGGTGATGTTTTCCGGTCCATTATTTTTATGTCATATTGTTGGATACCTAATCGTGATAGGAAGTCTAGCTTCTCTTGGCCGATATGGCTAGCGAGTCCTTCGTTACTTTTGTAAATGTATTGTTTTCTTTAATTGCTTAGGCACCTCACCGGAGCATTTATCAATAAAATCATAGTTTATAAAAAAAACACATGACAAATTTTAGATAATACATCACTTTTATATAAAAGATAAAATAAAGGGTGATGAACTTCAATTTTGTTATTATTATTATTATTGTTGTTATTATTATTATTATTATTTTTATTTTTTATTATTATATTAAACATCACTTTTATTATTATTATTATTATTATTATTATTATTATTATTATTATTATTACTAAAACCTTTTAGCTTTTATTTCTCTACGGGCATGTTTGTTTTTTTTGTCATTAAGTGACTAAATTGATAAAGTGACTGAATGGATAAATAATGTCTATATGGATTAAGTCAATACAGTTATTTTTTATTTATTAAGTCAAAAAAACAAACATATGATAACTTAATGAATTAAGTATTTTTGATTAAGTCACGACTTATTTATTAAGTCATTAAACAAACACCAACTACGAGTATTCGAGTATTCAAATAGGCTAAAAGTGATACCAACCCAACTCAGAACTCTTTTGACCCATGGTTTGTGGTGATATCCTAAAGACCTAAACTAACAAAAATCCAAATCATTAAGCTCGTAGTTCTTTCAACCACCAATAAAACTTCATCACGTGTCCACTTTCACTAACAATCCGGACCCACTTGCCCATTCGCTTCCAAGCAAACACCATATACAGGCCCAAAACTTAAATAAATAAAAATAAACATTATCAATGAATAGACATCATCGATTCGACGATTCATCTATATATATATATATACCCATGCATACCACAATCTACATGTATATCTAAATCTCTCATAGTAAATCCCATGGCTCGCCAATTCTCCAACCTCTTGACATTCTTCCTTTTCTTCGCTTGCATCATTGCAACCTGTTTGGGCTGTCGCACCGATTACCAAGGCATTAATATCTTCTGTGGACCATAATCCCGTTCATTGCTCGGTTTACATATGTATTTAGTGTGTTATGTAAAGTATAAGGGTTTAGTGTGTCAATATGGTAGATAATAACCGAATAGCGGTTATTGGAAGTTATAGACAGTCAAGGGAAGAGTTGTGATTGTTGGCAAACAGACACAACGGAAGTTAATTTAGAATAGACATGACTTTTGGTGTAAAGTCATGATGGGTCGGTTTGTATGTCTATATAAACAAGTGTCGTGTAACAGAATTTGTAATCTATCACACACGATTATATTTCAGTAACTATTCTCTCGTTCATATTTTGTGAATCAAACGATTAGGGACAACAATTGGTATCAGAGCATAGGATCTTTGATTCTCAAAAACTGTGACCGGAAGAAGAAAAAAAGAACACCGGCCGGAAAAATCAATGGTGGTGGAATACGGTAACAGGAAGAAAAACTTACTTGGATATATAATCGGAAACGTCGGAACACGGTGGTGCACAACCGGAATCCATAAAACCCGACGGAAATCACTTCGATCATACTCTTGAAAAGGAGGAAAAACCGATTGGAGGAAATAACCGACTTCAATCCACTCTTGAAGAAGAAGAGGAAGATAACCGAATTGAAGGAAACACTTCGATCACACTCTTGAATAAGAAGAGGAATAAACCGATTGAAGGAACATCATAACCCAAATCGATTGTCAGTCAAGAAATTTAGGGCTTCAATTGATTTTTGGGGGAAACTACTTTTGATTGGGATCGGTTCTGAGGAACGACACAGAAGGAGGAAAAGAAACCTGTTTTTGGGTTTTAATAAAAGGAAGAAAATACTTTTGTTGGGAACAGTTGTAGAAATGACACAAAAGGAACAAAAGCCTTGGGCTTATTTTATTTTGGGCCGACATACAAGATTTAATTGGGTTTCTATTTGGAATTTATTTCTTAAAAGAAATACACAATCTACAATTTGGGATTTACAACACTTTTATCTGATCGACAAGGGAAGGACGCTTCTCTCTGACAACGGTTCCTTAAAAGGAATTATTTTTGATATCCACAACACTGAGGTTAGAAATCTAAATCATTCTTGGATTTCTAATTTACTAGTAGTATAAATTTATTATCTATACTATTAGGAAAGCCCCAAATTTTAGAAAGTGAAGATTATAAGAATAGAAACCATGTCTGGAGAAAATCCTAATGGCGCCTTAGTAACACAAAAACCCGTTGCACCAATCTCTCATTATCAATGCCCCGTTTTGAAACAAACAAATTATACCGTTTGGGCCATTCAAATCAAAGTTATACTTGAAGCGAATGGATTATGGGAGATGATAGAACCTAAGGAAGATGCGGAACCTGATGAGAAAAGGGATAAGGCAACGATTGCCTTTTTATACCAAGCATTGACCGAAGATGTAATATTGCAAGTTGCGGGGTGTAAGACTGCGAAGGAAGTCTGGGAGGCGCTAAAAAAGAGACATGTCGGAGAAGATAAAGTGCAGAAGGCACGTTTACAATCGTTGATGATTGGATTTCAAACACTCCAAATGAAGGAGGACGACACGTTAGAGCCTTTAGGAATGTAACAACCGTCTTAGAAATGTTCTAAATAAGTTCTCTGAAACGTACTTTCGCCACCGGAACGGCCAGACAGTTCAATTTATATAAGTTCTTGACGTACTTTAGACTGAAATTATGTGCTTATATGAAGGTCAACTTGATCTTAATTCTTGACTTATATGACGAACTTATGACTAAATTCGACGAATTAACAAAGTTCTAGACTAAAAATAATTGCAAATGAGTCCTTGCATTTATGATGATCATTCAATATGAGAAGACTATAAATAGAAGGTTTAGTGAGAGAAAACCCTATTCATTATCACTCTCAATTTCACTTCTCTCACTAAAAAAACCTCTCCAGGCAGCCATAACCAACCACAAATTCACATTTTGATTTTTGATTGTTAAATCGAAATCGTGTGTACTTTTAGCATCCTTGTGATAATCAAAACGTGTTTCTGGAATCAAATCTCAGGTAACAACAACAAATTATGAGTTTTTGATCAAATTAAAAGTGTACTTTTTCAAGTTCATGTTCTTGATGATTTGGTCCAATTTTGATTGAAAATCATGTTAATGTTTAATGGGTTTGTGTCTAAATGTGTTTAATAACATTAGTATAAACAAATTTGGGTCATAACATGTTCGAATCTACAAAACCCATTTGAAAAATAGTACAATCAGTTCATGTGTGTGTGTCACGACTTGGATCACTTGAATTGAGTGCTTTTGGTCCTAAAAATCATTGTTATTAGTGTTAGAAAGTATTAATGAACGTACAAGTGCTAGCCTCATGTGCTAAACAGGTCTTGGAGAACAAATCGGATTGCCTATATGTTAGAAAATGGTGACCAGCCCCGAATTGACCCTAGGACGATCCCCACAGAACCTTCCTAGGGACTGTCTTGTGTTCTTGACCTTGTGCTCATTCTTGTGCATGATTGTGTGGTGTGTGAATCGGTGTGTGGTTGGGAATCACACACCCTGGGTAACTGAACCTTCGGGATCGGTTTTGCTCAGCAATAATTTGTTCTTGACTTACACTCTGAGACGGCCTGAGGGTTGGAGCCAGGACGATCTCAACAAGATCGTCCCAATCATCTGAGTGCAGGACGACCTTGATCAGGACCGTTTCACCTTGGAGACCAATTTGCTAAGTACTTAGACTAATAGGACGATCTTGAGATAATCGTCCCAGACCCTTGAACCTTAAGACGATCCTGGGAGGATCGTCCCAGACCCTTGAAACCTAAAACGATCTCTTTGAGGTCGTGCCACCTGAAGCATGTAAACTTAAGACGACCTCGTGCAATGCTTATCATGCTTGAACTTAAAACGATCTTACCTAATGTTCTTCAGAACGAATTTGTTCAATGTACTTAAAACGATCTTTGGACTTGTGCACCTTAAAACGATCTTGTACCTGGAACTTAAAACGATCTCGAACCTAAACCTGAACGATCTTAAACCTTTCAACTATGAGACGATCTTGAGCCTGAAACATTGAAACGATCTTGTGCTTGTACATCTATGAGACGATCTCGAACCTTGAAGCTAAGACGATCTTGTGTTTTTTTTTTTTTTTTTTTTTTTTTTTTTTTTTTTTTTTTTTTTTTTTTTTTTTTTTTTTTTTTTTTTTCTTTATTTGGCTGACACACAAAACTGAGCACGAAGAGGTACTGTTAAATGAAGGACAATTTCAACCCAAAGAGTATGCTACAACAGATGAAAGCATCTGGTATTTAGATAATGGTGCTAGCAACCACATGACAGGAACTAAGAGTCACTTCAGAGATATTGATGATAAGATAACAGGACGTGTTCGTTTTGGAGATGGATCGTATGTAGAGATAAAAGGAAAAGGCTCTGTTTTGTTAGGATGTAGGAATCACGAACAGAAGATTATATCGGAAGTATACTACATTCCAAACCTTAAGAGCAACATACTGAGTCTAGGACAACTCACGGAGATAGGGTGTAAAGTGGTCATGGAAGGAAACAAACTGACTTTACATGACAAAAATAAGAGGTTGCTGATGAAGATTGAGAGATCAAGGAATAGACTTTACAACATCAAACTAAAGATAGGTACACTCATATGTCTCTTAGCGAATATAGATAGCCAAGCATGGTTGTGGCACGCTAGATTAGGTCATCTAAACTTTGAGGACATCAAGAACATGACAAGAAAGAATCTAGTGGAAGGAATACCAAAGATTAAGCACGCAGGACAGATTTGTGATGCCTGCTTATTAGGAAAACACAGTAGGACTCCATTCCCAAATCAAGCCAAGTTTAGATCGAAGAAACCTTTGGATTTAGTATATGGAGACCTCTGTGGCCCTATAAGCCCAACCACACACTCCGGGAAGCAATATATTTTCTTGTTAGTGGACGACTGTACACGTTTCATGTGGGCCTACTTTCTGACATCGAAAGATCAAGCATTTGATACTTTCAAGGAATTCAGACAACATATTGAAACGGAATTGAGGACAAAATTAAGGATGCTGAGAACAGACCGAGGAGGTGAGTTCACATCTAATGAATTCACCCAGTACTGCAAGGAGAATGGAATAGCATGACAGTTAACAGCACCTTACTCACTACAACAAAACGGAGTCGTGGAAAGGAAAAATAGAACAGTGCTATCTACAACTAGAAGTATGATGAAGGCAATGAAGTTGCCACTGAACTTTTGGGCGGAAGCAGTCAGACACGCCATCTACATACTAAACAGGGTCCCTACAAGAGCCCTGGAGGATAAGACTCCATATGAGGCACTCTACAACAGAAAACCAAATCTGGAAAAACTAAGGATATTTGGGTGCACAGCTTATGCTAAGGTAACAATACCTCACTTACAAAAGCTGGATGATAGAAGCGTACCCATGATTTACTTAGGTGTAGAGGAAGGATCAAAAGCATATAGATTGTATGATCCAGAAAAGAAGAGGAAACATGTAAGCAGGGATGTTAAGTTTATGGAAACCAAACCATGGAATTGGGATAACAGTAGAGAGGAACCAACTACACAAAACACAGAATGGACAAGTTTTGTGGTACGAGGAATAGACGATGGAAATTCTACATCAGTCAACTCGGAAAGCAACGAAGATGCACATCAGGAATAGGAACAAACTACTGCTCCAAACTCTCCAGTTACCCCACCAACATATACTTACAACCCATACTCAGAGGAGGAATATTCTACTACTAGTTCATTAAGGAACTTGGAAGAAGGATTTGATGATACACCTGTACAAGGTTTCAAAGATTTGAATGCAGTATATGCAAATGCACGTGTAGTTGAAACTGAAAGTCTGATACTTACGAAAGAGGAACCACGTAACTACAGGGAAGCATCGACAGATAGGAAATGGATTGAGGCCATGGAAGCAGAACTGGATTCAATTAACAGGAATAAATGATGACTCTTACTACTTTGCCTGCGAATCATGAGGCAATAGGACTCAAGTGGGTTTTCAAGACCAAGAGGGATGCAAAAGGAAAGTATCATCAAATACAAAGCAAGACTAGTAGCAAAAGGCTACGTGCAGAAACACGGAATAGACTTCGACGAAGTATTTGCACCAGTTGCACGCATTGAGACAGTTCGTCTGATTTTAGCACTGGCAGCACACCATGGATGGCAAGTACATCATTTGGATGTCAAATCAGCATTTTTACATGGGGAATTAAAGGAAGAAGTCTACGTTACACAACCTGAAGGTTTCGTAAAACCAGGAAGTTCAGGGAAAGTTTACAAGCTCTCGAAGGCACTATATGGTTTAAGGCAAGCACCAAGAGCTTGGAATATGAAGCTTGATCAAACCTTAAAGTCATTGGACTTCAAGAAGTGTAATCTCGAACAAGCGGTCTACACAAAGAGAAGTAAGACTTCCACACTTATCGTTGGAGTTTATGTTGATGACTTGATAATCACCGGCACTCCAAGAAAGGAAATAGACTTGTTCAAATCCCAGATGGAAGACAAGTTTGAAATGAGCGATTTAGGATTGCTGGCTTATTACCTCGGGATAGAAGTTACCCAGACAGGGGGAGAGATTACAATCAAGCAGACAGGTTACATCAACAAGATCTTAAAAGATGCTAGTATGATGGAAAGCAATGACACAAAGATACCTATGGACCCGGGAACAAAGTTGGTCAAGGCGGAAGATGGAAAACCAGTTGACGCAACTTATTACAGAAGTTTAATTGGATGTCTCAGGTATCTACTACACACTAGACCAGATCTAAGTTACTCGGTTGGATTACTCAGCAGATTTATGCAAGAACCAAAGGATCACCATTTGAAGGCGATAAAGCAAGTAATCCGATACATCAAAGGAACCAAGGAGCATGGTATTATATACAAAAGAGATGGCGGCTGCAAGATTACAGGTTATAGTGACAGTAGTTATGGAATCAACACCGATCAAGGAAAAGGAACTACTGGAATAGTATTCTACTTTGGAGAATCCCCTATTACCTGGTGCACTCAGAAGCAACCAACAGTAGCACTCTCATCATGTGAATCAGAATTCATGGCAGCTACTGGAGCAGCATGTCAAGCTTTATGGTTAAAGCGGCTACTTAGTGAAATAACTGGCTGGAAGGAGGAAAAAATAACACTGATGGTCGAAAACATTTCAGCAATAGCACTCATCAAGAACCCGGTATTTCATGGAAGGAGTAAGCATATCGACATTCGTTACCATTTCATTCGTGAATGCGTAGAGAATGGACACATCAATGTGGAACACGTTAGTGGCGAATTACAAAGGGCTGATATATTGACTAAAGCACTACCAAGGCTGAAGTTTGTCACTATGCGGCAGATGCTCGGGGTTCAAGATCTAGGACGAAGCAATGATCAAGATTAAGGGGGAGAATGTGGACCATAATCCCGTTCATTGCTCGGTTTACATATGTATTTAGTGTGTTATGTAAAGTATAAGGGTTTAGTGTGTCAACGAATAGCGGTTATTGGAAGTTATAGACAGTCAAGGGAAGAGTTGTGATTGTTGGCAAACAGACACAACGGAAGTTAATTTAGAATAGACATGACTTTTGGTGTAAAGTCATGATGGGTCGGTTTGTATGTCTATATAAACAAGTGTCGTGTAACAGAATTTGTAATCTATCACACACGATTATATTTCAGTAACTATTCTCTCGTTCATATTTTGTGAATCAAACGATTAGGGACAACATCTTCATTCGCCAGGTAGTCGAGGGAGATAATAATACCATCTTAATGAACCACTTTAATGACTTCAAACACAAGTTTAGTAAATCCTATGCTTCCCAGGAAGAACATGAATATAGATTTTCGGTTTTTAAGGTCAACTTGGAGTGTGCTCAGCATCATCAGTATCTTGATTTATCTGCCATTCATGGTGTTACTCAATTTCTCTGATATGACTCCTGATGAGTTTAGTAAATATCTCGGGTTAAGGTCACGTCGTCTTAAGTTCCCTGCTGATGCTTCTAAGGCTCCCATTCTTCCTACTGATAATTTGCCTGAAAATTTTGATTGGCGCGACCATGGTGCCGTTACTGGTGTCAAAAATCAGGTACGCTTTTATCTTCTAAATCTTGCAAGATTTTGATATAAGTTATGGGTTCAAGTACCACTTAGGACAATTTTAAGTATTACAAGAAAAAACTATGTTTTGTACCAGACGCATCTGAAAAAACTAAAAAGAGCTTTAATTAGATGATCATTAGTTAATTATGATGTGGTTTTTGAATGGTGATATTTTATAGGGTTCATGTGGATCATGCTGGTCTTTTAGTACAACTGGAGCATTAGAAGGGGCAAATTTCCTAGCAACTGGGAAACTCGAGAGCCTTAGTGAGCAGCAGCTAGTTGATTGTGACCACGCGGTTTGACTCAAATATTTTATATTTATTGAATTCTTGTAATTTATAGTACGCTTTGGATGTTGAAATTGTCATAATCTTGAAATTTTCAGTGTGATCCAGAAGAAAAAGGGTCGTGCGATGCAGGGTGCAATGGTGGTCTCATGACTAGCGCATTCGAGTACACTTTAAAAGCTGGTGGACTAATGAAGGAAAAAGACTACCCTTACACTGGCACACACCATGGAACCTGCAAATTCGACAAAAGCAAAGTCGTAGCATCTTTTAGTAACTTCAGTGTGGTCTCACTCGATGAAGACCAGATCGCTGCTAATCTCGTGAAACATGGCCCTCTTGCTGGTATATCAATACAACCTAAACCATCTTTTTCTTTTCTATAACTTTATCATTGATCTTTCTATTTGTATTTATATATATAAAGGGGAATGAGTGTGTTAAATAAACCTTGTGTGTCCTTGCAGTTGCTATCAATGCAGCATACATGCAGACATATATTGGAGGAGTCTCGTGCCCGCTTATCTGCTCAAAGAGGTTAGACCATGGTGTGTTATTGGTCGGGTATGGTGCAGCCGGGTATAGTCCCATATGAATGAAGGACAAACCAGTCAGGTATGGTGCAGCCGGGTATTCTCCCATAAGTATGAAGGACAAACCATACTGGATTATAAAGAACA
>CM067170.1:94044654-94111749 GCA_034093135.1 Erigeron breviscapus | reverse complement strand
ATTATACAAAATCTTTTCATAGCATCGATTCAATTAATAAGATCCTTTAAATGAATGTTAAGAAGAAAAATTAATAAAAAACGACACATGACAAATTTTAGATATGCCCATTACTAAAACGGAGTTATTGTGAGAGTGAATCGATGCTTTTCAATTCCCAACCAGAATAAAATGAATTTTGGAGGCCACTTGCTTCGTGTGGTGGTGATCACTTTGGAAACATTGAAATTAAGTTGTTCATAGGACCATTGACGATTCATGCGGTGATGTTTTCCGGTCCATTATTTTTATGTCATATTGTTGGATACCTAATCGTGATAGGAAGTCTAGCTTCTCTTGGCCGATATGGCTAGCGAGTCCTTCGTTACTTTTGTAAATGTATTGTTTTCTTTAATTGCTTAGGCACCTCACCGGAGCATTTATCAATAAAATCATAGTTTATAAAAAAAACACATGACAAATTTTAGATAATACATCACTTTTATATAAAAGATAAAATAAAGGGTGATGAACTTCAATTTTGTTATTATTATTATTATTGTTGTTATTATTATTACTTTATTATAACTTAAACATATATATAAATATATTATTATATTATTATATTATTATTATTATTATTATTATTATTATATTATTATATTATTACTATTAGCTTTTATTTCTTAGGGCCTGTTTGTTTTTTTAACCATTAAGTGACTGAATTGATAAGTGACTGAATGGATAAATAACATTTGTATGGATTAAGTCAATACAGTTGTTTTTTTTTATTAAGTCAAAAAACAAACATTTTTGATCACTTAATGGATTAAGTATCTGATTAAGTCACGACTTATTTATTAAGTCATTAAACAAACACCAACTACGAGTATTCGAGTATTCAAATAGGCTAAAAGTGATACCAACCCAACTCAGAACTCTTTTGACCCATGGTTTGTGGTGATATCCTAAAGACCTAAACTAACAAAAATCCAAATCATTAAGCTCGTAGTTCTTTCAACCACCAATAAAACTTCATCACGTGTCCACTTTCACTAACAATCCGGACCCACTTGCCCATTCGCTTCCAAGCAAACACCATATACAGGCCCAAAACTTAAATAAATAAAAATAAACATTATCAATGAATAGACATCATCGATTCGACGATTCATCTATATATATATATATACCCATGCATACCACAATCTACATGTATATCTAAATCTCTCATAGTAAATCCCATGGCTCGCCAATTCTCCAACCTCTTGACATTCTTCCTTTTCTTCGCTTGCATCATTGCAACCTGTTTGGGCTGTCGCACCGATTACCAAGGCATTAATATCTTCTGTGGACCATAATCCCGTTCATTGCTCGGTTTACATATGTATTTAGTGTGTTATGTAAAGTATAAGGGTTTAGTGTGTCAATATGGTAGATAATAACCGAATAGCGGTTATTGGAAGTTATAGACAGTCAAGGGAAGAGTTGTGATTGTTGGCAAACAGACACAACGGAAGTTAATTTAGAATAGACATGACTTTTGGTGTAAAGTCATGATGGGTCGGTTTGTATGTCTATATAAACAAGTGTCGTGTAACAGAATTTGTAATCTATCACACACGATTATATTTCAGTAACTATTCTCTCGTTCATATTTTGTGAATCAAACGATTAGGGACAACAATTGGTATCAGAGCATAGGATCTTTGATTCTCAAAAACTGTGACCGGAAGAAAAAAAAGAACACCGGCCGGAAAAATCAACGGTGGTGGAATACGGTAACAGGAAGAAAAACTTACTTGGATATATAATCGGAAACGTCGGAACACGGTGGTGCACAACCGGAATCCATAAAACCCGACGGAAATCACTTCGATCATACTCTTGAAAAGGAGGAAAAACCGATTGGAGGAAATAACCGACTTCAATCCACTCTTGAAGAAGAAGAGGAAGATAACCGAATTGAAGGAAACACTTCGATCACACTCTTGAATAAGAAGAGGAATAAACCGATTGAAGGAACATCATAACCCAAATCGATTGTCAGTCAAGAAATTTAGGGCTTCAATTGATTTTTGGGGGAAACTACTTTTGATTGGGATCGGTTCTGAGGAACGACACAGAAGGAGGAAAAGAAACCTGTTTTTGGGTTTTAATAAAAGGAAGAAAATACTTTTGTTGGGAACAGTTGTAGAAATGACACAAAAGGAACAAAAGCCTTGGGCTTATTTTATTTTGGGCCGACATACAAGATTTAATTGGGTTTCTATTTGGAATTTTTCTTGAAAGAAATACACTTACAATTTGGGATTTACAACATTTTATCGGATCAACAAGGGAAGGACGCTTCTCTTTGACAACGATTCTTTAAAAGGAATTATTTTTGGATATCCACAACACCGAGGTTAGAAATCTAAATCATTTTTGGATTTCTAATTTACTAGTAGTATAAATTTATTATCTATACTATTAGGAAAGCCCCAAATTTTAGAAAGTGAAGATTATAAGAATAGAAACCATGTCTGGAGAAAATCCTAATGGCGCCTTAGTAACACAAAAACCCGTTGCACCAATCTCTCATTATCAATGCCCCGTTTTGAAACAAACAAATTATACCGTTTGGGCCATTCAAATCAAAGTTATACTTGAAGCAAATGGATTATGGGAGATGATAGAACCTAAGGAAGATGCGGAACCTGATGAGAAAAGGGATAAGGCAACGATTGCCTTTTTATACCAAGCATTGACCGAAGATGTGATATTGCAAGTTGCGGGGTGTAAGACTGCGAAGGAAGTCTGGGAGGCGTTAAAAAAGAGACATGTCGAAGAAGATAAAGTGCAGAAGGCACGTTTACAATCGTTGATGATTGGATTTCAAACACTCCAAATGAAGGAGGACGACACGTTAGATGCCTTTACCGCTAAGTTAAATGGTTATGCCACTAAGGCAAAAGAATTAGGAAAAACTTTGGATCAACCGTTACTTGTACGAAAACTTTTAGATTCCATGCCAGATAGGTTCATCCAAATAGTGGCATCCATAGAACAAAACTCTGATCTAGACGAAGTCACTTTCGACGAGATCATTGGAAAATTAAAAGCGTATGAGGAAAGAATTAAACTCAAGAAAGGCGGACGTGGAGACAGCCAGGAAAACTTATTATTCGCACATGGCGAACACTCTGGAAGAGGAAGGCGATTCGGCAATCGCGGACGTGGTAGATCAAACTCTTCACGAGGAAACTGGCAAAACAATAGAAATAGAAACGACTCGAAAGAGGAAGGCTCAACTCACAAGACGAGAACAAACACAAAGTGGAATAAGCAAATGAGGGATATGAGCAAAGTACAATGTCACAGATGTAGAAAATTTGGACATTATAGGAAGGACTGCAATCAACTGCCGACAATGCAGGAACAATCGAATCTTATCCAAGAATACGAAGAGCCATCTTTGTTAATGGAAACACACAAAACTGAGCACGAAGAGGTACTGTTAAATGAAGGACAATTTCAACCCGAAAAGTATGCTACAACAGATGAAAGCATCTGGTATTTAGATAATGGTGCTAGCAACCACATGACAGGAACTAAGAGTCACTTCAGAGATATTGATGATAAGATAACAGGACGTGTTCGTTTTGGAGATGGATCGTATGTAGAGATAAAAGGAAAAGGCTCTGTTTTGTTAGGATGTAGGAATCACGAGCAGAAGATTATATCGGAAGTATACTACATTCCAAACCTTAAGAGCAACATACTGAGTCTAGGACAACTCACGGAGATAGGGTGTAAAGTTGTCATGGAAGGAAACAAACTGACTTTACATGACAAAAATAAGAGGTTGCTGATGAAGATTGAGAGATCAAGGAATAGACTTTACAACATCAAACTAAAGATAGGTACACTCATATGTCTCTTAGCGAATATAGATAGCCAAGGGTTGTGGCACGCTAGATTAGGTCATCTAAACTTTGAGGACATCAAGAACATGACAAGAAAGAATCTAGTGGAAGGAATACCAAAGATTAATCACGCAGGACAGATTTGTGATGCCTGCTTATTAGGAAAACACAGTAGGACTCCATTCCCAAATCAAGCCAAGTTTAGATCGAAGAAACCTTTGGATTTAGTATATGGAGACCTCTGTGGCCCTATAAGCCCAACCACACACTCCGGGAAGCAATATATTTTCTTGTTAGTGGACGACTGTACACGTTTCATGTGGGCCTACTTTCTGACATCGAAAGATCAAGCATTTGATACTTTCAAGGAATTCAGACAACATATTGAAACGGAATTGAGGACAAAATTAAGGATGCTGAGAACAGACCGAGGAGGTGAGTTCACATCTAATGAATTCACCCAGTACTGCAAGGAGAATGGAATAGCATGACAGTTAACAGCACCTTACTCACTACAACAAAACGGAGTCGTGGAAAGGAAAAATAGAACAGTGCTATCTACAACTAGAAGTATGATGAAGGCAATGAAGTTGCCACTGAACTTTTGGGCGGAAGCAGTCAGACACGCCATCTACATACTAAACAGGGTCCCTACAAGAGCCCTGGAGGATAAGACTCCATATGAGGCACTCTACAACAGAAAACCAAATCTGGAAAAACTAAGGATATTTGGGTGCACAGCTTATGCTAAGGTAACAATACCTCACTTACAAAAGCTGGATGATAGAAGCGTACCCATGATTTACTTAGGTGTAGAGGAAGGATCAAAAGCATATAGATTGTATGATCCAGAAAAGAAGAGGAAACATGTAAGCAGGGATGTTAAGTTTATGGAAACCAAACCATGGAATTGGGATAACAGTAGAGAGGAACCAACTACACAAAACACAGAATGGACAAGTTTTGTGGTACGAGGAATAGACGATGGAAATTCTACATCAGTCAACTCGGAAAGCAACGAAGATGCACATCAGGAATAGGAACAAACTACTGCTCCAAACTCTCCAGTTACCCCACCAACATATACTTACAACCCATACTCAGAGGAGGAATATGCTACTACTAGTTCATTTGGGAACTTAGAAGAAAGATTTGATGATACACCAACACGGGGTTTCAAAGATTTGAATGCAGTATATGCAAATGCACGTGTAGTTGAAACTGAAAGTCTGATACTTACGAAAGAGGAACCACGTAACTACAGGGAAGCATCGACAGATAAGAAATGGATTGAGGCCATGGAAGCAGAACTGGATTCAATTAACAGGAATAACACATGGACTCTTACTACTTTGCCTACGAATCATGAGGCAATAGGACTCAAGTGGGTTTTCAAGACCAAGAGGGATGCAAAAGGAAGTATCATCAAATACAAAGCAAGACTAGTAGCAAAAGGCTACGTGCAGAAACACGGAATAGACTTCGACGAAGTATTTGCACCAGTTGCACGCATTGAGACAGTTCGTCTGATTTTAGCACTGGCAGCACACCATGGATGGCAAGTACATCATTTGGATGTCAAATCAGCATTTTTACATGGGGAATTAAAGGAAGAAGTCTACGTTACACAACCTGAAGGTTTCGTAAAACCAGGAAGTTCAGGGAAAGTTTACAAGCTCTCGAAGGCACTATATGGTTTAAGGCAAGCACCAAGAGCTTGGAATATGAAGCTTGATCAAACCTTAAAGTCATTGGACTTCAAGAAGTGTAATCTCGAACAAGCGGTCTACACAAAGAGAAGTAAGACTTCCACACTTATCGTTGGAGTTTATGTTGATGACTTGATAATCACCGGCACTCCAAGAAAGGAAATAGACTTGTTCAAATCCCAGATTGAAGACAAATTTGAAATGAGCGATCTAGGATTGCTGGCTTATTATCTCGGGATAGAAGTTACCCAGACAGGGGGAGAGATTACAATCAAGCAGACAGGTTACATCAACAAGATCTTAAAAGATGCTAGTATGATGGAAAGCAATGACACAAAGATACCTATGGACCCGGGAACAAAGTTGGTCAAGGCGGAAGATGGAAAACCAGTTGACGCAACTTATTACAGAAGTTTAATTGGATGTCTCAGGTATCTACTACACACTAGACCAGATCTAAGTTACTCGGTTGGATTACTCAGCAGATTTATGCAAGAACCAAAGGATCACCATTTGAAGGCGATAAAGCAAGTAATCCGATACATCAAAGGAACCAAGGAGCATGGTATTATATACAAAAGAGATGGCGGCTGCAAGATTACAGGTTATAGCGACAGTAGTTATGGAATCAACACCGATCAAGGAAAAGGAACTACTGGAATAGTATTCTACTTTGGAGAATCCCCTATTACCTGGTGCACTCAGAAGCAACCAACAGTAGCACTCTCATCATGTGAATCAGAATTCATGGCAGCTACTGGAGCAGCATGTCAAGCTTTATGGTTAAAGCGGCTACTTAGTGAAATAACTGGCTGGAAGGAGGAAAAAATAACACTGATGGTCGAAAACATTTCAGCAATAGCACTCATCAAGAACCCGGTATTTCATGGAAGGAGTAAGCATATCGACATTCATTACCATTTCATTCGTGAATGCGTAGAGAATGGGCACATCAATGTGGAACACGTTAGTGGCGAATTACAAAGGGCTGATATATTGACTAAAGCACTACCAAGGCTGAAGTTTGTCACTATGCGGCAGATGCTCGGGGTTCAAGATCTAGGACGAAGCAATGATCAAGATTAAGGGGGAGAATGTGGACCATAATCCCGTTCATTGCTCGGTTTACATATGTATTTAGTGTGTTATGTAAAGTATAAGGGTTTAGTGTGTCAATAAGGTAGATAATAACCGAATAACGGTTATTGGAAGTTATAGACAGTCAAGGGAAGAGTTGTGATTGTTGGCAAACAGACACAACGGAAGTTAATTTAGAATAGACATGACTTTTGGTGTAAAGTCATGATGGGTCGGTTTGTATGTCTATATAAACAAGTGTCGTGTAACAGAATTTGTAATCTATCACACACGATTATATTTCAGTAACTATTCTCTCGTTCATATTTTGTGAATCAAACGATTAGGGACAACATCTTCATTCGCCAGGTAGTCGAGGGAGATAATAATACCATCTTAATGAACCACTTTAATGACTTCAAACACAAGTTTAGTAAATCCTATGCTTCCCAGGAAGAACATGAATATAGATTTTCGGTTTTTAAGGTCAACTTGGAGTGTGCTCAGCGTCATCAGTATCTTGATTTATCTGCCATTCATGGTGTTACTCAATTTCTCTGATATGACTCCTGATGAGTTTAGTAAATATCTCGGGTTAAGGTCACGTCGTCTTAAGTTCCCTGCTGATGCTTCTAAGGCTCCCATTCTTCCTACTGATAATTTGCCTGAAAATTTTGATTGGCGCGACCATGGTGCCGTTACTGGTGTCAAAAATCAGGTACGCTTTTATCTTCTAAATCTTGCAAGATTTTGATATAAGTTATGGGTTCAAGTACCACTTAGGACAATTTTAAGTATTACAAGAAAAAACTATGTTTTGTACCAGACGCATCTGAAAAAACTAAAAAGAGCTTTAATTAGATGATCATTAGTTAATTATGATGTGGTTTTTGAATGGTGATATTTTATAGGGTTCATGTGGATCATGCTGGTCTTTTAGTACAACTGGAGCATTAGAAGGGGCAAATTTCCTAGCAACTGGGAAACTCGAGAGCCTTAGTGAGCAGCAGCTAGTTGATTGTGACCACGCGGTTTGACTCAAATATTTTATATTTATTGAATTCTTGTAATTTATAGTACGCTTTGGATGTTGAAATTGTCATAATCTTGAAATTTTCAGTGTGATCCAGAAGAAAAAGGGTCGTGCGATGCAGGGTGCAATGGTGGTCTCATGACTAGCGCATTCGAGTACACTTTAAAAGCTGGTGGACTAATGAAGGAAAAAGACTACCCTTACACTGGCACACACCATGGAACCTGCAAATTCGACAAAAGCAAAGTCGTAGCATCTTTTAGTAACTTCAGTGTGGTCTCACTCGATGAAGACCAGATCGCTGCTAATCTCGTGAAACATGGCCCTCTTGCTGGTATATCAATACAACCTAAACCATCTTTTTCTTTTCTATAACTTTATCATTGATCTTTCTATTTGTATTTATATATATAAAGGGGAATGAGTGTGTTAAATAAACCTTGTGTGTCCTTGCAGTTGCTATCAATGCAGCATACATGCAGACATATATTGGAGGAGTCTCGTGCCCGCTTATCTGCTCAAAGAGGTTAGACCATGGTGTGTTATTGGTCGGGTATGGTGCAGCCGGGTATAGTCCCATATGAATGAAGGACAAACCAGTCAGGTATGGTGCAGCCGGGTATTCTCCCATAAGTATGAAGGACAAACCATACTGGATTATAAAGAACTCGTGGGGCGAAACCTGGGGAGAGAAGGGATATTACAAGATCTGCAAGGGTCACAATGTTTGTGGTGTCGATTCCATGGTCTCCAGCGTTACTGCAGTTCATCGTCACTAGTTCATTATTCAGTTTAACTTAGATAATGTTGAATATATTCAATATGTATATAAGAATTATGTGAGAAACTTTAAACCATTCCTCTATGCATTTTTTTTCTTTCAAGATTGGATATATGTAAATGGTGTGGCACTAAGAGTGAAAATTTATTCATGGTACTCTACTCAGGTCTTAGAGAGAGATCAATGATACCAGAGAGTTATTGGGACATTTGGGTTATTCTTTAAAGCATTTGTCCTTCTTCTAGTTTGCATTATCTCCATGATATTCTTAAGATACCTAGCTCTTAAGTATGCAAAAATCATCGAGAAAGCAAGCTGATGTAATGTGTGTTCCTTCTTTTGGTTTGCTTAATCTACATGCTATTATTCGGAGTTATACTAGTGGCGATTGTTACAGGACGGAACGCAGTGGATCTTAACTGACCCAAAGGCCAACAATGCCTCTCACGGAATAGGTGAGTTCTAGTCGGGCACTAATGTTAAATATATCAACTTAATTTATCTTGCACTTATGTTTTGGATGAGTATTGGCAGGTATCCTGTTTATGAAGGACTAAAGTTGCATACTATGGATTCTGGAAAGAAGAGGAAGGAATTGCAAAGAGGAAGAAGATGGAGGGCCAAACTGAATATATTTCCTATATATACACTGCCTTTGCAGTCCTAGGGATTATCATCAATCAATCACACTTTCTGCCGTTTTTCATCTTTTATACCGTTAGAGTGTATACGATGAGAGTCTAATTTTGTATCTCGATTATTCCCTTCCAATTTTAGGATTAGATCATTATTCAGTTATAAGTTATTATTATGTAATAGATTAAAACTATTTTCTTGTTCTTGGTTTATCAATGAGTATTTACTTCTTTCTCATCTTTGTATTTGATTCTGCTGGGTTTGGCTTGAAGCTTTACATAAATATTAGTTAATTTCACATGGTATCAGAGACAGGTTACCTAAAATCTTTTTAATTAAAATCTTTTATTACTTTTTATCAAAAAGAAAAACCCCTTTCTCGATTTAGGGTTTCTTCTAAATCGATTGATTAAATCCGTTTTACTTTTTTCAAATATGTTACTTATTATCTGGATTTGAGTTATATTCTTTGTAAAATATATATTCAATCGATTGATTCTTACATCGATTCATTCACACTTTACCTTTCTTTATAGGGTTAAGGTGTTGTTTTTTTCTGATTATATTCATCTGCTCGTGTGTGGAACTCCTCTTCTTTAAGAGTTGTAGTTTTGCCTCTTGTAGTAGATCCATTGGTTCTTTTGGCAGATTTGATTATCTAAATCTCATCTACCACTGAATCTTTCATGGCTGCCTTTGTCCCTTATATTAAGTTGTTGGAATTACTGTTGGCGACCCCACTGTGAGTCTTCTTTCCTACCTTGTCTGTAGCAAATCGCTTTGTGCTTAGAGTGCTCTGAGTACAGAGGGTTTGGCCTATAGATTTGGACCCTTTATTTGCTCTTGCTTCTTTTATGCATTATCTGTGTTCTTGTTGTGGTATTATGCTGTTTGTTATTTGCTTCTTTGTGTTTACTGCTTAATACTTGCTATTTTTGTGCTCTAACTCTTTCTGGTAGAAGAGGGAGCCTTGAGTAATACTTGTCTTGGACACTTGAGTGTCCCTGAATCTGGTTCCTTACTTGAGCTGCTCTTTAGGTTTCCTGTTTTATATTTCTTGTTTACTCTGTTGTCTTTCTTGTCTTGTTATAATGGCTGATGTTATTAATGAAGTTGAAAATCCTAATGGTGGTTTTGAACAAGAGGTTAATGTGTTTGGTACCTTAATAAGTAAACTTGACTTTGGTGATGAATTGTATTTGCATGCTAGTGACACTGTGGGAACACCTTTAATCACTTTCAAATTAAAAGGAACTGAAAATTATAAAGTATGGGCTTGTGCCATGGAACTTGCCTTGGAAACCAAAAATAAAATTGGATTTATTACTGGTACTTGTATTAAATCTACTGATAATGATGTTCTTGCAAAACAATGGGATAGATGTAATTCTGTGGTGTTATCTTGGATTCTTAGCTCTGTCACTGAAGAGCTATATTTGGGTCAAATTTTTTCTAAAAATGCTAGAAATGTTTGGGATGAGTTAAAAGAAACCTATGACAAGGTAGATGGGTCAATAACTTTTAACATACACCATAAAATCAGTACTTTAACTCAAAATGGTGCTCCTCTTTCAGAATACTATCACAAGTTAAACTCACTATGGAAACAATATGATGCCATTGTTAAGCTCCCCACCTGCACTTGCAATGCAGCTAGGGAGATTCAAGAGCATCAAAACCTTTTGTAACTGATGCAATTTTTAATGGGATTGGATGATGTGTATTTGCCTATGAGAAGTAGTATTCTAACTAAAGACCCTCTACCTACTGTCAAAGCTGCCTTTGCTCTCATCTCCAGAGAAGAATCCCATAGAGGAATTTCTTCAAATGATAATGTTTCAAAACCTCAAAACAGTGCTTTTGCAGCCAGATTTTCTGAAAATACTAGAAAGAACTTTGGTAACAGGTTTAATAATCATGAAAACAGAATTAACAACAAAAATTTTGAAAGAAATTTTGAAAATAGAAGAACCCCAAATACTTCTATTCAGTGTCAAAGTTGTCATAGGCATGGTCATACTCAAGAAAGGTGTTTTAAGGTTGTTGGATACCCACTTGGATATGGCAGAAAATCTTCTGCAAGGAAAATTAATAGCTCTCTTTTTCATAAATCCATGGCTACTAATAATGCTATGGCTTCTGAGGTTCATAATGGTCATTCTGGTTCTAGTGTTGCTTCCAGCTCTAATGCAGGGCACTCTCATCCTAATAACTCTCCTATTTCTCTCACTCATGATCAATACTCAAAACTGATGAACCTTTTGAATGAAAAAACTCAATCCAACACTCAGTCTCTCTTCAAAGAAGCTCATGCCAATATGGCAGGTATTTTTTACAACTCAAGTCCCTTTTTCAATGAAAATTTTGACAAATTTTTTTGCTCTAATGCAACAAAAGATTTTAAATGTACCAACCCTGGTTGGATAAGTGACTCTGGTGCTAACCAACATATGACTTGTAATGAAGAGGATTTGATAAATGTTGAAGATATTTCTATGCTTGGTTTAACTGTTGGTCACCCAAATGGCACTCAAGCCAAAATCCTTAAAATTGGTGATCTTTGGCTGACTTAAAACATTCTTCTATTTGGTGTCTTATTTGTTCCTGAGTACTGTGTTAATCTACTCTCTGTGCACTGTCTGGCTAGAGATAGCAAACTGTTTATAGGGTTTGATGAAAACTATTGTTATATACAGGACTTGATCACAAGGAGAGTGATTGGGAGTGGTAAACAGAGTGGTGGTCTTTACATCTTTCAAAAGAATGTTAGAGGTAGGAGACCTGTGTGTAATTTTGCTAACATTCAATGCCATTTGTCTAAACAAATTTGGCATAATAGACTGGGACATCCCTCTGACCCTGTTCTGCTCACCCTTAAAGACAGACTTAAACTTGATCTTCAAAACTCTCCTTCTTGTGCTCCTTGTGAAATCTGTCACAGGGCTAAGCAGATTAGAGAACCTTTTCCTAAAAGTGTTCATAAGACTCATGATCTTGGTGATCTTATACACCTTGATCTTTGGGGACCTTACAAGGTCCCAAGTAGAGAATGATTTAAATACTTTCTCACCATTGTTGATGACTACAGCAGGGCTGTATGGGTGTATTTGCTTAAAAGTAAGGATGAAACCTTTGAAAATATTAAAAACTTTCACTCTTTGTTACAAAATCAGTTTAATAAAACTGTTAAAATCTTCAGAAGTGATAATGGTAGTGAATTTGTTAATCAAAAATTTCATAATTTTGTGAGAAAACATGGAATTGTTCATCAAACATCTTGTGTCTATACACCCCAACAAAATGGTGTTGTGGAAAGGAAAAATAGGCACTTGCTTAATGTTGCAAGAGCCCTTATGTTTCAAGGGGGGTTACCTTTGTATCTTTGGTCTGATTGTGTTCTAACTGCCACCTACTTGATCAACAGGTTACCTTCTGTAGTTCTTTCTGGAAAATCACCTTATGAGCACATTTTTAAATGTTCTCCTAGTTTGTCCCACCTTAGAGTGTTTGTGTGTTTATGTTTTGCCTCTATTTTAAATAATCAAGATAAGTTTTCAATAAGATCTTAAAAGTGTATCCTTATAGGATATTCAAATGGAAAAAAGGGTTACAAACTCTTTAATCTTGACAATAAGACTACCCTGTTTTCCAGGGATGTCAAATTTTATGAAAATGTTTTCCCTCTCAAAATGAAATCTAAGAATAATGATCAGAACTTCAACACTTCTGATTTGCAGCATCCTAATTCTATCTTTCTTGAAACTGAAAACTCAAACACTCATATACCCTATGATGAAAGGAGAGCACCATTGTCAGAAGGTGTTGGTAGTAATGGTGATCTCTTTGGTAGCACACCTGTGATTGCTAGTGATCAAGATCCCTCTGGTAGCACTACTGTGACTGCTAGGGATCCATCCATATCTGCCACACCTTTGGATGAAAATAACAATTCTGAGGGTAATATCATTGATGATCAAGATAATGTTCTTGATCATCACAACTCTGCTCATGAGGTGAATGACCTTCCTTCCTTTTAACCTAGAAAGTCCAATAGAACTTTCAAAACTCCTAGAAAATATGCTGACTATGTGCTAAGAAACAAAACCAAACACAATATTTCTAATTTTGTTTGTTACTCTAATTTGAATCATGAAAATTCTTGTTTTGTTGCTAATTTGAATAAATATTCTGAACCAACCTCTTATGAGGAGACTTGTAAGAACCCTATGTGGATTGATGCCATGAATAGTGAAATGGAGGCCTTATATTGGAATGGGACTTGGGAAATCACTGACCTGCCACCTAACAGGGAACCCATTGGGTGCAAATGAGTTTATAAAATCAAGTACAAGTCCACTGGTGAAGTGGACAGGTACAAAGCTAGACTTGTTGCCAAAGGATATTCTCAGAAAAGTGGAATAGACTTTGATGAAACCTTCTCCCCTGTGGTTAAAATGGTTACCATTAGGTGTCTTGTGTCTATTGCTGTGAAAAATAAATGGCCTATCTTCCAATTAGATGTTAATAATGCTTTTCTGTATGGGAACCTTGATGAGGAAGTATATATGATTCCTCCTCCTGGTTATTTACCAGGCTCTAAATTTAAAGTTTGCAAGTTGATTAAGTCCTTGTATGGCTTGAAACAAGCCCCTAGGAAATGGAATGAAAAATTGACTAGTGCTCTGCTTGAATATGGTTTTGTGCAAAGTAAAAGTGATTACTCCTTGTATACCAAAACTGTTGATAAAGCTTTTGTTGCCTTACTTGTCTATGTTGATGATATTGTTGTGACTGGTAGTTGTTTGATTGAAATTGACAAATGTAAGCAGTTTTTAAAATCCAAGTTTTCTATCAAGGACCTAGGAAAGTTAAAGTACTTTCTGGGCATTGAGGTTATTGATATTGATTCTGGTATTTGCATGAGTCAGAGGAAATATTGCCTTGACCTTATTGCAGAGTTTGGTCTTCTAGGGTGTAAACCTTCTCACACACCTATTGATTCTAGTCTGATTCTGTCTTCTAAGGATGAAAATGACAGACCTCTTGAAAATGTTACTGAATACCAAAAACTTGTTGGCAAGTTAATCTACTTGAAATTAACTAGGCCTGACATTGCCTATGCTGTGCACATTCTCAGTCAATTTATGCATGACCCTCATGAATCACATCTCAAAATTGCTCTAAGAGTTATTAGGTATCTGAAAGGCTCTCCTGGAAAAGGTATTCTGTTCAAAACCAACTCCTCTCTTACTCTTAGTGCATATGTAAATTCTGATTGGGCCAAGAAGGTTACTGCCAGGAAAAGCATATCTGGATTCAATCTTTTCTTAGGTGGTAACCCTATTTCTTGAAAGAGTAAAAAGCAGCCAACTATCTCAAGGTCATCTGCTGAGGCTGAATTTAGAGCTCTTGCAAGTGTTACTTGTGAGATTATTTGGGTCATAAAGATCTTTAGAGATCTGGGTATACACTTTCATGATCCAGTTCAAATCAAATGTGATAGCAAAGCTGCTATGCAGATAGCAGCTAACCCTGTTTTTCATGAGAGAACTAAGCATTTTGAATTGGACCTATTTTTTACTAGAGAAAAGGTAACTATGGGTGTCATTGAGATAATTAAGATTGCTTCTGAGAACAATGTGGTTGACATTTTCACTAAAGGGTTATCACAGTCCCAACACAAATTTCTTAGTAACAAACTTGGGCTTTATAATCCCTTCCACAATTAAGTGGTTGGGGTGGGGTGTTAAATATATCAACTTAATTTATCTTGCACTTATGTTTTGGATGAGTATTGGCAGGTATCCTGTTTATGAAGGACTAAAGTTGCATACTATGGATTCTGGAAAGAAGAGGAAGGAATTGCAAAGAGGAAGAAGATGGAGGGCCAAACTGAATATATTTCCTATATATACACTGCCTTTGCAGTCCTAGGGACTATCATCAATCAATCACACTTTCTGCTGTTTTTCATATTTTATACCGTTAGAGTGTGTACAATGAGAGTCTAATTTTGTATCTCGATTATTCCCTTCCAATTTTAGGATTTGATATTCAGTTATAAGTTATTATTATGTAATAGATTAAAACTATTTTCTTGTTCTTGGTTTATCAATGAGTATTTACTTCTTTCTCATCTTTGTATTTGATTCTGCTGGGTTTGGCTTGAAGCTTTACATAAATATTAGTTAATTTCACAACTAAAGCTCATGAAACGTTAACAAGTATATTGAAGTGATGTATGGCCAAATGGGTCGATATTTTATCCAACACTAGTCAAACATAACTGGTAAATTGGTTATCTTATTTAAGCCTCTAAATCTGGCTATTTGCCAATCGGGGCACACAAATTTTGTAGAAACGAAGATGAGCACACAAATAACAAAAAAAAAACACGAGGTGACAGGTTTAAGATAATATTGACCGACTAGAACACAACATTAAAAGGGTGTATGTAATTAGTGTTACCATAAGCACAATTAGGAGTCTAGGACAACAACAAGCAACAACGATGATAAGTCCAGTTATTTATTTGTATGTAGATTAATAATTAATCTACGGAAACCACAAAACGTCCACAGCTCAAACTAGTGCGATATAAAGACTTGAGGCCTGGCCCTGGCCATTTAACCCATTTATTAGACACACAGCTAAGTGTGGGTGTATCTCAAAAGAAGTTATTATCACAATTAAGACCATGCTAAGAAATGTCCCCATAAATGCTGGCCGTGGCCTGTCATAAGTGTGGGTGTATCTCAAATCCCTTTTCATTGGAATTGTTGCTATGATTACTACAGGTCATGTTATGGTTACTTGGAATTGATTGTGATGATATTCGGTATTAATAATAAATTTGTAACATTCATGATTTTTACCGTTTGACTGTGCATGTAATTTGATTAACTATTTCAATAAACAGAAATTTGGACATAATTGTGTACATTTATCTGTAAATTGGGCCAATTAAAATGTCATATTTGAATTTCTAGAATTAAGCCCATGTTGCAAGACCATGATGTTGGCCCATATGTGATAAGGAAAATATATTATAAGACGATAATTGAGTAACTGTGCTAACAGGAAGAAACGTATATGAGAAGCCTTAAGTATAATGAACGGTTCCAACAGTGTCGGTGGAACAGTGTCGGTGGAACAGTGTCGGTGGCTAGATGATAATTCCATTAATAGGACAAAAACAGACACAACCTTTATATTATATGAAATGATTTATCCATATTATGGATTTATAATAATAAAAGTTGTACGCTCGTGAATATTTTGTTTGTGTTATTAATTTCGGAATCAATTAACTAACTAGATATATTGTACATACTAGTAAAATAAATATGCAATTGTGTACTTAAATTAGTTAACTAATAAATATATAAATACATGTAATTGATTTATAACCACATAGATAAAAGTAATTATACTTATATAAACTAGTTACTACACTTAATTACACAAATAATAAATCAAGAATCAAAGTTTAGAGTCAACCAAAGTCAATTAGTCAAGTCAAGTTTGTGTTCTTGACATAAACCCCACACAAACTAACCAAGACTTGGATTATAGCTTGTAATCATGCAATGAACATGTTCCTACTGAATTCTAGTTTGTTTTAAGGCCAAAGTTTCAGCCATTATACTCAAGGATGAGTTGTAAACACATGATGAACACCTCATGGCCAAGGTGTGTGTTCTTGGCACTTAGTTGCAACTCTTGGGCTATATAAGCAAGCATTTGATGATCATTCTATCATCCATCTCTGCTCTTTTCTCTCTCTCTCACATTCATAACACAAAACAATCAAGTTCATAAAGTCTTGGGTTCATCACTTGAAGTTTCAAGATGAATTTAAGGACTCTATAGGACTGAAATTTTCAGTCATCTTGCAAACATCATAGAAGATTCATCTGGACGAATTAGGAGACGTATCTTATATTTTTGGAAAGGTCCAAGTGTCAGTAAAATTTGATAAGAACGGAATTTCTTCTGGTTTTGCTCAGAAGAGTGCCAAAAACGACGATTTTCAGAACTGGTCTGATTTCTGACGAGGCTACAGGTTTGTTTTTGTAAAAATCATAACTCTTTCATTAAAGCTCTTCAAGAACCAAACCTTACATTTTTTAAAAGGCCATTGAGTGCCCAACAAATGTCTAGAACTAAGTTTTGTTGTATCTAGTCTTTTTGACTTCCCAAAGTCGTTGTCTAGTAGATGGCGCAAAGCTGGGAACATGCTGAAATTTACCTATTTTGCACTTAGGCTTTGTGGTAGCTTATAAGTTGATCTTATACTTGTTCTAGGTAACCGGGAGTACATTTTGAGCATAGTAAAGTACTTGTACTAGTACTTGGAATTGCTTTACTTCCAGGTGAGTTTCGTAAACCCTCCCTACTCAATTGAGATTCGGGCTGAAAAGTGTACATGTTTGTTTAACTGTTGATTGTTGGTTTGATTAATTGTATGATTGAATTGTTGATGTGGACTTGTTAGCGCATTATTTACGATGTAAGTCGCACCGTTAGCGCATTGTTTACGATGTAAGTCGCACCGTTAGCGCATTGTTTACGATGTAAGTCGCACCGTTAGCGCATTATTTACGATGTAAGTCGCACCGTTAGCGCATTATTCATTATATAAGTCGCACCGTTAGCGCATTGTTTACGATGTAAGTCGCACCGTTAGCGCATTATTCATTATATAAGTCGCACCGTTAGCGCATTGTTAATTATTAACTATGTAAGCCGCATCGTTGTTGATCGTTATTGATTGTTATGGAACGTTATATGGAATCGTTATTATTGAACGTTGACTTGTATTGAATTGTGATAATGTGAAACCTTATAGGTTTTCCTTGGATGTGATTAGTTCTCCTAATCCTCACTTATTGTTAACGGTTGTCATCTCGACATACTACTTGTTTCCTGTTACTTGTCCCTACGAACTCACCAACTTTATGTTGACGCATTTTAGTACACTTTTCAGGTAATCAAGTTAATCAGAGACAAAATGGATAATTGCATGCTTGCTTGTTAGGATTGGACTAGCTTTGGACTTTCTGGATCCATGATCCTTACTTCCCTTTTATGGGTTACTTTTAGGATCAACTACTATCGACTGAATTGCCTTTTATTATTGATTGAACATGTATTTCGATGAATGTTGATGATTGTATACGTTTGTACAAGTTTATGGATTGTTTCAATCCTATGTTTTCATATAGTTTGACTCTACATAATTTCCATGTCGTGCTGTGCTTTTCTAAGTGATACCCTATGATTCCGCCATGTTGGGGTGTTATAATAAACACATCTACATAAAAGAAAGTCAGTATTGATCATAGAGAACACTTTGGACTACATGAAAGGTTCACGTCGGTAAGTTGGTTGAAACGACATAGTGTATTTAGCATTTGTGTCATTAATTTAACATCAAGGTATCTTACCGTTCCCTTGCTCAAGGTGCCACTTTGTTCCATTTGTGAATATGCTTCGTTATGGCTTGCATCTTTACTTGTTAAATCATATACTTGCATGGGTTGTCTAACATTATGGATCAGTACATGGATGTAACGTCTTTTTTAGGCGACCACAATGTTTCATTTGAATCGACCCATGAATCTTTTAGGATATCTAGCTAATCAGAGCAGAGGTTATGAATTCAAGGTAGTGGTTCCTAGGATGTTGAATTTGAATAAAAAACTGCTGTAAATTTGGATCTTTTCATTTCAGTGTTATCTGGATACCCTTTACTTCTCACCTTAATCGATTATAATCCACCTGTGATACGTGGAGACGTAGAACGATTCAGAGGAACATCATATATAGTAGGTAAATTTCAAGTATCTTTCTCTGTGTAATCCAAATATTCCATGTTTAGGTGTATTAGTTTGTCTATACGTTGGCCTGAACTCATGTTTACTTTTAAGATAGTCATTGTTTTCGTTCATATTCATTAATTATCTCGTCTTTATTTATGTTTTGATAGAGTTGACAAAATGTTTGGGTTGACTGATGGGTCAAATCAGTTTGGCTCAAATGGCCAGGTTTTGTGTGGGTCCAGGTCAGGTTGATCTGAAGCACTTTTGGTCCAAAGTATTATGGTTTGTTACAAGTATATAGTTTGCTAATATTTCTTAAAAGAATATTTATAGATAAATATCTTCTTGCATACATGATATTTCTTTGATAGCACAGAGCATCATAGTGTCTTGTATGCTATCATATATGTGTTGGTGAGTATTACTTGTAACTATAAGCATAGAATATATGATATATTCATTGTAGAATACGAGTATTAAAGTGAAGATCAAGACAAATAATGCTTGATTTATTCTTTAAAAAATCAACATTCATTGACGAAAACAAGTACATTTATTTCTAGGGGTGTTAAAAGAGTGTAAAGTCGATTGGTGGCTTCACATGTAGCATGTTCTTTGCAATCTTCATACCAAGAAGTAATTTAGACTGGAATTTATATATAGTGCTGAATGCATAACCAAAATCTTCTTCCTGGAGGAGTAGACATTATATGTAACATGGACATACCAAGGTTGAAGCTTACAAAAAATAAGTTGCGAGCCCCAATATCCGAAATGTTAATTTGTTCCAAACTACATGCTACAAAACAATAAATAAATTACCATGACAAAATATGGCACTCAATTTGGTAATGACGACATGATCATCTTTAAACTTTATCAGCTAGCAATACCAGAATCAACTTTATGTACTGTTGCCGGTTTTTAAAACCATACGTGGTAAAGCCTAAAGCTTAATTGGTGAATGATAGACCATGTGGAATGGATGAAATATTGTGATGGATTTTGAATGTAAACCCGACAAACAATCTAACACAAGTACGAATATGAGTCTAGTGTATTTTGGTGTTTGAAAATTAAAAAACACATATATACTTGTTGGGCTTAGCTTGGATACTGATACGGATCCAGCCCTACCAGAAGAAGACCCGCCGGGCTTGCAACAAACAGGCGTCCAAAGTGGCTAGGACCAGCCCAAGTTGCGATCCACTCCAACCAAAATAAAGAGAGTTTTATTTCCTTCAGTATCTTTTATATTTTTGTTGAGATTGTGTTTTGTTCGTTTCCTTATTTGCCGTTGGTTGTTTTCTTATTTAAAGACATTGTAATCTCTTTGGTTGGGTATTGAATTATATACAAAGACTTATTGATAATATATATCCCGTTATCATCCGGTTGGACGGAATTAACATCCGTCGAAGACGACTTGGTTGGCCAAGCGTCATCGCCGCTAGGGTTCTGCCTAGGTACTTGGCTTCCGCTTATACGAATCCGTATAAAGTGGTATTCAGAGCTTGGTAATCTCGAGATGTCTGCACAGGGGAGAGGTCGCCTCCACCAACACCGTCGATTCGCCGCCGGAGGCAACGGTAATGATGAACGCGATCCCCGCGACGTCGAGATTGAAAGACTTCGTGAACGGATCCGAGAACTTGAAATCAATCCTTTTAGTCGATATGAAAGACAGTATGAAGAGACACCCACTGAATCGACTCTTAATGAATCAGACGAAACCGAGTTTGAATTTTTTTTTTCATGACCAGCCACCACCAACCCCCCCTGTTCGTCGCCGTCGTAACCCTCCTCCACCACCAACTGATCCATTACGTTCGTTGGGTCTCCGTACCGACCTGCCGGAGTTTGAGGGTCCCCTACAACCCGATGAATTCTTAGATTGGTTGCAAACAGTTGGACGTCTATTTGATATTCGGGATATTCCAGATTTTAAAGAGGTATGGGCAAAGTGTGGTTCAAGTCCGTTTCGTGATTATGTTCGACGGGATGGGTTACTTTTTAAAGGACATCGTTTATGTGTCCCGATCTCATCATTTCGTGAAGCCATTATTCTCGAATGTCATCAAGGGGCTTTAGCGGGACATTTTGGACGTGAGAAAACGATTTCACTTGTGGGAGAAAGATTTTTTTGGCCTAAACTTGTGCGCGATGTGATGAAAATTCTTAATCGGTGTCGTCTGTGCCATGTTGCAAAGACACACAACACTAATGAGGGCCTTTACACTCCTCTCCCTACGCCGACGGCACCTTGGGAGGATGTAAGTCTCGATTTTGTTCTCGGGTTACCACTTACTCAACGAAAGAAAGATTCTATCATGGTTGTTGTAGACCATTTTTCAAAGATGGCACACTTCATTCCGTGTTCTAAAACTTATGATGCTGTAAGTTCCTATCGTTGTATAGATCGTAAATAAGACGTGATTCGTTATGTCAAGAGTGCGGAATCCTCTTGAGATAACTAGATTGCTATTTCCTTTTGTCAATTAATGAGTAATTAATTAACCTAAGGTGTTACACGAATTGCTAATTCGTGTAGGAGTAGTCACGAGCAACAATTCGACCTTCAATCTTTAATTCGTTACCTAATTCGTAATTTAGGTGGGTATTTATACTAATTATGTTTTAGTTCGTGTGGGCTTGGGCTTCACACGAAGTGAATCAAGCCGATCCACCAAAACCCTCTTGTGGTCGTGCTGACGTCAGCACGAGGAGCGTATTCTTGGACCTTAATTTTGCCTTGTACATAACGTCCAGCCACCGTTTAAGTATTCTATGACACTTATAACCTTGGCTCTACATTCTTGTACCTGCAAAACAATAATATAACACACAAACATAACAATAAACATAAACAGATTTCACATTGAAGTTCAAACGTAATCATTAAACACAAACATATGTCCTAACGACTTATTATTCAACGATTACATAGATATTCCTAAGAACAAAAGCGTTAACCAAATCTACGTTGCTACTGTCACACAAATCTGCATCTACAGACTCCCCCTTGACATTAGCGACTAGATTTCTTTAACTTGAACTTCAAGCTTAACCATTAAATAGAAGTCTTATGCTATTTGCATGAATTTTCTCAGCCAAACAAAATCCGAGAATATTGCAATAGCGTCTAACTTCAGTTCTCCAAAATCTCTGAGCTGTACAAGGTGTCTCAATCAATCTTCTTTGATCACCTCTTGACAAATTGACAACTTGCATTGGATCATACATGCGGAGCAACATTTGTTTCTTTGAATTATCAACAAACATTTGTGCTTCACCTGACTTGATATCTATCTGCCAATAAGTCATAGTAGTCAGCATATCTTGATCCCATTTGATAGCGGGAACTTGTTTAACACATTTGATCTTTCTTTGAACAAACTCAACTATGCCATTTGGTTTTGTAATCTTCTTTAGTGATCTAGGTTTAACCAATCTTTCCTCTGGTTTCAAACCTCTATCTCCAAAATGCCAACTTCTTTCCTTTTTCAATCTATTCCAGAAATAATCAGCATATCCATTATTCTGAAGATTTACAAACCATCTCTTTCCCAAATCCATCAAATCTGAATCACTTAGACTTCGGAAATGTTTTAATTCTTTTGGCATGTATTGACATCCCTCTTTTCTCTTGATAACAAATAAATTAATTTTGTGATCATAGAACCAACTTTGTATCACTGAGAAATACATGGGTGCGTCTTTATCTGAGATAAACTCCCAAAATATCGACGGCTTTAGATATCCACCCATTAGAATGTTAGCACGATTTCTATATTCTGGAACCCATCGATTAATGCAAAAATCAGGGTCTTGCTGCGCTGGAGGAATATTAAAATCTCTAATATCAAACTCTCGCGTAGCATCAATCTTCCAGCATAGATCAATAACATTTTCATGTCCTTCATCAATAATCTTTGCAAATACTTTGAATATCAACTTTGCAGCATTCCTTGGTTCGTCTGGACTATCTCTGATCGGATTAAGTCTGAAATGTTCCTCTTCAGCTATCGGTTCTATTGGAATGTCTCTATCATCTCCAAAAACACGATCAAAGTCATAAGGTTTCGTAAGCAACCTTTCCCATTCTGATCTAGGAACAATTTCTCCTTCTTCCAAATCTTCATCAACGATACTGTCTAAGTCATCATCAATATCATCAATATCGTCCAAAGCACCTATTTGAAGCTTATCATAAATATAATGTAGCTACTTAAATACATTAATATTTATCTTATAATCATTATTAATCATTTAAAGTACAAAAATCATTAGCATTAAGGTCTATAATCTGAATCTTCAGTCTCATCGGAACAAGATTCAGAGCCAGACGGCAATCGATTCAAAATCCTTTGTCGTCTCCTCTCTCTCCAGTAACGATCTGAATCTGACCATTGATCACTATCAAGATCAATGTTAGCTTGATTAACCTCTATGCTAAGATTTCCCCATACTTTTGATTCTTCGACAACTTGATTATGAGGATCATTCTCAAATTTTTCTGCAATTTCCCTTTCTAGTCTTTCTTGTTCTGATCTCACACTTCGAGGATTGTGATAATCAGGACTCTTACTTGAATTACTAGAATTGGATTTACCTGAATTGGAATCTTCCTCATCATCTGAAGAATTATCTGGATCTTCAGGATCTGCATCAGGAGAAACCATCACAACTTTACCTTTCTGAGTCCCAGATGTACTAGCACCAGCAATCTCTGACTCTTTCTGTCTTGGCGACTCCCCCTGAACTTGTGCAGTCTCTGACGCCATTACATCAGCAGCAGCATCAACATCTTGACCTCGATTCTCTGGCTCACCAATCTCTTGAGGTTGATCTTGAGTAGGACCTTGAGCTGGATCTTGATCATCATGATCATCATCTCTTCGCTTCTTTGCTAGCTCACCATCCTTACAACCATCTTTATCTCCCCCTTGAGACAAGAATCGATCAAGTTTATCTGCAAGAGAATGAACAAGAGCAGTCATAACGTCCATCTCTTCCTGATGTTTTGCAGCTTGGAGGTTCAACTGTTTCTCCAAAGTTGTGACTCGCATCTCCAACATCTTCTTCTCCGAAATAATACGACTCAGCTGAACTTGTACTGGCAAGCTGAATCCGAAGTAGAAGCAATGTGAGATGTGGAAGCAGGCGGTGGCATCGTAGTCTCAAAAGAAGGCATACGAGCATGAAAAGTTCCCGATGGAGGCATCTGAGGTCTTTGTAAAGGAAACCGCAGACGATCCATGACTGTAGCAACCGGAACTAACGCCTGAGTAGAAGTAGAACTAGGCCTAGGAGCAGGAACTGCCGGTTCTGTCTCTTGACGAACTGACGACTCTGGAGCTCTAGTAGTCGTAACAGTTGTAGCATCGAAAACTCTAGCTTGAGAACCACTTCCTCTTATAACAAACTTGGTTCTCGGCCTTTTCTCTCCAACAGAAGTACCAGCAGAAGTAGTAGACACCGAAACTGGAACATCAGTAACAGAAGCTTGTAGAGCAGCAACTGATGGAGTATCACCTGAAGTAGGTGCATGAGACCTCTCCATAGCAGCTTGATAAGTAGCATAATCTCTATCAACTTCAGACTGAGGTCGCTGAAGGGCTTGAATCTTCTCAACAGCGTCAATCCCTTTTCCTTGTCCTTTTCTTCTTTTTGGTGGTCTATCTGCATCATCATCATCAGCATCTGAACCATCATCATCATCAACATGCAGTTCAGAAGGACCAGCAACATCTACTGGAGCAGGAGTAGAAGTAGAAACTCCAGTAGTGGGTGACATAAGATTTGCTGGATCATCAATATCCTCCTCAAGAGCATCCATCTCCGGATCATGCTCCGGAACGTCAGTAAATAAAGGAACATCATTAAGTCCCTCAAACTGATCAGCTTGCTCTTCCTGAGGATCATCTTGACCCTGAGTATCATCAGCAGCAGCAGCAACAGGCTCTTCATCTTCCCAACCTCGTCTTGGAGCCTCATAATCTGGATTTATCAAGTGTCCGAATAATGGTGGATTATCAACATGAGCAGGAACACCATTACCCCTTAAATGCTTCAGCATATCATCAAACACGCGATAAGTAAGACGACCCAGATTAAATGTATCACCAACTAATGGTAAAACAACTGCTTTGTGTCTGATAATAATCATCACAAATCTTGGAAAAAGAAAGAATTTCTTCTCATTTCCATAAGCTCGCAACTGCCTAACAAAACTATCATAGATGTACTGAGAGAAGCTGTAGGGCTTGTTCAGCACAAGAGCAACCAACTGAGAAGCAGTCTGTATATTCATCTGATCATGACCTGCACTCCGATGACTAATGGACCTCAACAGGTAGTAGGCAAGCAATCTCCATTTGCCTCTAATGCGATTCTTGGGATAAGGATGCTTAATCTCATTCACGTACCCCATACGTCTAATAGCACCGTCACAAAAGCTTTCTTCAAACTCTGTCGGACCTTGCTCCATCGCAACACTACCTAGATCCAAAATCGTCCGTAACTCTCTAGCAGAAAACTCAATATTACGTCCCTCAACAGTAGTGCGAATGATAGTATGATCACCCATCTGCACTAGTCTGGCTGAGTTGTAGAACTGAGTAATATAGCTTATGATCAAAGGAGGGTTCTCGGTAAGTGCAAAACGAATACGCGAGCGTGCGAGATACTGTAGGACACCGTGAAACTCTTCCGTGCATCCCTGCTGAGTAATGCTGATATCGATAGCAGCATTATGTTCCTTAACAAAGACACGAGCACCTTGTCCTGCCATACCTGCACAAAACAAAAGAAAACGAAAAGAAAAACAAAAATTAAAAATGTTCAAAATTACAAGTCTGCTTCGTGGTGACGTCATCACGAGGAGAATCTACTCCGTGGTGACGTCAGCACGAGCTGACTCTTGAAATCAAGCAAAATTATCAAAACATTATCATATCGATATGAAAACAAATCAAAAGACTAGTTTAACATCGATCTTGATCTTGTTCTTAATTATTCGTGCCCAGAAACAAATACGAAGAGCAACTTCGTGCTAACGTAAGCACGAGTTGCTTCGTGTGAACAGTGGCCGAGACATAAAATCATCGATTAATATTGATTTGATACATGTTAATTCAAACTTTAGTTAGATTTAAGTTTAAATATCATATCTTAATCCAATTTTAAGTCCAATTTTAGTCCAAATCATCAAGAATCGAAGAATTAAAAGTCAATTCGTCCAAGTCACTATTCATGCGAAGAACAAGTCGAAATTTGGGCATTATAACGACTTAAAAACTATGATTTTTGTAGTCAAAGCATCAATAATCTATCCTATATCATGAATTTACCAACAATTCTGGATTAAAAACACGAAAAGATGATGAAGTTGATCGAATTAGGTTCGGATGAACAATCGCACGAAGAAGGTAGTTCGCGTGGTGAATTTTTAGTGTTAATTTTCGATTAATGGTAAAAAGAAAATAGTAAAACCCATATTTATATTCGGACTTCGTGGACCGGGCCGAAGACACACTTCGTGGGCTCTTGCTGACGTCAGCACGAGGCCTGCTGACGTCAGCACGGACGAGTTCGAAATTAAACATACACGAGCTGCAAACTTCAAATTTTGTCAATTTTTCCAGAAAATTAATAAAGAAAAATTACAAAAATTTTCAGAAAACATAAACCTGTAGATACTCGTTACCTGAAACTTGTATCTGCTCGAAAATGTAATCTTACCATAAATCATCCGTACTAACATGTCATCAAAATAATGTATAAACACAATCTTACATTATAATCTTGACATAAAATCGATCATTTCTCCATTGATGCTTAACCTAAACATATGCAAACTTACATAGAAACACATTCAATGTATAATGCAACAAAAATTTATCAATTTATTTAACAATTAAAATTTCATCTAACCCTCAACCTATCATAAGAAATCTTAGGTTACAATATAGGGTTAATGATTACAAAGACATTCATCCTTGTAGCAAAGATTAATATCCCATGCCACATCGATGTATACTCTAGAATAAGAGATATTTTAACCTAAGTAAGGCTGTTTATTTCAGAATGTATGCAACGAAATAGGGGGGAATAGAATTTCAAGCCTTGATTCCTTGGCAAAATTCTATAAACATTCCATTAAGCACAAATGAAATTTGATATCTGTAACCTGCACACTTAACAAACTATTAATAAAAATAAAAATAAAAATAAAAATAAAAATAAAATAAAAATAAAATAAAAATAAAAATAAAAATAAAATTAAAAACAACAAATAAAAATAAAAATAAAAATAAAAATAAAAATAAAGATAAAAAAAAAAAAAAATAAAAATAAAAATAAAAATAAAAATAAAAATAAAAATAAAAATAAAAATAAAAATAAAAATAAAAATAAAAATAAAAATAAAAATAAAAATAAAAATAAAAATAAAAATAAAAATAAAAATAAAAATAAAAATAAAAATAAAAATAAAAATAAAAATAAAAATAAAAATAAAAATAAAAATAAAAATAAAAATAAAAATAAAAATAAAAATAAAAATAAAAATAAAAATAAAAATAAAAATAAAAATAAAAATAAAAATAAAAATAAAAATAAAAATAAAAATAAAAATAAAAATAAAAATAAAAATAAAAATAAAAATAAAAATAAAAATAAAAATAAAAATAAAAATAAAAATAAAAATAAAAATAAAAATAAAAATAAAAATAAAAATAAAAATAAAAATAAAAATAAAAATAAAAATAAAAATAAAAATAAAAATAAAAATAAAAATAAAAATAAAAATAAAAATAAAAATAAAAATAAAAATAAAAATAAAAATAAAAATAAAAATAAAAATAAAAATAAAAATAAAAATAAAAATAAAAATAAAAATAAAAATAAAAATAAAAATAAAAATAAAAATAAAAATAAAAATAAAAATAAAAATAAAAATAAAAATAAAAATAAAAATAAAAATAAAAATAAAAATAAAAATAAAAATAAAAATAAAAATAAAAATAAAAATAAAAATAAAAATAAAAATAAAAATAAAAATAAAAATAAAAATAAAAATAAAAATAAAAATAAAAATAAAAATAAAAATAAAAATAAAAATAAAAATAAAAATAAAAATAAAAATAAAAATAAAAATAAAAATAAAAATAAAAATAAAAATAAAAATAAAAATAAAAATAAAAATAAAAATAAAAATAAAAATAAAAATAAAAATAAAAATAAAAATAAAAATAAAAATAAAAATAAAAATAAAAATAAAAATAAAAATAAAAATAAAAATAAAAATAAAAATAAAAATAAAAATAAAAATAAAAATAAAAATAAAAATAAAAATAAAAATAAAAATAAAAATAAAAATAAAAATAAAAATAAAAATAAAAATAAAAATAAAAATAAAAATAAAAATAAAAATAAAAATAAAAATAAAAATAAAAATAAAAATAAAAATAAAAATAAAAATAAAAATAAAAATAAAAATAAAAATAAAAATAAAAATAAAAATAAAAATAAAAATAAAAATAAAAATAAAAATAAAAATAAAAATAAAAATAAAAATAAAAATAAAAATAAAAATAAAAATAAAAATAAAAATAAAAATAAAAATAAAAATAAAAATAAAAATAAAAATAAAAATAAAAATACAAAAATAAAAATAAAAATAAAAATAAAAATAAAAATAAAAATAAAAATAAAAATAAAAATAAAAATAAAAACAAAAATAAAAACTAAAAATAAAAATAAAAATATAAATAAAAATAAAAATAAATATAAATAAAAACTTTAAATCTAAACTACTTTATTTATTTACAAGAAATTCTAAGTTTCTGCGGATTAGATCAGATTAGCAATTACATAAGCCTGCGGTGTGAGAAATAATTCTCTTATTATTAGTTATGAACAGTGACCCAACAACGATTACCGGTATGTTTGTCCTCTTAAACACTCGGTACTTCCAGCTTCCTTTAGGTGTGACACTTTCGTATTACTTGAGCCAAGGACAGTCACCATGTAACCTAGTAAGTTACTCATGCCACATTTTAGTTTGCGAACTTATGTGACCCACATTCAGATATACTTCCGCAATCGACACAAGCACTAAAATAATAAATATTCAATATATATCCAAAAACTTCCTTAAACAAACCATGAGACATTTTTTAGATTTATTTCATTTGGTGAATTCAGTATCTTGCGATTTCACTTATCATATGTTTTTGCATTTCTTTGTATTAAGGAACCCGTGATTTTCTATGAGACCCATGTAGCGAACTTTCTGACAACCTATCCCAAGTTGGAAGCTTTAGGTAGGCTAGGTATACAAAGACACCCCGAGGACATACTTGTCCGAATCTCAAAGACCACATTAGCCCTTAACTTAAACACATTTCATAACAATTATCACATTGTAACTAAATTTAACTTTCATGCTCATGACTTGTAGAAATTTTCACATATATACTGAATAAATCCTATAATAATGCTAGATCTTTCACAGAATTTAAGGACCAGATCTAATCATTTCTGAAAAGCAAGCATTCTCAGCCATATATCTGAATATGTTTCCCACAAGAACATTGTATAAATTTAAGTTCAGATTGAAGGAAACCTTTGGTACTTTATGCCTACCGCCCCCCCCCCCCCCCCCCCCCCCCCCCCCCCCCCCCCCCCCATACCCACCATACATCCTAAATTGTAATCACTGAACTGAGCAGTTATATTACGATTAAGCAGGCTTAAAAGCTAAAGTTATCCTCACTTCTAATCGTCTTAAAGCATCAACTTAAATTTCTATCTTATTTATTTTGTTTTTCTGATTTTTCAATTTTTATAATTTTTATGACACTAATTATATACAAACTCAAACTAGACACTTTTTTTTTGTATTTTTATGACTCTAGCTATTTACAGACATAAACTAAGACACAAATAAATATACAAAAATAGTTCTTTGAGAGACCTAATATGAATCAGCATTCTTCATACCATTGAGAAGAATCAGCTTATCAAAGCGAGTCTTATCAAATGCTTTAGTATACAAATCAGCTAGATTATCATCAGTTATAACCTTTTCCAAGTGAATTAATTTCTTTTGAGCACAATCACGCAAGAAATGATGTCTAATATCAATATGCTTGGTGACTTTATGCATGACAGGGTTATTAGTAATGTCTATAGCTGACTTATTGTCTATTCTAATAGGAGTATCAAGAAAATCCATACCGTAGTCACGTAGTTGTTGCTGAATCCACAATACCTGAGAACAACAGCTACCAGCAGCCATGTACTCTGCCTCACAAGAAGACTGAGCAACTGATGTCTGCTTCTTACACTGCCACGATACAAGTCTCCCACCTAATAACTGACATCCTTCAGTCGTAGACTTCCTGTCGTTGTTACAACCGCCAAATCCGAATCAGTATATGCAACAAAATCAAACGTTCCTCCCAAAGGATACCATAGACCAAGCCCTTGGTTACCCTTTAAATAACGTAGGATACGCTTTGCTGCAACTAAATGCGACTCTTTCGGACTAGCTTGGAATCTAGCACACAGACAAACAGCGAACATAATATCCGGACGCGAAGCAGTTAGATACATCAACGAGCCAATGATAGCACGATAATAAGTAGCATCCACAGGCAGATCTTTAGGATCCATGACGCCTAATCCATGATTAATCTGAATCGGAGTACCATATGTCTTGGATTCTAACATTTGAAACCTCTCCAAGATGTCATCGACATACTTAGACTGGTGAATGAAAAATCCATCTTTCCTCTGATCAACCTGCAGTCCTAAGAAGAATTGAAGTTCTTCCATAGCACTCATTTCGAACTGCTTTTTCATGCTCATTTCGAATTCCTTGCACATCTTTACATTAGATTACCAAAAATGATATCATCTACATAAACTTGTAAAATCAAATAATCTCGCTTCCGCCATTTGATAAACAATGTGCTATCTATCGATCCTCTTGTAAAACCATTTGTCAACAAATGTGTCGACAACTTTTCATACCACACTCTGGGTGCCTGATGCAATCCATAAAGAGCCTTATCAAGTCGATATGCTCGTCTTGGATAATTAGGATCTTCAAACCCTGGTGGTTGAAAAACATAAACTTCTTCTTTAACTTCACCATACAAGAAGGCACTCTTAACGTCTAACTGATACACCTTTATACCTTTGAAACTTGCATAGGCTAAAAATAACCTTATAGCTTCAATGCGGGCAACTGGCGCAAAAGTTTCGTTATAGTCATATCCTTCTCGTTGTGCAAACCCCTGAACAACTAAACGTTCCTTATTTCTAGTAACAATCCCTTTGTCATCTCGTTTTCATTTAAATACCCAACGAGTTCCAATTGGTTCTTTACCTCTAGGCACATCTACTAACTCCCATACTCCAAGTTTCTCGAATTGAGCTAATTCTTCTTGCATAGCTGCAACCCAAAAAGGATCTTGTAGAGCCATTTTAACATTCTTAGGTTCTTCTTGTGAAATGAAACAAGAATACAAACACTCAGTTATAATTCCTGTATCCTTCACTTCACAAAATAAACTAGTCATCTCTTTATTTAACTGATTTCTAGTTCGAACAGGCTCTGAAGCATCACCAAGAATATTTTCAACTGGATGAGCCTTATTTATTCTATGTTGAGGAACCGAATCAACATTTAGATTTTCTCTAGATTCGATTGAATCTGCAATTCAGGAGAACTAAAATCATCTTCCGATTCTTCAGAAATAGGATCATCATCTGGCAATGGAACCTTTGAAGGAGTAGTTGGAGTAGTGTTCTCGGGTTCATTAACATCTAAATCTGACGTCTTATCATTGTTCTTACTACTTTCACCAACAACAGTAGTAGACTGAATTTTGGTTGGAGTAGTATCAACTTTTGAGCAGGAGGAGATGTAGGAATAGGAGTATAATCCATATGATCTCTTAATATGATCACATCATCAACTGTGTCAAGATCTGAATAAGAAGCAGGACCGTGTAATGAACGAAACACGCTATTATAATCGAAATTCTTGCCAATTCCAGAATGTAAAGCGGGTTTATGACTAACAATCTTGACATTTGTACCTAAGTCAACTTTGCCTGTCTGCTTATTATAAACCCGTCGAATAGAAGTACCCGGTTTATAACCCATGAAAAATCCCTCTTCAACCTTTGGATCAAACTTTGACTGAGGAAGATATTTCAAGAAAGTACACGGAACACCAAATGGTTCAACATTCTGTAAATTTGGTTTCTTCTTATGTAGAAGCTCATAACATGTCTTATTATGATGCTTAACTACCAAAACCCGATTTAAAATGACATGCTGTATTCACTGCCTCCCCCCAAAACATAGTAGGGAGCCCTGAATCAACAAGCATTGTTCTGGCTGTTTCGATTAGAGTCCTATTCTTTCTTTCAGCAACTCCATTTTGTTGTGGTTCATACGGTGCACTGAATTGATGTTGGATTCCTTTGGATAAGCAAAAGACTTCCAGTGTCTTATTCTTGAATTCAGTTCCGTTATCACTCCTGATTCTCTTCACACGAACTCCATAAACATTTTCAGCTTCAACAAAGAAATTTATTAAAATCTGTGGAGTTTCATCTTTCGATTAAAGAAAGAATACCCATGAGAATCTCGAGCAGTCATCAGTAACCACTAGACAATAATACATTCCACCTATACTTCTTACATTCACAGGATCAAATAAATCCATGTGAAGTAACTCAAATGGGTTGGCAATAGAATTTTCTTGCTTTGGTTTATGAGAAGACTTTTGCTGCTTACCTTTCAAACAAGGTACACATTTGTCTTCCATTTCAAACCGTTTCATAGGAACACCTTCAACCAAACCATGTTTCACAATATGATTCATCTTTCGGAAATGAATATGTCTCATTCTTCTATGCCATAGTAGAGATTCAGATTCATTTGCTTTTGTTAATAAGCAAACTGGCTCCTTCGAATCATCAACACCTAACGTAAGGCCATAGATGTCTTTCTTCCTAGGAGCTTTCAGTAGGATCCAGTCTTCAGGAATAACATACCCCGGCTTCAAAATAAGTGCTTCCTTCTCAGTAAAATGGACATGATTTCCCTTGTCACAAATCTGAGAAACACTCATGAGATTGTGAGATAGCTGTTCCACATAGTTGACTTTCTCCAATGTAATTTTCCCATTGACAACATCACCTTGACCTGAGATATTGCCGCCCTTGGGACCAGCGAAACTAACATAAGAACCATTTATATCAACGTAATTGGACAACAATTTCTTGTCCCCTGTCATGTGCCGAGAGCATCCACTGTCAACATACCAAAGACTGATCGGCTTCCTTGGTTCTCCCTTTTGATCAGCAGCCTGACAATCTGCCATGTATGCAACGAAATCTTCAGTTGTCATACCTTCAGGTATCACAAATTCCTTCATTTGATCTTCAATGCTCTTCTTAACAATGTCATCAGTTGGTTTAGATGACTCAGCATTTTCTTCTGAAGCTCTCACAGCTGTCATAACTTCACTCTCAGACCTTACTATCACAACAACTTTCTTAATATTCTGCTTAACAATATCAGATGCAGTCTCTTCACTTGTATACACAGCATAATCTATTGTCTCAACAACTTCATTTGCAACATGCGCATAGTCATCATAAATCTCAACTAAATAAGCATGATTTGAAGTGTCTTCTGACTGTGTATCCCACTGATAAGTACCATCTGGATTTTGAACAACAATAGCCTTGGACTCCAAAAGCTGATGAGAACCTGACTGTTGAGGAGTAGCAGGAAATGTAATCATTGCTTGAGTCTTTTGATGATTGGGTAGAGTAATACCACCTTGATTGTAGTTCTGCCTACCTGCAACGGTATTATCAATCCTTTTTGGACGTTGACACTCTCTTGCAAAATGACCAAATCCATCGCAATTATAACATTTCACTTTGGATTTGTCAAAACCTTTAGTGCCATTACCCAAAAATCTTCCAGTTCTCTGAGTGAATCTTCTGACTTTAATGGTTAACATAGCTAGCTGCCATTGTAGATCCATTTCTTCTAAATCATCAGGATCTATCTGATTGTAATCACCATCTATTAGTGCAGGATCAGTAACCTTTCCACCAATATAAGCTTCATGAGCTGAGCAGAAAGCTGAATAAAGATTCATTCTTCCCTCTGCAGAATTCATACTCATTTGCATGGAATGAAATGATTGAGTATTGCTTTTGATAGTAGAAGTATTATTGTCATAAGCAACATAACCTGCAAGTCCATCTGCATCTACTATTGGTGTAGCTTCAACACCACTTAGAAATGCATTAGTTCCTGAGCTAGTACTTGCCAAATGAACTGAAGTAGCATGATACAATGACGGATCTTGAGTGAAATCCGCATGAGTATCCTTAATTTTTCTCTTCATTTCTCTATTTTTTAATTTTGAAACCACAGTCTCAAAATCCCATGAACTGTATTCCTTGTTATCTTGCAAATGATGAACATAATCAGTCCATATCTTTGGTAGAGAATCCAAGAATTTGTCAACTAGCTCTGACTCTGGATATGACACTTCAAAATAAGATAGCTCTGTGGTCAAATGGTTGAATCGGGCAATTATTTCATCAAGTGACTCCCCTTTCAAACCATTAAATGCTTCATACTGACGCTTTAACAGCTTTATGCGATTCTTTTTCAAAGTCTCATCGCCTTCACAGTATTTTTCCAAAGCATCCCACATTTCCTTTGAAGTCTTATGTTTCTTAAATAGATGAACACTTTTTTGAGGTAAAGCCATCGTTAGAGTTGAACGAGCCTTCCATTCAATGACATACTTTTTCTTTTCCTCATCTGGCATATCTGTATAGGTGTAACTACCGATCACACCATTCTTTTCATAAGTAGGCCAATCATATCCTTGTGTCACCATAAACCACATATCAATATCATTTAGACGCATATAGTCTTCAAAACGTCTTTTCTACATCCAATAGTTCTCCATACGGAAGAGTTTTGGAGGTGTATTCCCACGACCAACTTCATGGTCATGCATGATCAATTGATTGATAAGTACGGCATTTGGTGAGTTGGCAGCAACTGGTACAGTAGTCATCTCGAGTCTTTTAATATGTTAAATCAAACGAAAGGATTACTGTAGCACACGAGTTCGTGCTGAGGTGGCACGAAAGAGAGCACGAGAAGAGTACACGAAGACTGCTTCGTGCTGACGTGGCACGAAGTGACACACGAAGTCAGCTATAGGGGGGGGGGGGGGGGGGGGGGGGGGGGGGGGGGGGGGGGGGGGGGGGGGGGGGGGGGGGGGGGGGGGGGGGGGGGGGGGGGGGGGGGGGGGGGGGGGGGGGGGGGGGGGGGGGGGGGGGGGGGGGGGGGGGGGGGGGGGGGGGGGGGGGGGGGGGGGGGGGGGGGGGGGGGGGGGGGGGGGGGGGGGGGGGGGGGGGGGGGGGGGGGGGGGGGGGGGGGGGGGGGGGGGGGGGGGGGGGGGGGGGGGGGGGGGGGGGGGGGGGGGGGGGGGGGGGGGGGGGGGGGGGGGGGGGGGGGGGGGGGGGGGGGGGGGGGGGGGGGGGGGGGGGGGGGGGGGGGGGGGGGGGGGGGGGGGGGGGGGGGGGGGGGGGGGGGGGGGGGGGGGGGGGGGGGGGGGGGGGGGGGGGGGGGGGGGGGGGGGGGGGGGGGGGGGGGGGGGGGGGGGGGGGGGGGGGGGGGGGGGGGGGGGGGGGGGGGGGGGGGGGGGGGGGGGGGGGGGGGGGGGGGGGGGGGGGGGGGGGGGGGGGGGGGGGGGGGGGGGGGGGGGGGGGGGGGGGGGGGGGGGGGGGGGGGGGGGGGGGGGGGGGGGGGGGGGGGGGGGGGGGGGGGGGGGGGGGGGGGGGGGGGGGGGGGGGGGGGGGGGGGGGGGGGGGGGGGGGGGGGGGGGGGGGGGGGGGGGGGGGGGGGGGGGGGGGGGGGGGGGGGGGGGGGGGGGGGGGGGGGGGGGGGGGGGGGGGGGGGGGGGGGGGGGGGGGGGGGGGGGGGGGGGGGGGGGGGGGGGGGGGGGGGGGGGGGGGGGGGGGGGGGGGGGGGGGGGGGGGGGGGGGGGGGGGGGGGGGGGGGGGGGGGGGGGGGGGGGGGGGGGGGGGGGGGGGGGGGGGGGGGGGGGGGGGGGGGGGGGGGGGGGGGGGGGGGGGGGGGGGGGGGGGGGGGGGGGGGGGGGGGGGGGGGGGGGGGGGGGGGGGGGGGGGGGGGGGGGGGGGGGGGGGGGGGGGGGGGGGGGGGGGGGGGGGGGGGGGGGGGGGGGGGGGGGGGGGGGGGGGGGGGGGCTGACGAGATCGCGCGAAGAGAGCACGAAATCAAAGAAAAAACTTGAATCTCGAATTGATTTTGCAATTAATAGCAAATCACACGATCTTACACCTTCTGGTAATCAACCTTAGGGCTCTGATACCACTTGTAAGTCCCTATCATTGTATAGATCGTAAATAAGACGTGATTCGTTATGTCAAGAGTGCGGAATCCTCTTGAGATAACTAGATTGCTATTTCCTTTTGTCAATTAATGAGTAATTAATTAACCTAAGGTGTTACACGAATTGCTAATTCGTGTAGGAGTAGTCACGAGCAACAATTCGACCTTCAATCTTTAATTCGTTACCTAATTCGTAATTTAGGTGGGTATTTATACTAATTATGTTTTAGTTCGTGTGGGCTTGGGCTTCACACGAAGTGAATCAAGCCGATCCACCAAAACCCTCTTGTGGTCGTGCTGACGTCAGCACGAGGACCACTCAACGTGCTGCTGACGTCAGCACGAGGAGCGTAGTCTTGGACCTTATTTTTGCCTTGTACATAACGTCCAACCACCGTTTAAGTATTCTATGACACTTATAACCTTGGCTCTACATTCTTGTACCTGCAAAACAATAATATAACACACAAACATAACAATAAACATAAACAGATTTCACATTGAAGTTCAAACGTAATCATTAAACACAAACATATGTCCTAACGACTTATTATTCAACGATTACATAGATATTCCTAAGAACAAAAGCGTTAACCAAATCTACGTTGCTACTGTCACACAGATCTGCATCTACAGATGCTTCACAAGTTGCTCGACTATACTTTTCAGAGATAGTTCGGTTGCATGGGATTCAAAAAACAATCACATCGGACCAGGATGTGAAGTTCATTAGTCATTTTTGGAGGACACTTTGGAAGCGTTTGGGGGCGAAACTTCAGTTCAACACGTCTCATCACCCTCAAACGGATGGCCAAACTGAAGTCATGAACCGGAGTTTGGGTAATTTGTTACATTGTTTGGTGGGGAACAATACAAAGCAATGGGACCTTGTTCTTCCACAAGCAGAATTTGCTTACAATCGCTCAACTCATAGTTCGATCGGGCGAAGTCCATTCTTAGTTGTCTATGGCCAAAATCCGTTTACTTCTCTGGACCTTGCTCCCTTACCTGGTCTCGAATCATTCAGCGCCGATGGCGATGCACAAGCTGCTCAAATTAAATTACTACATGAACAGGTTCGTGATCAAATTACAAAACACAATTTGCAATATCAAGCCCGCGCAAACAAGCATCGCAAACGTGTTGTGTTTCAGGAGGGTGACCTTGTGTGGATCTTTTTGCGACGTGAACGTTTCCCCAAGGCCGTTTTGGGAAGCTACATCCACGGGCTGATGGCCCATTTCGTGTGCTCAAGAGGATTAATGATAATGCGTATAAGATTGACTTGCCGGGGCATTATGGGGTGTCTGCCACCTTTAATGTCGCCGATTTAGCACCTTACACTGCTGAAGATGAGTTCGAAGGTGACTCGGGGACGAGTCGTTTTTTAGAGGGGGAGGATGATACGGATCCATCCCTACCAGAAGAAGACCCGTTGGGCTTGCAACAAAGAGGCGTCCAAAGTGGCCAGGACTAGCCCAAGTTGCGATCCACTCCAACCAAAATAAAGAGAGTTTTATTTCCTTCAGTATCTTTTATATTTTTGTTGAGATTGTGTTTTGTTCGTTTCCTTATTTGTCGTTGGTTGTTGATAACCCAACCTAAATCCCACCCAAAATTGTATGTGATAAATGGCCGATTGGAAAGGAAATGGCAAAGGGTTTTGGATATTGTTGATAAGGTAAGCTCTAAAGGAATAATGTTTATAGATTTGTGGGGAAAGGTGATGCGGTTTGGAGAGCTGAAGCTGCATCCAGCCACTTTCCCAGCCAATTGCCAGCCACTTTCCCAGCCAATTGCCAGCCACTTTCCCAGCCAATTGCCAGCCACTTCCCAGCCAATTGCCAGCCACTTTCCCAGCCAATTGCCAGCCACTTTCCCAGCCAATTGCCAGCCACTTTCCCAGCCAATTGCCAGCCACTTTCCCAGCCAATTGCCAGCCACTTTCCCAGCCAATTGCCAGCCACTTTCCCAGCCAATTGCCAGCCACTTTCCCAGCCAATTGCCAGCCACTTTCCCAGCCAATTGCCAGCCACTTCCCAGCCAATTGCCAGCCACTTTCCCAGCCAATTGCCAGCCACTTTCCCAGCCAATTGCCAGCCACTTTCCCAGCCAATTGCCAGCCACTTTCCCAGCCAATTGCCAGCCACTTTCCCAGCCAATTGCCAGCCACTTCCCAGCCAATTGCCAGCCACTTTCCCAGCCAATTGCCAGCCACTTTCCCAGCCAATTGCCAGCCACTTCCCAGCCAATTGCCAGCCACTTTCCCAGCCAATTGCCAGCCACTTTCCCAGCCAATTGCCAGCCACTTTCCCAGCCAATTGCCAGCCACTTCCCAGCCAATTGCCAGCCACTTTCCCAGCCAATTGCCAGCCACTTTCCCAGCCAATTGCCAGCCACTTTCCCAGCCAATTGCCAGCCACTTTCCCAGCCAATTGCCAGCCACTTTCCCAGCCAATTGCCAGCCACTTTCCCAGCCAATTGCCAGCCACTTTCCCAGCCAATTGCCAGCCACTTTCCCAGCCAATTGCCAGCCACTTTCCCAGCCAATTGCCAGCCACTTTCCCAGCCAATTGCCAGCCACTTCCCAGCCAATTGCCAGCCACTTTCCCAGCCAATTGCCAGCCACTTTCCCAGCCAATTGCCAGCCACTTTCCCAGCCAATTGCCAGCCACTTTCCCAGCCAATTGCCAGCCACTTCCCCAGCCAATTGCCAGCCACATTCCCAGCCAATTGCCAGCCACTTTCCCAGCCAATTGCCAGCCACATTCCCAGCCAATTGCCAGCCACATTCCCAGCCAGTTCCCAGCCACTTCCCAGCCAATTGCCAGCCACTTTCCCAGCCAATTGCCAGCCACTTCCCAGCCAATTGCCAGCCACTTTCCCAGCCAATTGCCAGCCACTTTCCCAGCCAATTGCCAGCCACTTCCCAGCCAATTCCAGCCACTTTCCCAGCCAATTGCCAGCCACTTTCCCAGCCAATTGCCAGCCACTTTCCCAGCCAATTGCCAGCCACTTTCCCAGCCAATTGCCAGCCACTTCCCAGCCAATTGCCAGCCACTTTCCCAGCCAATTGCCAGCCACTTCCCAGCCAATTGCCAGCCACTTTCCCAGCCAATTGCCAGCCACTTCCCAGCCAATTGCCAGCCACTTTCCCAGCCAATTGCCAGCCACTTTCCCAGCCAATTGCCAGCCACTTTCCCAGCCAATTGCCAGCCACTTTCCCAGCCAATTGCCAGCCACTTTCCCAGCCAATTGCCAGCCACTTTCCCAGCCAATTGCCAGCCACTTTCCCAGCCAATTGCCAGCCACTTTCCCAGCCAATTGCCAGCCACTTTCCCAGCCAATTCCAGCCATGCCAGCCACTTTCCCAACCAATTGCCAGCCACTTTCCCAGCCAATTGTCAGCCACATTCCCAGCCAATTGCTAGCCGCTCCCGAGCCATTTTCCAGCCGATGAGCATCTGGGCAGGAAAGGAGTCTTTGGCTGGAATTTTGTGTTTTCGCGATCAGAATGGTCACACGTGTTTATATGATTATATAAATATAACCATATATTTATATAATGCTTGGCAATAATAATTTTCCTTCCTTTCCCCATGAGAAAGGCATTGCCCTTGGAAAGAGTTCTTTTGGAATGAGTAGGTTGGCATAACTAAGGGATATAAAGTATAATAGAACTCTCGAACGTTCTATTCCTCATACTGACATTTTGGATTTAAAGGCCAGGCCCATATCTGACAAGGCCCAAAATACGATATGCCCTAATTGTCAGCCTATAAATACCCCATGTTTGGATGACAGAATCATTCAATAACATTCAGATAATTCAACATCATTCATTACAATTTATAAAATAGTACACACAGTACATTCATACATATACATTCAACCCTCTTTCAACAAATCAATCATTATCATATCATATACATTTATTATCCTCCAAAGATCGATACATCTCTTTGGGAAAACCATTATTCACCTTAGATTCGCGAAGAATTTAGTAGGTTTGCACTACATTGTAGGAGATTATAATGGTTTTCGTGGTTAAATGCCTTTTGTGATTGAGTTTGACAAATAATGCTCAAACATTGGCGCCATCCGTGATTTACTGATTATTGGACGGTATTTTGTTATTTCAAAGCAAAAATCATCATTTTTGTTGTTGTTTGTTCTTTAGCTTCATATGGTTGAAGAATTTACTCCAATTTCCCAAGTGATTCCTTCTGGATTGGGGGTAAGCATTGATGGAGGAGAATCTCCATTGATAAATCTGGAAACTTCTGATGATGGCATTCAAAGAAATTCAAGTGAAAAATTTCCAGAATTTGGTCCTAGATCTGGTGAAGTAGTGGATCTAGGTTGCCACCCAAGGTAAGCTTTGCATCTAGCCTTGGGTCTAGTAGTATTAGTGTGGGACCACTTTTCTCTACACCTTCACCTTCTATATCTCCCTCTGTGTCTTTGTTTACAACACCCCCAACCCACTCATCTTCTATCAATACACTATCTTCACTCTCTTCTGGCCCACATGACTCTCTAAAGGGCATAATGACTTTCACCATGGCTAGCATGGCTAATTCTTCCTTGGTGGGAGGTCAGGCCAGTTCCTCTCAATATGTAACCATCCAAGAAAGTCATTTGTTGGAGTTGATAAAATTAGCTGCCAAAGGCACTCAGCAGGTACAAACACCACCCCCTCCTTCAACCGATTGGTTTTCTCAACTCTCTGCTGCATTAAGGCCAGCTCCACCTCAACCGACCCCACAACCTCCCCCACAGCCTACAGGCATGGAATCCATAATGAAGTTGTTGGTGGACGAGACGAAAAAGCGAAAGCTAGTCGAGCCTGCTCCTGAACCGGTCAACCCGGCAAAAGAGTTGTTAAAAATGCTAAAGATAGCAGCGGGGGAAGAAGCTGATGAGCAAGCGAGAGTGGCCAAGGTGCCAAAGTTGGCTACGAAGTCAAGGTTTTGTGATTGGGTGGCAAACTATGCTTTCCCGGATGGCCAGAAGGTCCCTACCATCGTTGGTACTTATGATGGTACTAGAGATCCAGAAGATCATTTAGCAATCTATGACCAGGCTGTGCTAACAGAAAAGTGGGTGGATCCCGTAGCTTTCCATTTGTTCCCAGGCACTTTACAAGGTTATGCCTTAGAGTGGTTTACTAAGCTTCCAGAGAAAAGCATCAAAGACTATGCAGATTTGAAGGAGAAGTTTATAGCTCAGTTCGTCCAGCAGAAAAAGCGTCAAAGAAATCATTTGGAAGCTCACCTAATAAGACAAAAGGAAAGCGAGCCACTAAGGGATTTCATAGCAAGATATACCGAAGAATGCAGAAGATACCTGGGCTCCCAGAAAGTCAGCAAATCTCGGGCTTCACCTTGGCATTGCTCCCTGGCCAACTCCAAGATGATTTAAGCAAGAGAATTCCATTAACATTTCAAGAAGCTATTAATACGGCATATGACTTCATTCGGTCCAAAGGAAACAACCCTCCTTGTGAAGGGAGTGGTGAGGAAGGATAGGCCTGGAGGAGGTCCGGGGGCAGCAGGAGGCTCAAGTGGCAACAGATATGACGTTAGGAGAAATGATAGAAGGTTTGACCACCATCGTGACAATAAAAGAAAAGAGGAAAGGAGAGATGATTGAAGAGATGACAGAAGGGAAATAAGGAATGGTCCATTTGACAGAACAGTCAACCTGATAAAATCCCCAAGAGAAATCCTCAAGACAGAAAGGGTTGGCGAAACTTTTAAACCTCCACGTCCTATGATACACAGGACTGGAAAGAAAGATATGTCTAAATACTGTGAATTCCATGAAGATCATGGTCATGAAACAAATGCTTGTAGGGAACTCCAAATAGAAATAAAGAGAGCTCTGGACGAGGGAAAGTTAGAACACTTGGTCCCTGGAGCAAAGCAAGGAAAAAGAGCTGCTCAAGCTAAGAAAACATACACTTGGCAAAAGAAGGATGGGAGGAATGATAGACCACCACCTCCGGATGGCCATGTGTACATGATAAGAGGAAAACATAAGTATGAGAAAAGAAAGGCAGAAGTTCTTGAACCATGGAGGATGGTTTCAATCTCCTTTCCACCGGTAAAAGTTGTTTTTCTGATCCAGTGGTAATACAAGCCAGAGTAGCAAACTTTGAAGTCGGGAAGGTATACTTAGACAATGGAAGCTCATCAGATATAATGTATGACCATTGTTTCCAAAAGCTTCCCCAAAGAATCAAAGATCTCAAGCGTCCATCAATGACGCAACTTGTTAGTTTTATGGGAGAATCCAACAGGCCAGTGGGGGAGATTACAATGAAGGTCATGATGGGAGAATACCCCTTCCATAGGATTGAGCTTGTGGATTTCATGATTACAAGGGCCCCATCCGCGTATAATGTTATATTGGGCAGACCCTCAATGCAAAAATTTGGAGCTATTCCCTCAACCATTCATGGAATGGTAAAGTTTCCAACTCCTTCAGGTGTAGCCACCATTCGGGGACGTATGACTTGGCCAGAAGAATGTAAGCAAGTGGAAAAAACTTTGCCAAAGAAGAAAGAAAAAGTGCAAGAAGGCCAAGGGCAAGACGGCCTCGAAGAGAAAGTGATAATTAACAAGAAATTTCCCGACCAACCCGTGATCATAGGGTCACAACTCCCAAGAAAAACCAAGGAAGATTTGATAAACTTGTTGAAAAGCAATTTAGACATCTTTGCTTGGCATTCAGATATGACCGGAGTCCCAAGAGAGTTTGCGGAGCATGCATTAAATGTTAACCCCAACATCTTGCCGATAAGGAAGAAAAAGAGGGGAATGTCTCAAGATAGGAGCAAGTCTGCAATTGAGCAGGTCAACCAAATGGTTGAAGCTGGGATATTAAGAGAAGTAAAATACCAGACTTGGGTAGCCAACCCAGTCATGGTAAAGAAGCCAGACGGTTCCTGGAGGCTTTGTGTATATTTCAAGGACATTAACAAAGCTTGCCCAAAAGATAACTTTCCTCTCCCAGAGATTGATTGGAAGGTAGAATCACTTGATGGGTTCAGACTAAAGTGCTTCTTGGATGCTTACAAAGGATATCATCAAATCTCAATGAAGAAGATAGATGAAGACAAGACAGCTTTTCACACCGATCAAGGAATCTATTGCTTTAAGAAAATGCCTTTCGGTTTAAAAAATGCTGGAGCTACTTACCAGCGTTTGATAGACAAAGCTTTCAAGGATCAGGTTGGAAGAAATGTAGAAGCATATGTGGATGATATCGTCATAAAAAGTCATGCGTAGGAAATGATGTTGGCGGATATACAAGAAACTTTTGAAACTCTTAGAAGCATTAACATGAAGTTAAACTTATCGAAGTGCAGCTTTGGGATGGAGGAAGGAAAGTTCCTTGGGCATATAGTCAATCCAAAGGGAATTAAGGCAAATCCCAAGAAAATTCAAGCAGTGCTAGACATGCCATCCCCTAAAACCAAGAAGCAGGTACAAAGTCTTAATGGGAAGTTGGCTGCCTTGGCAAGATTTCTTTCCAAGTCTGCGGAAAGATCTTTGCCTTTCTTCAGAACCTTAAAGGGATGCTTAAGAAGAAGAAGAAGAAGAAGAAGAAGAAGAAGAAGAAGAAGAAGAAGAAGAAGAAGAAGAAGAAGAAGAAGAAGAAGAAGAAGAAGAAGAAGAAGAAGAAGAAGAAGAAGAAGAAGAAGAAGAAGAAGAAGAAGAAGAAGAAGAAGAAGAAGAAGAAGAAGAAGAAGAAGAAGAAGAAGAAGAAGAAGAAGAAGAAGAAGAAGAAGAAGAAGAAGAAGAAGAAGAAGAAGAAGAAGAAGAAGAAGAAGAAGAAGAAGAAGAAGAAGAAGAAGAAGAAGAAGAAGAAGAAGAAGAAGAAGAAGAAGAAGAAGAAGAAGAAGAAGAAGAAGAAGAAGAAGAAGAAGAAGAAGAAGAAGAAGAAGAAGAAGAAGAAGAAGAAGAAGAAGAAGAAGAAGAAGAAGAAGAAGAAGAAGAAGAAGAAGAAGAAGAAGAAGAAGAAGAAGAAGAAGAAGAAGAAGAAGAAGAAGAAGAAGAAGAAGAAGAAGAAGAAGAAGAAGAAGAAGAAGAAGAAGAAGAAGAAGAAGAAGAAGAAGAAGAAGAAGAAGAAGAAGAAGAAGAAGAAGAAGAAGAAGAAGAAGAAGAAGAAGAAGAAGAAGAAGAAGAAGAAGAAGAAGAAGAAGAAGAAGAAGAAGAAGAAGAAGAAGAAGAAGAAGAAGAAGAAGAAGAAGAAGAAGAAGAAGAAGAAGAAGAAGAAGAAGAAGAAGAAGAAGAAGAAGAAGAAGAAGAAGAAGAAGAAGAAGAAGAAGAAGAAGAAGAAGAAGAAGAAGAAGAAGAAGAAGAAGAAGAAGAAGAAGAAGAAGAAGAAGAAGAAGAAGAAGAAGAAGAAGAAGAAGAAGAAGAAGAAGAAGAAGAAGAAGAAGAAGAAGAAGAAGAAGAAGAAGAAGAAGAAGAAGAAGAAGAAGAAGAAGAAGAAGAAGAAGAAGAAGAAGAAGAAGAAGAAGAAGAAGAAGAAGAAGAAGAAGAAGAAGAAGAAGAAGAAGAAGAAGAAGAAGAAGAAGAAGAAGAAGAAGAAGAAGAAGAAGAAGAAGAAGAAGAAGAAGAAGAAGAAGAAGAAGAAGAAGAAGAAGAAGAAGAAGAAGAAGAAGAAGAAGAAGAAGAAGAAGAAGAAGAAGAAGAAGAAGAAGAAGAAGAAGAAGAAGAAGAAGAAGAAGAAGAAGAAGAAGAAGAAGAAGAAGAAGAAGAAGAAGAAGAAGAAGAAGAAGAAGAAGAAGAAACGGAGTGAAGCTCAAGTTGAAGAGGAAGAAGAAGATTGTTGGATGAGTCCCATCTACAACTTCATTAAAAATGAGATATACAAGAAACTTTTGAAACTCTTAGAAGCATTAACATGAAGTTAAACTTATCGAAGTGCAGCTTTGGGATGGAGGAAGGAAAGTTCCTTGGGCATATAGTCAATCCAAAGGGAATTAAGGCAAATCCCAAGAAAATTCAAGCAGTGCTAGACATGCCATCCCCTAAAACCAAGAAGCAGGTACAAAGTCTTAATGGGAAGTTGGCTGCCTTGGCAAGATTTCTTTCCAAGTCTGCGGAAAGATCTTTGCCTTTCTTCAGAACCTTAAAGGGATGCTTAAGAAAACAAGACTTCTCATGGTCCCAAGAAGGCAGAAGGAGCATTCCAAGACATGAAGAAATTCCTTGCCGATCTCCCAACTCTCACGGCTCCAATAGCAGGTGAAACACTTACTCTTTACCTTGCTGCTTCTAAAGAATGTGTCTCTGCAGTGTTACTTGCAGAAAGAAGCAATGGCCAAATGCCAATATACTTTGTGAGCAGAGCCTTAAAAGGCCCCCAAATAAATTCTCCATGTTTGGAAAAGTTGGCCCTTGCCTTAGTCCACGCGGCCAGACGCCTAAGGCGATACTTTCAAGGTCACCCGATCCGGGTTCTGACCGACAAACCAATAAGGAAGGGAAGTGGAAGCATCTCAACAAGAGGAAAGCCCAAAGTGGACCCTCTTCACTGACGGAGCATCAAATCAGGAAGGATCAGGAGCAGGTCTTATCTTAATTGATCCTGAAGAAAGAGAATACACTTATGCTCTACGATTCAACTTCCCAGCATCAAATAATGAAGCAGAGTATGAAGCTCTCCTTGCAGGACTAAGGATGGCAAAAAAGATGGGAGTAAAGAAGATTCAAGTGTTTGTGGATTCCCAGTTGGTGGCAAACCAGATCAATGGAACATTTGAGGCAAACCAAGCTTCAATGCAACTTTACTTAGAAGAAACAAGGAAGCTTATTGGAGAATTTGAATCCTTCGATATAGAGCAAGTTCCAAGAAGCCAAAATAAGAAAGCAGATGCCTTGAGCAAGTTAGCTTCTTTAACTTTTGCTCACCTCACTAAGGAAGTCTTGGTTGAAGTTTTACAAGAGAAGTCAATTATGAAAGGGAGTGAAGTGTCTCAAGTTGAAGAAGAAGAAGAAGATTGTTAGATGAGTCCCATCTACAACTTCATTAAAAATGAGATACTTCCAGAAGACAACCATGAAGCTCAAAAGGTGAGGATGAAGGCACCAATGTATCTCCTCATTGAAGATAAATTATTCAGAAAGTCTTTCCTAGGTCCGCATCTCCGGTGTGTAGGTCCCTCTCAAGCACAAAAACTTATTCAAGAAGTTCATGGGGGCACATGCGGAATTCATGCTGGACCAAGGTCTGTGGCCACCAAGATAATGAGACTTGGCTATTACTGGCCTTCAATGAACAAAGATGCCAAGGAAGAGATAGAAAAATGTGAATCATGCCAGATACATGCTCCAATCTCAAGGATGCCAAAACAAGATCTCATCCCAGTTAACACTGCTTGGCTATTTTATAAGTGGGGAATCGATATTGTGGGCCCATTCCCAATCGGAGTTGGCAATGTAAAGTTTGTAATAGTTGCAGTAGATTACTTTTCAAAGTGGGTCGAAGCCAAGCCACTGGCGACCATCACTGGCCAAAGAGTAATCAACTTCGTTTGGGTATACATAGTTTGTCGATTCAGAGTGCCTCATGTCTTGGTAAGTGATAATGGAAAGCAGTTTGCTGAAAACCCTTTCAAGACTTGGTGTGAAGACATGGATATCCGACAAGTGTTCACCTCTGTTGCCCACCCTCAAGCAAATGGCCAAGTAGAAATAATGAATAAGGCAATAGTGGGAGGTATCAAGGCAAGACTTGGGAGATGTAGGTTCGGATGGGTAGATGAGCTTTCTGGAGTACTTTGGGCTCACCGGACTACTCCAAGGGGAAGTACAATGGAAACACCCTTTAGCCTTGTGTATGGAACTGAAGCAGTTATCCCACCCGAGTTAAGTATTCCAAGTCATCGCATCATAAACTTCAACCCAGCCCAAAATGAAGAAGCCTTGAGAGAAAACTTGAATCTAATTGAAGAGAGGAGAGAAGTCTCTCACACCAAATTGGCTGAAAATAAGCAAAAAATGGCTAAGTATTACAACAAAAGAGTCCACCCTATGTCTTTCAAGCCGGGGGACTATGTCTGGAGGAAGAATGAAGCAAGTAGGGTGGAAGATTTGGGAAAGCTTGGACCCAACTGGGAAGGACCATACTTGGTCAAGGAAGCAAAGGGAGATGGCTCATATGTTTTGGCTGAACTTGATGGTTACCCCGTGCCCAGAACATGGAACGGGATGAATTTGAAAAAGTGTTATGTTTAATCAACAATATTATGGTCGATTTATATATCCCATTTATCTTTATCTGATCAATGAATCACACTTGTATTTGTCTTTCAATGAAAAGAATGTTTCATTTGTATCCATGAGATTATCAATGAAATTCCTCTTTATGGTCTGATCTATGTATCCCATATATATTTCATTTTATTTTTGCTACAAGTGAAAATATTTTATATCTTTCATGAGTCACATTACTTATAACAAATGATCTTCTTCAAAGAAGTTTAAAATTATTTAGAATTTTTTACACTCACAAGTTGAGAACAAAGTCTCGAACATGGGGTCGAGCATGGGAAAAGAAAAATGCTAGCTAAAATTTCCCAAAATCCCAAGGTATATCCTTGGATGAATTATCTTGTAAGATATAAAAAGCCAACAACAAACAATAGGCTGAATACTTAGATAATTTTCTCGTCTTTTTATCTATTGGAGAAAAGGCAAGCATTTCCTATTGGGAAATGATACTCGAGTAATAAATAAAGCAATAAGGTTAACCTAAATAGTCTCCATTCATACAAAGTTATGAAGAAAAAGCATAGAGAAACAATCAAATATAATAACATGCGTCAACATATAAATGACAAAAGTCTAAGTCCGATCGAATGATAAATATGAAAAAATAATAAAGGCACAACCTTACATAATCCAAGTGATAGAATACAAAAGTCAATAAGGCACAACCTTACAATAATGCATAACAAAAATAATATCTTGCAAAGTAACAAAATGATAACTACTGAGACGGTCCTTGAGAAGAAGGTGCTTGAGAAGAGGCAAAAGAAGATGGCAAGGTGGAAGCCGAGGGAGATGACAATGCTTGAACAGATGCTAAGGCTGAGGCTGAAGCTGAGGCTGAGACTGAGGCTGAGGCTAAGGCTGAGGCTGAGGCTGAGGCTGAGGATGAGGTTGAGGTTAAGGCTGAGGAAGAAATATGCCTCAAAAGGCCATCAATACCCAATGAACGAGCCAAGCAAGGAATCTCATCAACAATTGGGAACTTCTTAGCTTTCCATTTTTCATCAGCATCTTTTAATTTTCCTTCGGCATCAGTATTAAGGAGGGGAACTTTAACATTCGAATCCTTCCTCAACATTATCTCTTTAACCTGGCGGCTACCCTAAAGTCCCCCAGCATATAAAGTAGCATTGTTTAAAGCATTAAAGATATCCCTAAAGTGAGGATGATCAAGAAGTCTCCTAAATAAATCGGGGAAGGCATTAAGAAAAGCCTCCCCTCGCTGAGATGAACAAGCCAAACTCTCCCTTGCAACTTTCTCATGAGACTTCAGAAAGAGGCATCAAGTAACGGCCATCAGGAGGAGTAATAATACTGCTAACAATAAATGGAGTAGAAAGGCCAGAAGAAGAAAGCCCACGAGCGGAAACAGTAGTAGCTAAGGAAGTAGAAGTAGCCAGAAGCAAGTCAATAGATGAGGTAACATCAAGAGAAGAAGGAGGGTTAGAAAAAGAAACCCTTTGCTTCTTGGAAAAAGAACCAATCGGCGCATCTCATCTCTTCTCACCAGCTAAAACGGCATGATCACCCCCTTCTTCAACATCAAGGAGAGTATCTCCTGGGAGAGGAGTGTCTCCACGAAGGTCTGCACAAAGAAATAAAAATTAAATAACATGCGTCAACATATAAATGACAAAAGTCTAAGTCCGATCGAATGATAAATATGAAAAAATAATAAAGGCACAACCTTACAATAATGCATAACAAAAATAATATCTTGCAAAGTAACAAAATGATAACTACTGAGACGGTCCTTGAGAAGAAGGTGCTTGAGAAGAGGCAAAAGAAGATGGCAAGGTGGAAGCCGAGGGAGATGACAATGCTTGAACAGATGCTGAGGCTGAGGCTGAGGATGAGGTTGAGGTTAAGGCTGAGGAAGAAATATGCCTCAAAAGGCCATCAATACCCAATGAACGAGCCAAGCAAGGAATCTCATCAACAATTGGGAACTTCTTAGCTTTCCATTTTTCATCAGCATCTTTTAATTTTCCTTCGGCATCAGTATTAAGGAGGGGAACTTTAACATTCGAATCCTTCCTCAACATTATCTCTTTAACCTGGCGGCTACCCTAAAGTCCCCCAGCATATAAAGTAGCATTGTTTAAAGCATTAAAGATATCCCTAAAGTGAGGATGATCAAGAAGTCTCCTAAATAAATCGGGGAAGGCATTAAGAAAAGCCTCCCCTCGCTGAGATGAACAAGCCAAACTCTCCCTTGCAACTTTCTCATGAGACTTCAAAAAGAGGCATCAAGTAACGGCCATCAGGAGGAGTAATAATACTGCTAACAATAAATGGAGTAGAAAGGCCAGAAGAAGAAAGCCCACGAGCGGAAACAGTAGTAGCTAAGGAAGTAGAAGTAGCCAGAAGCAAGTCAATAGATGAGGTAACATCAAGAGAAGAAGGAGGGTTAGAAAAAGAAACCCTTTGCTTCTTGGAAAAAGAACCAATCGGCGCATCTCATCTCTTCTGACCAGCTAAAACGGCATGATCACCCCCTTCTTCAACATCAAGATCTGATAAATTAATAGTAAGCCCGTCCATTAAGGTTATCACTGAAAAATAAAAAAGAAAGGAGTTAGAATGCAAGAAAAAATAAAATATTTGCTAAGCAAGCATACAATAAAAGAAATAAAGAGAGAAGTTTTACATTCTCCAGTGGATTTCCTCCTAAGTATGGGGATCTCAGCCCAGTCCCAATCCGGGCTAAGCCCAACCATGGCCAACATCCCTTCGGGATAGGATCTATATGGAATAGACCTTGCCTGAAGTGCTTTGTAATGAGCCCTATTAACTAACACATCTGCAACCTTTTCATTAACGGACTTGTTCATCAACCTATCATCCACTTTCCTACCCAAACGAAACATATTCTTGAACTCATCCAGAACGAATGTGTCATCAACAAAGAAGTAGTCAAATCGCCACAAGGAAGGCTTAGGAGGGTTGCCTATAAACTTATGGTCATTATCTCGGAAGGTGAATATAAACCAATCACCCTTCCTGGTCAAGATAAAGAACTTCCTAAACAAATACAAGGAAGGGGTTTGACCCAAGGCTTTGGAAAGCATTTCAAAGGCAACAATTCTCCAAGCACCGGATGGATTCAACTGAGCAACACTTACCCTATAGTGAGATAACACCTTGATAAAGAAAGATGTAAAGGGAAGCCTAAGGTTTGATTGAGTAAGGAAAGTTTTATATAAAGTAATCTTCCCAGGAGGAGGGAGATTAGCCCTTTTGATACTCAGTAGGAAGGGAAGGATGGTATCTAGCAAGGCATGGATATGAACTAATCAAGGCTGAGAGATCGTCACTGGTCAGGCAAGAAAGGGAATCACTGACACTCTTGGGTGGTTTTCTAACCTTACTAACTTTACCTACAGTCTCACTAGTTCCCTCAACACTACCCCCAACGTGGTCACTACTAGCTTCCGACATGCCAAGGGAAACACCTGTGGGCAAAGAAAAACCCTAGGTGAGGTTACATACAAAAGCTAGCCTTATAAAGCTATCCTACAAAGCTAAGCAAAGCTTGAAAAATATACAAGTGTTCATACATGTTTATGAGCATATCAATTAAAGGAAACGTCTAAGCAGAATATATCAAATATGACAATCCAATAACTTGGATCAAACAGAGGGCAAGGATCGAACATGACAATATGATTGCATGTTTAAATATAAAAGTATATGAAATATTCACAAAAAATATGTATATCATTCAAGCACCATGGACAACAGTCATATACTTGTGGGTAGGCTTGTTTCTACAAAAACTAGTGAAATGGGCATGTTCAAGTGCATAAATGTGTAGGCAGAGCTCATTTTCGCATAAATAATTGGATATGCATGTTCAAACACATGGTATCTATTCAAATAATATAGAGCATGGATCGGTTGCAGTAATTTTCGACTCATAAAAGAGCAAATAAACTAACAACTTGCATCAATTTCAAGCAACTATAGTTTCAATATATGAAACAAGATCGGTTTAATAAAGCATAATGGTAGCTCTAAGGAAGCAAATGTGATACCTTCAAAAAGAAATATCTTGACTAAGCTAGTTGGTATGTTCTCCAGTGACCACCACTGACCCACTATCCACGAGGAATGGAAACAACTAAGAAGCAATCAAAACAAAATGGCGATGAATAGAAAAGAAAAGAGGAAAAGGGTTTTGAAAATTTATAAATACTTTTCTTTAGTTATGATATAAACAATAAAAATAAAAAGTTATACCTCTTTTTTCCTCTTTCCTTGACGACCGATTCAAAGAGAAAGCCTTGTCAATTGTTGTTGCAGTCGATGTCAAAACTAAAAAAAATATTAGTGGTAAATTAAATCAAAAAGAGAAAAGTTTTCATCTTTTTCGATGATTATATTTCGGATTAAAGAAAAAGAGAATCCAAGATTTAATACCCCTTTTAGAACCCTCCTGTGGTCGACGGGCAGAAATATGTGAATTCATAGAAAAGTGTCAAGATTTTCTTTTGAAATCTTCGTGACTGTCAACCTAAAAAGATTGACTAAATGAAATATGTTGATGTTTCTATCCTCTCAAGATGTCGCCGCATGCCAACATACAATTGCAATAAGAAACCCTTGATGTAGATAGAAAGAACAAAGAAAGAAAGAACTTTTTGCTTTAATTTTTCCGAAGCTACAGATTCAAGAAAGAAGGGTAAAAAGTGAATCTTCTTTTGATCTCTTTTTGACTAGTAATAAATAGTTTAAAAAAGGATAAGAAAAGAAGGAAGAGATAAGAAAGGGAGAAGGATGAAAATCTATACCTTTATTTGCCTTTGTGGTTTCGGCTGATCCAAGAAAAGAAGAAAAGGACAAACCCTCTTGGATGGGTGGTAGTTGCCAAGGCTGAAGGGAAAGAGAAACTTTCCTATCGTATCAGGAAGAGAAAGGAAGAAAAGAAATAAAGTTTAAAGAATTTCTCTTTTTGAGAAGAGGGTCGGTCAAATCTAAGAATGTGGTGGAAAAAAAAAAGTTCAAACGCAAAATTATTGAAAGAAAAATTTTTGCATTCGAACTTGGGGGACTTGAATAGGTAAGGTATAAATCTTACCTTAAAAAAGAGATTTGGATATGGTGTTGGGATAGATACAAGGTCGACTGTGGGGAAACATGTAACAAACGGAGTTTTCCAAAGGATAGGTTAACCTTAGCCGTTCTCCCTAGCCGATCCTCAGCCACTTTCCCAGCCAATTCCCAGCCATTTTCCCAGCCAATTGCCAGCCACATTCCCAACCAATTGCCAGCCACTTTCCCAGCCAATTGTCAGCCACATTCCCAGCCAATTGCTAGCCGCTCCCGAGCCATTTTCCAGCCGATGAGCATCTGGGCAGGAAAGGAGTCTTTGGATGGAATTTTGTGTTTTCGCGATCAGAATGGTCACACGTGTTTATATGATTATATAAATATAACCATATATTTATATAATGCTTGGCAATAATAATTTTCCTTCCTTCCCCTTGAGAAAGGCATTGCCCTTGGAAAGAGTTCTTTTGGAATGAGTAGGTTGGCATAACTAAGGGATATAAAGTATAATAGAACTCTCGAACGTTCTATTCCTCATACTGACATTTTGGATTTAAAGGCCAGACCCATATCTGACAAGGCCCAAAATACGATATGCCCTAATTGTCAGCCTATAAATACCCCATGTTTGGATGACAGAATCATTCAATAACATTCAGATAATTCAACATCATTCATTACAATTTATAAAATAGTACACACAGTACATTCAGACATATACATTCAACCCTCTTTCAACAAATCAATCATTATCATAACATATACATTTATTATCCTCCAAAGATCGATACATCTCTTTGGGAAAACCATTATTCACCTTAGATTCGCGAATAATTTAGTAGGTTTGCACTACATTGTAGGAGATTATAATGGTTTTCGTGGTTAAATGCCTTTTGTGATTGAGTTTGACAATTAATGCTCAAACACGTACTTAACATGCACTTGATTTAAGTTATTTATCAATATTAACTATGATTTATAATTTGTAAATTGATGGTAATTTATAAAAAAAACAAATACACAATACTGTAATTTTGATCGTATTTGCTCTTTTTAACAATTTCTAAATTAAACACTCTAAAAAATTGATATTTGGGATTTTCAAGTTATTACATTGTAAAATGTGACGCACTAAAAACTGTTGTTTAATATTTACAACTGAAAATGAAATGTCACTAGTGCCAGCCACTTTCCCAGCCAATTCCAGCCACTTTCCCAGCCAATTGCCAGCCACTTTCCCAGCCAATTGCAGCCACATTCCCAGCCAATTGCCAGCCACTTTCCCAGCCAATTGCCAGCCACTTTCCCAGCCAATTGCCAGCCACTTCCCAGCCAATTGCCAGCCACTTTCCCAGCCAATTGCCAGCCACTTTCCCAGCCAATTGCCAGCCACTTTCCCAGCCAATTGCCAGCCACTTTCCCAGCCAATTGCCAGCCACTTCCCAGCCAATTGCCAGCCACTTTCCCAGCCAATTGCCAGCCACTTTCCCAGCCAATTGCCAGCCACTTTCCCAGCCAATTGCCAGCCACTTTCCCAGCCAATTGCCAGCCACTTTCCCAGCCAATTGCCAGCCACTTTCCCAGCCAATTGCCAGCCACTTTCCCAGCCAATTGCCAGCCACTTCCCAGCCAATTGCCAGCCACTTTCCCAGCCAATTGCCAGCCACTTTCCCAGCCAATTGCCAGCCACTTTCCCAGCCAATTGCCAGCCACTTCCCAGCCAATTGCCAGCCACTTTCCCAGCCAATTGCAGCCACATTCCCAGCCAATTGCCAGCCACTTTCCCAGCCAATTGCCAGCCACTTTCCCAGCCAATTGCCAGCCACTTTCCCAGCCAATTGCCAGCCACTTTCCCAGCCAATTGCCAGCCACTTTCCCAGCCAATTGCCAGCCACTTCCCAGCCAATTGCCAGCCACTTTCCCAGCCAATTGCCAGCCACTTTCCCAGCCAATTGCCAGCCACTTTCCCAGCCAATTGCCAGCCACTTTCCCAGCCAATTGCCAGCCACTTTCCCAGCCAATTGCCAGCCACTTTCCCAGCCAATTGCCAGCCACTTTCCCAGCCAATTGCCAGCCACTTCCCAGCCAATTGCCAGCCACTTTCCCAGCCAATTGCCAGCCACTTTCCCAGCCAATTGCCAGCCACTTTCCCAGCCAATTGCCAGCCACTTTCCCAGCCAATTGCAGCCACATTCCCAGCCAATTGCCAGCCACTTTCCCAACCAATTGCCAGCCACTTTCCCAGCCAATTGTCAGCCACATTCCCAGCCAATTGCTAGCCGCTCCCGAGCCATTTTCCAGCCGATGAGCATCTGGGCAGGAAAGGAGTCTTTGGATGGAATTTTGTGTTTTCGCGATCAGAATGGTCACACGTGTTTATATGATTATATAAATATAACCATATATTTATATAATGCTTGGCAATAATAATTTTCCTTCCTTCCCCTTGAGAAAGGCATTGCCCTTGGAAAGAGTTCTTTTGGAATGAGTAGGTTGGCATAACTAAGGGATATAAAGTATAATAGAACTCTCGAACGTTCTATTCCTCATACTGACATTTTGGATTTAAAGGCCAGACCCATATCTGACAAGGCCCAAAATACGATATGCCCTAATTGTCAGCCTATAAATACCCCATGTTTGGATGACAGAATCATTCAATAACATTCAGATAATTCAACATCATTCATTACAATTTATAAAATAGTACACACAGTACATTCAGACATATACATTCAACCCTCTTTCAACAAATCAATCATTATCATAACATATACATTTATTATCCTCCAAAGATCGATACATCTCTTTGGGAAAACCATTATTCACCTTAGATTCGCGAATAATTTAGTAGGTTTGCACTACATTGTAGGAGATTATAATGGTTTTCGTGGTTAAATGCCTTTTGTGATTGAGTTTGACAATTAATGCTCAAACACGTACTTAACATGCACTTGATTTAAGTTATTTATCAATATTAACTATGATTTATAATTTGTAAATTGATGGTAATTTATAAAAAAAACAAATACACAATACTGTAATTTTGATCGTATTTGCTCTTTTTAACAATTTCTAAATTAAACACTCTAAAAAATTGATATTTGGGATTTTCAAGTTATTACATTGTAAAATGTGACGCACTAAAAACTGTTGTTTAATATTTACAACTGAAAATGAAATGTCACTAGTAGGAATGCAGGAGTGGCGGCTATATATCTTGCACTATCAACTGTAACGTGCAATTATTTTAACATATCCAAAAGTCCTTTTAGAAGAAATTGGAAACGTTAATAGAAATACAAAAAAAAAAATATCTTTTTAATTCTAAAAGTGGTTCAAAGCAAGTTGTAATATGATGTTTATGTTTATTAATTTACGGGGTGGAATGATTATTTTATCATATATATGAATTTCCATGAGATTTGAGAATCATTGTAACTTTTGTTTGTAAGTTTATGAATGAAAACAACTATACTTTTTTTCAACTTTTAGAGGGTGTTTGTGAAGTAAGTTTATGGATTTGGGTTAAGGCATCACTTCCAAATTTGGATGTTTAATTGTTGGGAAATGATTAATCCTCCTAATTATTAGCCTAAAAATCCTCCTAACGATTGGATGATGACATGTGAAAAAATCAGGGAGCAAGATTAGGAAAGAGAATTAGTGGATACCACATGTCACATTCTTATAGTTTTAGGAAGATTTTTAGGCTTAATCTTTAGGAGAATTTATCATTTTCCTTAATTGTTATCAAGAATGAGAACGTTTTAAAGCTAAATGTATACTTACAAGTTACAACATTCATAATGATATTGATTTTGTAAGTGCAACCTAGAGGGGGGTGAATAGGCTGTACCCGATTTTTATTTGGTTTGTAAGACTTTTTGATTAATCTTCAGTACTAGTTACAAAACTTGTTTCATTTGAACAACAAAGAGATAATACTTGTAATTACCAACAACCAATTCAATCCTTGTGAAGCAAATATAATAACAATGAAATGAGAAATAATAAGAGATAAGGGTAAGAGAATTTATCACCACATGAACACCACGATATATAGTGGTTGGGATCGGATGTTAACTAATCCGCCTTAATCCACTCCTCGATTCACAATCGAGATTTTGTAGCACTATCTTTCTCCAAAACCGGTGGAGAGTCCGCAATACAATCTTGACACTTCAAGATGATCCAAGAATTCCTAACCACTAGAAATTTACCAAGTCTTGACACTTCAAGACACACCAATGATTCCTAACCACTAGGATATCTTCAATCCTTGACACTTCAAGAATTTTCACAACTCTAACCACTAGAGTTTAGCTTACACCCAAGTATTCTTGACACTTCAAGAATTTATCTAATCCCTAACCACTAGAGATTACAAACAATGGATTCTTGACACTTCAAGAATAAAGCCAAACTCTAACCACTAGAGTTTTGATTACACCCACAATCACACTCACTAGTGTAATTTAATACAAATTTGTAGGATACAAATTTGTATCCTCACTACAAATTTGAACCCTCTTGCTAATGATATAAAGACTTGAGATATGAATGAATGTACCAATGATATATTCTAAATTAAACACTCCTAAAAAATTGATATTTGGGATTTTCAAGTTATTACATTGTAAAATGTGACGCACTAAAAACTGTTGTTTAATATTTACAACTGAAAATGAAATGTCACTAGTAGGAATGCAGGAGTGGCGGCTATATATCTTGCACTATCAACTGTAACGTGCAATTATTTTAACATATCCAAAAGTCCTTTTAGAAGAAATTGGAAACGTTAATAGAAATACAAAAAAAAAAATATCTTTTTAATTCTAAAAGTGGTTCAAAGCAAGTTGTAATATGATGTTTATGTTTATTAATTTACGGGGTGGAATGATTATTTTATCATATATATGAATTTCCATGAGATTTGAGAATCATTGTAACTTTTGTTTGTAAGTTTATGAATGAAAACAACTATACTTTTTTTCAACTTTTAGAGGGTGTTTGTGAAGTAAGTTTATGGATTTGGGTTAAGGCATCACTTCCAAATTTGGATGTTTAATTGTTGGGAAATGATTAATCCTCCTATATTATTAGCCTAAAAATCCTCCTAACGATTGGATGATGACATGTGAAAAAATCAAAGTATTTAGATTTGAGTTTTAAGGATTACAAACATCTTAGAATGATAATATAAGACTTATGAGCAAGTTTCGGGTTATGAACATATGTAACGAGCGCTCGAAAATTTCATCAAAATGGACAGAGAGTAGACGGCCTTTGTTCCTGCAAGAGCCGTCCATAAGAGCCGTCCCCTGAACAAGAGCCGTGCTCTAAGGCACTTTGTAGCCGTTTGACCCAGACGACTCTTAACTGAGGCCGTCCTCCATGACACAAGAGCCGTGCCCTAAACAAGAGCCGTCCATCAAGCCGTCCTCCATGACACAAGAGCCGTGCCCTAAACAAGAGCCGTCCATTAAGCCGTCCTCCATGACACAAGAGCCGTGCCCTAAACAAGAGCCGTCCATTAAGCCGTCCTCCATGACACAAGAGCCGTGCCCTAAACAAGAGCCGTCCATTAAGCCGTCCTCCATGACACAAGAGCCGTGCCCTAAACAAGAGCCGTCCATTAAGCCGTCCTCCATGACACAAGAGCCGTGCCCTAAACAAGAGCCGTCCATTAAGCCGTCCTCCATGACACAAGAGCCGTGCCCTAAACAAGAGCCGTCCATTAAGCCGTCCTCCATGACACAAGAGCCGTGCCCTAAACAAGAGCCGTCCATTAAGCCGTCCTCCATGACACAAGAGCCGTGCCCTAAACAAGAGCCGTCCATTAAGCCGTCCTCCATGACACAAGAGCCGTGCCCTAAACAAGAGCCGTCCATTAAGCCGTCCTCCATGACACAAGAGCCGTGCCCTAAACAAGAGCCGTCCATCACCTGGAACTCTCCAACAAAGAGCCGTTTGACCCAACGAGCTCTTAACTGAGGCCGTCCTCCATGACACAAGAGCCGTGCCCTAAACAAGAGCCGTCCATCACCTGGAACTTCACAAAAAGCCTTTTCTTCCTCCCATGTTGTCTCAAGCATGTATAAGCATCTTTCCATAACATAGTTTACTTGAAAGTGAAAAGATTAAAGAGATAGAGATGCTTACCTAGAATGGAGATTTTGGGGATTGAGAAACTCACAAGACAAGATATGGAAATGAGAACTTTATCCACTAATTTTCAAATATAGATCCAATATATCCAGATGTTGACCAAGTTTGACCACTCAATATTAACTTTAACACATCTTGACTTTCCAATACTTAAAAAAATTTGGCCTCCAAATTTGGTGAAAAATCAAAGTATTTAGATTTGAGTTTTAAGGATTACAAACATCTTAGAATGATAATATAAGACTTATGAGCAAGTTTCGGGTTATGAACATATGTAACGAGCGCTCGGAAAATTTCATCAAAATGGACAGAGAGTGACGGCCTTTGTTCCTGCAAGAGCCGTCCATAAGAGCCGTCCCCTGAACAAGAGCCGTGCTCTTTTATACTTAGAAAATTTTCGACCCTCAAATTTGACGAAAAACGAAAGTTGTTATTTTTGAAATTTGTCAATTGCAAACATCTTAGAACATCAATATAAGGTTATGGAGCAAGTTTGGGGTCACGGAAATGTGTAACGAATGCTCGGCAGAAAACATGTAAAACGAACAGACACGGACGACTGTTGCAGAACACAAGGGTCGTCCTCAAGAGCCGTCCCCAGAATTTTCGACTAAATGCTACATTAAACTCAAACATAACGTTTTCATCATTTTTGGTTCCGAATTAGCGTATGTATGCCCAAATCATTATTAATACCATCTTACACATTCCATAAATTGTTATGGCATGCCACACATTGATCGACGCTATAGATAGTGCTACTTTGCGTCTTTATTAATCGTTTTTTAGAAGTATGTTCAAGCATGTAAGAATATACGTATGATCAATTATATATAACACTTACTTTCATGTGGTATGTTCTCAATCATCATCAAAACTAAGGAGTGCATTATAAATGTTATAAATCTATTAAACCATGTATGCACCAACAATCTCCCCCTTTTTGATGATGACAACAATATACCACATGTAGGTAAATGTACTATATAATTGATCATGTTAACTACATAACATACCTACATGCTTCTCCCCCTTTGTCGAATCAAAAAGAAGGGAAATAGGTATTAGAGCCTAGGTTTCGATCTGTGGAACATGTGGGTACCTAAAGATAGCTCCCCCTTGAAAGTTACCTACCGACAAGAACCACAAGCAAGCAAACCACAAGCATACATGCATTTGTATCTATATATATAAGAAGCACATACAAGTATGAAAGTGATAGAAGCGCAATACACATATTCAATTAATGACACCGATGTGCAAATAAGTCATAAATCATGAAGCATGGATCAAGATATCATACTAACACAACACATTTAGAGGCAAGTGAATATGCATAGAAGTATACATGCAATAATATTTTACCTCCCCCTAGATTGTAGCTCCCCCTCAAATTATACATCAATCGTAATCGTCACAATTCATTTAATACACTTTGGTGGAGAAGTCTCCTATAAGGAAGACGAAAATGATTTTGATCATACATTTTAGGTCATGATATGCCAAGGTCCCACAACATTTGCTTCTCATATTTTGTTTCCCTCATATTAACATATTATCGCATCAAATTACGAAGGGTTCATATAAGTAAATGGAGAAGCCAATTCGTTTTCAAATATGAGCACAATGCATGAATTGTGTTTTCAAACTATATCCCATTATGACAATTATTTCTTTATCGAGATTCAAGGTTCAAGTATGACACGACCACGTTTTCAAATATGCGCACAATTATTTCTCAATATATTTTTCAAGCATGTACATGATCAACCATGTATGCACAAAGATAGATTTTTACATATGAGACACTTATTAATGTCATGCTTAGATACTCACTTTTCTTGATTGTTTAACCAATTTTTCTTTTATGAAGTATGCAATCAATAAAGTATGGGCAAACACATTGTTTAAAATTCCTTGAGTCAACTAGGTATGCACTGTTTGGGGTAGAATTTCCGCTGCTAGGATCCTGATAAGAATTTACACTTTAGTCCTTCTATGATAAATACTTAACAATACGTTGTCTTAAAGGATCCTTAGTTCCTGTTAATTTATTAGTTCTGATTGTGCTATGTTATTATCTCGATATAACTAGTTCCTGTTAATTTATTAGTTCTGATTGTGCTATGTTATTATCTCGATATAACTAGTTCCTGTTAATTTATTAGTTCTGATTGTGCTATGTTATTATCTCGATATAACAGGATCTTGATATCTTCAGGATCTGTGATTTCACTAACAAATATATGTCTAGTACAGTAGATATTATGTGCAGGATTGAAGTACAAACATGTTACAAGAAGAAAACGTGTTTCAACGGATAGTTTACCACTTCAACCACAAGAATCGGGATTGATAACAGTTTTACCATGTGAAGAATAATGCTCAACGGTCATCTATGCCATTTCTTCAGCGTAAAGAGCAAGTCCAGGAAGATCCCAGATATTTCGGAGATACAGTTTAACGTCTAGCTCTATAAATAGGAAAGGATGTCGTTCAGAAGAGGGGAGATCACTCACACATACGTTCCACACACAAGCAATCATCACACAAGCATTCATCCGCTCCACAAACACACAACAACAATTTAGTTTACTAGCTATTATTAGTTTTCATATTCGTTCATTTCATTGTAATCATTCCAAAACAACAATAATAATAAAAGAACAGCAGGTAGGATCGATTGAATCCTCCTGGGGTTTTTTACCTAAGATCTCTTAATTGGATCAAGGGTTTTTCCTCGTCAACAAAATTCTGGTGTCATTGTGTTTTTCGTTTTTTCTTTAAGATCCTAGCTTTAATTTTCAGTGCTTTACTTTTATCTTCAACGGTTTTCTTAATTACTCAAAGTATTTCTGTCTCAAAGGCTTTCATAAAACTCTTTTTGATAAAACTCTTAGTTTTAGTCATTATATTTAAGAAAACTTTACTTTTAATTGAAGATCCTAAAACACCAAACCCCACTTACAAATCTTCGGTACTTGAGTTGTCTAAAATCCTTCCTAAAATTATCTTAGGTAATTTTTGACCGAAACATGCACCACTTATAGTTTTGACATATAAGCATAAGGCATATATACTTGTTCATGTATAAGAATACGTTCTAGACATGGCCACATGAATATTTATCATTTAAGCACACTAATACACCTAGTCATATAGTGGCAATCATTGTGTTATGTCTACACTTACTATCTTGATCTTCATAATAGTTCATCGTATTCTAGCACAAGATAACGTTGGTTCAATTCTAACGATATAGCATGTTAATTCATTTACACTTAGTTCAAGAGTCTCTAGGCATGAAATTAACACACATTTTTCAATTAAAGCATATAGTTGCTATGAATCTTTTCGATACCAAAGATAATACAAAAATTTTTGAATGTGAAATCCAATTAATTAATCTTATTTGTACCCAATTCTCTCACATATGCTAAGATTCTTCATGTATCAACTTTGTTCATATTGAAATCGCAAATGATAGAGCATGCAACCTAAATATAACATTTTAATACAAGAAGGTGTACAAGGACTCATTCATACATGGATTCTTAGAACGTAGCACAACTTATTCATGTTGATAATCAATCTCTATTGAAAACAATTATTCACAATTCACTTTAACAATCAATTAAACAACTTGGCAATTCACAAACTAATGTGCTTCATTCAAGTTAATAAGGTCTTTCGGTCTATTTCTTAATTCACCAATTAGTTATTATTTAAACTTTTATCGTTTATTATCTATGAACTTTTAATATAGACACGAAAGCATTTTGCCACTTTTTATCACAAACCTTTTTTAACACATGAGTTATAATTCAACCGTTTTCCTAGAGTATTCATATCGTCCCAAAAACTAATTTAGAAGCATCATTTATCATGTATCGTCATCATGTAAGTCACAACATCGGATCACATATAAGGAAGATATTTCATTTGAGCTTGGTACATATGTGATATAAATAATTTACGTACGTGATCATGCATGTGATTCAAATGATCATTATTCATCATTTATCATGAACATTTAGTATACTAGGTGTAAATAGATGTGTGTAAGTGCCTTGACATATACACAACTAATGAGCACATAACCATGTTACATGTGATCATGATATTAATTCAAGTCTCATATAATACAACATGTTACATCTAGGACTTGAGCATCAATTTTAGCACATATTATGTATTCTATTGATAGCTTTGGTAATATCCACTTAGCTCATTGTTTGCACATAATACACATATGTTAAATCATATCTCTCTTCGTTTTAAGCCCAAATGACACACTGTAAAGTCCCTCACACGATGGTTTAACCCACGAGTGTAAAATAACAAGACAAGTATGAACTAGAATCGGACTAGTATTACTTCAATATAAATATGCAAGAATATAAACGAAGTAATAAATGACTTTAAGCAATATTTAAACAAGTAAATAAAAGGTGGAACACGAATGTAGTTTTCAAGTGTATTTTCTTTATTGATGAATAAACAAAACACAAGATCGTTGCGGAACCTAGATATTACACGTATGTAAGTATCTAAATAATCTTTGAATTACAAGTGATCTATACTTGCTAAATAAACTCCTTTGATCGATATACTTAGAGTTGTGAAGTATAGCTATTTAGATCGAGAGTATTTAAGCAAGTTCACCAATTTGCTAAAAAAAAGTGATTTTCTCAAAGAAATGACTTTGTATTTATAGGCAACAAAATTCACTATTTTGTGCCGTACAAATATGGTTGGATACATTTAATGATCCGACAAGAACATTAAATGTATTGGATAAGGAATAAGGATAAAGTCACATCAAGTGCAAGTGTATCCTTTTATCCAACCACCTTAACACACGTATACTTTGGTAAAGAACAAGTGGGTTGTTCTTTGGAAAATGTGTAAAGGCTTAAAGTCAATCCTTGATATCAGTGTTCAGACTTGTAAGGTCTAGAACACTGACAATCCTCCAGTGTACAGATCTGGTAAGACTTTCCAGTGGACTCCGCCATTTGATAAGTCTTCTTTCTTCAGACTTCAGTTGTAACAATCGTGCATTTTGACTTTTGACTATGGGTACGTTTCCTAAGTTTTGTTTTAATCAATATATGATCAAGTGCAATTTAAGGTTCATTTAAGTGCAATGTGTTCATGTGGGTCAATTTATTGTACAATTAGAGACTTATGTGCAAGTTGAGACCATTAGTTAGTGCAAATCGACTTTTACTTAAATAACATCTAATTTAAATTAGTAAAATGAATATGGATCCTATCCGTGGGTTGTACCCAACCCATGACCCATCCAAGATATACCCAACCCTCCCCACCTTATCCCTTTTTCATCCATTCATTCCATTCTCTTACACTTCTCTCTCCCATCTCATTTAATACTCACACTCTCAATCTTTCTCTAAATTATTGGTCATTTATGTTAGTTCAACTAGATTTAATAACAAATCATCATCCTTATTATCATTCTTGCAACATATCAAAAATCCAAGTCTCCAAGTGCAAGAAAAGCTTCAACTAGGTCAAAAATCGGGTTTGGTTGCTTGTGGAAGTTTTGGTAAGTGTTTTCTAGCTCAAATTCGTCATTTCTAGTTATTAAACTTGTATTACACCTAAATCTAAGCACTCTTGGTCCTTATAGCTTCAAAATCCGAAATTAGGGTTTCTAGTTATCTAAATTAGGTCAAAATTCGATTTGGGTCAAAAGCCATGTTTTGGAAAGGAACTTTTGAGTGGGTTATGTTCAAATGAGTTTGTTATGTTCAAAAACGGGTCAAGGAACCCCTCGAAACAAATTATAAGTCAAAAACTAGGTTTTGGGTCGATTTCGTGTTCAAATGGGTCAAGATCGAATTTTAACAAGAAAATGTGTTAAAGGTTGGTTTTGGATGATGAAACATGTTTAGTTATGTTCAATTATGTTTAACTATGTTTGAAAATGAGTCTTGGAGTGGTGCAAGTCGATTTCATGGCTTAAATGTTGAGATTTTAGGGTTTTGGGTCGGTTTTGTGTCAAGAGCACCTGCAGGTGCTGGCTGCAGTTTGTGGTCACTGCGGCGCAGTGAGCACTCCTCTGGCTCACTGCGGCGCAGTGCATTGTTACTGGCCCTGGTCCAGTTTAGCCACTGCGGCGCAGTGGGCATGGTTCTTGCTCACTGCGGCGCAGTGCATTGTTTCTGGTCTGGTCCAGTTTAGCCACTGCGGCGCAGTGAGCTTAGTCCTGGCTCACTGCGACGCAGTGGATAGTTACTGTGATTAAATGCGCGTCAGTTTTCAAACGTTATTAACTTCTAAATCGTAGCTCCAAACGAGGCCTTACTTGTCTCTTAAGTGGTCGTACTCAGTTCTAATACGCGTTCAAATCCCGGGTTTAATTCTAAAAGTTCATAAATGCTAAATGAGGACATGATTATATATAAATATATATATATATTGATACGTACATACACATTATGATAGGTTGTGATCGTTTGGCAATTGATTGACGTCCTAGCTCACTTTAAATTTGGTAGATCAAGGCAAAGGTGAGTTTCGTAGCCTCCCCTACTCTTTTAAGAGTCGGGCTGAAAAGTGTACTTCGTGCATGATGATATTTGGGACGTATATGTTGTGTGACATTTTTGTTGATGTGCAATTATGTGATTTGTTGTATGGTGACTATATTGTGTATATTGAGTTGTTTTAGGCTAGTTGTGTATATATGGAGGACGGTAATGCCTTTGAAAGGTTGGAGATGTGGTGGGAAGGCTTGCGGGTGACCCTATATATAAGCATCAAAGGCCTTTCAAAAGTAGTATCGTACAAAGTATATGCATATGATGTTTGGTTATGTGTGGACATTGATGGTCATGGATGAGTTCATTTACGTGCAATTGAGTACTATGGGTACATTACGTGCAATTGAGTACTATGAGTACAATACGTGCAATTGAGTACAATGAGTACATCTACGTGCAATTGAGTACATCGGTTACAAGTGTGCAATTTATTAGGTCATGTTAATGTAAATCATGGATTGGTTGACATTGGTATGTGTTCTTGTTCATCTTTTCCTATAGAACTCACCAACCTAGTGTTGACATTGTTTAGTACACTTTTCAGGAAATCAAGAGAACCCAAGAGCTTGACGTGCTTGCTAGATGTTGGACTTTGACCATGGATCCGCGATCCATTTGCCCATTGATGGGATTTGCTTAGGATCATGAGCCATCTTTTGAATTGTTATTTTTTTTGTAAACTTTTGATGGTTGGATGCTCCTTATGCTTTTGTGACATGTATCTAAATTGTTGGGTTCCCGGAACCCTTTTATTTTCATATAGTCTCGTTCTACGATAATTCCATCTTGTGTCATGCTTTTCGGTGCATTTCGAGCCTAGCTCGGGGTGTTACAGAATGGTGGCCCATGCAGGTCGTAGAGATAGAGAATTAGGCGGATTGACCTAGACTACGGCTTAAGTAAAACTCTTCATATAGCATGCATGATTAGGAATCTTGTATGCAACGTGAACTATATGAGCATTATAAGTGTACATTTGGGTTCGTAGGAAGGTTCATTATATGTGATAACATGAGTGCAATTGGTTGGTGTGATCAATGTGTTGTCGTATGATGGTCAAGTGCATGAGGTCAATGTGGTTACTTGAGGTCATGTGCATATTGTCGGATTGAATTGATATTATTTGATGATGTAGGGCAAGATGAAGTTATGGCATCAACATGATATAATATTGTGGCAACCCTAAAAGAACGTGATCAACTCTTTTATGGTTACCCGGTATTATAACAAGTTAATGACATCACGGATTGCACGCGGTTGGTTTAGAGTATAATAAGGAACCGGTACGCTTTTTGGGAGTTGATTGGGTGGAGGGTTAGCCGCTGGTACACCCTGTATACATACCCGGATCAATAACTAGGAAGCATATCGGATTCGAATTATACTTTGGACCACTTGTTTAGTTGTGTGATTGGTTGATGTATTGAAATGGACATGTGGTTTATTGATGAACAATTATGGTGAAATATGGTATGAGGGCATGATACATAACAATTCCCCTAGAATAGTTGCACCTTTGCCGTAGCGTAACGATATGATTTATGTGTGACATGTTGACATGAGAGCACTAACCCCTTG
>CM067170.1:94012082-94043654 GCA_034093135.1 Erigeron breviscapus | reverse complement strand
ATCCCGCATATGTAACCGATCCCTCTTTCACTCCTTCACTTCAATTTCTACACCCACAAATTCACAACATACCACCACCGATTAACTATGATGCCCCATCAGAAAAAGACTTAGATTCTGAGACAGAATCTGAGAGTCCAACAGATGTTCAAATGAACAAAGTATTAAAAGGGCTTGGTAGTTTACCTTTTGTGGCTCCTGCTTCTGCACAACCCCCACCTCCTTTCAATGTGGAAGCACAGTTAGAGAAAACCCAAACCGAAGTCCAAGGCCTTATTCTTAGGGTGGAGGACTTAACCAGATCTCTAACTGCCAACACTAGTTCCTTGGCTGATATGAAAGGTGCTCAGATGTTCCTTGGAACTGAGTTGACCAAAGTTGCTGGGAATGAAGGACTAGTGGTTGGAAAATTGAATGAGTTGGTCATGACGTGCAATAAGGTGAGCTCTGCAATCAGAGAAGCCTTCAGATTGACAAAGAGAGATGTGCAAGCTTCAGTGGTTGCGAACTTGACATCTGGTGTTGAGCTGTTGAAGCAAGAGGTTATGGTAGTTGGAAATGAAGTTCGTGAGCTGGTTCAGAAGCCAAGTGTCAATGAAAAAGAACTTGGAACTTCTATTAGTGCTGGTATTGTGGAAGATCTGAAGTCTGAGCTATCTCAGAATTTGGCTGCTCAGATTTCAGAGTCTGTCTCTCAGAAAGTTGGAGAAGAGGTTAGAAAGATGATTGCTGAACTGACCAAGGATACAAATGAGAAGGTGGAAAAGGCTGTACATGAAGTTAAAAATTCAGTTTCCAAGCTTGAAGGTGCAGTTCAGAATCAGTCAAAGCAATTAGATGAAATTCTAATGATTCTGAAGAAGGATAATGTTGTTGCTCCTCCTCCCCCTGCTTCTTTCACTGAAGAAGACAGAAAGATGTTAAAAGACTTAAAGGATCAAACAGCACTGAACCTTAGTTCATCATTCAGACTAAAGGCTCAGTTTGCTACAATGGCAAAAGGCATTTGTGAGTGCCTCGAACAACAAAGTTGGGAACCACTGAAGGCACTTAAATCTACGATTGATCTCTATGCTAGACTGCCTTCAGAGATTCCCAAAGGGGGAAGTAGTGGTGTGCCTATTGGTTTGCTCGCAAGTACTCAAGAATTAATTCAAGCAACCAAGAAGCAAGCTGAGGTACCTTCTGGTAGTGCCTCAGTTCAGGGGGAACAACTTCAGAAGGACAAAGGAAAAGGCAAGGCCAAAGTGGGAGAAGAACCAAAGAAAATTGTTAAGGGTTCTGGTATGGTTATTGGAGAAGATGTTGATGAACAAGGCTATCCACTCCATGATCAAAATGCTGATAGCAAGAAGTTAGAGACTCTGCAGAAGCAAGTCTCTAACCAATTTATCATGTGGAATGAGAATAAGGAAAGGGAAAGGGTTCAACACCAGAGTATGGGAACCCTTGATCACATTGATGCTGCATCTCTTGGTCTCTCACTGGAAAGATTTCAGAAAATCAAACATGATCCAAGAGTGCAGAAGGCAGTTAAAGAAATGCTCGATTATGAATATGGGGTGAACTACTCTCCTTTGGAACAAAAGCTGGACCATCTCACCTTCAAGATGTCCATTGATGACTTAGTGAAGAATAGAGAAAATGAAATGGCCAGAAAGAAGAAAGAGGTTCTGGCTGGAGTTCTGCAGGTTGAGAAAGAGTTGTTCAGACCACCCACGAAGCCCAGAACTGGAACAAGGACTGCAAAGAAAGATTCTCGTGATGTCGTCCATACTTCAATCAAACCAATTTCTGATGATGCTGCTGAACTCCAAAGAAACCATGAAAAGGTTCAGTATGATCACTATATGAACCATCGATCGCATCCAGCCAAAATCATTGATATGGTAGTTGCAAAGGCTGATGGATTGAAGTTGTTTGATTTGGTTGTGAAAAGAGAAGGTAGGGCAACTGAAGAATATAGTCAGGTTTCAGTGCATGAATTTGGGATTTCAGAGCATAGGGAGATGATCCAGATTCTGAAAGGAAAGCCAAAGTCTGCCTTGACTGGTGCATGGTTAGCAAGAATTCAACAAAAGATGCAAGCCAAGGTAGAAATTGAAAGCAGGCTGTTTGGCAAAAAGGATCACTCTCCACTGAAGAGAAAACCTACTGAGGCACCTTCTGGTTCAAGGCCTGCCAAGAAGTAGTTTTCTTCTTCAGATTTATCATTTACTTGTAATATATTTACATTTGTAACATTCATTTCAGTTTGTATATATATGTTGCAACTTGTAACCAATAAGTAGATGATAAGTTTAAGTTAGAAAACCACAAGTAAAATTCTGAGACATCAATGATCTATAAGATGTACTTAGAAAATTTTTACAACTTAAACAAAAACTTGCATTTCAGACTTACAAACATGTATAGATAGAAGTCTGAGATGCATGCACTATTTCAGAACAAATAGGGGGAATTTGTTAGGTCGAAAATCGACCAAGTATAATTTGTTCAGAAATAGCTTGAAGTTTAGTGAAGACGTTTTATCAGAATTCTGAGATGTCTCAGAATTCCTTCACTGAAGCTTCACTTCAGTTCAGATCAAGACAAATCTGAAGCATTCATTCTGAAGTCAAAGACTGAAGTATGAAGAAGAGAATCACCTCAGAAGCGAGCATCAGAGTGATTCTACCAGATCGAAGACTGAAGCATCTCAGTGTAAATTCGCAAATCTGATTGGAGATTCGCAAATCTGATTGGAGATTCGCAAATCTGATTGGAGATCGCAAATCTATGGAGATCGCAAATCTGATTGGAGATCGCAAATCTATTGGAGATCGCAAATCTGATTGGAGATTTTCGCAAATCTGATTGGAGATCGCAAATCTGATTGGAGATTCGCAAATCTGATTGGAGATTCGCAAATCTGATTGGAGATTCGCAAATCTATTGGAGATCGCAAATCTGATTGGAGATTCGCAAATCTGATTGGAGATCGCAAATCTGATTGGAGATTCGCAAATCTGATTGGAGATTTTGCCTAAATCGCAAATCTGATTGGAGATTCGCAAATCTGATTGGAGATTTTGCCTAAATCGCAAATCTGATTGGAGATTCGCAAATCTGATTGGAGATTTTCGCAAATCTATGGAATCGCAAATCTGATTGGAGATTCGCAAATCTGATTGGAGATTTTCGCAAACTATGAATCGCAAATCTGATTGGAGATTCGCAAATCTGATTGGAGATTCGCAAATCTATTGGAGATTCGCAAATCTGATTGGAGAATCGCAAATGAGATTGGAGAATCGCAAAAAGGAGCCAAATCGCAAATCTGATTGGAGATTTTGCCTAAATCGCAAATCTGATTGGAGATTCGCAAATCTGATTTGCGATCGCAAATCTGATTGGAGATTCGCAAATCTGATTGGAGATTCGCAAATCTGATTGGAGATTCGCAAATCTGATTGGAGATTCGCAAATCTGATTGGAGATCGCAAATCTATTGGAGATCGCAAATCTGATTGGAGATTCGCAAATCTGATTGGAGATCGCAAATCTGATTGGAGATTCGCAAATCTGATTGGAGATCGCAAATCTGATTGGAGATTCGCAAATCTGATTGGAGATTCGCAAATCTGATTGGAGATTCGCAAATCTGATTGGAGATTCGCAAATCTGATTGGAGATTCGCAAATCTGATTGGAGATTCGCAAATCTGATTGGAGATCGCAAATCTATTGGAGATCGCAAATCTGATTGGAGATCGCAAATCTATTGGAGATCGCAAATCTGATTGGAGATTCGCAAATCTATTGGAGATTCGCAAATCTGATTGGAGAATCGCAAACGAGATTGGAGAATCGCAAAAAGGAGCCAAATCACAAATCTGATTGGAGAATCGCAAACGAGATTGGAGAATCGCAAAAAGGAGCCAAATCGCAAATCTGATTGGAGAATCGCAAACGAGATTGGAGAATCGCAAAAAGGAGCCAAATCGCAAATCTGATTGGAGATTTTGCCTAAATCGCAAATCTAATTGGAGATTCGCAAATCTGATTGGAGATTCACAAATCTGATTGGAGATTCACAAATCTGATTGGAGATTTGTATTTGATAATCCACTATGCGAAACTTAGATATCCGAAGTTTGGATATCCGACTTTTCAGATATCTGATTTACGATTTTGCCTGAATTGCAAATCAGATTTGCGATTTTGACTTTTATGATAAGATCTTTTGCAAGATCATAAAATCTCGATCCGAATTTATCCGAAAAGTCGGGAATCTGTAGTTTGGATATCCGAAGTATTGGATATCCAAGTTTGGATAGACTTAGATATCCGAAGTTTGGATATCCGACTTTTCAGATATCTGATTTACGATTTTGCCTGAATTGCAAATCAGATTTGCGATTTTGACTTTTTGGATAAAATTTCGGCTTTTTAAATATGGTTTTTTTGCAAAATTTGAAATACCAAATATGCGATAGATTTTCTTAGAAAAGTCAGATATCCAAAATTTCAAATATCCAAAGTTCGGAGATAGGAAATATCCGAAGTGTCTATTTCTTTTTATTATTGATCCAAAATTTTCGAATATCCAAAGTTCGGAGATAGGAAATATCCGAAGTGTCTATTTCTTTTTATTATTGATCCAAAATTTTGAATATCCAAAGTTCGGAGATAGGAAATATCCGAAGTGTCTATTTCTTTTTATTATTGATAGGAAATATCCGAAGTGTCTATTTCTTTTTATTATTGATCCAAAATTTTGAATATCCAAAGTTCGGAGATAGGAAATATCCGAAGTGTCTATTTCTTTTTATTATTGATATTTGCAATATAAGATCCGAAAATATTCGAAAAGTTTATTTTCAATATACAAAAATATACGAAATTATTTTCGGAATTTTTTTGATTCATTTACTTTAAAATATTCATTTTCCGATATCCGAAATTTCCGATATGTATTCGGATATTGAAATCCACTATGCTAAACTCAGATATCCAATACTTCGGATATCCAAACTACAGATTCCCGACTTTTCGGATAAATTCGGATCGAGATTTTATGATCTTGCAAAAGATCTTATCATAAAAGTCAAAATCGCAAATCTGATTTGCAATTCAGGCAAAATCGTAAATCAGATATCTGAAAAGTCGGATATCCAAACTTCGGATATTTGAGTTTCGCATAGTGGATTTCAATATTCGAATACAAATCCGAATTTTCGGATATTCGAAAAAGAATATTTAAAATATATGAATTAAAAAAAAATCCGAAATATTTCGTATATTTTTGGATATTTTCGTAATAAAAAGAAATAGACACTTCGAATATTTCCGATATCCGAACTTTGGATATTTGAAATTTTGGATCTCTGACTTTTCGGAGAAAATCTATCGCATATTTGGTATTTCAAATTTTGCAAAAAAAATCATATTTAAAAAGCCAAAATTTTATCCAAAAAGTCAAAATCGCAAACCAGATTTGCGAATCTCCAATCAGATTTGCGAATCTCCAATTAGATTTGCGATTTAGGCAAAATCTCCAATCAGATTTGCGATTTAGGCAAAATCTCCAATCAGATTTGCGATTTGGCTCCTTTTTGCGATTCTCCAATCTCGTTTGCGATTCTCCAATCAGATTTGCGATTTTGTGGGTATTTTGTGAAAACTCAAAAATACTAGGGTATTTTGGTATATTTAAGTTGAGTTTTGGGTATTTAAGTTATTTTCTCTAACTATAACTATGTAAGTCAAGTGGTCAACAAATATTTGATTTTTATGTATATACCCAAAACTTGATGGATCACCGTTAACCAACTGCCCAGTTTTGTGCTGTATACCATTTTTTTTAGGGATTATGTGGACCCAGCCAAGATTATCATTTCGAGTTCAAGTGAAGTAGACCTTCGTCATCATGTCGTTTCTATTATGTCTTATGCAAAATCCTCAAAATAAATATTCATAAATGTTTTTTGGTTAATACACTTTTGTATGCATTGATATTTTACTTCCAAGTTTCAACTATGTCATACAAAACATTTATTTGCCGGTTTTTTTCTTTTATAAATCGATAAAATCCGTAAAAAACATCTAATTTTATTGGACATTAATTGAACATTTTTATTTTTATACGTAACGTTCATATTGTATGTGGCAACAAATAAATTAATAAAACTGACAAAGGAAGTAACATATTAGTGTAGGTTGGTAAGATTGTGTCTCTTTAAAATTGTTGATGTGCTTTCGAGCTAACATAAATGAAACAATGTCACTATTAGGATCGCTCTTAACAACACCGGCCTATCAAATTTTATATATTTCTTACTAGTCCTAATACCCGTACGATGTACGGTAGCTATATAGATTGTATCATAAAAAAATTCAAATATGCCTCATACATGATTCGTGAGTATGAAATAAATTGTGGTTAAAGTAAATCGATGGTCGAAACTAAATTATAATAAACAGTAATGATAAATATAATATGTGTTTAGTTAGAGTTTTGGATTCACCTTAAATTTTAGAACCACATCAAAATCGGAACTTGTAAGCATAGTGGATGATGGTAAATAGCCTTGTTATTTCGGATCGTAAACTCAAATTTTTGAAGTCTTCATGTTAATAACTTATTATAATTAATATAAATAATAGGAGTTGAAGAATTGAGAAAGAAAAAGAGACAATTTATTAATGAGAAAACGATCAATCAAATAAGGTTATAATGTCTTTTGTATTAATAAGCAAGAGTTAGAGTTTAATTCTAAGTCTAATAAGGAAATTGAATTTATATACAACTAAAAAAACTAATTTAACAAAATAAATAAATTAAAAGGACACGTGTCGATCAAGGATTCCGCCACGTGTCGTTTCAAGAATATGTCAATCCTGTTTTAGTTTATTGGTAGATTAGCAAAAAACTCACGAACTATATTTCAATATTAATATTAATACTAATATTAATCGATGTTAGATTAATTTTGAAAGTTAAATATCTCTATCCCTATCTCTACTACATTATAAAGCATTTGTTCCCGTCAAATTTTTTCAACTTTTCAACTTTTCAGCCACTCATTTTTTTCTCTCATCCATAAATCATTTTATTCCTCTAATTCATTCAAAATCTTTTATCTCAAAAACCGTACATCGATAAATTATAAAAATTATATGGGTTTTCTTAAAATTTCATGCTCTTTCATTAGAGAGGTCATTCGATATACTTTCGACGAATTTTTAAATCCGAGAACGGAGCCCGTACGGCTAAGGCATTTGGCTATCATACTCTATGACCTATCACCTCCTATGACCTATCACACTCTATGACCTATCACCCCCACCATCTCAAAGCCGCAACACGCAAATACTTTCTCTAGTACGTTACGTAAAAACAAACTTCAAAATTCCACATGTGCAAAGTAAACTCAAATATTCATTTTTGTATTAAGTAATCATGCGGATGGTGGCCGATCGAACATGTGAAAATGTGATCCAGGCTGGGATACTACGGACACATAAAAGCAAAAGCATTATAAAATTACAAGTGATCTGGTCGTGAGTTCAAAGGGATAACATAAACAAAAAATATTTATCATTCCCAACAAATCTTTGTCCAATAAATAATCTAAAGATCTTATACAATGTGTACTGGCAAGCCCATAGATTTGGTAAGCAACTAGCTAGATGCCTAGCTAGATTAGTCAATTTAGTTGTCAAATTTAAAATAGGTAACATTCCAAGGAAACCATAACATACAAACAAAAGTTATGAAAGTTCGAATTATAGAAAGTGGGTACAATGCATATATATTGTTAGCCTATCAGCCATTGGTAAAAGACAAATAGGTATAAACAGAGCCTATTTTGGTAGCAATTTAACCATGTTCCATTATTGTTTTTGAATAATTGTACACCAATACACCATACATGCATTTAAAACTGATGCAATTCTTTCCTAAAAAATTGAAAATTCTTCAAGTCAAAATGATAAAATTTAAACTTTACTGATATATATATATATATATATATCAAAAGCTAGTATGTATAGTTTTAAAAACTTTTGATCTATTTTAATACTTACAATTAAACATGCATATAACTAATGGAAGACACAAGTTAAAAAAATCCCCTGTTTTCTTCTTATAATTATACTTGATATATATATTAGAGTTATCTAAAATGAAATACATAATATACTACTCATACTTCAAAAAATGAGAGGACACACACTTAGTAGAGTCTCATATATCAATTGAAATTTTACTTTTAGATTCTTGAGAGTGGTCGTAATGTCATTCGGCCTAAAAGTCTCACCATATTGAGTTTAGACGTGGTGGCTTCAATGCGGTGTTTATCATACGTGAAGCTATGAGTTTGTGTATAATACGGAGTAATTAATAATTACGTGTTTTTGGTTTGTGGGGTGTGTGTATGTTGCTCCCCGGGGGGACGAAGCTGGTCCTAAAGCAAGGGCTTTTTTTGCTATATAAACATGGACTTGGAATCGGTTTCCGATAGATAGACTATCGAACCCCATTTTTTGATATGCCTTAGTATAAAGAGCTGGCTTAGTACATATCCATAAATATGTCTTTTTGACTGCGGCATAGCTATATATTTCAATTAATGTGATGATTTTGAGTTAAAAGATATCCAAAGATCGATCATTTATAATGATTATAAGATTACTGATTGTTATCACATACCACCTTAAAGCTTTTAACATTTACATTCATTTTATTCGTCACTAGATTTTGCAAAATGTGAAATACAGGGATAGAAGAATGTATTTAAAATATATTTTATAACTAATAAATAATACTAATTGGGTAATTAAACCCCAATCCATACACATGACCATTGTCTAGCTACCACTCATACTCAGATTTTATTGTCGGAGACACTCATGACACGACCTTAAACCCTCACCACTAAACAAGGGTTAGAAACTTAAATAGCTCATAATGATAATACTAATAAGTAGCAATGCAAGATCATCAATCAATTAACATGATCAATGAACTTAATACACAATGCCAAGTCGTCAAAGTAGCATGAAATTAATTAAGCATAGATGATCTTGATAGCATCAATGGTAATATTTTCTGATCCGGATCTCGGGATCACTGTGATCAACACATTGTCATCATCGTCGGCCTCGAGCTCCTCCAGGAGCTCAGTAAGGCCGGCACGAAAGTTGGTCTTTGCTTGAGTCTTCCCTTTATGTTTGTGTGGCAATTGTGCAAAACTTCCAGCAAACTCAGTCTGATCCGGTGCAGTAACATCATCATCGTCTTCATCGTTCACATACACATCAAATTTCACATACTTCTCGCTATCGTAAGTAATCCCTTGAATGATCAAAAGCTCCTCTTTGTCCGCCTTTTCCTTCTTGCTTCTCGATTTCTTTGGCCGAGGTACCAAAACCTTGACAATCTTGTCTAGTTTCACTGGGAAAGTGACATCGTTTGTCTTTTTCACTTTCCCATCTAGCTTTTTAGCTACACCGGATTTCGGTGCACGTGGGACTGGCTTGCTGTTCAGCCAGGGTACGTCTACTCTTTGGTAGTCGTACCCTAGCTGGTTAGTAAGCAAGCAGTCCTTCACGTAAACGCGAACAAGTTTCGCGTTTTCATCATAGAAAACAAACGAACTGTTTAACCAATCAGGATCCGTAATGTCCTTATGTTTCCCTCCCAACATTTTCCACAACGACCACATTCGGTCCACATTCGAATGGTGACAATAAAACAACGTGTCACGACCCGCGGAATAGAAGTTTCCGAGGTTTTCACCGTTTGTTTGTCTTGGGTCACCGACCCACCTATGAACCGGTGTGTGTGGGCTTTGTTCAACTGACCCACCACCCGAAATCGGCTCAATGCCAGCCCGATACTCACCACCAAAGAACGCGGTCGGGTCAGTTGCGTTTGTCACCATTTGGCGGTACATAATTGCTAGATTGTTTTTCACTTTTTCGATATCGGTAGCATCAGTGTCCTTACCATTGTAACCAAGATCAACAACTGCTTTCAAATGGGCTTGGTTTCTTTTGGGGTCAAAGAGGGCGGATTTCGAGTCATTGAAGTATTTCGGTATTGTCATTCCAGCTGGGGTGTCCCAGTTCCAAAATGGCAAAGCGAATGTGGGATCATCAATAAGGCTTCCCAAGATTCTTTCATAGAAGTAGAGATACCAACGGTGGAACGGAAAGAAGAGCCACGAGTTATGAATTTGGATTTCGATATCCGGAAACCCACTTGATGATTGAGTATAAGCACCATTGCAATAAGCGCAATGAATATGCGCTTGTTGCAAGAAGTTTCTAGGATCACTCTCGGGAAGCTCCTTCATGCGTTTGATCGCTTCGTTAAACTTAGCAATGTACTTAGGACTAAGCAAATGTGCCGCAGGGCGCACCTTAAATGCTTGATCCGTAGGGAATTTGAAATCCATAATTTGACTTGAGTCTGGCGGGCAACAATCCCCGCCAGTAGGAGTGGCCTCTCCAGGTCTGAACCCGGTAAGAGGATTAGTTCCACATTTTGAAATATCTGGGGCAGCTAGTGGTGCTGCCCCAACAGATGGAACTGAAAAGTTCACAGCTCCAGCTAGACCGCCGAGACCGAAAAGAATGTCTCGGCGATCAAGGTTGTTGTTGTTGTTAGCATTGCATGAGACTTTGTGTTTGAGAAGTGACTTAAGGTTACATTTTTTGGAGGTTTTTGAGAACAATGGCCAAGATGAGACAGGTGGGGAGGTTTTGGTGAAAGATGAAGTGAAGGTTTTAGTTGTGGTTTCGGCCGTGGTTGGAGCTGTTAGTGTTTGAAGGGAAGCCATTGTTGGTTAATTTGCATGTCAATGTGATTCTTAGCATGGTTTATATAGAGGAGAATTCACGTAACACTAGTACTTGCCAGGCAAGTTGTCACGTTCCATAATTAATGGTTGAAAATTTTTAATACACTTTTAAAACAATTAGTAGCATACTTTTTTGAACCTTTTGTTAACAATTGAACCGTTTTTTCCATTGTGGATATGACCCACGATATAAAACAGGAGGTCTTGAATCGGAACCGAGAATCAAGGAGTCAGAAATTGACATTCTGAGAAAATGTGAAGAAAAACCGGTTTTCAGTAAATATGAACTAAATCCGATATTCAGAAAAGGAGTACTAAATCCGGGTTTCACAAAATATGTTCAAAATCCGGGTTTCACAAAATATGTTCTAAATCCGGTATTCGTCTCGAAACTTGGACAGAGTGACTTTTCACAAAGTTGAAGATATTAAGAACTAATACCGGTTTTGGTGTAAACCAGGTATTAAACTATAATAAAACCGGTTTTGAAGAGAAATTCTATACAAATACCGGTGATGATAAAATGTATAGAAAATCCGGTTTTCGAGGGAAACAATGGGCAGAATTTCGACTTGAGAAATGAAGAAATTAAGAACAAATACCGGTTTTGGTGTAAACCAGGTATTTTCACACACAATATAACTTTAAGTCACAAAACTTCACTAAATCCGGTTTTCAGAAAAATCTTCACAAAAACCGGGATTCATGAAATACTATACTAAATCCGGTTTTCGTGGGAAAAATTGGTTAATATCACGAGTTGGAAAATGAAGAAATTTAGAACAAATATCGGTTTTGGTGTAAACCAGATATGTTAGAATATAACAACGAAAATTGAAAATTTTATCAAAATGAAAACCGGAAGGAATACCGGTAGGAAAACCGGAAGGAAAACCGGTTTTACAACAGAAATTCAAAGGAAATGAAAACCGGAAATGAAAACCGGATTTCAGAACAGAAACCTTAAAAATCAATTTCAGGCCATTTGGTTTTGAATTGGGATTTGAAACTTCTTGAGGATGATTATGGGAAGGTAATGAGTGGAATGAAACTAAAAAGGAAGGAACTTTAACATGTTAAGAGGGTAAAGATTGGAACTTTCGGTAAAGTGGGAAAAACACAATTTAGCCCAAAATTGAACAAAATCAAGCCATGGATCTAACACAAGTTGTGATTTTGCTCTGATACCAATTGTTAACAAGGCTAAATCGTGAATAGTGGTTAAGGTGTGTGAGAGAGAGAGTTAGAGAGAGAAAGGGAGAATGGGATTTCTATTATCAAAGGTTAATTACAAATGAGAGGTGAGGGGGTTTATATAGGCTTGACATTTGCATTAAACCCCCTCCCTAATTACACACTAGTCCTTGTCTAATTACACTAACAACCTTACACAAACAAGATTAGACACAAAGACAATTCTATTTACATTAATACAAACAAGCACTAACTATATTTTAAAACTAACACCTTTGTTTATCTATATATACTGTATCACTAAAATAGTGTTAGTTTTAAATCTCTAGATATATGTCACAGCCCACATGCTACAACTTGATTGCTAAATACTACTGTATATTAATATACGCAAATCAGCTTTCTACTTGTGGGATATGAATCTATAAGTTATGGAGGATCAATCTTGAAAATATGCAAAAACAGTTGAAATACAGTATATTGATTACTTAGCTTGATGATATGGTTATATAACATTTACTAGCACGGTTGCCGCTTAATGCGGCAATGGTTGTGGCGGTGATGGTGTGATGGTGGGGGCGACTGTTGGTGGTGGTGGCAGCGTCGAGTGTTGTAGAGATAATTGATGCAAAATTAATTGATTTAAAGGGTTAATGTAATTTAATTATTAATGTTAAGGAGTATTGTATGTGAAAATATTTTAAGGGATGCTAAATGAAAATATTACATATTTTTCAACACTTCCACAAATAAATGTTATTTTTTTTATATAATAGTAGTATAGAAAAGGGTCGACATTTATTAATTTTTCTTTTAATATCAATTTTATCAATGGGAAATATCGGTTGAGAATGGTTCAACCCATAAAAGAAATCGATATAACGTTTCTTTTATATTTATTTCAATATATGTTGAACATTGATATCAAGTACATAATTATTAACAGTCTGGTGCTGGTGATACTCGGCCGACAGATATGGTTATTAAACTATTTACTCTCCCCTGTTATTTTCTCATTTAGCCGGAGGTCCTTATATATGAAACCAGACTTTCTATTTCTGGGTAGAGCCAAGATCGTCTACATCTCAACTCCCTCATACCCCGATGTAGGGATTGGGTCTTGTTGTCGTTGTATAATAATCAATAGCCATCAAAAAGTCTAAACTTGTGGATTGTCAAATTATTTTCTCAAAAAGTTATAGACTATATATATATATACATACATAGTAACTAAAGGGCTTTATTCTTACTATAAATGAAGATTAGCGTATTTGTTTGAACGATTCCTTGACTATGATTTGTATTCTCGTACGTAGGAGCAAGCAGAGTATCTATATATGGATATCGACTTGTCAAAGACTCCTTCACATGTCCATCCCTTTCTAAAAAATTCTCATACCCGATGATGTTCTAACAAAATGATGCGTCGTATTACATGTGAATTCTCCTTGCCGTCAGTCTTTCACTGTGTTTCGCAAATAATTGCAAAGATGTTGAATTATTTCATCTTGTAGATGTTTTCTGAATGATCAATTCGGACCTAGTTGTGACTAGTGACATTACTAAAGACTATAAGTTAGGTAGAAATATGGGGAAGGTTTTACTATATTGTTTATCCGAAGAAAAATAAAATACTTATATGTATATGGTACATAATCAGAATATCCTCAGGATGTTTTGAACAATTTCCTTTGCAATTTTTCAAGATGTTTAACAAGGAAGGTTTCGAACATGACAGCATTTGGACCCAAACCATTAAGCTATCTAGTAGCTAGTGGTTCAAGGATTATATTTAGGCAACACCGACCACTTTCAAGGTGGTCTAGTAGTTAACGTCTCACGTTACAAGAGGCTTTAGATTTGAACCCAACCTATAGATAAAATCTTGGAGCGGCCAAGGAGCAAAAATGTCAAATACATCTGAAACAAAAAATTCACCCTATCCAAACAAACTAAATAAGGAAGACCCTTTCATGTACTCGTAACAATACCAATAATAATTGATTAATGATTTATTTACTAAAAGCAGTAACAATTGGTCACATGTGAAATGGTAATGGAAAAAAACAAAACGACAAATAATGATATAGGCCGGTATGAGTATCAGATTCGCGGAATCAATGTACTAATTGCTAAATGCTTCATATGTACTTTTGGTCACTTACGTGAAAATTGAAAACAAAGACATATTTTGCAGACTATCCGATTAATGTTATTATTAGATGTACAATACATTATTTGTAAGTTGTAACTATAATATTTTTTTTAAAGTTTTAGGAAATAATATCTCCTTTTAAAAATTAACCTAATAATTATTTTAACAATCTTAAAATATGACAAGTGTAATCTATTTATTCTTTTTTTAATTTTATCATTTGATCTTGCCAAATGTCATGATTCAATAGTTAAGAGGATTATTATGCTAATTTTTTAAGATATATCATTTTTTTTATTTTTTAAAGCTTCTCATTACTAGTTTCAAGCTGACAATGTAAAAGTATGATTTGAATATTACATGACGAGAAATTAGTTCTTATGATACTTAACGTTTAAAAGTGTACATTTATACATTAAAAACTTATATTTTGGGAAATTTTGTTAGTTTTCTTCTTAAATTTAGTATATTTGCAATTCTTCCTTTAATTTTACAAATAATATCACTTTCATCATATGTAATTTCTTTAGCATGCTAAACAAGTAAACATGTTGATAACTTGAAATGATATGTTACCGTGGCGATAATATGGATTTGCAATTTTAACTATATAATAAATAATACTCAATATTAGTATATAATTTTAATACATTTTTGTTATAAAAATTCTAATATAAATGTAAGGTTTGTTTATGTTTCTAATTGTAAACAGCTTTTTGTTAAGATTACTTCAAAGGTCTCTTAAGTTTGAGTTTGTTGTACCTCTTTTTCCCATATGTGCTAAGATTGCTTCACGTTAATTACGAAATAGTAATAAAATGACCTCTATTGTAGAGAAGTTTGCAGTAAAATGAAAAGTATGCGTATAAACAAAACTTTTAGAATATGATGCAACTTTTAAAGAATCTTTTCTCACTAAAAATTGGGTTTGTTGGGCTTGTGGCATCGCTCTATCAAAGCCCAAACTCGCTTTTTCACGAGTCACGACTCACGACTACACCTTGGTAATATATTTTTTGTGTGAAAGGTACTACACCTTGGTACTTGGTAGCTTATATGTTCAAATGTTCTTCCTCTATTGCACAAAATATATATTTACATGGGGCAAAGTATTATTTTCCTTGCAGATTATACAAGATGTATTACTCATCATCGTGTTTTACTAAAACGGTACATGAACAAGAGGGTTTCCACCCATTTAATTTTTTTAACAATCTTAAGTAAGTGATCGATATATATTATACAACTAAACGGCCTTGGCGTGAGCAGTATTAAGCTGACCCAACAACCCAAAAGGCGAGTGATTTTACACTTCTACTCTCTCAGGGTAAAGTGTGTGAATATGTGTTCATGTATGCGAATATTTGCATTCAAAAAGGGAAACAAAAAGATAAAATTTTCTTTATTAAAGACCTGTCAAAGGGTTATATATATATATGATCAATTGATCAAACCCAACAAGGGCATATTCTGCATCTATTCCAATACTGTTAAATAATTAACAACCCCTTTACATTTAATCAAATGAACTTTTTTGTTTCACATCCAGAAAAAAGATGCATCAATGCCATGTAATCTCTTGGGAACTTGTCCTTGGACGAGCCTCTGAGAGTGAAACTGCCATGGCTACCATCATTTGTTCTTCAAAACTATCTGGGCCCATTTCATCTTGTGTGGGATATGATCCAAATGTTAAAACACCATGACCATCTACTGTAGTCGGTTCATCATTGTCAACGTTGTACATTGACAAATTCCTACTGTTAGTTGACGACTCTATCCCTACTTGGTGTTCAGCAAGGCTTGCCATAGTACATGCCAGACTGCCAGAAGGCGATGAGGATGAGGTCGATGCCACCTGTGGGGCTATGGCTGCTGAAACATGAAGTTCTGATGTGTATCTTGCTAATTGTGCAGTGTCACCATAATTTTGATGGCGCTTGCTAGTCTCCTAATCATAAATGATATTAAAAAAATAAGAATATACAGCTTGATATGAGATGTACTCAGTATTACTTAACGAATTGCATTTAACTTTGGTTGCTATTAAGTTAAGTACCTGATATGAGAGCCATATTGCTTCCATTAACATTATGTTCTCGAGATCAAATTCATCATCTCTGCAATGACAGTACCAATCAAAAGCTAAACAAGTCAGCTTCCATCTACTTGCAGATGCAAAAGTAAGTATAAAATACTAATAATGAACTAGTAAGATTTTAATGGACCATTTGGGAACAAAATGAAGATAATTATGCATGCCATGTATTTTACTTTCTTGTTGCTCGACAACGAATATATATTACAAATTTGATAGTCGAAACCATTATTGAGGTTTACTTTGCTCAAACTTTGGTACTTTCTTAAATGCAACTAGAGATCATCGCAATCTTGATTTAGGTCCACATAATTCTCTGTGTTGTTGCAATAGAGCGGGGTTACAAGCACTCGACTATAGTCAAACATGTTTAACTGTGAATCTAGTCAAATACTACAAATTTTAGAAAAGTCCTTATGCATTTAGCAATGTGGGCCTCTACTATTGGATAACATAACCCACTGGTACCTCGGATCCATTAAAAAGGATGCTAAGTATGATTACGACCATGAATCACCATTAAAGACACTAAAGCTAACAAAGGAACTGACAAGTTTTGGTCCACTTACTACTAACCTACCGATACAAATCATTAGGTAGTCTCATTTACATATTACTAAAAAGTACAAGACTATAAAGTGCCCTGGCAAGATTAATACACATACATCTAATAGAGGGGGTTGGATGTCCAAGAGAAATGCAACAAAGAATAAGATTGATGGCGTATAGAGCCCGATTCGGAAGAAATCATAAGGATTATTTTGTTTGAGTTTATATTCCAAAATTATCTTTATTTTTATTGGTATTTTATTTTGTTTCCTTATATACTTATTTTAGTGAGTCTAGATTTATATTTATAGGGGTCTTGGTTATTGTAAAACTCAGTTGAATTATTATTGAGTTTATAAGAATAGACTTTTGTCAATGGTTTTCGGTCTTTTGATAATCTAGCATTCTTGAGCCATTTGATTGCGTGTGAAACTGCATCAGGTGGTATCGGAGCCTAGGTTGATTCAAATGGCTCAACGTGTTTCTGATTATTGCACTCGTAGAATCGCCGAACGAGGCAACGAAGAAGATGATCATGACACACGTGCTCGCGGAAATCGCTTCTACCGTAACCGTAGATCCGCCGAACGAGGCAACGAGTTGGTGAACCGTGACCCCCGGGATATCTTTGAGATCAAACAACTCCGACAGCGAGTCCGAGATCTTGAAATACAACAAGAGATCAAACGACTCCGTCAACGAGTACGAGATCTGGAGTTAAAAAGTGGGATGCGCCAAGCGAAAACCGAGTCAAACACCATCGTCTGGGACGAAAGCGATGACGGAGAGGAGCATCCGTTTAGCCGTTACCAACCCTGGTTTAACGAACCGATCGATCAGGAGTCTTTGCTTGAAGACGAGCCGAGGTTCGATGAAGACGGGATTGAACCTAATGAGGAAGAGTGTTTGTTTGTATACCAAGTTGTTAACAGAGTTGCCGTTCAATTGTACGAAGACATGAAAGATAAATGCGATATTTTTGATAGTTTTCTAATGGAGGATGTGGTTGCTCGAGAGATTACTACAAAGATTGCGATGGATAGCGGTGAAAATACGACTGCCACAGGTAATGATTTGCTCGATTTTGTTGGGTGGAATTGTTCGAGTAAAGATTTTCCATCCTTGAAAGCGCATGCGATTTTGCCGAATTTTGGGTTTGATTTGAATAATTTATCTAATAATTTTGTTTCTTCAAAATCTCAATTAAAAATGAAAGATTTTTTTTCTAAAAATAAAACGATCAGTGGAGAAAATGGTGACATACTAAGTAATATGGAGCCTAGTATTTATGGTGGAACTACCATTGACATTCGAGTACGTATGCATGAGATGAATTTTCTGATGGTTTGCAAGATGGAAGTTACTAATGGTTTGCAAGATGAATTTTCTAACACTCTAAAAGGATCTAGCGGTAAACCAATTTCGTAAGTAAACAGACAACAACGTAGTGCTCCTTTCGATCCAGGTGGTTATTTTAGAGGTAAAAACTCGAGGACGAGTTTTTTTTGAAGAGGGAGAGAATGATGGCGTATAGAGCCCGATTCGGAAGAAATCATAAGGATTATTTTGTTTGATTTTATATTCCAAAATTATCTTTATTTTTATTGGTATTTTATTTTGTTTCCTTATATTTGTTTATTTTGTTACTTATTTTAGTGAGTCTAGATATATATTTATAGTGGTCTTGGTTATTGTAAAACTCAGTTGAATTATTATTGAGTTTATAAGAATATTGACTTTTGTCAATGGTTTTCGGTCTTTTGATAATCTATCATTCTTGAGCCATTTGATTGCGTGTGAAACTGCATCAAAGATCATCATAAATTTGATCTAACTCAAAATCATGTCAAAATACCAATGTTCAGGCTCTACTATATTTCACATGACTCAATGAAGTTACCTATTCTTCCTAGAGCTTGAAGGATGTGTAAATGCTGAACCAGCTAGCTGATGACCTGTAAAGATTTCCTCACCTACACAAGAAGATGACATTTCAGATAAATAGGGACTAACCTCACAAACAAAGCAAGAAAAACAGTGTATAATATCCAAACGATCTTTATGCACGTTTTAAGTGGCATACCTGTTGCTGATGTATACCCGGCCTCATTTGGTTCAGTTATTAGACTTGTAGAGCTCATATCTTGCCTTCTTCGCATCCTTTCCTCTTCATCTTCAATTTCTTTCCGTCTCATTCTTATTTTTGCATCTATCACCCGTTGTTCTTCCTGGAAGTCATCAAATATTAGAACCAAGCTTGCAACGATTATCCTACAAAAATCGATATAACAATAGATAAAGCATGCATTACTCGATTAGTGCTTACAATTTGTTCCAACCCCTTTTCTTCTTTAGTCTTCACCCCTCTATACTCCACAGCATAGTTGTATGTTTTACAAAAGGGACACCTAAAGATTGTTAAGGAACAATATTACAGAACATAAAAGTTGAAACACGTTCCGTTGGGTATTATCTTGGTTAAGAAACCAGAAAGGATACTGTGCCGGGTGTGATGAATTAGGTGCCTTCATCTGCAGAAAACACTCTGAAACAAAATAAACGTTACAACATGACCTGATTGTTTAGAAGCCATATCGAATGAACAACACAAGCACATTATATTCACCTGTACAAATCCCTTTCATGCAACATCTCGAACGATTCAGACTTGGATAATGCTGAGACATTAACATATAAATACAATGCATCAGAAGTATATAAATCTGGGGGCCTATCTCATTCCCATCCTTCTAAATTTGGGGGCTATTTCACACTTTAATATTTACCATTTCAAAACAATTACAATCTCAAATTCACCCATTCCATATTAAAGTTCATGAGGAGTTACTTATAACAACGTCTTTCACTATAATGAGACGGAGGAAGCAAGTCATGGTAAAATGAGCTTATAGACTTTTCGAAAATTCAATATTCTGACAAGTCCAGAAAATAATTGTCAAGAATCCAACAAATTCAACATTTCAATACTAGTCATATTTTAGGAGTGGCAGCGACGGTGGTGGTGGCGGTGGTGGCGCGGCGGTAGCAGTGGTGACAGCGGCTAGTAGTGTAGGTTAGTGATTTAATGTAGTTATTTTAGGAGTTGAGAGTAGACATTGTAAATTAATTTCATTAAGAGTATTATAGGTATTTCAAAGTAGATATTATAGGTATCCAAAATGAAGATGTTTAAAATACTAAACTAAAGGGAGGGGAATTTTCACAAACTAAAAACTTCAAACAAATAAAATAATCAAAAGGTATGAATAGAAACACAAACCAAGAAACAAATTGGGCATTCTTCAAGATCACAACTTTTACAATCATCATCGCCAGGATAACAAGGAGCAAGTTTGGAATCAAGTATTAATCTTTTTAGTTTCTTATGATCTACATCTTTATGTTGATACAACCCTTGAGGCCTTGTATACTTTTCATCCACCAAATGTTTCTTTCTTCCCAACTTATTCCCCATCCAAATACTGTCACTCCCTCCCTAAATACCACTGTATTTTTGGGACAAACAAAATTTGTAATGTGGACAATAAAAATGAGGGAAAATCTATCACAAAACCCCACCTATAACTTTCACCAAGATAACTTCTTGAAATAAGCAATCGAAAGGCCTTAACATTATGCAATCAAGAAAATAACAAAAAAGAAAGCAACTTTATGTATGCCCATTAATGATTTTAGTTGAAAAACAGGAATTTGGAGCTGGGAAATGTGATTAAGAAGAAACCCAGATGGAAAAATGTAAACTTTGTTTAGTTTGTTGAAGATAAAAGACAATAGGGAGCAAGATCAGAAGTTTCTATGATAATGTAAAGATAGAGAGAGAGGTAAGTGTGTCTGTACTTATGTTTGTTCTTGTTAATGTTAATAATGTTTCTTGATTTGATGATATAATATAATGAAAATGAAAAAGGAATAATACTTTGTTATACTAACATGATAGGAAAGTATATATTTATAAGTTATCCAATATCCAATCCAATATTAATATATAGTATAGTATGTTATAATATAATTTTAATTGTACAAAAACAAAATAGGAGAATTTTAGTAGTGAAGTGTTTGGTTTTCCTTTTGTAGTTATCGATGATTTCTATAGGTAATGTAGTTGAGTATTTTGTTTGTAATTTTAATTCTTCAACCACTGTGACATACTGTATTTTGTAAGTGATATGGAAAGAAAAAAAATGGAAAAATTCCATTATGCTTTCTTTATAAATTACTTACCATTAAAAAACATGAAGTTACATTAGTGGTTACTTAGATTCCGTTTAACAGTGACCAGACAGTTGAAAAATGGATACATCATTTATTAGAGGTCTCGCTAAGTAAGGTTTTCGTTTATTTGGATGTCTTTCATTCATCCGGATATGTCTGCATTGTCATTGTACTTGTGCTTTAACGTTTTGCTTAAATAATTTAGTTATACACTAAAATTACTAAGCAATTTAATTATCAATCTATATATCGCATGTTGTGTTAATCTAACTTAAAATTATGCATAATATCATTGAAATTTTCATACAATTATTTTTCTGATATATAATTGTGATAGCTTACTATAGACTCCATATTTGTTTTTAGTTCTTTATTAAGAAGGTCGGTTTGACATCCAGTCCGGTTTTCAAAATATTGATTTAATAAAAACGTTATATGATAAAAGTTCCTATACAAAAATCCTTATAACCAAATTTTATTCGTTATATGATAAAAATCCTATACAAAATATAATTTGATAAAAACGTATTACATTAAAAAAGAAAATTTTATTGTAAAAAAATAAAAATTAATTTTAAAGATAAAAAATGATGTAATATATAAAAATATTAGTTTCCATAATTATATCATTAAAAACATTAATTATTAATGTCTACAAAATTAAATAAGGAAATAATAATAATTTAAATTTATTAAAATAAAATTAAATCTAAAAAAGTTAAATAAGGTATATGACACCATCATTTAATCTAATGACTCTAATTAAAAGTTGAACTCCATCTAAGGGTCCATACTTCTCCAATTATGAATTAAGAATTCTCTTTTATATATATTTAAAGATTACTTTGAGCAAAGTGTATCATATCTCATCAACATTATCTTCCCTTATTTAAAATTACATAAATTAAGATATATGAAATGTCAAGATTACCTTTCATAAATTACCTACATTATACTGTGGTCGTCGCCATATTATGCGGGTATCATGCTATATTACTTTATTGTTTAATATTTTATACTAGTATAACAATAAAAAAATGATTATATACTAAAATTTATTGTAAAAAAAATAAAAATTAATTTTAAAGATAAAAAATGATGTATATATAAAATTTATAAAGTTAAATATAATTAACAAGGAGGTGAAAAAATATGGCAAGATTGACATATGACAATGAGTGAAAAAATATAATTTATGTATCAATAATGATGCATGTCTATGCCTATAATTTATAGGCTTAATAGACAATATATATTCTTTAATCATAAATTTACAATATCTTTAACTAGATAAAAGAAATAATAAACAACCTTAACTTCTGTAATGCTCTATGAAATTAATAAATAATGTTTGGATCCACACGTAAATAATTTTACTCTTATTTTATGAAATAAATAACTCACAAGGAATATAATCATTAGGTTTCTGATTTATTTAATATTTGTTAGCTTTTATTAAAATTGATAGTTGAGAATATTTTTCCGTTAATACAAATAAAATATAAAATTGATAGTTTAATTATGATTTGCGTATCATAACTACTATAAAACTGTTCACACTTAATAACTACTATAAAACTATAAGATTGTTAGTTTTAAAATTTTTTAAGTCTTGTTTGCTCGACACACCATTCATCGTTTTAGTTTTACCATTTCAAAACTCATTTGTATGTGATGAATTTATTCATAATTTTCTATTTACACGATTGTGCATATAATGAGATATATACATACTTCGTTGATCATTGAATATTTAACTTTAATATTAATTCATCATATTCTTAGCTTACAAGCGTTAACAGTAGCACTAAGTTTTCTTTTATTAGTATCTAATATTATTTTGTCAAAAGGAGGGGTATAACCTAGCATTCAACTTATTTCGTCGGATAGAAAAATACCTTTTCGGATTCAAAGAAACCAATTCCCGAATCTGTTTGTTTTGCAATGACTATCTACAAAAGTCAAGGATAGAGTTTTCCCAAATTGGTTTTACTTGAAGATCTCATCTTTAGTTATAGTCAGTTTTATATTGTCGTTTCAAGAGTAAAAAAAAAATGCAAGAACTGAATGTTTTGATTTTTGACAATAATGACAAAACTACAAATTCCTCGAAAATATGTTATTTTCAAGGATGTTTTTTTATCTATAATTTATTTTATATTTAGTCTTTTTTTAATTTAAATTAACTAAGCAACACTTTCCTTGTAATAAATATTAAGTACCTTCCCTATATTGGTTACTCGTCATGAGATCCAAATTTTATACTTTATGTTTTTTTAATTGTACATTTTATGAGTTTCACATGAAGGCATATTTATAAATTCTACAAATTAATTTTATAAAATCAATTTAATGGCCTTTTCTGAAAGAAAGCCATATGAGATGAGACATACCTAAACCTGTTTTGTTGACTCACTTGTGAACCCCGTTCCATTTATATGGATTTTTCGTTTTGGTTCAACTTTTCTATGAGAATTGTGACTAAATAGTAATAAGTCAAGGAGTTATGAGCGATCAAGTGTTTGAAGGAGGTCAACCAGTTGATCGCTTTAAGCATCCTAACATAGTTGAGTGTTTATATAATTTGGTGGTATCTTTATAATGGGTGATTCACTATGTCTATTTGGAGTAGGTTTTAGTTAGTGTACGTGTCCAATATGTTCATGCATGTAGGCATATAAATACGGGCTGGAAAATGTTAGGCATATGTACGAGGTTGTGTTCATAAAATCATAAAAAAATAGATTTATTATTTGTTTCAACTATAATTTGCTTTCAACAAGGGCCTATATGTGTTTAAACGGGGTAGTGTTTTGTGAAAGGGGACAATTATCTTAACATATACATTTAATTGTAATGTAATTTCTATGTTTCTATATGTCAAAAAAACTTAATATTTCAATATCGTGTAGCTAGGTCACTCTAATTCATATTTGATGCAAATTATCTTTGCAATGAGCCAACCAATTAGTTATTGTCTCCATTTATCGTGTTACTTATGGATTATTGATATGTTAGTTATTGGAACCATATATCATAATGATGTATACACATAGGAACTGAAATGCAGAATTTTTTTATGGATACACAGCTACTTTGACAAGAGACTTTTAGCAAAACCTAAAGACATCATTTTTTCAATTTATTTTAAAACTGATAGTAAGTGGAAAAAGTTAGTCTAAGACGAACCTCATTAGATTTACTTCATTACTTGATATGGACCTGAATTACCGGATAAATATATAGCCTTGAATAGCCTTGGAGCAGGTGTTGGTTAGTGTACGGGTGCTAAGTATTTATACGTGTCCAATATGTACAGGCATGTAGGCATATAAATACGGGCTGAAAAATGTTAGGCAAATGACGAGTTGTGTTTATAAAATAATAAAAAAAAATATTTATTTTTGGTTGGAACTAAAATTTGCTTTCAGCAAAGGCCTATAGGTGTTAAACGATGTAGTGTTTTATAAAAAGGGACAAACATCTTATCATATACAATGTAGTTTTGATTGTGATTTAATTATTATGTTTCTATATGCCAAAAAATATTAATATTTAACTATCTTGTAGCTTGTCACTCTAATTCATATTTGATTATCTTCGCGATGAGGCGACGATTTAGTTATTGTCTTCATTTTTTGTGTTACTTATGGATTATCGATATCTTAGTTATTAGAACCATATCATATGACATTATGATGTATATGCGTAGGAACTGAAGTGCAAAAAGTGTTCATGGATATACAACTATTTTGACAATACTTTTTGCAAAACCTAAAGACATCATTTTCTCCCTTTATTCTAAAAAGTTAGCATGGTGCAAAAACACCATTTAGTAATGAAAATCGAAGACTATTCAAGGCTATATGTTTATCCAGTAATTCATGTCAATATCAAGTAATGAAGATAGATCTAATGAGGATCGTTTTTTAATTCTTAACAGTCTCTTATCTAAAAATGCTTTAAAATTTTAACATCTTTAGTTTTGTTGATAATTTATTGTTGATTCCGTATGAATATGTATTTTATTATGTGCATAACTTTTTACTTGAATTTTTTTTTTATTGCATGTCATTTACGATGAATTATGTAGAAAATAAATAGCCCGGTGCAACGCACGAGTTTCACCTAGTTGTTACAATATATGTCATTTTCATTTGGAGGGTCGCATTTACAAAAAAATAAACATTTTGTTTTTGTTTTTCTTCCCTAACGTATGTGAAATTGAGATCAATTTGTTTTACCTATAGGCCACAACCAACGGGTTTTAACTTTAGAGTTGATATGCCTAATAGATTTCCTTAAAAAATCAATATAATAATAGTATAATACTCCATTTGTCTTATAATCAGTGTCAACTAAGAAATTAAAACATAGTTTTAAAAAGAAAAAAACCCTCTAGTTTACGTGTATTAAGAAATTATATCTTTCATATCAAAACTGACCCTTAAATATCATAATAAGTGTACTACAATTTTATATAACTAAATTACGGTCTTTAAGATTATATTTCACAAGATCATCTAAAAAATCACTACTAATTAACCAATAAGATGACACATTATTTTATTAAATGACTTTGATTAATTAAAGATTGAAAATTAATAATTAGTATTGGGACGGAAAACTATAAGTTTACAACAAATAATTTAGTAAGAAAAATACAAAAGGTTACGTGCAATACTGCAATAGAAATGTAATAATTGGGGTTAATAGCTTTAGAGAGGTTGGGCATGATTTTCCAGATCATGGTGGTTGCGGATGGTGCAGCTGCAGGCTCCACCTCTACTCCATTATTTTCCAAACTTCGATTACTTTTATTTTACATGAGTTTTGATATTTATCTCAATAAATACAATGTCTTTTTTAATTTTTACTAAATATGTTATTATCTATATTTTAATTTACATAATCACTCTTTTTAAATAGTTTAGCAACAATAATAAATACATTTTTTTATGTATATCGATGTGTTAGACAATTTAAAATAAAAGGTCGACAAAGTCGGCTGTCGATCACCATCATTTTGTGACGCTGCATGAAGTTTCTGAATTTTATGTACCCAAATTTTTTTATTTTTTTTGGAAAAACCATCTACCATTACGAAGTACGCAAGTACAATTATAGTTTAGTTAGATTAAACTCTTCGGTCAATTGAAAAATTAAAGCTTTCTTTCAGTTAATTACATTTTAAGACTATTAATTTTTATTGATATTAAGATTACTGTTTCATGTTCTCAAAAAATGTTATAAAACCGGATGAACTTTCACAGACTAGGATAAAATGTAAATGATAACTGAACTTATAAAATATGTATTTAAGTTACAAACACTATAATAAACATTAATCCGTCTGTTTTCATATTACTTAATATTTTCTTACAAAAATATAATAGATCCTCCTAATTGCAACATTTGCTTATTTACATATTTAGGCGTTGCGGTGTCACACTTTAGAGCTAATAAATGTTTTGTTGAAACTTGCTTATCCACCAAACATCTTCCTTGCCTAAAAATACCTAATCCAAACTAAATAAACAAATAAAAAAACTACTAAACCCACTTACTCATTTAAAAAATCTGCTTGTTCTTTAACTATTTAAATCCATAAAGTTCAAAACGTTTACGTATTTATTAATTTTGTTCTGACAACTTATAGTTTCAGCAACATATGAATTATCTATGCACGAAATTTAGTCCACAATTATTTTTAAAGGAATGTGAATGTGAATATGTGACAGATACTTAAATTTGGGTATAAAATCTCTCACATCTTAATATTTTAATTTATAAAAACATATAGACCAATCATTTGTCCATTATATAATAAATATTAAAAAATTAATATGTTAGATGTTTTATACCTAAGTTTAGGTAGCTACATACTCACTTTTCATTTATTTTATAGTTAATTGCAAGATTGGTCCTTGTGATTTGTACGTTTTAGCAATGGGGGTACCTTTTCAAGTATCGTTGCAATGGGGGTCCCTATTTCGAGAATTTTTTGCAAGATTGGTCCCTTTTTAACAGAACCGTTAGCGGGTGACGTTAAGTCTACACGTGGCAATAACGTGTAGGGACAATATCGTCTTTTCACACAACATTGAAGGGACCTTTATTGCTAATGAACTTGAAAAGGGACCCCCATTGCTAAAGTGTGTAAACCACAGGGACCAATCTTGCAATTAACTTTTGATAATATATATTATCATTATATTTATCTTTTTTTCTTTATATACTAAAAGACTTCTGATTTAACAATTTATTAACTACCAAAAAAACTTAATTAACCGCTAATGTTGTAGAACATGGACAAAAAAAAATTAATATTACTAATAATAATTGTAAAAACGGTCTTATTAATTTAGATTTTTTTATAATCCATCACTACATTATACTTTTTAGTTTTTTTATTAAAAAATAAACTTTACTAAATACTTAATTAGTTATTAATACTTTTTGCTTTTCATAATTATTAATAATTGAATTACTAAAAATATATTTCCACGTATTATAAAATACAAAGTATATTACTCGATATATCTAAAATATATCAAAAAATCTTGTTAGCATTATATTAAAATAAACTTTTACGTATATTTATTAATTAATATATATAAATCAACCAACTGCTTAAATGTTTAATAGTTACATAGAGAACTAAAATACCATATATGACATTTATATTATTCAGACAAATTTTTTAATAAATATCTAATTCTTTACGTAGAATATCTTAGTTCTTAGCCTTAAATTATAATAAAAATTTATATATCAATTACTTTTCAATAGAAAAATTAAAATTTTATATTGCAATATTTTATTTATTTAAAAAAGCTCTCAATGTGTTAATTGCAAGATTGGTCCCTGTGGTTTTTCTATTTTAGCAATGAGGGTCCCTTTTCCGAGTTTACTAGCAATGGGGGTCCCTTATGTGTTGTATGAAAAGACAATATTACCCCTGCACGTGATGACCACCTGTAGACTTCACGACACCCGTTAAAGGTTCCGTTAAAAAGGGACCAATCTTGCAAAAAATTCTCAAAACAGGGACCCTCATTGCAACGATACTAAAAAAGGGACCCCCATTGCTAAAGTGTGTAAACCACAAGGACCAATCTTGCAATTAACTATTTATTTTAATTATACTATTACACATGTCTGTCATACAGATTTTTTTGTGTTTGTTTCTTTTTTAAAAATGAATCATGAATCTAACAAATTATAGTGATCAACACAAAACCAAACAAGATTCACAATCACGCCGGTTTATGAAATTATGGATTTCGATTTCGCGTTTGCCATTGCTCATAGGGCAGGTATTAATGCCTTTGTATATTTTATGTTGTTAGTATTCCATTAAGTTTTAGTTTCATATTAATAATAAAATATAAAATAAAAGTAAAAAAGTTGCATGAAACCAAAAACAAAAATCCAAAATGAGATGTCACATGATGAAGACTGGCTAGTATGAAGCCTCGCTGATACCGGTTACTATTCATGTTTAACTATTTTAGTAAAGCTAGTAAGGCCACTCCTTATACATACCATTTCTTTCCCACTTCTTCCTCCACTTCTTCCACTATTCATCATCTTTCTCTCTCCTAGAACACCTGAAGAACACCACCCTCCTTAGGCCGGTGCCAACCCCGGCGTGCACCTCGTCTTGAATTGCTCGTCCACTCTTCCCGCGTTAGCACCGAGCCTCTTCTTGGCTCTTCCTTGTTTCCCTCTTCCCCCCAACGCCGGGTGAGGAAGAGGTGGTGGTGGACCCGGCTAACGTAAACAAACAAAAAACAATTTTTTTTTCAAAATTAACGGTAACTTTTTTTTTTCTTTTCTTTTCCACCTTTTATTTAAACAACACTACTCACTCTTTCAAACACACACACACATTACTCTTTCAAACAACACACACATATACTCTTCTATTATTCTATCATCCACCCCATATTTCATAAAACAAAAATGTCAAATTCCGACGAAGATTCAACATCATACATTCGTAGGTACACAATTGAGCCAGAAATTTTGAACACATTTGTTACTTTTTTGGAAGATGAAGAAAGAGAAGCCGAAAGTTCTTCACGGGTGAACATACCAAGAGCACCAAGAAGGTACATAGCCAGAAACCATGCCGAAGCGGCAACCCGTTTATTTAATCATTACTTCGCCCCCGAAGCCCGTCTATCCTCCTGATTATTTTCGAAGGCGTTTTCGAATGCCTAAGGAAATGTTTATTCGTATAGTTAAAGACATACAAACCTTTAACGCCATACAACCATTACCAAAACACTTTCAATACTTTCACAATCCTCCTTTCGATGTCGTGGGTACTCCCACTTTAAACATTTTTCAATAATGTACATCCGCTGTACGCCACCTGGCGTACAGTGCCAACGCCGACCAATTAGATGAGTACTTGGAAATGGGTCGACAAACGTCATACGATGCTTTGAACAACTTTTGTAAGTGTATTGTTCAGTTGTATCACGCAAAGTACCTGAGAAAACCGACACCGACGATTATGCTTGAAGCGGTTGCTTCATATGATTTGTGGATTTGGCATGCTTACTTTGGACCCGCCGGTTCGAACAACGACATCAACGTACTCAATGAATCTGACTTGTTCGACCAACTCCTTGAAGATAGAGCTCCTGTGGTCAACTTTACCGCTAACGGCGATCAGTTTACAAAGGGGTATTATCTAGCCGACGGTATTTATCCTGAATGCTCGACACTTGTGAAGTCTTTTAAGTGTCCCATGGACCCCAAAACCACAAAGTTCAAGCGCTATCAAGAAGCTTCAAGGAATGACGTAGAGCGTGCATTCGGGGTGCTTCAAGGTCATTTTCAAATCCTCACTCATGGAGCGCGTCCATTAAGCATCAACAAAATTAAACGTACGATGTACACTTGTGTGATTTTGCACAACATGATCGTTGATTATAACGGTCGTGCAATTAGTCCGCTCGATTTGGAGTTAATTCCACCCGAGAGGCCAGTTCGTACTTGGGACGAACGAGTTGGAACACAGTTACGTATGATGAGGGAGTTACGTGATCGAGCGACTCACAACCGTCTTCGAGGCGCTCTAGTCGAACACATTTGGAACTTGCCGGAACACCATCGTCAACGTTGAAGTTTGTTTTTTTAATAATAATGTAAAACTTTCCTTTTTTTATTTATTTATGTATCGTGTTGTTTTTTTGTTTTTTAGATGTAATATGTTTTAATTTTATTAATGTAATGTTTTTTTAAATAAAAGTAAGTTTATTTTATTTTATTTTATTAATGTAATGTGTTTTTTTTATATAAAAGTAAGTTTATTTTATTTTAGATAATATTAGTAATTTATTTTATTTTATTAATGTAATGTTTTTTTAAATAAAAGTAAGTTTATTTTATTTTATTAATGTAATGTTTTTTTAAATAAAAGTAAGTTTATTTTATTTTATTAATGTAATGTTTTTTTAAATAAAAGTAAGTTTATTTTATTTTATTTTATTAATGTAATGTTTTTTTAAATAAAAGTAAGTTTATTTTATTTTATTATTTCATTTTTCTTTTTCACAAAATTAAACAAACACATTTTATTATTAAACAAACACATTACATTTATTATAAAATTAAACATTACACTAAAAAACATAAATTAAATAAATTATTAAAAATGACATTATTAGGAAATAAAAAACTAGGCATCAACGTTGACGGCCGTGTTCCGGGAGGTTCCAAACATGTTCAATCAGAGCATTGCGGAGTTGATGGTGAGCCCTTCTATCGCGCAACTCCCCGTACTTACGAAGCTGTGTTGAACACCTTTCAGTCCACGTACGGGTTGGGAGGACAGTATTAGCTATCAACTCTTCTTCAAATTCTATAATTGCGCGCCCGTTATCTTCAACGATTATGTTGCGCAGAATTACACAACATAACATGATACGTTTTATCTTGTTCACACTGTATGGCCGCGCACATTGTTCAATAATTTGATAACGTTAAGACAGGCGCCTATGGCTTCGGGATTGAAAACCGCATTCAATTGCGTAACAGCCTGATTGATTGATTCGTAATCGTTTGATTCGTAATCGTCGCTAGAGGATGATGATGATGAACTATTTGTTGTTTGATTGAAATGCTTTGATTGAATCGTTTGATTCGTAATCGTTTGATTCGTAATCGTTTGATTCGTAATCGTTTGATTCGTAATCGTTTGATTCGTAATCGTTTGATTCGTAATCGTTTGATTCGTAATCGTTTGATTCGTAATCGTTTGATTCGTAATCGTTTGATTCGTAATCGTTTGATTCGTAATCGTTTGATTCGTAATCGTTTGATTCGTAATCGTTTGATTCGTAATCGTTTGATTCGTAATCGTTTGATTCGTAATCGTTTGATTCGTAATCGTTTGATTCGTAATCGTTTGATTCGTAATCGTTTGATTCGTAATCGTTTGATTCGTAATCGTTTGATTCGTAATCGTTTGATTCG